>CM035435.1:66927996-67570496 GCA_020310875.1 Ceratopteris richardii
CACACACACACACACACACAGACAGAGAGCAACAGACTCAAAGCAACAAACTGGAAGTTTTTCTTTCTTTATCTTCCTTTCCTGTTTTTTACTCCAATTCATTTTCAGAGTATAGGCATCTGGAAGCTTTTCTGTTTTTTTATACAGCTCTGAAATCTAACAGTGAGGAAAAAGTTGTTTTGAATGGAAGACATGATGTAGACCAAAAGTGGATTGAAAGCATTAGAGTTGGAGGGTCCCCCATGGTAAAATTTCTGCATCTTTCTTTGCTGTTTTATTTTTTCCAATTTTGTCTTAATCCTGGGCAAAATAGCTTGAATACTTATTTGTATGATTCTGATGCTTGAAGACTTTTATTGTGCTTAAATAGGTTCTTCCACGGTTTACAATGGAGGGATCACAAATGGAAGATGTATTAGCTGGAAGAGATGAATCAGAGATCGCCATAAACATCATCGTTTCAGAATGCAAGTATGAAGCTGTGATTTCACATAAAAAGATCGATAAAAACTGCAGCAGAAAAAGATTGCCTTCTTGATCACATTTCTAAATTTTTCATCTTTTCAGGACCATGCATTATGATGGTGTGGTTTTTGAAGCATGGAATGGATGGGCTCATAGTGGTATTTTAGATAATCCGATTCTGCGCCAAAAGGTACAGCTCAATATATCGTATATGTGGACTACGTCTTTTGAGATATCTGGAGGGGTTATGCCGATCATATGCACTAGCCTTGTGGTTTTAATGCTAGATGCATTCTACTTTCGTAACGAATGGTATAGTTTGCTTACTTCCATGCATTCATCTTCTTTACAGGCACTTAACTTTGTGCGAGATCTGGGTGCAGCGCTTCATAGAGTCCAGCTACCTCGTCCAAATCGTAACATGCGTCTCATCTTTGTGATACCACCTCCTGCGGCTCATAATGATGCCAAATTCTTTACCCGTTCTGACATGGATATGCTACACAGGTCTGTTGATGGGTTTTCTTTGATGACATATGACTATTCGAACCCCTATCAGCCAGGTCCAAGTGCACCATTGCCATGGATCCATTCCTGTTTGCATATGCTACTTGGGATTCAGCAAAAGGTTCAACATTCAGGTGGAAGCACCTTGGCATCAAAAATCTTGACAGGCCTTAATTTCTATGGCAATGATTTCGTGCTCCCAAGTGGTAAGAGATTGTGGTTGTATATACTTGAGAGGGTTTCCATTGCACGTATAGTGTTCTTTAGAGACAAATCTGTACTTTTGTATCATTAAATTTTTTTTTTTTTTCCCGAGATGCATAATCTCTTCTTTCTCATCACAGAGAAGAGTTCAATCATTCTTTTTGTTTTGCAGGCTTTAATGCTTCTCGTAGTATATTTACTCCTGGCTATGAATTCAATTTGCTAACTAAAAGTTAATTTGAAAACGAGGATGCAAATGGCATGAATGAATGCATTAAATAGACAGAGAAAACGGAAAAACGGTTATTTTAATTCTGATGAAAGGCAGAAATTTCTATCCCATTGAAAGTCATGGAATAGGAAAAAACAGATGGGATCTCCGTTAATGTGTCAAATATACAAAGTGAGTAACACAAGTTTTGGAACTCTAAGCGCTCTATGCATTTTCTTTGCCCAAAGTAACTTTGCGGCATACGAATGCTACATACTTTTATCCTAAAAGCTTCACATTGGAAGGTTTCCGTATGCTACATACTTTTATCCTAAAAGCTTCACATTGGAAGGTTTCCGTGAATGTGACTCTCAAGGAGTGTGCATTGCTATTATTGAGCACCTTTGTAGCACCATTTTGGATAGAGGAGTCATTTTTCGAGGCAGGGCACAATTGCTCACCTCTAGGCTTGTGAAATGCATGTTTTGGCCTGCTCAACCTAGTATTTTTTGGGGTTCTGAGCTTGCTTCTTTAAACTTTGCCTTATGTTTATCATTCAACCACTGGGTTTGACCTTAAACTAATTGAGCCATCAGATGACAACATTGATGTGTGCATTGCATAGGGGCTCAATTAAGTTGCACATACGGAGGTTCTACTTGAACTCAAGGGCATTGCATTAGTCTAGAGTAGGTGCACTAATGTGAATTGTGGCTGGTTTTGCTGGATCATGATGTGTTACCAAGCTCTTGATTATATTTAAAATTAGAGAAGATGGCTCTTCATCTATGTGATATGTGGGTAAAATTTATGAAAGATTCATGATAGAGCTCAATGAGATAGATTTCAAAGAGGGAGAAGCAACTCCAAGGAGAGTTGTTGGCTATCAGATAAGGACGACTCCAAAAGAAAGATACTTCTTGTGAAGAGAAAATAATGCAACTTGATGGGGCTAGAATAGGGCCTACATTCATTGAAGATGAACCCTTGTTTCTTTCATTGAGAGCAGATCATTTATAACAACTAGGGGGATAGAGTACTAGATAGTCCTTTGAAGATTTTCGTTGGAACATGTAGATTATGTTCATCAGTATTCAATATGCTTAGATGACATGTTGAGTGGTACCCAAGAGATCTTTCCTTTAATTTCCATATTTCTTTAGAGTTTTCTCGCTTAATATCATGCATTGAGGAGTCTCTTTGATCCAAGGAGCAGATTGAGTCTATGTGCTTAGTTTTCTTACGCACAAGATGTGTGAGGGTTTATTTGCACCATCGACTAGAGATGAATTCAGAGGCACTTCGTATGCCCTTCCTATGGCAAGTGCCTTGTGCATTTTGATGTGTCAGTCCGTTTTTCCTTGCAGTTTGAGTTGGATGAAGATCTCCATATGCTTAGCTTTCTAGGAGGTGCTTGATACTAGGATGCATATTTATGGTTGCGCATTTAAACATAGTTGTAAAAAGTTGGAGCAGGGGCTGAAATAATGCGTACATGAATGATGACACAACAACATTAAAACGAAGTTTTGCTGTGTATGAGCAACAAAACATAGCAGTAGAGAAGCACACCACAAAGAAGAATAAAAAAGAGAGAGAAGACATGGAGATGCTAGCGAAGAGATATGGGACTTGAGGTTAAGATGACCCAAGCCGAGTATCCACTAAAAGTCTCTTATTTCATTCTATGATTCTTGGGGCCTAACCTTGTTAATATACAAGTGAATGCGATTCTTGTACTTGTAGGCTATACTACTATAATCTTTTGCCCTCATGAAGTAGGTACCTAAGCATGATGAGACTATGATGTTTAAGATGTGGTGATGTCTAGTGTCACTCCAACCATTAGATAATATGGGGTATCCATATTTTTGCCACCCTAATTTTATGGGTTCTAAAAGAACCTCTCTCTCTCTCTCTAGTTAGTCGTTTCAGATGCATTCTCATGCTTGTTATACTAGCCTTTTGCATATAGATTATCATAGATATCTCGCTCCATACACCCCCACTTCCATGGGTATCTCCACATGCATACTATGGAGATCCATATCAGCTTCACCAATTTTTTCAGCACTTTTATCTTTTCCGATTGATAGAAGGTACACCCATGTACATCGATTTGTCTCATAGGCCGCATTCAGCCTCCTAATAGACGTAAAAACACTTTCTCTTCTCTCTCTCTCTCTCTCCCCCCCCCCCCCCCCCCTCCCCCCCCTTTTTTTTCCAACCCAAAGAAAAAAAAGTTCTCCCCATAGTAAAGTGTGGATCCACATACTTTATGATACTGAATTTCATACTAGTCATCACGCTCTGCTTGTGCTATTGCCCTAACCATTCTCCTCTAGGCATCCATATAGGCTATATTGAAAAAGAGGTTGCATTCAAGCTCACAAAGTTGTATCTCAATCTTTGTAACTTTTTGTGGCAACTTTTGCAAGACAACAGATAGGAAAGAGGAGTGGAAATATCCTTGCTTAGGCCTTTGTGAAAGGGGTTCATCCATAGGGCTAGAGGATCCACTCTTCTCACATTGAGTAGTGTTCTATTGTTTTCTTGAAGCAATGCTAGGCTCTACCTCTTCTAACTAATCTATTGAAGAGATTGCAAGCTCATAATAATGAGCTCCAAGAGATGCTTGTGCAATATTATACTTCCGTTGCACTTCTTCTTCAATGTCTAAACTTCAAAGGAATTTTCAAACATCCATCAGTCCTATCTGAGCCCTCAGACGTGATGAATTAGAGGAGTGGTGGTATTCATTCATTCATCTTTGTGTGCGAGAACCAACACGAGTGGTGTTCGCAAAGGCACGGCTTGTAATATGGGCATCTTGAGAAGAAGAGATATCTTGAGGCATAGCCATGATTCACAACTTAGTGGTACTACTAGCTAGTTATGTCAAGCATAAACTCTAGTCTCTCTCTAGAGTCTAGAGCCAAGTGTCTATCATCTACTTCCTAGACTCCTATTGCTAACTAGTAACTTCTAAGTGGACCAAAAGCTAAGGCTTAAACTATGGTGCTCTCTCTCTCTCTCTCCCCCCCCCCCCCGACCAAGGCTTGAACTAATATATCTATTTTCTCTCTCTAGAATCTCTCTCTCAACTCTCAAGTCTCTCTCTCTCTCTCTCTCTCTCTCTCTCTCTCTCTCTCTCTCTCCCTCTCCCTCTCCCCCCCCCCCCCCCTCTCTGACTTGCTGTTGAGCTATCTATCTCCCACCTACAGTAGACTTGCTTGCAAAAACCCTAATTTGACCCGCGTACCTGTTGACTTTCTCGCGAACCCTATCTTTGAACACAAAGGGCTACTTCAAGCCGCTCAAAACCCTAGCAGACCTCTCATATAGGTCGTCATCAAGCAAGCTTTGGCTTGTAATCCTTACCTTGGTTGATCCCGTCTAATAGCGCTTTGGACGTGTCCTAACTTTATCTCGGCTAACAACACTTGGACGTGTCCTAACTCCAATGACCCGTCTAGAATTTGGATGATTCGTTGCAACTTGTTGTGAGCAAAGGCCGTGTCTCATTCCGTACCTCGTTTTTGCAATCTCAAATCTAAGGTTTCACCTCCGACAGTCTTGGCGTAGGAGCCTCATACAATCCACTTACAGATCTTTGGGGGCACATTATTAGAGGGCTTCTCTTCTCAAAGGTCAGGTCAAGTGCTCAATCAGCAGTAAGCTTGTCTCAAGTTGTCTCAAGCTTGTCTCTTGTCTCCTCTGAGGAGATGTCATCAAGATTGGTTAGTGCTATTTTTTAATAAATTCAATAGGTCCACTCATTAGGAATAAACAACATCATGGCACCTCTAGAAAGGAGGGAAGTGGAAGAACAATCAATTGGGCAATCAAGGAAGCAAGAAAAGAAGCACATAAGTCTCTCAATCAAGAGATGAGAAGCGCCATAGAAAGAATAATATCCTTGGAAGAATGAATAAAGCATCTCAAGGAATAACGGGATGAATGGAAGGCCGAGATAAATCATCTATAAGAAGAAATAGTCCATTTGAAGATCTCCAAAGAGAAATGCGAAATTACAAAGATAGATGATCTCAAAGAGGAAATTAAAAAAGAATGGAATACAAGCATACAAGAGCATATGAAATCTAAATTAGTCCACCGAAAACAAATGGATAGAGGTAGTATGCAAAAGTATCAAAAAAGGGGTCAAAGAAGATGTCATAAAGGATGAATACCTCATAGTACAAGATACACTTGATGAAAAGACGCTTAGAGAGGTTCGTCATCTTCATGTTAGGATCATAGGCATTCGAGAAGGTACATCAGCTGAAGTGGATGCATCAGATTTATGTCATTAACTTGGATACAATGACATGCCTTTCACCTGTGCATGGAGAGTCAAGAGAGACACCATTGAAACTTGAGCTCTGATTTTTGAGATGAGCTCAATAAGAGACGAGGTTTGCTTTATTCAACAAGCGATCCATACACAGAGGACTCACAAGGAGGACACTATTCATGGATGAGGACCTCATGAGGATGTAGATTGAGCATAGACAAGGTTGTATGCCCGAGATCGTACATGCCAGAAGAGAGGGGAGGAAGGCCGTTTACTGCGATGGTAAGGTCTTTGTGGATGGACACCCTATTAAATAAGGAATCGTGGCCTATGAGACATTGGGACAACATGATGCACATGACTTCATCTTTATCATGGAGACACACTTAAGTCCAAAGAGATGTCGAGACATTGGGATCGCAGGATGCACATGACTTCATCTGTATCATGAGACCCATGAGAGTTCAAAGAGATGTTCCTCAATGTTTTCCTCACGTGTTAGGCTTCCAATGGGAGTCTATCTTCAAGACCACTACGAGACAAGGTACCTCACATGGATCTCGAGGGGTGGCACTTTTGTAGAGATAGAGTATTCAAAGATACATACTGATGATGAGTCGAGGTGAGGATGCACGATATGTGGGTTCAGATAGAGATTGCTTGAGAGAGATGGGTCTACATAGCCATCTGCCACTCCTCCCCCATGAGGTTCACGTTAAGCTGGACGAGATTTTCAGCCCAAAGATAGGGATTTTCCCCATGCCATGAACATCGGAGGCTACAAGGAAAGATGCCACATGATATGGAAGACATCTACTTGAGCTTGGGAGTCGTCACCATCTTGTTATTTATAACCGCTAGCCCGGGTCAGGTAGACTTACTTGATTTTGCAAGGAGATGGCGAAAGCACTATGGACTAAATGCTAGGCTCTCTAGCTGGGACATACATGACACCTCTCCCCATTGGTAGATGACCATACTTATCTCACTTTCACACTTCTCTCCTCTCTACCCTCAGCCACTCCACCACAAGTCATCCCCCACACTAAAGTCCAGTTTACCAATGAGCTGTCACATATTTATTTACACCATCTTGATTCACATTTGCTTTCACTTGACCCACATTCCCCTCTTGACACTCTCACTTCACAAATTACTATTATCCTTCACCATTCGGCTTACACTTGATCAACACTCCATAGTTGGCTCGACATTCAATTTTCAAACCACAAGCATGTTGGAGACAATGTCAGAATAACACAAAACTCTAATTTCCAGCAACCTTATTTTTGGGGACTTAGCCAATTTTTGGGGACAAAAGGTCAAAATTTTTTATTAGTTTATCGGATAGAGCTTGAAGAGAGCTTTCATTTGGTATATAACATTCAATCATCATCGGTCCAGATCAAGAGAAAACCCTAGCGTTGATTTCTATCACAAAATGGATTTTTACCTCATCTTGTACCTCATGATCCAAGGAGCTAGGAAAGCACATTCATTAGACCAACTGATGAGTAAAAATGAAGATCACAACCTTTGTATGTGTGAAAAGATAATTTTTATGATAAAAAACTACTACTTTTGGTATCTCTCATCGTGGGCTGCTCATATCCTATATAAGGAAGGTCTAGACTCACTATTTGGTATCACTCAAGGCAACAAGCATTGTGGTGCTTAGATCAGCTAGGAGGAGTGTTCTTCTATACTTGGAGGAGGTGTGCTCTACCTTTGGTGCAGCTCTGGAGGAGATTCTGTAAGCCAACCATCAGCACATTGATGATTTAATGTGAGTAACAAGTCTATATCAGTTCCTTACTTGTTAGGTCATTAGTTTCTGATTTAGGGTTTCTGAAACCCTAATTTCAGAATTAGGATTGGTATAAAACAGTTCTAAACTGTTCATATTCTCTACATCTTCACATACACACACTCTTCATACCTCTTAGGCACTTTACACACAAATTCTTGTATCTAGTTCCCTATTTCTGCCTAGATTCAAAGTTTGTAATCAACTACACACATTGTAATTGACATTCATATATAAGATAGTGTAGGTAAGCATTCTAGCTTATTGTACACTTTGGAAATCTTGTTTATTCTCTCTCTCTCTCTATCTCTCACTCATCTCATTTTGAGTATTAAGGTGTGTATGCTAAGGTTCATGTGTTGGAAGATCCTGTAAACCTGTGATTAATATTGTTATTGAGGCCCACCCCACTTCCAACAAAGCATCCATCTTGATGTCCTTCGGGTTTGGGACCAAACAATGGCACATCACTTTCGTCCTTGCTTTTACTTCCATTCCTTTGTGCATTTCCACTCTTTTTCTTAGCTTTTCTCTAGCCATAATGGTTGAACCACTTCTCTTTTCACATGCCTTCCTCCCGATGTTTTCATTAAGTATGAAATCCTTCTCACCATCCAATTGAATGTTGAGATTGTTAAAAGGTGAGACAACTAATATCTCCTATGAACTAGGTAGTGGTGTTGGCAGGGAGATAGCCTTTAACTTTGTGATCAAAGGAAGATAATATTGAATCTTGCAACTAAGAGGGGGTACTTATAAATAGAGTTAAGTGCTATACAACACACTTTGATTCATGAAGCTGCATACTCACTAACTTTCACAACAAATGAACTTGTTTTATGGGTATTACCGAAAGTAACCTTCAATTTCTCCCATATCTCATATAGAGTGGTCAACCTCTTTCAAGTCGACAAAAATATGATGTGACACAACCGCCTTTGTATATGTGATGGCTTTCTTGTTCATGGTCATCTATTTTGCCTTTGTGATATCTTTAGACTTCACTTCTCATATGGCATCTTCATAGTTCTTAAGAAAAAGAATACTCTACATTCTCTCCTTCCATGGGTCAAAACTATTTCCTTGGAATGTTTTAATCTTGCAAGCATTCACTTCAAAAAATGAAGTTTCCATTTCAAGTGTCAAGGAGATAAAATAGACCCATATTGACTCAAAATTGGCAAATGCACACAAACTCTAAAATTTTCAGTAGAAAATCTTAGAAATTAAATCTTACCAAAATTACACAACTTTCTTGTTGTCTTTGTGACAACATGTGTACATAAAGTTTCAAGTATTGATAGCACATCGATATGAAATTTGGACTTTTTAGGCAAAAATGACATGCTCTAATTTAATTTCCAACAAATAACGCTTCCCATAATGATTTTACAAGTATTCTCTCTCAACATGAGTGTCAAGCTGCAATGATCACCTTCGATCTTCAATTTCAGCTTATATAATGCCAAAAAAACATGTGTGAAAGGATTTAGGCCTGGAAATAAAAGCTCTTTATGACTAAAGTCTTCGAAAACCTGAAATTTTATTTGAGCTTTGTTATAGGCTGAGAAAGACTTTACTCAAAGTAAATATGTTACGACAAAACACTTTGAGGCTCTAATACTAGTTGCAAGATGCAATGAAGAACTAGAGGAAAATTTGCTTGGTTTCTCCAAACATCAAGAGAATGGGTTGGTAGATGAAGAGAGAGAATGAGGAGTGAGAAAAGGGGTGCAAAAATTGAAGTAGAGGAGTAGAAGAGTGGGAGTTGGACGTACTTCTTTTAAAAATGGTCCTCATAGCTAAAATGTGAGTCAAGGATCTTACTTTTATCAAACAAGTGACTTTGGTCGTTTTGCTAGGCGTGAATGCCTATATTGCCTATAGACCCATAGTGACTCAAAATTGGCAAATGCACACGAAATCTAAAATTTTCAGTAGAAAATCTTAGAAATTAAATCTTACCAAAATTACACAACTTTCTTGTTGTCTTTGTGACAACATGTGTACATAAAGTTTCAAGTATTGATAGCACATCGATATGAAATTTGGACTTAATTTCCAACAAATAACGCTTCCCATAATGATTTTACAAGTATTCTCTCTTAACATGAGTGTCAAGCTGCAATGATCACCTTCGATCTTCAATTTCGGCTTATATAATGCCAAAAAAACATGTGTGAAAGGATTTAGGCCTGGAAATAAAAGCTCTTTATGACTAAAGTCTTCGAAAACCTGAAATTTTATTTGAGCTTTGTTATAGGCTGAGAAAGACTTTCACTCAAAGTAAATATGTTACGACAAAACACTTTGAGGCTCTAATACTAGTTGCTAGATGCAATGAAGAACTAGAGGAAAATTTGCTTGGTTTCTCCAAACATCAAGAGAATGGGTTGGTAGATGAAGAGAGAGAATGAGGAGTGAGAAAAGGGGTGCAAAAATTGAAGTAGAGGAGTAGAAGAGTGGGAGTTGGACGTACTTCTTTTAAAAATGGTCCTCATAGCTAAAATGTGAGTCAAGGATCTTACTTTTATCAAACAAGTGACTTTGGTCGTTTTGCTAGGCGTGAATGCCTATATTGTCTTTAAGAATGGCCCCCCCCCCCCCCCCCCCCCAATATGTATGGATAGCTCTTGACGAGAGCTATTATATGGAAGGGTAAAAATGTACATAGGTAAGGTAAAAATGTACATAGGTAGGCTCTCTGCAACCATTAACCCCAACAACCTTTTTGACTTATGAGTGGGAGTCCAAGGATGCCTCCTACTAGTGCTCGTTTAGCTCATGGTGTAGGCCCTACTATAGGGTTTGTCCATAGGAATTGTGTGAACAAAGAGCTAGGGAAGGGTAAGGAAAAGTTTCTATTTGGGGTCGTGATCACGTTAGTGTCCTTGCCCTTTGGTGGGCATTAAGGATGCTTAGATTAAGTGAGAAGATTCTTAATATCTCCTATATATAGAGAGGGATTTGAATGTTAGATTTGATTTGCTTACTTTCTCTAGAGAAGACTAAAAACGCCTAGTTGAGAGGTTCATAAATAAAAGAAAACTTTGCAGGTGATTTGTGTATTTAAGTAGAGAGTTCAATGAGAGGGTCAACTATGCCATTTCCTCAAGAAAAGGTGAATGACCCTTATATGATAAGAATGATTTCAAGAGGAGTGAATTTTATAGTTTAATGTAGGGGGGCTCTTGGTAGGTGGTTGGTGTTCAAGAAACACTCTAGTTTCAGGGCCGTTGGCCCATTCGTGTGCTGGGTTATGCAATCCTCTTGAAACTTGGGTTGGAAAAGGATGGAGCACAGTATTTGCGCATTCATATAGTGATTCCAAGAGGAGTGAATTTCATAGTTTAATGTAGGGTAGCTCTTGGCCAGTGGTTGATGTTCTAGAAACACTCTAGTTTTAGGGCTGTTGGCCCATTCATGTGCTTGATTATGCTGTCTTTTCCAAATTTGGGTTGGATATGGATGGTGAGCGTGGTATTTGCACATTCATGGCATACTCTCTTTGTCTTTTAACTTAATATGTCCACTTTGAACTAGGTCTTTACTCAATTTTATATGGGTAACAAGCCTTATATTCATGGAAAATTATGTGTTGCAACATCAACTCTTTGAGGCAGAGACTTCCATGTTTGAGAAGTTGAAAGTGACCTTGGATAGAATCTATAACTCTCCAATAGGGGGACCCCATGATCATCAAATGTGATTTTAGTATGAAAAGGAAGCACCTATAGAAATGCTGTAATGAGAAGTGCAATGTTTTGCATCTCCTTAATGTAAGAGGATTAGCCTTGACATATCATTTCGAGGCTAGAACAAGGGAAGTCCAATCTCGACTATTTTATGGTTAATGACTTCATGGGACGACAACTTGCAAAGGCTTGGGTGAGACGTTCGATGACCTATTGGCTGAGTGACCATTGGTTGGATGTATCCATCTGAAGGTTGTGGTAGACCCCAAATATTGCCAATTCTGTTAAGAGTATGAATATTGACTGATTGGAGATATACAATCAAACCTTTCTCCATTCTAATAAGTAGTGTCATGCTAAATTTGTAGGATGATGAGGTAAAGTGATAAGAGAAGTTTTTTGAGGTCGCTCAAGATTTGGCTACAGATATTGTTGCCTATGGACTCCCTCCCCCTCCTAGACCTTGCTTTGGGTTTTGATTGGGTCCTAAAGAGAGAAGACCGATGGATGCATTTCAAAGGGTTTAAAAAGAGGTTAGGCTTACTAATCCTTGATTTGAAAACAAAAGACAAACATATGAGGGGTACGTCATGTTGGCGAGTAGAGTAAAGAGGGTGGTTGCAAAACATGGCCTCAAAGCTTTGAGGTGGACTATCAAGCATTTTAAGGACTTCCTTCAAGAACGGAAGCACTAAAAGTTCTTTCACTTGCTTAAGGCTTGCATGGGGAAGGGGAGAGTTCATTCCTTCTCTCATCCTTTTAAGGGACTTGAATGGAAGTCTTGAATGTGAACCTGAGGGGCGATTCCAAATTTGGAAGGAACACCCTGAGAGACTATATGCTGACTCATATGGCACGAGCGAAAATGTCGACTCTGGAAAGACCCATCATGTTCAAGAGTGGCAAATGTGTGGAGTGAACCAACCATTCTTGTGGTGGGAGGTACATTTCACTAGATGGAAATTGAAGCATTATTAAATGGCCAGGGGTGATAATCCACCTTGAGTTCTTCAATATGTTGGTGAAGGATGAAGGCTATAGAGGCAATGTGGCTATACCTTACACTAAGATACGGAATAACTTCCTAAACTTGATTAAAATGATTCTTGACAAGGGGGTTGTTGTTGAGTCTGAAGTTAGAATGGTGGTGGTTTCCATTTCTAAGAAGATGGACCTTATCAATGTAGTGACAAAGAGTATTTTAAAAAGAATGCCTTTTAATGTGGCTGATAGTTTCATGATGGAAGAATGAACAACTACATGCTAGGTAGATGGATAGATGGTACACACATGAAATGCAAGGAACCTCTTATCATTTAATGCAATCATACAGGAAAAAAGAAGAGAATTTTTTTCCTAGAAAGCCTACAACATGTAGCTCTCTTCATTGAAAGTTATCAACCAAATCGGGTGTCATAAATTATCTAAGCTCATCTGTCTCCTCTAAGTTAAGCACATTTCAAACTTTTGCAATTGACATGTTCCATACTTGAGCTGAGTAGGGAAGACATGAACATTCTCATTTGTATCAAGTCAAGAGCATTAGGCTCATCATGAAGATGTCAAGTGTGTATGTGTGTGTGTGTGTGTTTTTTTTTTTCCTACCATAGATCTTTCCATTTCTAGGAGTGTTAAGTTCATCTTTGAACTTTGAAAGGAACACCTTTTTTTCATGCATTGTTCTTGGAGATTCTTCCCAATGTTTCCTAGTGTCCTTACCTTCTTTGGAGAATTACTTATGTGGATTCTCTCTCTCTCTCTCTCTATCTCTCTCTCTTTATGGACGAGGATCTCACAAAGATGCAAATAGAACACAAACGAGTATGCATGCCTCAGCTCTTACAGGTAAGAAGAGAGGGAAGGAAGGCCTTTTACCGCGATGGTAAGGTCTTCATAGATGGACTCCCTATTAAATAGAGACACGTGGCCTATGAGATATCTTCACATCAAGACATACTTCTCAGAGGAGTAGTTACGAATTGCGATGGAGCATTATGGATACATCCATATTGCCTAGAGGAATTACTAGATACACAACTTCATATGTATCATAGAGACACATGAGAGTCCAAAAAGAGGTCTACCCAATGTTTCATGCTTCTAGTGGGAGTCCACTTCTAGGACCACTACGAGACATTGCACTTCTTGAGGGTCTGGAGGTGTAGCGCTTTGTTTAGACAGAGCTTCCATAGACATAATAAGGTCATGAATAGGGAGAGGAGGCATGTTACATGTGGATATGCATTGAGCTGGCTAGAGAGAGATGGATATACATAGCCATTTATTACTTTCCTCCACGGATCACAATATGCTGGACATGATCATGATGGATATGCTCGAGATAGTGGCTCATTGTATGCTACATTATTAGAAGATATCCTACATTATTCTACTTTAGGTCAAGTCTTCCTTTTGGGAGTCTTCAATGCATGTACAAAGTCTTGTTAGTGTGAGATATGATTTCAAGGAGTCACAGGTCATGAGGAGCGTAAATCTAGAGGAGATTGGGGATAGTAGATCATCATATGACACAGGACACGACACGACTGGCTATGGGAGACATCTTCTTGAGCTTGGCAATCGTCATCATCCCGTTATTTATAATGGGATGTGTCGTTGGCTAGATTCCGGGAGGCTCACATGCATCCTACATGGTGGGGGGAGAGTACAGTGGACTATATCCTAGGCTCTCGAGGTTCTCCCTACATCCCTTCTCTTACCATTGGCTAATGCCCCTTGGATGCAGATCATACATACCGTACTTCTATTCTCCTTTCCTCACTCACACCAATCCTTCACCACCTCCATAGTTCCACACCACTATACATTTTACACGTGATCTATTGCATGTCTATGCACATCAACTACATTGTCAGTTACTCTCACTTGACTTGTATGCTCCCTGTGACACGATTGCTTCACAGATCATCTATATTTCACAACTCAGCCATACAGAGCTTCCTTCATCATACCTATACCTACCCACTGTGCACGGCATGTATGCCATAAAATAGTTGGTATGATAATATGTCGCGAGACATGACATTATCTCAGAGAAGTAGAGGCTCATGGGGAGATTCACATAGACATGCACAATAGTGCATGTAGCCTATTACCCAGCGTAAAAAGTGGGAATGGAAGGAGTAACAATGTTGGGATATATAGCACTTACAAGCAAGGACAATTCAGTTGCTTGGTGCTACCTACGATAAAGGAGATAGTCCACCACTATCTAGGATCCTATAAGATGGCATCTCTATGTAGAGTCTATACTAGATAGCGGACGAACCACCGATACCTACTGCCATGGACAAAGAAAACCATCTTGAATCTTGGATTCCATGTGACTTTCTATATCTCATTGTTGGTTCGGAATTCAGAGAAACTAATACTTCGGTTGTGCTTGGAACATGCCAAAGCCCTAAGATAGACTCTCCACTTGCTTGATTCTTATATCTAGAGATAATGTTTTGAATTGATGACATCATCGATGACATCATCGATGACATCATCAATTCATAACAGCCATTGATGAACCGCCCTTGAAATTCTATATAAGGAGGGGTTGGCCACATACATATTGAGTCTTGCCAATGCCAGTCTTGGGAGCTCAAGGAGTCCTGATCACCAAGTAAGTACTTTCAAGTTCCAGTTAGAGTTCTAGTCTCGTCCTTTGCTCTAGTCTTGTCTAGTCTTGTATCTTGGACATCTTATCTTGTCTTGTTGTAATCTTGTAGTACGAGATCCTTTCAAGTTATTCCTTGTATCTAGTTCATCTCCTTGAAGGGGGTTCTTGTAATCTAGATATCTTGCTTCATACCTACGGTCACGGGTTGTGGGATCTTCTGTATCGTCCCTAGTTGAGTTATCTATACATATCAGTCTCGAGTCATGGGACTTCTTGTATCGGTTACATATTCTTGTATTATTTCCCTACGTGGGTGATCTTGTAATCGAAATTGTAATTCCGAAATCTTGTCTAGTCTAGTAAGAGGGCACAATCTAGTGCTCCCCTAACATTTTGGCAAGACTAGCTTCTATCCAAGACCATGCATCATGGAGAATACTTATGAATAGATTGTGGCAATTGATATGTGATCTCACTTGGCATGAGGATTATTTCATAAGCTAATTTAGATGGGGTTTAAGAGATGATGCTAGAGGTGAAGACATTGAATGAATATATCACCCAAGCCATTCAATGTGATAACCGGCTTTTTGAAAGGAAACAAGAAAAGCAAGTAGAAGGAAGACTTCTCCAATGGAAACCCTTCCATCCCACTCCTAGTGAAGAACCTATGCCTGAACCTATGGAGTTGCAACCTCTAACCCCACAAGAGAAACAAAGGAGGAGGGACAATAAGTTATGCCTTTATTGTGGAACGCCTGGCCATATTGCATTTAATTGTCCCAACAAGAGAACAAACGCCAGAGTCTCGGTCACCCTTGTAGAGTAGGGGAAACGAGGAAGTCCTGTTGTAAAGGAGACTGGACAACCGGACCATGATATAAGAAAGGATTTCGTAATTCTAGCAACACCCATAGGAACATGTCTTGTCCCCCTTAAGTTAATCATGCCTAAGAAGACCCTTTCCCTTACGGCCCTAGTGGATTCAGGAGCCTCCTCATATTTCATCGATGAAGGATTGGTTAAGAAATAGAGGATTCCCGTACTCTAGAAGAACAAACCAGTAGTAGCTAAAGTAATGGATGGAAGACCTCTAGCATATGGGAATATTACCAAGGAAACCACACCATTAAGAGTACACCTTGGTGATCATGATTCCCACATATGTTTTAATGCAATATCAAGTCCAACAAATCATGTTATAAGTGGAATGCCCTTGCTAAAGAAACATAATCCAGACATTAATTGGGAAAAGAATAAAATCCCTCGTCATGATATCCAAAAGAACCCGACATATGTAGGAGCCAAAGCCTTCATACATGCTGTAAGAAAGGAACCGACATATCAGCTCAAGAATAAAAGAAAGATGGTCCTGTGAAGCTGCCCAATCAGCACCAAGGCTTTGAAGATGTTTTTGAAAGGAAGAATGTAGATATCTTCCCAGAGCACAGACCTTATGATTGCAATTTGCGCCATAGAACTTCAAGAGGGAGCACAACCACCCTTTGGACCAATCTAGAGACTATCACGAGAGGAGCTTACAGAATTATGCAAGAACATTGATGAGAACCTAGGCAAGGGTTTTATTTAATGCTCAAAGTCTCTAGAAAGAGCTCCTATTCTATTTGTAAAGAAGAATGATCAGACTCCCCGAATGTGTGTAGACTATCGTGGGTTGAATAAAGGCACTATAAAGGAAAGATACCCTCTACCACTCATATACTCTCTACCACTCATATCAGAGCTCTTCATGATGGAAACAATGTCAGAATAGCATAAAACCCTGATTTCTAGCAACCCTAATTTTTGGGACAATTTTTGGGACTTGGTCAAATTTTGGTCATAAAAGATAAAAAATTATTATGAGCTCATAAGTTAGTGCTTTAGGAGAGCTTTCATTTGGTATATACCATCCAGTCATCAGAGGTGCAAATTGATAGAAAACTCTAACCCTAATTTCTATCCAAAATGGTTTTTTACCTTGTTATGTTCCTCTTAGTCTCTACATCAAGGAAAGCATAATCATAAGTTAGATGATGATTCAATTATCAGAGCATTGAAAATTTACCTTGAAAAGCATAATTTAGCACAAGTAAAAGCTAATCGTAAATTTTTACGAATTCATGCTTTTTGAGGTGCTTTTTCACCTTTACGTAGTTAATTTCGTGGCTCAGCCTTGAGGCTTATATAAAGAACCCTTAGGAGTCACTTATGGAATCACTTGAGCTTCAAAGTCAAGGATCATTCAGTCCTGGAGGTGACTAACTTCTACAGGAGGTATGCTCTAACTTCTGATGCAGCTTTGGAGGAGATTTTGGGAGTCAACCATGTCCATGTAGCAAGTTCTATATTCTGTCTTCTTCTTTTGTTGTTGCTATTCATAGGCTCTTGCTTTCCACATCTACATAAGGAGGAGTTTCCCTTGTTATTCAATTAGGGTTTGCTGTACAAACAATTCTCAATTGCTTCTATTCTCTTCAAACTCACATACACATACTCTTCATACCTCTTAGGCACTTTATGAACAAACTCTTGTATCTAGTTCTCGAAATTTTGCCTAGATTTAGATTTTGTAACTACATTCAATACATTTAGCACACATTCGAATTTTGTTCCAATTTTTGCATACATTCAATTTTGTATCATCAAGACACATTGTAATTTGACATTAGTATTAAGATAGTGTAGGTAGTCATTCTAGCTTACCGTTACATGGAAAATCTTGTCTACTCTCTCTCTACTTCTCATTCATCTAATTTTGAGTCTTAAGGTGTGTATACTAAGGTTGGAAGATCTTGTAAACCTGTGAATATTGTTATTGAGGCCCATCCCAATTCCAAGACTTCATGTGTTCGAGATGTATAATGTTTTCTAGGATTTGCCAATTTTTACAGGATTCATCAGAGAGTACTCCAAGATACTGACACCTCTTACCAAGCTTGCAAGAAACACAAAATTCTCATGGAACGAAGATGCAGAGAAAGCCTTTCTGACCTTGAAATCATCATTCACTACTGCTTCGATTCTAGTTCACCTTGATTCTACCAAGCCTTTTTTCCTGGAGACAGATGCATCGGACTTTGCCTTGGGGGCAATCCTATCCCAACATGGGGATGATGGACACCTACATCTAGTTGCATATCATTGAAGGAAATTCTCTCCTCCAGATATTAATTATGAAATCCATGATAAAGAACTTCTTGCGATGGTGGATGCGTTTGATACCTCGCGTCACCATCTAGAAGGAGATGCTCATAAAGTTATAATATAGATAGATCATAAAAAATTAGAGTACTTTATGACCATGTGCATCCTCAATAGAAGGAAATCTCGATGGTAACTTTCTATCCGGGTTCAATTTTGTCAATACGTATCGTCCAAGATGCCAGCAATGTCAGTTAGATGCCTTGTCGAAAAGATCTTATCGTGCATCGAAGAAAGGTGAAGAGGCTTTTGATCAACAAGAGAGTGTATTACTCAAGCATGAATACCTCGAGTTAGCAGCCATCTCTTCAAACCATCAAGAAGATTCAGCCTTGACCCATTTGATTTGTGAGACTTTACTATACGATGAATTGTTTTGTTACGTCAAGCAAAAAATTCAAGAAGGGAAAGTTCATGAAAGTAAACGAGTTCCAAGAAAATGATAGGTTACTATTCTATAAGAACCTACTATACAACCCTCCAGGAAAGCCCAAGATCCAAGTACTTCAACAATGTCATGATAACCTTGCAGAAGGACATTTTGGAGTGAATAAAACAATAGAGCTCATATCTAGGGATTTTTGGTGGTCTCAAATAAGGAAGTCTGTCAAAGAATATATCCGAACCTGTGACACTTGCAACAGATCTAAGGTACCATGACACAAACCTCATGGCCCCTTGCAACCTTTACCTATTCCAGAAAGGCCATGGTCTTCATTATCTATGGATTTCATCACATATCTACCAAGGTCGGATAAGTATGATGCCATTCTTGTTATAGTGGATGGAACACTTGATTCCAGCTACCAAGGCAATCACATGTGCTTCTAGTGCTAGACTTTTTCTCAGATACATCTTTAGGCTTCATGGATTGCCCGATGATATTGTTAGTGATCGAGGTCAATAGTTCATATCCAACTTTGGGAACAGTCTTTGCAAGCTCCTTGGTATTCAAGTCAAATTGTCTACGGCCAATAATCCACATACTCATGGACAAACAAAACGGGTGAATCAAGTCCTAGAACAGTATCTTTGTTGTGTTGGGGTAAAGGTCCTAAATGACCCCCTCTTTTGTACACATTTGTATAGGCCTTTTATAAGGCTTAATGTACTCATTATTTATTCTTTTGGCCAAGTTCAATGTGAACTTGGCTAGGTCCTATAAAAGTGAACTCAAATAAACTTAGGGCTCACTTCTTTCTTTAGTGAAGCCCCCAAACAAGTTGCCTCTCTCCAAATTCGAATTTCTCTCTCTCCATCTCTGTCTATTTGCTGCGTGGGCTGCTCCTTGCACCTCCAGCCCTTCTACTCAGCCAAGGGGGGTATTACCACAGCTGCTGCATCACCTGAGCACATCTCCTCAGCTCAACAACTGGTATCAGAGCCTATATTGGGCCTCAAATCTGCTGCGCAGGTTCTCTACAGCAGCATACACTCACCATTTGGCAAAATCATCAAGTTTCATCGTGAAGAAAGGGTCCAAAATCTGCTGTACCATCATTTTCAGTGATGTTCCAGCTTTTTGTCGCGAAGAAAGTGATTTTTCTCTGATTTTATCGCGAAGAAGAGGTGTTTTTCAGCAAAATCTCAAAGTTTCCAGCAAGAACAGGTGTTTTTCAGCAAAATATCAGATTTTCCAGCAAATTTCTGAGTTTTTGCATGTCTTCTCACTCTCAACTGGCTGAGCACACATAGTGGGAGATACATTTTGCTATAATTTCTATAGTTTCAGCAAAATTGACCTATGTATGAGAAGTTGTGGAGTATTTTGCCATAATTTCTTGTAAAACAGTGGCAAAAATTGGGGCTTTTGCTCCTACATGCATCTAAAGGCTGAGTATTAGCCTTATGTACATTCTTTGAGGTTAAAAACAACAGAATTAGTTGTTTTTGAGCATAAATTGGATTTCTGAAATTCTCTGCGCAGAAAATTCAGAGATCAGTTTTGTGACCAGAATCACCCCATTTTTGTCCCAAATTGCTCCTGTGACCGTTTGGAGTTGTAGTGCATCATTTTTGGAGGCTGCACTTTGATTTTGGTGCATTTGCCCAAAATTCCAGCAGGTTTTTTCATTGTGCAACTATGGCGTCATCCTCCTCAGATGTGAAGAATCTATTTGAGATTCGACGGTTTGAGGGAACAGGTTTTGACTTATGGAAGGAGAGAATTCAGGGAATCCTCTTCTTGAAAGATTGTGACAGGGCATTGGAGGAAGAGAAACCAGAGGACATGTCGGAAGATGCATGGTTTACTTTGAACAAGAAGGCCATTATATACATTAAGATGGCTGTATCCGATGAGATTCTAGTAGATCTCAAAGGTTTGACCACTGCTTTTGAGTTATGGGCAAAACTCAAGGCGACGTATGAAAATACTACGCCTGTTAACCAAGTACACCTGATGCGGAAGCTTGTTGGCATGCAGCTTGATGAGTCCAAGAGTGCAGCTGAACACTTGTCATCGTTTACAGGTACTTTGTCACAGTTGCAGGACTCAGAAATGCCTCCTTTCGATGATAAGCTTAAAGCCATTTTCTTGCTTATGACATTGCCTGACTCTTGGGAGACATTGGTAGTCTCATTGTCCAATAACCCCAACTTGACTTTTGATGGTGTTAGAGGTTCTATTCTTAATGAAGAGATCAGGAGAAAAGAAGGTGGAGAAGGAGGGAGCTCGGCCAACATGGTTAGAGGCAGGACAGATAAGAAGAGTAATTATGCACAGAGGAATAAGAGTAAAAGCAGGGAAAGGGGGAATAGCAGCAAAGGCAAAAGCAATGATGTGACATGCTATCAGTGTGGCAGGAAAGGTCACAAGAAACCCGATTGCCGCTATTACAAAGCAGAGCTTGATAGGAAGAAGAATTCTGGAGATAAGAAGAAGGACAGGAAAGAAGACAAGACTGATGCACAGGACAGCCAAAAGGACAAGGAGAAAGCCAATGTGGCTTCTAGTGTAGTCATAGAGGAGCTGTCAGATGCAGAGGACATTTTATGCGCTACTTTCTCAGCTGATGATACTCATGCATTTGATCCTTCTCTAAATGTTCATGCACAAGACATGTCAATCACTAAGAGTGATGTCATAGATACTTTGCTTACCGTCAATGATGCATTGGCCCAGACTTGGATAGTAGATTCTGGTGCTTCATTCCATGTGACTCCTATCAAGGAGTGTTTTTCTACTTTTATTGCAGCCAGCCATGGCCATGTATACCTTGGAAACAATCATGCATGTTCCATTGAGGGTATTGACACAGTGCATTTCGCTACAAATGGCACTAATGAGCTGGTCTTGCATAATGTGCGTTATGTACCAGGGATCAAGAAGAGCTTGCTTTCTATGGGTCAAATGGATTTGCATGGTTATAGCATTCTTTTTGAGAAAGGATCATGGAAAATGACTAAAGGTTCAATGCTGATTGTGAAAGGCACAAAGAAGGGAACTCTCTATTGCTTGCATGGAAAGGCCTTATCAGGCAAGTTCATTGCTTTGGCTGAAGTTCACTTCCATATGGAGTTGTGGCATAAGAGACTTGGCCATATGAGCCAAAAGGGTCTCGCTAGGCTTTGTAACTTAAAGAAGCTTGATGCTAAAGGCACAAAGCTTGACTTTTGTAATGAATGTCAATATGGAAAGCAAGTAAAACGTTCCTTTTATTCTGGTGTGTCTCGTAAGTCTTGTGTACTTGATCTTGTTCATTCTCATGTATGTAGCATGCCCACCAAATCTATGGGGGGTGCTTTATATTTCATCTCCTTTGTTGATGATTTTTCTAGAAAAATTTGGGTTCAATTGCTTAAATCAAAGGATGAAGCATTTGCTGCGTTTAAGCGTTTTCATGCATTTGTGACCACCCAAACAGGTAGAAAGCTGAAATGCTTGCGTACGGACAATGGTGGTGAGTATACAAGTGCTGAATTTCAGAAATTTTGTGAAAATTTGGGCATTAAGAGGGAGCTTACTGTTCCATACAGCCCCTCTTCTAATGGTGTGGCTGAACGTTACAATAGGACACTTTGTGAGAGGGTGAGATGCATGCTGTCCACAGCTAATCTCCCTCATGGATTTTGGGGAGAGGCACTCAAAACTGCAGTACATGTGTGCAATAGATCCCCTCACATGTCTTTAAAAGGTGACATCCCTGAAGAGGTTTGGTCTGGCAAACCTGCTTCATATGATCACTTACGTGTCTTTGGCTGCGAGGCGTTTGTGCATATAAGGCCTGAGCTGAGAAACAAGCTTGATGCTAAGTCCATTAAAGGCCTCTTCATGGGATATGGTGAAGAAGGTGAAATGGGCTACAGGATTTGGATACCTCAGCTCAAGAAGGTCGTACGCAGCCGGGATGTTGTTTTTAATGAGGCAAGGCTGCTTCAAAACAATTGTGCCTCAAAAGATAACCATAAAAGGGTAAGATTTCAGCATGACCAGCCACCTGTTAGGTCCAATTTTGACCCTCAGGATGCACCACAAAGGACTGAAAATGTTGACGATCCAGTGGTTTTTGAGCCAGAAGATGTTGGTCAGCAAAATGAGGCTCCTGAAGGGCATATGCAGCCGAATAATAATGCTGAAAATGGTGCTGGAAACAATGGAAAGCAGCATAATAATAATGCTTTGATCATACCACCTGATGTAGACCCATTGCCTGACAATGTGGATCATTGGGTGAGAAGATCTACTCGTCTTAGAAGGAATGTGAGTAGATTGGATCCTTCATTGCATTACATTTTGTTGACAGATGAAGGTGAGCCTCTCACATACAAAGAGGCAAAGGCATGTGAACACAGCAGCAAGTGGGAGCTTGCTATGCAGGAAGAGATTAAAGCTTTGCATGCTAATGATACTTGGGATTTGGTTGAATTACCCAAAGAAAGGAAAGCCATTCCTAACAAATGGGTGTATAAAATCAAAACAGTTGATGGAAAACCCAAGTACAAAGCAAGGCTGGTTGCAAAGGGATATGCCCAGACCAAAGGCATAGATTTCCAAGAAGTATTCTCTCCTGTGGTGAAGATGACCACTTTGCGAGTGTTATTTGCAATAGTAGCTGCTCTTGATTTGGAATTAGACCAAATGGATGTACATACAGCTTTCTTGCATGGTGATGTTGATGAAGAGCTTTACATGAAACAGCCAGAGGGGTTTGTTATTCCTGGAAAGGAACATTTGGTATGTAAGCTCAATAGAAGCTTGTATGGGCTGAAACAAGCTTCTAGACAATGGTACAAGAAGTTTGATGCTTTCATGCTCAAACAAGGGTATAAAAGAAGCCATGCTGATCACTGTTTGTATACGAAAACTGATGTAGATGGCAGCCCTATTATTCTTGTCTTATATGTTGACGATATGCTGATTGCTGGTAAGAAAAGAGACACCATTGATGCTCTTAAACAACAGCTGAAATCTGCTTTCTCAATGAAAGACCTTGGGGCAGCAGAGCATGTCCTTGGAGTGAGGATTAGAAGACAAAGGGACCAGCACATATTGTATTTGTCGCAGGAAAAATACATTGAAAAGGTGCTGGACAGATTTAACATGGCTGATGCAAAGCCTCTTGGAGTGCCATTGCAGCCATATGTTAAAGTTTCCAAGGAAGATTGTCCCAAAACACAAGAAGCAATCAATGACATGCAAAATGTGCCTTATGCTTCAGCTTGTGGCTCACTTATGTATGCTATGGTTGCAACTAGGCCGGGCATTGCCCATTCAGTGGGAGTTGTGAGCCGGTTTATGGCCAATCCAGGCAAAGCTCATTGGAAAGCAATAAAGTCCATTTTGAGGTACTTAAAGGGGACCAAAAATAAATGCATTTGCTATGGCAAAGACCCATTGGAGCTGAAAGGCTTTTGTGACTCCACATGGCTGGTGATGTGGATACACGTAAATCCACAAGTGGATACATATTCACTCTTGCAGGAGGTGCTGTTTCATGGTGCTCAAGGCTGCAAAAGATTGTTGCTTTGTCCACTACAGAGGCTGAATACATTTCAGCCACTGAGGCTTCCAAGGAAGCCATATGGCTTGCACGATTATGCAGTGAGTTTGGCTTGTCAAACAAGGCACCTATGCTTGGCTGTGATAGCCAGAGTGCCATATGTTTGGCAAAGAATGCCATGTTTCATGCACGCACTAAGCATATTGATGTGTGATATCACTTCATTCGAGAAGTGCTTGAGGATAGCCTTATCACACTTGTTAAGGTTCATACATCACAGAATCCTGCAGATGTTCTCACTAAGTGCTTGTCTAAAGCACAACATGAGCTATGTATACAGATGGTGGGAGTCACGTAGCTTAAAGGCGTCATTTATGCCTTTAAGTGGGAGGTTGTTGGGGTAAAGGTCCTAAATGACCCCCTTATTTGTACACATTTGTATAGGCCTTTTATAAGGCTTAATGTACTCATTATTTATTCTTTTGGCCAAGTTCAATGTGAACTTGGCCAGGTCCTATAAAAGTGAACTCAAATAAACTTAGGGCTCACTTCTTTCTTTAGTGAAGCCCCCAAACAAGCTGCCTCTCTCCAAATTCGAATTTCTCTCTCTCCATCTCTGTCTATCTGCTGCGTGGGCTGCTCCTTGCACCTCCAGCCCTTCTACTCAGCCAAGGGGGGTATTACCACAGCTGCTGCATCACCTGAACACATCTCCTCAGCTCAACATGTTGCACCATCAACTATCATCAAAATGATTGGTTTAAGCTTTTACCCTTTGCAGAGTTTGCATATAACGAGTGTTCATACATCTACCAAGTAGACTCCCTTCTTTGCAAATTATGGACAACACCCAAGGATGGATATACAACTCTCAAATCATGTCGAGAAACCAACTACAAGATATAAGGCTCAATACCTCATGGATATTCACAAAGAACTCAAGGAAGAGATCAATAGAGCTCAAGAACAATATAAGTATTATGCATATCAGCATCGTATTCAAAATCCATCCTATCACATCGGGGATAAAGTGTGGTTACTTAGAAATAATTTGCAGACTTCAAGGCCTTGTGCAAAGTTAGACATCAGAGATTTGGTACATTCACCATCTTGGCCGAGATTACTCCAGTCACTTTCAAGCTCCAATTACCAAGTACCATGAGAATACATCCAGTTTTCCATGTTTCCTTGTTGGAACCATATCATATTTCACCATTGAGGGGGGAGAGACCTAGTCCTTCACCACCTATCTAGATTGATGATCATGAAGAATTCGAAGTCGAGCATGTTCTAGATTCGAGAATATCCCGAGGAAGATTGGAGTACCTTGTTCATTGGAAATGGTATGACATCAGCGGTCGTACTTACTCACATGTGGATACACAACATTATCCTATATGGAGAGACAGTGCACGACGGCATGTGGATACGCAACATTATTGCTTATGGAGAGACAGACACATTTTCAGGATCCTCATACGAAGGGATGGCTATTCAATACGATAGTCACAACCTCATTGATATATGGATCATTGATTTGGGGACCAAGGTTAGCAGATTTTATATGGACTTTAGTAGAAATTCCACATATTCTTATGATTTTGAGGCTCATTTGCAGTAGGCCTTCAGTACCACATGACATTATTATGAGTAGAGCTTTTTGCGTGCGCGCATACACACACACAACACACAACAACCACCCCCCCCCCCCCCCCCCCCCCCCCAAAAAAAAAAAAAAAAAAAAAGAAGAAAAAAAAAAGCTCGTCGAGGCACTATTCCAGACAGTATGTATGTTACATAGGCTTCAGGATATGGATAAGGGCTGCATCGCCTACATGGCTTTTGAGGCTTCACAAGGGATTCTTCATCTTGGTATGCTCAGACTCGGGATTGGATGACCAGACAAGGATTTGATATTGATCGGCTCCTACCCATACAGTATGATACACATGCTCCCACCTATTCGTCTCTCGCAACAGGAGACGAATAAGATTATACGACAGGGGAAATGGCACACATATATAAAGAGGACATGGTTCTTCCCTAGAGGTTCACTACCAGCAAAAAATCTCCATTATTGTGAGGTTTTTCTATAGATTTCAGATCAGCGATTCATAGATGTTCCTTGATATGTGCAGGTCTATATGCTACATCATATATGAGTGGTCATTGGGCAACTTAGACTGTTGTCACATCAGCTGGAGATCGAGAGAGGTCGAGCTAGAGGGATACCCAGAGAAGAGCGTATATGTCCAACATGCCAGACAGAGGTGGAGTTCGAGGAGCACTTTGTTATCCGATGCCCGACATATGCAAACCTCAGGGTAGAGTTCCAGATAGATGGCTTACGCTTCCCCAGTGCGCTGCATATCATAGATGTGAGTTGTTGGTACAGCCAAGACCCTCAGAGAGCAAGGGCAGACAGTAGACGATCACCCATTTCATCTAGAGGATTGAGACATGACCTACACTCCCCCCAGTGGTGTGGGTCTCACCCTCCGAGAGACAAAGACAGAGAGCTAGACGACCTCGGGCCTCTGGGTACCGGAGACCTTGGCTTTAGCATGATGAGATCATGAGGATTTTGTCATTACATAAGACGCATATGGAGCAGAGACAAACATCCACACTTTGGGATACCCTCCTCCAAAGGGTACTCTGACCGACACCCATGTATCGCCTCCCCCCCCCCCCCCCCCCCCCTTCCTTTCAGGCCCCTAGTACTGGGCTAATAGTACTGAGCTACACCTTAAATCTACATTGTACTTCGGGGTGACTTTCTGCAAAGATAGAGCCACACTCTATCACACTCCCCTTGTGTTGTGTGGCCATTCTCCACTGAGCTAGAGTAACACCTACCTATATTAGAGTTGAGTTTTACTTTCCTTATTTCTAGAGGATAACCGAATCCCGATGTATATGGTTTTGTCTCATAGACCAACTTTGGCCATTAGTAGACATTAATATAACTCTCTCTCTCTCTCTCTCTCTCACACACACACACACACACACACACACACACACACACACACACACACACACACACACACACACACACACACACACACACACACACACACACACACACACACACACACACACACACACACACACACACACACACACTTCCATCAGTCAAGTTTTAGTTATCAGTAGGAACTCATGGATCATGCATCAGGTATCACTGATGTGTTTGGGCCACAACGTTGGGCTTTTATATTGTTACTTGAGCTCATGAAATGCATACGTAGCCTCAGTCCTCTGTTCAACAATGTCTATGAGTTTCGCTGTTGTCTTCATATATTGTTTCATTGGTTTGCTTCTCATGAATGCATACATGGACCCTCAGTCATCTGTTCAACAATTTCTATGAGTTTTGCTCTCGTCTTCATATGTTGTTCCATTGGTTTGCTTGTTCTTGACGTTTTAATTATGTGGGAAATTTTGGTGAGCACTGGTCATGTTCAGTTACTACCTATTTTCCGTCTTTAAATTACATGTCCTTTTATTTGTGGCTTGCAGGTGGTGGGCCCGTTATTGGCCATGAATACATATCTCTTTTGAAGAAGCATAAACCAACATTCCTGTGGGATGGTAAAGCACAGGAACACTATTTTCAGTATACAGTTGGTAAGAAGCATATCGTTTTCTATCCATCTTTAAAATCCTTGTATGTCAGATTAGAGGCAGCAAGGAGCTGGGGAACTGGTATATCCATATGGGAGATTGGGCAGGGACTCGAATACTTCTTTGATTTGCTATAAGAAGTGATCTTTGTGATTGTCCATAGCGAGTGCGTTTACTTTCGTATTCACGTTCTATGCTTGTGTTAATTTGTTCGTAATGGAGCACTTAAGATTTGCAGATGTTTCATATTTGCCTCAGCTATTCCCAAACATCGATTAGAGAAAAATCGACAGCTAATACAGCTGAAAGTTTTGCAGTTCGCAAATATCTAATCTGTCTTTCTTGAGATTTAGAAGAGATTGGCTACAAGTGATTCAGCGAAATTAAAGTTTCTTCAAAGCGAATAATTATCTCAGAAAGGAGCTCGTAAATAATTGGTTACTTTATGCGAAGGTGCATTAGCTTTAATCTGCCACTTTTAGAAGTGGCTTACTAAACTGATGACATGACGCTATTGGCTGTTAGTCTGCTGAGTTCAACATCTCAAATGTAAAATGAAAGTGAAGGCGTATGCCAAGCGATTTGGCTGACCTTGTATGGTTTTGTCTCACATGCATGGATCCAGCAGAGTTTTCCTGCTTTGCTGTTCCATATCTAGACTCTTTCCTCCCTTTTTCACGTTAAAATTCCGGCCATACTCATCCTACAGACCATGGATCTTGCCAAAAAGCCCCCCCCCCCCCCCCCCCCCCCCCCCGACAAAACACACACACACACACACACACACACACACACACACATGTACACGTGCACCCACCTCTGTTCAGTGCTCACGCTGCAGCTGACTCCCATGCCCACATCATGTTCGCTTTAATTTTAACTGTAGAGTACCCATTATAGTCAACATGTAATAAGCACGTGTGGTGGAGGATCTGTGCCACATTTTCTTCGCGTGCCCTAAAAGCATCAGGACTTGGTTTTTTGTGTAAAAGCTGTTCCAGCTAAATTAAAGGATCTCTTGGCAACAAGCCATCCTTGGTGAAGTAATGGGTCTCCTTTGGAATGTTATTTGTGGTGAGGCTCTTTGGAAAATCTAGAAAGAAGGGTGTGCTGTAAACTAAATTAAAGGATCTCTTGGCAACAAGCCATTCTTGGTGAAGTAATGGGTTGCTCCGGCTCCTTTGGAATGTTATTTGTGGTGAGGCTCTTCGAAAAATCTAGAAAGAAGGGTGTGCTATAAACATCAATAATATACTGAAGGATTACTCCCCCCCCCCCCCCAAAAAAAAAAAAAAAAAAAACATCAATAATACATTGAAGGATTACTCTAGGGAGAAGCCGTAGCAGTCCGAGATAAAACGATAAAGAACCACAAAGATACCACCATCGCCCTCGCCCCCTCTTCCCCTTTTCCATTTCGACACAAAACATACTTAAGTGTAGCATGCACAATCATAATGAATGGAAAAGATGAATAAAAGGTGACTCATATGGAAAATGACATTGTGTAAAGATGTAGAACAATGTGAATTATGATAATAAGATCAAGATGGTGTGTCATGGTGCAATCAAATATATGTTATCTGCTAGGTTATAATCATGAGGATGTTAAAGAGTATCTTATGTCTATCTTATGAAATTATAAATTGATTTGCATAGGAGCTGAACTTTTTGTGTTTGACTTCCCAAGGTTGCGTATATCGGTTCTAGGCTCTTAAAAAAAAATGTGCGATATAATGGATGACAAGATTTCCCTTGTGACAAACAATTTCAAATAACTTGGGGTAGATCGGAAACACATGTTGGATTATGTAAGAATGCAATGATCAGGTGATCATTCTCTTTTTGGAATAATAAATAGCACAACAAAGTTTTCATGTTGTTTTCTTGCATGTGTTTGGCAAGGCTTTGTTAATTGTTGATTTTAGGAGGTAGGCTGAAGTTTTCATTACAAGTTTGTCAAATCTATCCTTTGTTCAAGCTACAAACTGTTACACTTATGTGTTCCTCGAGTAGCTTTGATGTGAACCTTTTCCTTATACATGGGCATTTTTTACTCTAGTGCTGGCTAGAGGGGTTTTCCCCATGTTACCACATACTTGATACTCTCATATGTGGTGGTACTTTGTACTTAGGGATATTATTCAGCTCTTACTTCAGTTCAATTCATCGTCAATAGAGAGAGTAGCCATCGTCTTCTTCGTGTGTCTTGTTGCGTTTGTGCTCCTTGTGTGTGCTTCTCGTGTGTCTCTCACACTTCTACACACACCCGATAGTGGTATCAAAGCAGGTTCAGCTCCTTCTCAAGTTTCGGTTTTTCGCGTCGCGGCGCCCGTGCACTTTTAGTAGTGCAAATCGACTTCAGAGCATTGTGAATTTCAGCAGCCAAGAAACATTTCCTCCAGGTGCATTGGGGTTTTATCCCCATTTCGAAGCCATTCGTGTAGTCAGAATCGCTATCAAAGTGACGGTTTGTGAGCTAAAATTTCAGCATTCATTTCAGGTTTCGTCGAAGTGAAGATTTTATCACATTCTTATTCTTTAGTGAAATAGCAGGCATCAATGACTTGTTTGGCATGCTTCAAGCTGAAGATAAGTTTGATGGGACCAACTATCCCATGTGGTCTTACATGATGAAGCATGTTTTTGTTGCTAAAAAACTTTGGAACATAGTGGCAGATGTAGATCGAAGACCCGCAGGTTCTTCTACTTCACAGTCTACTGTCACAGATGGAGTTTCTTCTTCGAGTACAGTGGTTTCTCTTTCTCCACCTACACAGGAGCAGCTTAGATGGGATGAAAAAGATGCTCAAGCTCATGCTTTGATTGCGCTTTCTGTGAAGCGTCATATAGTTTCCCACATTCGGTCATGTTCTACATCGAGACAGGCATGGGACACTCTTGCTTCTTTGTATGCCGTGCATAATGAAGCACGTGTTGCATACTTGAGGAAGCAACTTGAGGATGTATGTATGGCTGAAAATGATTCTGTGGATGTGTATGTGACACACATCAAGGACTTGAAAGAGCGATTGGCAAACATAGATGAGATCATTCCGGATGCATCACTCATTTCTACATTGTTGAAAGGATTACCAGAATCTTTTCAAAGCTTTGCTACTACACTCCGTTTGGTTGCAAAAGGAAATCTTAATATGTATGCATTTGATGAGGTTGTGTCTCTTCTTTTGCAAGAAGAGCAATCTAGAGTGAATATGAGTGGTTTGATTGAGGGAACACAAGCACTTGCTATCTCACAAAAGGGGAAAAGCAAGTATGGTTCAACTTTGGGTTCATCAAAACCAGAGCCTCAAGCTTCCTCTTCCACTCATTCCTCTAATGATGGTGATTTGCAAAAGAAGAGGAGATGCAAATATTGCCAGAAGGTTGGTCATACTATTGATGAGTGTAGAAAGCTTGCTAAATGCAATGAAAAGAAGAAGGAATCCGGCATGTCTATTGCTGAAAATTCAGCAAATGTAAATTATGATGAAGCTAAGATGGCTCAAGATTTTTGGGCATGTGTTGTTACATGTCATTATGATGCTTCTTTGCATTCTAAATGTATGGTTGTGAGTGAGGCTGATTCCGATTGGTTGTTTGATAATGGTGCTTCAAAGCACATAACATCATGCAAAAGATTTTTTGCCTCTTTGAAAGATGCACCCAAAGGAGGACATGTGGTGTGTGCAAACAATGCCTCTTATCCTATCATTGGAGTAGGAGAAATCGAGCTTATGGTTGCAAATGGAGGTGTGATTCTCTTGAAAAATGCATTGTATGTGTTCAGTATAAAGAAGAACTTAATTTCAGTTCCGTTGATTGCCAATGCTGGCCTTCATGTACACTTTGTTGATGATAAGTGTATGGTTCATGATTTCAGCAATGGCGATGTTATCGTGATGTCCGGTGCATTATGTAATGGTTTGTATCGCATGGATACATACAAGAGGGCTGCCTCGAATGCCTTGGTTGCGCATACTTCTTCCATGGCTGAAATGGAACTTTGGCATGCTCGTTTTGGTCACTTGAGCTTCAATAGTTTGCTTTACTTGCAAAAGAAAGACATGGTTATTGGCTTGCCTACACTTGAGTCCATTGAAAAGCATGCATGTGAAGGTTGCATTCTTGGAAAAATGCATCGTGCTTCTTTTCCAAAAGATAGTCACACACACACTACAAGAAAATTGCAGCTTGTTCATAGTGATGTATGTGGTCCCGTCAAGACTCCATCTTTTGGGAAGCATGTATATTTTCTTACCTTCATTGATGATGCTACTCGTCATACATGGGTGTATCCTATGGAAGCAAAGAATGAGGTATTTTCTTGCTTCAAAGCATTTTTAGCTATGGCCGAAAATTTTTCTTCACAAAAGCTTTTGACTCTACGCACGGATCGTGGTGGTGAATACATGTCACATGAGCTTAATGCTTTTCTTCGTGAAAGAGGTATTTCTCACCAATGTACGATGCCATATACACCTCAGCAAAATGGTGTTGCCGAGCATAAGAATAGAACTCTACTTGAAATGACACGATGTATGGTTAAAGGAAAGCATCTTCTTGATAAGTTTTGGATGGAAGGGGTCATGTGTGCAAATTATGTGTTGAATCGCTGCCCTACAAAAGCATTGAGAGTCATCACTCCTTATGAGGCTTGGAATGGTCACAAGCCTATGGTTAGTCATATGCGTGTGATTGGTTGTTTGGCATATGCTCTTGTGCCATCACAACAACATCACAAACTTGATGACAAGGCAAAGAAATGTATATTTTTTGGTTATAGTGCTGAAAGTAAGGGATATCGTTTGTACCATCCATTGACGAACACAATTATTGCGAGTCCAGATGTGGTATTTGCTGAAAATTCAGTTTTCCCTCTACTTGAATGCAAAAAACAACCAACAGTTAGCTCACAAGATGTGTTCGATACACTCATGCCTTTGTTCCAAGATGGTGCGCTTGACTGTGGCCATGTAGATTAGCCAACTGAGGTTCAAAGGGCTGAAAAATTCCAGCCAGATAGGGCTGAAAATGTAGAGAATTTTTAACCAAACACGGTTGAAAAATTTCAGCAAAAAGTTGTCAAAACTGCTGAAAATTTCCAGCCACATATGGCTGAACATTTGCGTCAAAATATGGCTGAAAATGAACATGAAATTCAGCCCACACATGATGTACATATTGAAGATGTATTACATAATGAACGCATGTCTATTAAGAGTGCACAATCTATGCCAAAGTGGCTGAAACAAACTTTGCAGGACAACAAATTGAGTGCACCTTTACCTGGTAGAACAAGATCAAGCTCTCACTATGCATCAAGTAATTTTGTGGATTATTCTCTTATTGCTACAACATGTAATGAAGAGCCACTTTCTTTTGAAGATGCATGTGACGATCCACAATGGATGAGTGCTATGCATTCAGAAATGGATTCCATACATAGGAATGGTACTTGGGAGTTATGTGAATTGCCAAAAAGAAAGAATGCCATTGGTACAAAGTGGGTTTATAAGATTAAGAGAAAATCTGATGGTAGCATTGATCACTACAAAGCTAGATTGGTTGCCAAAGGATATGCGCAACAATATGGCATCGATTATGAGGAAACATTTGCACCTACTTCACGCATGACTACCATTCATACCGTGGTTGCATTGGTTGCCCATCAAGGTTGGAAAGTGAATCAATTGGACATAAAAACATCCTTCTTGAATGGTGATTTGCAAGAAGAGGTTTATGTGAAGCAACCTCCTCGATTTGCTATGAAAGGGAAAGAGCATATGGTTTGTCGCTTGCATAAAGCCTTGTATGGTCTCAAGCAAGCTCCACGTGCATGCTATGACAAAATTCATAAGCACTTGATTGCTCTTGGCTTCACATGTAGTCCGATTGAAAGCACACTCTATGTATGCAAAAATGGGGCTTATAGTGCTTGTTCTTTATGTCGATGACATACTCTATTCTTATGGTTGATTTGTAGCATACATTTGATGTCACTTATCTTGGTCTTTTGAGCTACTATCTTGGCATCCAGTTTGTATCCGTTGAGGGGGGAATTGTTATGCATCAAGCAAAGTATGTTGAAAAACTACTTCAGCGTTTTGACTTTGAGGATTGCAAGCCAATTTCCACACCAATTGAGATAGGGTTCCGGTTCTCAGTTGAGGTTTCCAATGATGCATTTGACACTTGTCTTTATCACCAAGCTATGGGATGTCTTATATATGCATGCAACACAAGGCCAGACATACAGTATGCAGTTTCCCAGTTGAGTCGATTCATGCATAGCCTTGGCACTAAGCATTGGCAAGCGGTGAAACGTGTGTTTAGATATCTTCGAGGCACTTTGGACTTAGGTCTCTTTTATGGCAGAGATATTCGGCCATGCTTGCATGCTTTTACAGATAGTGATTGGGCTGGCTGTTATGCTACTCGCATGTCCACTAGTGGTAATTGCTTTTTCCTTGGAGACTCATGCATATCTTGGTTGAGTATGAAGCAACCTATAGTGGCAACATTGAGTTGTGAGGCTTAGTACAGGGCAATTTTCATAGCTACAGTGGAGTGTATATGGCTGAGACGCCTATTGATGGATCTTTGCATGGAGATTGATGCTGCTATGCATATTCTCACTGATAGTCAGAGTGCTTTGGCTGTTGCACAAAACACAGTGTCTCATGCACGGACCAAACATATTGAGGTGCATTATCACCATGTGAGAGAGCGCCTTCATGCAGGAGATATTGATTTGGTATATGTGCCTACACAAGATAATGTGGCAGACATATTCACTAAAGCTCTTCCACGGGAAAAGTTTGAAGCTTTTTGCAAAGCTTTAGGCTTGTTACCTTGTGGGGGCTGATCTGTCACTCCCTATATGTGTTCACATCATTTGCTCCAGGGGGGTTGTTACACTTATGTGTTCCTCGAGTAGCTTTGATGTGAACCTTTTCCCTATACATGGGCATTTTTTACTCTAGTGTTGGCTAGAGGTTTTTTCCCCATGTTACCACATACTTGATACTCTCATATGTGGTGGTACTTTGTACTTAGGGATATTATTCAGCTCTTACTTCGGTTCAGTTCATCGTCAATAGAGAGAGCTATTCGAGCCATCGTCTTCTCCGTGTCTCTTGTTGCATTTGTGCTACTTGTGTGTGCTTCTTGTGTGTCTCTTGCACTTCTACACACACCCAACACGAACTACTTGAGGTGGTACTTGTGATGCTCATCTTTTCTCCAATTTCTTAGCCATTTGAGAATGTCTTAATTTTCTATATTGCCCGTGATACCTGTTTCTATAGTTTCTTCTAGGAATATTCAAGTTAGTCCAATTATCTCTATCCATTTGCCTTTTATTTTTGTTAGTTCTCACATCTGGAATATGGTGCTTTTTATCGAAACATTGATTGTGTGGGCTCTTCCTAGGAAACAAGGGTTTATCTTGATAAGTGTATGTTTCCTTGAGCTCGTCCACCAATTTCCAAAACCTTTGTGCATTCCCATCTGTGTGGGCTCTTCCTAGGAAACAAGGGTTTATCTTGATAAGTGTATGTTTCCTTGAGCTCTTCCACCAATCTCCAAAACCTTTGTGCATTCCCATGTAAATAGGTTGGATACTTTCTTGGCTCATTGAAATTTTCAAGACCTTTAGGTTTCTGTGAGTTGGAGCTAAATGTACCTTCGAATTCAATGGCCAATACACCTCACTAGAGTTAGAGTGTTTTGTTGATTAGAGAGCACTCTAATAATTTGCTCTTGATGTGTGGAAATAGATTGCCCTCTTTGACTTAATAGCTCCTCATACATGGCCTCTTCTCTCATAGCTCTCTTATTAGCCTCACTACCCTTGGTCATTGATATGCTCATGACATGTGGGAAACGCATATATTGTGCCATCTTTGTCCACATATCTATCATTGATACATTGAGTGACTAGTATCATGTTGAAAGGTGCTTCAAATCTAAATCTTGCCACATATCTCTACAAGCTTTCCTTGTAGATATACACTACAAACCTACTTGTGAACTAAATTTCAAGGCATTTCTCTACTCTTCCTCATGAGAGCTTTCTCGACCCCCCCTCCCCCCCTCTTCCTATGACTTCATGTTACCTAGAGTTGGTGTGGAATTTTTAAGTCTTGTGATATGACTTCAATGGGAAAACTAGGTTTTGCAAGTATTTTTCCACCCCTCAATTTCATTGAAGAGTTTTCCCCTTGAAGCTTTGGATTTTTGACATGCATCTCAAGTGCTTTGAGTCCCAAATGACCAAGTCTTAGGTCGCAAAGGAATTCCAAATCTCTTATATTTTTCTATGAAACTTTTCCAATAAACATGATTTTATGTGATTGTTCTTATCTAAAAAGTCACAATTTTCTTGTCAAAGACTTTTCTAAGTTGTCGATATGTTTTTTTTATGGTTATAATAAAATAATCATGATTTTTTCAATTAGTACTTATCATAGAATTCACGGTTTTTAACTTTACCTGTTATATATAAAGTCATACTTATTTGGATTTGGCTCTCTCAATAAATTCATGTTTCATCCTTATATAGAAATTCAAAAATATCGCAAATTTCTTAATTTCTCTCTTATGTGAGTTGGGTGCCCAAAAAATTTCTAAGTCAAAAAATGTGCATTTTTTGAACTCACTAGTTTGTTGTGGAAGAGAGTCACAATTTTCTCTATATTTTGCCATAGTGAAGAAGTTTTGATGTTCTTCTCATAAAACTTCCTATAAAATCATGATTTTCTTGTCTAACTCAAGAATGAAAAAGTCATTATTTTATAGTTTTATCCTTCATATAAATTCATGGTTGTTTATGTCCTTAATAAAAAAAGCATGAATTTTTATAAAACCTTTTTTTTTATAAAGAAAGATGATTTCTTAAATATCTAGAGCTTAAAAAAACTCTCAATTTTTAGGAAATCCTTTTTACCAGAATTTTGTGATGTTTTTGAAAAGCTTTGTCTCAAGAGGCACAAATTTATATTTGGTTTCCTTTGAAATAGTCGTGGTTTTAAAATCTTAGTGTGCTAAAAAACACGCTGCACAAGTGAATTATCTGGCAAGACTTCATCAGTAGAAATCAGCTATTGCTTCAAATCTTTGATCTTTGTCAAAAAATTGTCCATGTGATCTCCTTCATTCATATGCTCACTCTCCAACTATTTTCGCACGTGAGCAACACGAGCCTTATTTTCCCTGGTATAAGGTTGTAAGTGTATCCCAAGCATCCTTTGTTGTCTTACAAGAGAAAATGTGATGTTTGATAGACAAGGCTATTAATGCATATGCCTGAGCATCTCTGCCATGCCAACGAAGTTGCTCTATACTAGGTGTGGCAAGAACTATTGCAAGAATAGGAATATGAAGATCATTATCTTCAATGCCATTTGCATCACCTTTAATAACTGTATTTGTAGGTGTATTAGGGCATTTTTCAATACCTTGCACAATATTCCATTTTCCTTTTGCTACCAATACATGATGCATCATATATGCCCACAATGGGTAATTAATACCATCCAATCTATCCTCAATAACCAACATACAGAATTCATCATTGCTTTCAGAATTCTTTTCCCGCCAAGGGATGGATACTCAAAATCGTTCTGGTGAAGAATGATGCCTTTGTAGTTAACATGGAGGACAAGTTGTTACATCCATAAGAAAGAAATGAAAATCTAAAATGATGTTAAGTTCTCATAGTTTTCTTTCCCTACGTATGACTCTAGGAGCATTATACTCCTCTTTAGAAACTTTTTTTTTGCCTCACAATTCCTTATGGAGACATTGAAATTCAATATTTCCATGAACATATATGCAAATATTTACTATTTTTTGCTATCTATTTTCAATTATTTGTAGACAATATGCAAGGATAAGCTCAAAGATGGCTATGGTGATCAAAACATGGAGTTTCAAATTTAAAGGGGGAAGTGTTGATCCTTCTTGTGTCTTAACCTCTACTATAGTCATGTATAGAAATTTTTTTCTGATGGTTTGGCCATTGTCCTATTCTTCAAATTATGCTTGAAATTTTGAAATAACCACACACACACACACACACACAGACACACAGACACACATAGACACACATTGTGGATCCCCCTTATTCTCCGATTTCTAAGGGTGATACATTAGGCTGACCTTGGGTTTGAAGATTGGACCTCACAGTCCTAGGTTGAGCGGTTTTACCGTTAGATGATGCTTCATGCTTGAAACTTCCCTTACAAAAGACCTTGCAAATACAAGAAGTTAAATATCAGATGACCCTTGATGAGCCGCACATGGTTCATTTCTTGCTCAACATTCTAGCAAATGAAAGAAATTTCTATCAAAGAAAGGGGTCGCATACTAGATAAAGAGAAAAATAACTCGCATGGGGAAATCTGAATAATGTAGTTTATCTTCACCCGTTCATTTTCTTCTTTGAAGATTTATTCAATGGAAGTGGGTAAAGTTAAATTTCCTAATAAATTTTCATGATTGGAAATTGTGAAACGTAAAGGGGAGTTTGGCAACCTCCCTTCACCCTCAAATGATAAAGATAAAGTAAAATGATATAAGTCTTTTCCCTTAATGATGACCCAATTTAATTTAGAGAGCTTATCATTACAAGGAGTATGATGTTGCATTAGTCTAAACTCTTGAACCTTAGAGATGGGATGAGAGGCTAGGATGCCTCCCATCCTAGAACACTCTTTATGTATGTAGAATGGGTTGCGCTATCATCATGATTATATGTGTGCCATTGTGCATATCATATATCTTGATAATGTCTTTATTCTATAGATTGAGCTCATCTTTACAAAAAGGAAGTCCTTTTTTATAAACTATTAAGTTAAGCTTATTGTTCTCTCAGACTTAGAAAAAAAGAAGCTTAGACTAGTTGTTAAGTCAATGAATGGGAGGGAGGAGGTCTTGGGCTCAACCCCGATGAATGTTATGGGAGTATGATTCATTGCAAGACTCCTAGAATCGTCTAGAAGCATCCAAAATTGAGTTAGCTTGAGACATATGGTGCACTTAACCCACAATAGACTGAACATAATTGGCACATATGGAAGAATTAACTTTAGTAGATTCAGGAGAACTCATACATGTGTCCAACATTTGTGTACTTTCCATAAAAGTTCCTCCTAGCCCTAGACTTATATAAAGAGTTGGTTGGGAGGAAATGAGCACTTCAGCTTTTTTATGTGTGAAGGTTCATGTCACTACTATCAAAGCCAAGATTCATTCATGTCCGAATCTCATGAAGGTGAAGAAAATGTTGGAATTTTTAAACCAACTTTCCCTCTCTCCCTCTCTTTCTCTCTCTCTCTCTTGTGGTCATAATTTATGCACATTGATTTGGGCGTATCTTGGCATTCTCTGTGTTCATTGTCTCATTTTGGGCGTGCTTTTTGGATTAAGAAGTTTCATCTATAGCCCAAGTTTGGGAACCCCTGCTTAATATCACAAGGAGCCCCGTTTCACATTCTTCTTATGCCCACATATCACGAAAAAATGTCCAACAAGGGTTGCTTGTAGAGCTTCCAAGATGCACCATCAAATATTTTTATCCAAGCATTTTATTTATACCATACTCATCAACATGGCATCTTTCATATGGGCCAAGCTTTTTCTCAACCATTTGTAGGTGAATTTTTTTAATCCTTCTCTCTACTCTAGCCCTTGTGCATTGATTGAAGACATCTTGGATATCCAATTAAAGCCAATGAGCACCATTTGAGGAGCTCGCCTTGAAGAAAGCTTAACCATGTTTAAAGAGTGGAAGGGGAGAACACATGGAGCATTAAAGTGGATAACAATGATGGAGGATCATTGAGGGGTATAAGTGTTTCAAGGCCAAGATCCTTTTGATGAAGCTTTCCATGGAACATGAGCAAGAAGATGATGCAATTGACTGGAATGTCTTCATCAAAGATGAATGTGAAAGTACCCTACATTTGTTCCTTATACTTCTTATATACTTTATTTTTTCCATTGCATGAGTGAATGCATTGAATAAAGCAAGATACCTTAAAAGATAGAAATCATACAAGAAAAGATGCATTTTATCTTCTTTGATTGGGTAACAAGTAAATAAACAATAAAAGATTGCATGTCCATAGTTGTTTTCAAACTTCTGTGTTCATTTGGGATGAAGTTGACTCATTGAATGGAAGGCTTGAACATCATTGCATTAGTTTGATCATGGTATATGGATCATAAAGGTTTATTTTGTGCTATTGGCACTACCTGAGGAGTGCACCTTTACCTTTTTGAGTTTAAAAGGGAGTGTTTGCATAACTCCCTCATTGGGTGAGAACCACAAAAGGATTACCACTACTATTTAATATAGTTCCTTTGCAAGTCCTCCCTATCTTAATACTTTTGTAGTTTTGGGTTGCTCCATATTTAATGAACAAAGAGGACTAACTTCCCAAGAATTTGCAATAGGAGTTCTTGAGTGTAAGTGTAAGGCAAGAGCATAAGCATGGAGTGTTCCCTTTTGTCACAATTTAGGCGGATCAAATTTTCCAAACAACTTTCAACCTTCATTGCAAACTCTTTCATAAAATTTATATTACAAACATGTAATCATGAAATAAAGAGGTGTCATCATACTTTGATAACAATATGATAATTGAACATATCACGAACATACCACAAATACACAAAGTCTACACGCTACAATGAGGGATGGTGCAATAACTCTTAGAATATTATTGAATGTATATCATGAGCACAAAGATTGTTTGTATTAAAGAAAAATTCCTAGAGCAAGATACATATGATTTCTTGAATCAGAATTAGATGATTGATACCATCACATATGTTTGAAAACATAAGTTCTAGGAGCTATATTTTAAAAATTCAAATGAAAATAGGGAAAGTTCTACAAAGAAAAAAGAGAAGTGCATATGAACTACATTGAAACATTAGAAAACAAATGCCTAGTAGCAATATATTATACAACGGTGCACACAAAACAAATAGTAATGATATTCTCTTAACACACACATCTCTTGTCACATGGGAGCAATAAGAAAGGGGGGTGAGAACACTCGGAGCCATCCACAACGGGCTCACACATGAGTGCCATGTGGTATCCATGTGAGGAACCATGTGTATGCTCTGCCACATGGAAACAATGAGGAATATTTTATGATCATGGTACGTGGATGAGAGGATCAATATAGATTTTCTCTCTGATGTGGCTTGAACCATGAAAATACCTAGGCATATTCACCTTCTTCGTGCTCGATTACTTGACAAAAGGTAGATGGGATAATCGAGAGCCACAAACACCTTTATAATTGGCATTCGGTCAAGTTAACCCACAAAGAACCATCACATGTAAATGCGAGAAAGATAGAGATCAGTCCATGTTGAAGTAACCCAAAAGCTCACACGACAACACCTTGAGCCCATGACTAGTGTCTCTCACCCATCTCTCAAAGATGGAGACCATGAAGTGAAGCATCACTTCTCAGAGCTTCACAGATTCTATTGCTACCCCACATGTGGGATAAATTCTTTTCTTTTGTAAGCCTCGACAAAAAAGAGGAGCAATGCAATCTACATCCTCTATACAATGGTGCTGAAAGGTACCATTTTCTTGTATTTTCTTCAATTTTTAAAGGGATTTTGATGTGGTCTTGGAGAAAATTTTGGAATATAAACATACAGATATGTAATATGGGTTGTGGAAATGGAAAAGAGATGAAAATTACCTTCAAAATAGTGAAATTAGTTCTTGGAAAATCATCCTTCTTTCTTTTCTCTCATTTCACTCACCATCATCCTCACCTACACTTTCCAGGGGGCATACCTTCATGTTCAAGGATTAGATTTTGAAGATCTTGGTCTCATTTCAAAGGCTATCTCTAAAGCTTAGTATGGAAACAAATGATGTAGCGTTTTGATAAATTTTCACATATGGGAAGAAGGAGAAGTTTGGAGCACAACACACAATAATGAATGTATTACCACTATAATGTACAAAGATGAGTAACCCGTTAGGGCAATAGGCATATATACAAGCCGAGGAAAAAAGAACCTCCTAAAGTGGGAAAAAGTGCCCTGGTGGTCCTAGTGTGTTTACACACATCACTACCTAAATATATCAACAAATCCCCCCTAGGAGTGATGCGGTGAACAAGGAGCTGGCACTCATGTATAAGGAAAACCCAATCAATCCACAAAAGGAAGTAAGCCCAAAGCTTTGCAGAAAGCTTCAAACTTCTCCCTAGATGGAGCCTTTGTGAAAGGGTCTGTAATGTTCTCCTGCATGGGCACATATACCAAGCTGATCTCTCCAGCAGAGAACCTCTACCTGACATAATGATAATGCACCTCAATGTGCTTAGTGCGAGCATGGAACACAGGGTTCTTCATAACTGGCAATGCGCTCTGACTGTCAGTGAAGATGGTGGTGGCAGAAGAGTGACCAACACCCAAATCAACGATAAGGCATCTAAGCCACACACACTCAACATTCACTATGAAGGCTTCACTATACTCAATCTCACAACTGGAAGTGGCCACAGTAGGCTGCTTCTTGCTCAACCAAGATATACATGAGCTACCAAGCATGAAGCAAAAGCCACTAGTGGACACACGAGTGTCATAGCAACCAACCCAGTCAGAGTTAGAAAAAGCATGCAAATCTAGCAGTAGTGATCCCCCCTTGGGATAAAACAATCCAAGTAGCTGGGTACCACTCAAGTAGCGAAAGATGCACTTAACTACCTGCCAATGCTTGACACTTGAGCAATGCATAAACCTGCTCATCTGTGAGACAACAAATTGAATATCTGGCGTAGTAATGCATAAGTAAATCAAGCATCCAGCAGCGTGCTAATAGAGAACAACATCAAATGCATCTCCAACATCATGAAGACTCAATTCTAAACCTATCTCCATAGGAATGGCAATAGGTTTGAGGTGTTCAAGGCCAAACTACTGCAATAATGTGTCAATATATTTTGTTTGACACAGAGCTATTTCGACATCAACTTGCATAAACTGGATGCCCAAATAATGATGCAAATATCCCAAAATTGACATCTCAAATGAGGCATGCAGATCAGCCTTAAAATCAGCAATATGCTTTTCATAAGGACGAATGAGTAGCATGTCATCAACATAGACAACAATGATCACAAGCACATCACTATCACACTTAACATATAAGGTGCTTTCAGTTGGACTATTCTCAAAACCTTGTGCAATCAGATAGGCATGTATCTTTTCATACCAAGCACGTCGTGCTTGCTTTAAACCATATAGTGCCTTCTTTAACCTGCACAATGGGTTTTCATGCCTTTTTTGCCCAAAGCCACGGGGCTAAAAAACATACAATTCTTCATGCAAATCACCATTCAAAAATACAGTTTTAATGTCCAACTGATGTACATTCCAACCATGATGAGTTGCAAGTGCATAGATGCTATGAACAGTAGTCATTCAACAAGTAGGAGGAAAGGTCTCATCAAGATCAATGCCTCTTTCCTCAGCATAACCCTTTGCAAAAAACCTAGCCTTATACCTATAAATTGTTCCATCAGGCTTACTCTTAAGCTTGTATAACCACTTAGTGCCAATGGCCTTCTTGCCTGGAGGAAGTCACATAAAGACCATGTACCATTTTTCATTATAGCATCATATTCAGATTGCGTAGCAAGCATCCAATTTTCTGAATTTTGTGCTTCATCAAACAAAATAGGCTGATTCTCATCACAGAGACTAGAGATAGCCATAGCATAGCAATCCGATGCAAAAGAGGAACTATGAGAGCATAAACGAGTATGGTATGATAGAGGTGCATCTAATTTGTTGACACACAAAATTTGCACCAACCATTTTGGCATAGTTTTTGCCTGCTTAATATCAGATCTCTCATCAACAAGTGCATCATGTAAATCTGCATCAGAAATGGAATGATCTACGTCATCACATGAAACCTGCAAAGGCTGAGAAGTTTCCTCACTACTACAAGCACTAGACTGTCCACCTATAAAAAGTGGTAGCAAAGTATCATACGCCTTTGGAGCTAACAGATGTCTCATTCGTACATGAAAGTAATGGCTGAATAGCATCTTCCACAAAAAAACATCACGGCTAACCAAAATGCATTTAGTCTGTGGATGATACAGACGATAGCATTTGCTTTCAGAAGTGTATCCAACAAAAATACATTTCACTGCTTTATCATCCAATTTCTTGTGCTGCGTTTCAAGCACTAATGCATATGCCAGACAACCAAAAACATGCAGGTGAGCAATAGATGGCTTACAACCATGCCAAGCCTCATATGGAGTGATAGACTGTAATGCTTTAGTGGGACACTTGTTAAGTACATATGTTACACACTTGATAGCCTCAAGCCAAAAACTATGTGGTAAAGCCTGACTCTTGACCATACACCTTGCCATCTCCATGTGTGATCTGATCTTCTATTTAGCAACTCTGTTCTGTTGAGGTGTATATGGCACTGTACATTGATGTTTTATTCCATGTTCAGCCAGAAATGCATTAAATCTAGAAGACATATACCCCCCCCAATGAGAACGGAGGGTGCCCATTTTACATGCTGACAGATTTTAAGCCAAAACCAAAAACTATTGAAGGACATAAACACTTCGCACTTTGCTTTCAATGGATATACCCATGCATGCCTGGAAAGATCATCGATGAAAGTCATGAAGTAAAGGTAGTTCCCAAAAGAGGCTGTCTACGTAGGACCACAGAAATCATTGTGAATCAGCTGCAATTTCTGAGTAGCTCAAACTAAAACATCTTTTGGGAAGGAGGAATGCTACATTTTGCCCAAAATATAGCCTTCATATACATGTTTACTAGGTGCTTGGAGTTTGGGCAAAGAGGACACTATTTCAGATTTCTGCAGGCATAGCAAACTAGCAAAATTCAGATGACCAAAGCGTGCATGCCAAAGCTTTGCATCTGACATAGCCTGAGAATCATGTACTGCACATGCCAAATCATTCACATATTTTTCATAGTCTATGAGCTTATATGGTCCACGACATAAAATGCCAGAAGCAATGATCACATTGCCATTTGACAAGTCATGAACTCTACATCTATCATCAACAATTTCACAACCAAGCCAATCTTGGCTAAAGCTGAAACTAATAATAGATTCTTTTTGATTCCTGGCACAAATAAAGCATCTGACAATGTAAAAGAACCTCCATCAAAAGTATTCACAATGATCTTACCAACTATCATGACATGATAAGAGGAGTTGTTAGCATATGTGATAGTATTCCCTGTAGGGGAAGACTTGGGTGAAGGGAAGAAACTGTGCTACGAGGTAATATGTTTGGTTGCCCCACCATCAAAGTACCAAACATCTGAGTCTACTGCAGAGATACACTGCTCATGAGAAGATGGGTCAAAACTGCATACATTAGTAAACACCCATTCTTCATTCTACACAACATTAACAAACTTTGTTTTCAGTGTAGAGGCCTTTGCAACAACCATTCTAGCTTCTTTCTTCTTTGGCTCTTTTGCAGCCAATTTTGGACAGTTCTTTATGACATGATCGTTTCCTTTATAGTACTTGCAAAAGAATTTCTGCTTTTGTAATTTCTTCTTATCTTTTTCTTCCTTCTTTGAATGTGCATCATTTGCAAATTTTTGCTTACTAGTAGATGAGCTCGATTTACCTTTGCCCTTTTGACTAGCCAAGAAATCTTGATATGCAACATGAATAATGGACCTGTTCTGCCTAGACTGATCTTCCTACAACAGAACAAAGACTAACTCTTCAAATTTCAAGGCATTTGGATTGCATTTCATCATCAAATGAAGAGTAGAAGCAAAAATCTGATATGAATTAGGAAGACCATTCATAATGGTCTGCACAAATGAACTATCTGGTATAACTTCATTAACAGAAATCAAATGTTCCTTCAAGTCTTTGATCTTTGTCAGAAAGCTGTCCATAGAATCATCTTCATTCATGTGCTTACTCTCCAAATGTTTTTGGAGGTAAGTAATACGAGCCTCATTCCTTTCCTAGTATAAAGTGGTAAGTGTATCCCAAGCATCCTTAGCTATTATGCAAGAGCAAATGTGAGGAATAATGGCACGTTTGATAGACAAGGCTATCAATGCATGTGCCTGAGCATCTCTACCATCCCAAAACATTTGCTCTACAATAGGTGCAATAGGAATTGCAGCATGAATACGAACATGAAGAATATTTTCATCTTCAACACCATATGCATCACCTTGAGCAACTGGGTTTGCAGGTGTAATAGGATTTTTTTGACACTTTGCACAATATTCCACAGTCCTTTTGCAACCAATACATGACACATCATATAAAACCATAATGGGTACCATCCAACTCATCCTCAATAGCCAACATACAGAATACATCATTGCTTTTAGCCATGGCCACTAGCTAAAATATCATGATGCAGAAAATTGATTGTATCTCAAAAGCTGAATAGAACTACGTTGTTGAGTTTTGCTAAACCTATAGCAGACTTCGAGATGCTTATATTGTCAAACCAAAACCTGTATATATCTTTGGCACAAAAAGACAAAAATGCACAAGCATTGTGATAGTGCGTTTGGAGGTCGAAATGAGCTCAGATTGTGATTTCGGCACCACATGGCAAAGTTATTTTGATCACCTAATCACCTTGAGTATTCTCATCAATTTTTCTGCGATTTTGAGAGAGTGATCGGAGGAGTGTAGACGATGCCTTAGATGAAGTGGTGACCTGCTCTCATACCGATTGTTGGAGTTTGAGGTCTATGGAAGCATGCAAACAACACAAGGAAGAAGGAGAAGCTTGGAGCACAACACACAATACTGAATGTATTACCACTAGAATGTCCAAAGATAAGTAACCCATTAAGGCAATAGGCATATATTCAAGCCAGGGAAAAAAAACCCTCCTAAAGAGGGACAAAAATTGCCCCGGCGGTCATAGTATGTTCACACACATCACTACCTAAATATATCAACATAGAGTATCATGTGCTAGAACCGAGTCTTTCACTTGGCCAATGTTTCCTTCATCATCCAAACATCTATACCATTGTAGATCAAGTGTCTTAAAATAAATTTATCTCTAATGGTTCAAGAAACCTCTTCAAAATTTCAATCCAAGGAGATCCAACCCAATTGTTGCTTAAAAGTTAACCTGATTGTTGCTTAAAAGTTAACATGATTAAAGTTAACCTGATTGTTTCTTAAAAGTCAATATGATTGTTGCTTAAAAGTTAAGTTGATTCTTAATGATAATTGTTTAGAAACTTGATTTTTTGAGGAAAATACAATTGAAAATTTAAATGCTCATAGCTCATTGAATACTACACCAAATCAAGTGATTCAAGTGCCTAATCCATTCCATTTTTTCTTTAGAATAGAATTATCAGATAAAAAATTACTTGTCTTGAGTAAAACCCAATCACAAATCCAATTCAAGACTATCAGCTTTCTTAAAACAAATCCAGAGAAGTTTAAACTCTAATGCACACCTCTCAAGGATCTCATATAAATCTTACAACTGAGTTTACTTATGAAGATTCAACCAAATTAGACACAAGATCCACAAAAGATAATCACAAAGACTTGAATGAAAGAGAAGAGATGATAACCAAGAGGAGAACCCCATTCTCAAAATCGATTGCATACAAATGATCAAGAGTTCTCTCTTAGTAGACATCATTGGCCTATATACCTATTAGAAATGAAGTAATTTTACAAGTTTCTTGAATTTTGGACTTAAAAAAAACATAAATTTACTCATCCAATGACTCTCAAAATTTGTACATAGCTCTATTGGAACTTAAGGAAGAGTCTTCCCAAGTTTTACAAAATTTAGAGGTCTTTATCTCTACTTTTGAGGTTATTTACAAGAAAATGTACATCATTTAATATAGATGGCATTAGTGAGGGAACTTCAAATTCTTCATTCAATATCTTCCCCCGCCTAGGCCTTTAGGGTCCTTGTCAACTTCATTTGCTTTTAAAATTTGTTAATCCTTCCTTTGTCTCCTACTCTACAGTTGCTGAATCTTTGCATATCTTTGTATTTTCTCTAAATTAGTATACACCTCAATCATAGTTTTTTTCCAATAAACGAACTCCTCTATGGAATTTATAATGCCTTTGATTTGATATCATAAATAAATAATATTATATGCTTCTCAACTCACCTTAGGTCCAAAAGATACTCTACCAAAAAAATCTCTATTTATTTTTCAAAAAATCTAGTGGTAAAAGCATCTTGAAGTTTTTAAATGTATACTCTACATGAATATGATGCTCACAAAATAGGTCATTGAGCACACTCTATTGTGAGAAGAGATGGTGGATACCTCCAAAGGATGAGTATGGTGTTGCAAAACCTTGCTCTACACCTGCCAAGATAACTTCAGCGATAGTAAGTAGGCACCTTGAGCTTGCTAACGATGCATATAGATCACCTTCGTGCTTTGGGAGACCATTCTCAGATTGATACATAAAAATAGATAACTTAAATCAAGACAGATGACTCAAAACTTGCTATTTTGAGATGAGGTGCTCTCTGGAATTTCACTCAAAGCTCACAACCTGCTGAGAATTGCCCAGAGACATTTTGCAGACTTCAAATTAGATATATGATGAATTTAAAGCAACAAAAATGATTAATTTTTATGAACCATACTGAGAGAAGTTAATTTAGGAACATTGGGGTGTCATCCTGACATTTCAGGGAACATTTGCCTACATACATAGGTCACTTCAAATAGATGTAGCTCATAGAATATTGAACCAATGATAATGAAAATTGATATATGCAAATAGACTTAAATCTTTACCTATAACAATTTAAATCTCATGAAAAGACCAAGTATACACAGAGAAATCAATGATCAAATTTGACTAAAAATGAGACATAGACCTATAGTGGTAGTTGAAGTGAACTCCAAGAAATGACCTAAAAGATCAATCTGTATTGAACATATAGTACATGGAAAGAATGGGCATGAAGCATGAGGATAAGGGGCACAATGTGTGCTTCATCAATGGTATAAACCTTGACCAAGACCTCCTCTGAATGTAGTTCAAATAATCTGCTCTAATCTACAACTCATTTTGAGTGTATATATAGAGGTATTGAATTCAAACTTAGTGATGAATGATCAAGCATGAGGATCGGATAAAAAAATGCACCAACAGCTCCCCCTCAAGCGTAGCATGCTTTCTTCATTCTTCCTTGATTTCTAGCAAACCATTAATTCCTTTGAACCTACTTAGCTTGATGCCATCTAATGGCTTAGCCAACATGTCTGCACATTGGAGATTAGTAGATAAATAGGATAATTGAATATCCTTGCTCAACAACTCCTCTCTTACATAGTGATAATGGACTTCAATATTCTTTGTTCTCGCATGGTAGACTGGATTAGCTGCTGGGTGAAGTGAGCTAGTGTTATCACCGAAGATGTGAGGTGTTAGAGTATGTGACTCCAAATATGAGTATAAACATTTCAAACACATTGCTTCTTGTGTTGCATTTGCCAAACATTTGTATTCAGCCTTAGTGGATGATAGAGCAACAATTGCTTGCTTCTTTGAAGACCATGAAATGAGCCTTGAACCTGCAAAAGACAAATAATCTGATGTACTCTTCTTATCATCCTTTGATCTAGCCCAATCTGAATCTGAGTAGAGTTTGATATCAATCTCTGAAGTAAAGGGGTAGAAAATCCCTTCATTGATGGTACCCTTCAAGTATGTGAGCACTCTCTGGCTGCTTCCATGTGTGGCTTCCTTGGCTTGTGCATGAATTGACTTCATATGCTAACACTATAGCATATGTCCACCCTAGTGAGGGTTGCATAGTTCAAACTTCCTACCAAGCTTTGATAGCTTGTAATGTCTGCAATGGGTTCTCCTTCATAAGAAACAAGCATATGGTTCAACTCCATGGGTGTACTTGTACACTTTGTATTCTCCATTTTAAACTTAAAAAGCATGTCATGTACATACTTCCTTTGAGTGATGTAGATACTAGAATTTGTATAGACAAGTTCAAGTCCAATAAAGTAAGTGAGTGGTCCAAGATCATTGATCTTGAATTCATCCTTCATTCCCATCTTTGCCTATTTGGTTCCATTGATGTCATTCCCTGTGATTATGATGTCATCAACATATACACAAAGATAAATAACTTTTGATCCATTCTTCTTGATGAATAAGGATGTTTTTGCTTTGCTAGCCTTGAATCCTTGATCCTATGAGTAGGTCACTAATCTATTATTCTAAGCTCTTGGATCTTGCTTCAAACCATGCAAAGCCTTTTTCAATTTGCACACATAATTTGGATGATGTGCATCTTCATAACCTGGTGGTTGTGCCTCATAAACTTCTTTTGAAATCCATCCATTGAGGAATGCATTTTTTACATCTAATTGGTTTAGCTTCCAATTTCTAGATTAAGCAATGCTAACAAGTACTCTAATGGTAGGCATTTTAGCTAAGGTGAGAAGGTCTCTTCATAGTCTATTCCATGGGTTTTTGCGAACCCTTTGGCTACTAATCTTGACTTGTGTCTATTAGTACTACTATCTGAATTCATTTTCAATGTTTAAATCCACCTTGATCCACTTAGCTTCATTGGTGGTTTGCTAGGGACAAGTTCCCATGTGTCATTGTCCATGAGAGCTTCCATTTCTTCATCCATTGCTTCTCTCCACTCCTTATTGTTTTGAGTTTCTTCATAAGTGGTTGGTTCTTCATTTTTGTAGTCCTTAGCCATATAGATTGAGTTCTTTGTGACAAATGATGTATCAAATCCATATCTTTCTAGTTTCTTCTTTTCTCTCATTGACGTTCTGATTGGTTGTAGAGAGCTTTTTGATCTTTGAGCTAGGTCTTGAACTTTAGCTTTCCCTTTGTTCTTCCATAGCTTCAATTTCTCCAACTCTATCATGTCATCTTCAGAATCACTATCTTCATGATGCTTTCGTTCCTTTGTTGGAAGGAATGGAAAGTCTTCTTCCAAATCATAGGGTAGATTCACTTTCCTATCATCATCAAACCAAGATTTATTTTCATCAAAGAATACATCCCTAATAACTAAGAAGCCTTTGTTAGTGGGATTAAGGCTTCTTAGTGGGATTATACAATATGTATCCTTTTTGATTTTGATCATAACCAATAAAGACACACTTCTTTGCCTTGGGATCCAATTTCCCTCTCACTTGAGAAGGAATGTGAGCATAAACTAGACATCCAAAGATTTTGCAATGCTCTAAGCTGGGTCTTCTTCCATTCCACATTTCATAAGGAGTCATACCTTCTAAAGACTTTGATGGAAGTCTATTAATAAGGTATGTGGCTATTGATATAGCCTCTGCCCAAAGATAATTAGGTAGGCCTTTTTCATTTAGCATAGATCTAGCTACTTCTACTATAGTCTTCTATCTCCTTTTAACTATTCCATTGAGTTCAGGTGTGTATCTTGTAGTTACCTCTCTTTTGATGCCTCTTTCTTGTAGGAAAGCATCAAATTCATTCGAGAGATATTCTGCACCACCATTTGATCTGAGCCTTTTGAGACATCTACCTGTTTGGTTCTCTACAGGTGCAAGATAACTTTTGAAACAATTTAAAAACTCATCTTTATGTTTCATAAAGTACAGGATTGTCCACCTACTGCAATCATCAATAAAAGGTACATAATGTATTGAACATGAGATAGGAGATTCTTTGCTTGGACCCCAAACATCTGTGTACAAGATCCAATAGCTCCTGATGGATATAGCCTTTCCTGTTGAAAGGTTGTCTATGTGCCTTGCCAAATTGACAAGCTCCACACTTGTAGATCATATGTTGCTTTGTGATGTTGGGTAATCCAAGTACACTTTGATCCCTGCATATTTGTTTCAAGGTTCTTTCACCAATATGAGCAAGCATTTTATGCCATACCTCCAATTCAGAGAGTGTTTGAGATCCATATCTAAACAATGCTATGTTCCTGGTGTCTTCCACTTCAAAAGTGAAGAGTCTTATGACTAGTAAAAAGGATTGGTATAGTTCCCTAGTGCCTCTGTGGGAATCCATCAATGTAGTGGTGGGAAATGACTCCAAGTGTCCAGCGGAAGGAACTGGAACCATCTCTTTTATCACTTCTCCAGGTGTTGAGAAAAAGTTATCCGATGTTCTGCAATAACAAATCGTGGACTCGAAGTTCACTTCAATAAGAGTGGAGCAGAAATAACAAATCGTGGACTCGAAGTTCACTTCAATAACAAATCGTGGACTCGAAGTTCACTTCAATAACAAATCGTGGACTCAAAGTTTCTGCAATAACAAATCGTGGACTCGAAGTTCACTTCAATAAGAGTGGAGCAAAAATAATGGATTCATCAGGTAATGTAGTAGGTAAAGGCATAAGACGTGATAACTTGTAGGAGTTTAGTGCCTTAACTACTACACAAGATAAAGATGTAAGCAGGTTATGGCAGCAATGATTTGGGCATCTCGTATGTGCACTTTTGAAGGAGATCCAAGAACAGGGATGGTTGCTCATTTGCCTACATTTTCAGAGTTGTAGGAACCTTGTGAAGCTTGTATGATGGGCAAGCAACAACAAAAGGCATTTCCAAGAGAGTCTAGCAATCGATCTCAAGCTCCTCTAGAGTTGGTACATGCTGATCTCAGCGGTAAAATGTCTACACCTGCTTTAGGAGGATCTTTCTACTTTTTGCTGTTAGTCGACGATTATAGTAAAAAGATGTGGGTTTATTTCAATAAATTTACAGTCTTCAAGGCCAAAATGCTGCAATAAATTTTCAATATATTTCCAATTATCAAGTAGGGGTCAAGAAAAAAGACTAAAAACTTCCTAAATTAATCGGTTTGTGCCCACATTGCCTAACAGATACATCACTCACATAAGAAGAAAAGCATTCGAGTGTACACAAAAAGGTCTAAAAAAGATGAGGAATGGATTATATTATGGTTCAAAGCTTTGAATACAAGAACAAAGTATGAAGTAAAGAGATTGCACTCAGATCACCTTGCGACTCACTTCTTTAGATACATCTTGTATAGAAAGGGTTGCAGAGAAGAGACAAAAGATGAAACTTCTACAAAACAAATTTAATGCATAACCATGCGTGAATGAGTTAGTTGTGACATACTTTTCTTTTCCTACAATCTAGGAAATGAGGTAAAAATTTAAATTCGATTGAAGTTTTGGTAGGGGATTCCAACTAGTTGATTTGTGGCTTGAGACTTCAAATTACATCCTCAAATAAAGATGTAATGCTATGAAACACAAGTAATCATTTAAGTATGTAAGTATAAAAATGGATATGTGTGAAGCCATATGATTCGCCATATGACTAAAGTTCATTCCAAGAAATGAACTTGCTTGTCGATGATGAGTCTATCTTGAAGCATGGTGATAGGTTGTTCCTTTTTTTAAAACCTTACTAGGATTGCCAGAATGGTCTGTTGCAGGGATTAGCATTTTTGCACAAGAGAAGATCATGAATATCTAGTTTGTCCTTCAAAAAAGGCATTGTAGGTAGAGAGGGAAAGTTAGGAACATGTAGGATGGGTGCAACTATTGTGATGGTTGTCGCTAGGCACCACAAGAGTGAATTGGGGCTTTTAACACTTTAAATGAGGAACAGACAATTGAGGATGATAGGATTGTGCTTATCTGTGGATCAAGGAGCTGAAATGCCGAGTCATTGAAACTGATAAGTACTCTAAGACTCTGGATAGCTTGGCCAAATATGGCTCAAGGGTACCAAAATCATAGGACATCAGACCAAGGAGCACCTAAACACAACCATTACTTTAAGTCTTTGCTTAATTTGAGATGCCTTAGTTTTGCAAGGCATTGTGAGTTGTGAAAGAAAAGTACTAGCCTAATTACCTTGATTCCTTTTGTATCCTTGATTTCCTCCTCCTATGGACAAACAATCTCTTGCATAATGTCTTGGTTTTCCACAAGTATAGCATTCTCCATTGGATGCTTCTCTTTCTTCTGATCTTCCTTCACTTCCTCTGCTCCTTCCTCTTCCTCTTAATCCATAACATTCGTTGAAGCCTTCTTGCTTTCCTGAGCTTGAGTTTGACCTTGCTCTACCTATGCCTTGAGGTTTTGGTCCACCTCTTTTGCCTTTGCCTCTACCTACAAACTTTTGGCTTGGTTGCACTTTGATTGTGAACCTCCTAGGTTCATCTCTTCAAACACCATCAATCTGACTAATTGATAAAATTATGGTAGGGACTCGCTCACATACAACGATGTGGTGAATGCTTTTCACCTTTCATCCTCTCTCAAGCCATTCAAAGTGTGAGCAACAAGACCATCATCTTTGATTGGGCACCCAATTAAGCCGAGGCCATTCACAAGCTCAACCTTCAAGTTATATTCATGGATGTTAGTACTTGAAGTTTTCCTAAGATTATTTAGCTCATTCTTGATATAAATTTTCTTTGGTTTGGTGGATAAATAGAATATCTCCAATGTTTCCCAAACCTTCTTGGATGTGTCCAAGTCTTGTATATGCCCTATGATGCTATTGCTTATGCATTGTGACAGAATAAATATGAACATCATATCCCTTTATATCCATTCCTTAAGTGCCTTAATGTGTCCTTCAAGTGATGGATCATGCATATGAGGATTTTTCTCTCATTTTCTCACTTATCCCCATGATCCCTTGCCCATAAGGTAGTTGTTAACCCTAAATTGTCCTGGTTGATAGTTACCTTTCTCTAAATACTCTATTTGTGCATTATACTCAATCATTCAAAGCTTTAAGGTGCTCCTCTAGCTTCTCCTCAAGTTTATCTATGATTATATGGTGTGTATGTTACCATTTGATAGCTTCTCACTTGCTAACCTTTGACTAGTTGAGGTCTCACTTGATGTAGCCCCCTTTTGATGTTGTCTTGACTTGATAAGTCCTCCCTATGCTTCCATTAGTCTTGGTCCTTGCAAGTCTTAAAATGATGTCTCGAAGCCTCCAAAGTAGTTTTACACACTTAGACTAGACCTTGTTTTCTATCTAAAAGCTTCAAATAAAAGGAAATGGATGTTCTTGTTGTGAGAAACATCCACTTTAAGACATGTTATTTGTCTACAACACTCTCTAGCTATGTGTAGATACATCGGGTCACAAACATGGAAATTTCAAAAAATTCACTTAGTAGAAAAGCTTCATACTTTGGACCACTTTGGGAAACTATATGAGAGACAAAATGATGCTTGAAAACAACACAAAAGAGTAAATTGAGAGAGAAAACAATACTCTACAATCTGGTAGAAATAGAATTGTGAAAGCCTATCTACACCTCTAGATAGAGAGGAGAAAAATCATGAGAAAATGAGATAAGAGAGAAAGGAGGATACTTGCCAGAGTTCAAAATTTTGTTAAAATAGTATGGAAACTTGTGGAACACACATAAGGAAAACAAAAAAGGCAAAATGGTGCTTATATAGATATTTTACTTTTCCTAGAATCTAGCTAACCATCCACCAATCAATATACGCACACTTTTTGGTGAGTAATGTTGATATATTTAGGTAGTGATGTGTGTGAACACTCTAGGACTGCCTGGGCACTTTTTTCCCTCTTTAGGAGGTTTTTTTCCCCCGGCTTGTATATACGCCTATTGCCCTAATGGGCTACTTATCTTGTACATTCTCTAGTAATACATTCAGTATTGTGTGTTTGTGCTCCAAGCTTCTTCTACTTCCTTGTGCTGTTCGCGTGCTTCCGCAGACGTCTATCTCCAACAATTGGTATCAGAGCAGGTCGTCGCTTCTTCTAGGGCGTCGTCGACACTCCTCCGTTTGCAGTCTCAGATTCGCACGAAATTTGGTGAGCATACTCAAGGTGTTTCCGAGATCAAAACAGCTTTGCTGTGTGGTGCCAAAATCGCGATCTGAGCTCGTTTTGGCCTCCGAACACACTATCGCAGCGCTTGTGCAGGCTATTTCGTCCTTTTGTGCCAAAGGTATATACCAGTTTCTGTTCGCCAGTTTAAGCGTCTCGAAGTTTGCTACAGGTCTAGCAGAACTCGTCTGGGCAGTTCCGTTCAACTTTTTGAGATACAGTCAATTTTCTGCATCAAGGTATTTTAGTCACCGGCCATGGCTGAAAGCAGTGATGTATTCCGTATGTTGGCTGTTGAGGATAAGTTGGATGGTACCAACTACCCATTATGGGCTTATATGATGCGACATGTACTGGTTGCAAAAGGACTGTGGAACATTGTGCAGGGTGTTGAAAGACGTCCTGTTACACCTGCGACTACAGGTACTACAAATACAGGTGCTGGAGGTACTAGAGCTGATGAAGATGGTGTCGAAGATGATATTCCGCAGATTCCTGTTCGTGCTGCTGTTTCTGTTGCACCTACTGCAGAGCAGATTCGTTGGGATGGTAGAGATGCCCAGGCACATGCATTGATAGCTTTGTCTGTCAAACGTGCCATTATTCCTCACATTCGCTCTTGCAGAACAGCAAAGGATGCTTGGGATACACTTACCACTTTGTACCAGGCTAGGAATGAGGCTCGTGTTGCTTACCTCCGAAAACAGTTGGAGAGTGAGCACATGAATGAAGGTGTTTCTATGGACAGTTTTCTTACAAAGATCAAAGACCTGAAGGAACAATTGATTTCTGCTGATGAGGTTATACCAGATAGCTCACTTGTGCAGACCGTTCTGAATGGTCTTCCTGATTCATATCAGAGTTTTGCCTCTACTCTTCGGTTGATGATGAAAGGCAATCCGAATGCCTTGTCATTTGAAGAATTAGTCTCTGTTCTGTTGCAGGAAGATCAGTCCAGGCAGAACAGGTCCATTATGCGTGTTGCAGATCAAGCTTTCCTGGCTAGTCAAAAGGGCAAAGGAAAATGGAGCTCTTCTACTAGTAAGCAAAAATATGCAAATGCTGCACAATCGAAGAACCAGGATAAAGATGAAAAGAAATCAGAAAAGCAGAAATTGTTCTACAAGTACTGTAAAGGAAATGATCATATTATAAAGAACTGTCCAAAACTGGCTGCTAAAGAGGCAAAGAAGAAAGAGGCTGGAATGGTTGTTGCAGAGGCCTCTACACCAAAAACAGAGTCTGCAAATCTTGTGCAGGAAGAAGAATGGGCGTTTACTACTGTCTGCAGTTTTGACCCATCTTCTCATGATCAGTGCATGTCTGCAGTAGACTCAGATGTTTGGTACTTTGATAGTGGGGCGACCAAACATATTACCTCACAGCGCAGTTTCTTCTCTTCACTCGAGCCTGCCCCTACAGGGAATACTGTCACATGCGCCAATAACTCCTCTTATCCTGTTATGGGAGTTGGTAAGATCATTCTGACTACTGCTGATGGTAGTTCTTTCACTTTGTCAGATGCTTTATTTGTGCCAGGGATCAAAAAGAATCTGTTATCAGTTTCTGCATTAGCCAAGATTGGCTTGGTTGTGAAATTTGTTGATGACAGGTGTACAGTCCATGATCTCTCAAATGGCGATGTGATTATTGCTTCTGGCATCTTATGTCGTGGGCTGTATAAGCTCATAGACTATGAAAGATCTGTGAATGATTCGGCATGTGCAGTTCATGATTCTCAGGCTATGTCAGATGCAAAGCTTTGGCATGCACGCTTTGGTCATCTGAATTTTGCTAGTTTGTTACGCCTGCAGAAATCTGAAATGGTGTCCTCTTTGCCCAAACTTGAGGCACCTGGAAAACATGTTTGTGAAGGCTGTATTTTGGGCAAAATGCAGCGTTCTTCCTTTCCAAAAGATGGTTCAGTTCGGGCTACGCAGAAATTGCAGCTTGTACATAGTGATGTCTGTGGTCCTATGCAGACACCCTCTTTTGGAAATTACCTTTACTTCGTGACTTTCATTGATGATTTTTCCAGGCATGCATGGGTATATCCACTCAAAGCAAAGTCCGAAGTGTTCATGTGCTTCAAACAGTTTTTGGTTTTAGCTGAAAATCTGTCAGCATGTAAAATGGGCACCCTCCGTTCTGATCGAGGGGGGGAATATATGTCTTCAGATTTTAATGCATTTCTGGCTGAACGTGGGATAAAACACCAGTGTACAGTACCGTATACACCTCAACAGAATGGAGTTGCTGAACGAAAGAACAGGTCACTCATGGAGATGGCGAGGTGCATGGTCAAAAGTCAGGCTTTACCACATAGTTTCTGGCTTGAGGCTGTCATGTGTGCAGCATATGTATTGAACAGGTGTCCCACTAAAGCATTGCAGTCTATCACTCCATATGAGGCTTGGCATGACCGGAAGCCATCTGTTGCTCATCTGCGTGTTTTTGGTTGTTTGGCATATGCATTAGTGCCTGAACAACATCGCAGAAAATTGGATGATAAGGCAGTAAAATGTATTTTTGTTGGGTACAGTTCTGAAAGTAAAGGCTATCCTCTGTATCATCCACAGACTAAACGCATTCTGGTTAGCCGTGATGTTGTCTTTGTGGAAGATGCTATTCAGCCATTGCTTTCATGTACTAAGGAGACATCTGTTAGCTCCAAAGACATGTATGATACTTTGATGCCTCTTTTTACAGGTGGACAGGCTAGTGTTGGTCCTAATGAGGCAATTTCTCAGCCTTTGCAAGTTTCATATGATGATGCAGATCATTCCATTTCTGATGCAGATTTACATGATGCACTTGCTGATGAGAGAGCTGATATTGAGCAGGCAAAAACTATGCCAAAATGGCTGGTGCAGACTTTGCGTGACAGCAAATTAGATGCACCTTTGTCATATCGTACTCGTTCAGGCTCTCATAGTGCCTCCTTTGCATCAGATTGCTATGCTATGGCTGCATCTAGTCTCTGTGATGAGAATGAGCCTGTTTGTTTTGATGAAGCACAAAATTCAGAAAATTGGATGGCTGCTATGCAATCTGAATATGATGCTATAATGAAGAATGGTACATGGTCCTTATGTGACTTGCCTCCTGGCAAGAAGGCCATTGGCAGTAAGTGGGTATACAAGCTGAAGCGTAAACCTAATGGTACCGTTGACAGGTATAAGGCTAGGCTTGTTGCAAAGGGTTATGCGCAGGAAAGAGGCATTGATTTTGATGAGACCTTTGCACCTACATGCCGTATGACTACTGTTCGTAGCATTTGTGCACTTGCAGCCCATCATGGTTGGAATGTACATCAGTTGGACATTAAAACAGCATTTCTGAATGGTGACTTGCATGAAGAAGTGTATGTTTTTCAGCCCCGTGGCTTTGTGCAAAAAGGGCATGAAAACCAGGTGTGCAGATTAAAGAAGGCGTTATATGGTTGAAAGCAAGCACCACGTGCTTGGTATGAGAAGATACATGCCTATCTGATTGCACATGGTTTTGAGAACAGTCCAACTGAAAGCACCTTATATGTTAAGCGTGCTAATGATGTGCTTCTGATCATTGTTGTCTATGTTGATGACATGCTGCTCACTGGTCCTATTGAGACACATATTGCTGATTTTAAGGCTGATTTGCATGCCTCATTTGAGATGTCTGATTTGGGGCATTTGCATCACTATTTGGGCATTCAGTTTATGCACGTTGATGGTGGAATGGCTTTGTGTCAAACGAAATATATTGACACATTATTGCAGCGTTTTGGCCTTGAAGACTATAAGCCTATTGCCACTCCTATGGAGACAGGTTTACGATTGAGTATTCATGATGCTGGAGATGCATTTGATGCTGTTCTCTATCAGCAGGCTGTTGGATGCTTGATTTACTTATGCATTACTCGGCCAGATATTCAGTTTGCTGTCTCACAGATGAGCAGGTTTATGCATTGCCCAGGAGTCACGCATTGGAAAGCGGTTAAGCGCATCTTTCGCTACTTGAGTGGTACTCGGCTACTTGGGTTGTTTTATCCCAAGGGGGGATCACTACCGCCAGATTTGCATGCTTTTTCTGACTCAGATTGGGCTGGTTGCTATGACACTCGTGTGTCCACCAGTGGTTTTTGCTTCATGCTTGGTAGCTCATGTATATCTTGGTTGAGCAAGAAGCAGCCTACTGTGGCCACTTCCAGTTGTGAGGCTGAGTATAGGGCAGCTTTCACAGCGACTGTTGAGTGTGTGTGGCTCAGACGCCTTATGGCTGATTTGGGTGTTGGCCAGTCTTCTGCCACCACCATCTTCACTGACAGTCAGAGCGCATTGGCAGTTGCGAGCAACCCTGTGTTCCATGCTCGCACTAAGCACATTGAGGTGCATTATCACTATGTCAGGGAGAGGTTCCTTGTTGGGGAGATCAGCTTGGCATATGTGCCCACGCAGGAGAACATTGCAGACCTTTTCACGAAGGCTCTGCCTAGGGAGAAGTTTGAAGCTTTTCGCAAAGCTTTGGGCTTACTTCCTTTTGTGGAGTGATTTCCACATAGCTTGGCACTTCCTTATACATGAGTGCCAGCTCCTTGTTCACCGCATCACTCCCAGGGGGGATTTGTTGATATATTTAGGTAGTGATGTGTGTGAACACTCTAGGACTGCCGGGGCACTTTTTTCCCTCTTTAGGAGGTTTTTTTCCCCCGGCTTGTATATACGCCTATTGCCCTAATGGGCTACTTATCTTGTACATTCTCTAGTAATACATTCAGTATTGTGTGTTTGTGCTCCAAGCTTCTTCTACTTCCTTGTGCTGTTCGCGTGCTTCCGCAGACGTCTATCTCCAACAAGTAATTGAGAAGATTTGAATTTGATTGATTTTGGTGGAGATCATAACTTGATTTCATCACTTTAACTCATCCTTTTTGATTGTTCCACTTGAAAAACTCATGGATGAGTCCTTTTTTATGCTAGAGACTTGATTTTCAACAAAACTCACTTCCTAAATGAAGTCATTGAATATCTACTCCAAGAGTTCATGGTCATAATAAAAAGCTATCCCCATCTCACCCATAGGAAACTGGAAATGTGGAGAGAAAAAATAATGTTTTTTCAATGTATTGACCAAATTAGTTGATAGTAAATGCTCTCATTGGTACAAGCATCTTGTTTGGGCTTAATAGCATGCCCTATAAGATTGTGTTTAAAAACATCCCATTTTAGATTGCCTTTGGACAAGATGTGGTGTTGCCATTGGACTTTCGTAGTTGCACACAACAAAAGAATAACAATGGGAGGGTCACAAATTATCATCAAGGCTCATGGATGTTACAATAAAGATATATGCAATTAAGAAAAGGACAATGGATTGTTTTGGCACCCATATTAAAGAGAAATGACTTAAAGTTTTAGATATAATATTAGTTTACACTTTGAAGAAAAATGCCCACAAGGTAGAAAAGTGTCGATATGGATGCATGGTTAGCAATATAATTTCTAATAGCGGAGTTGTTGAGCTAGCCATGTTAGAAGATGAGTGATTACCCAACTATATTTGTGGATGTCGTTTAAAATTATACAAGGAACTCATAACAGAGGAGATGCTAGCATGTTTAAACAAGGCAAAAGTATGTAAATAAGAAGAAAATAAAATTAAGGCAAGAGGCACAAGCAAAGACTATTGATCAAAACGAAAGAATCAAGTTACAATGACAAGGATTTCTTCCCAATCCTCAAGCTCCAAACTATTGTCATGAGGAAAGAGATAAGGTAGAGAACTCACTCACACACACACACACACTCACAATCAAAGAGAAGCACACACTCAGATTGAGGCAAGGAAGAATGATCTTCTTCTTCATCTTCTATTACATAAAAAGGAATGTACAAGAATGACCTAAAAAATGAGAATACAACAAGTGCAATATATACAGATCAGTACATAAGGAAAAATTTCATGTCCGCGAATGAGCGAGTTGGCAAGTAACAAATGTGCCATCACTCTCAGTATATAAGTCTAATAAAACACAATGAAGTATCCCTAACATATACTTGTGTGACCACTATACATGTCAGAGAAACGAGAAACTGATACGTATCATCCTCGATCATCACATGTTGAGATTGATATCTCAACACTCCCCCTCAAGCTCAACCTCATGTCCTCTAATCCAAGCATCTTCTGAAACTTCTTCAGCTTCTCTGCTCCAAGTGCTTTAGTAAAAATATCAGCAACCTGCTCATTTGTTCTCACAGGAACAAGATCAATATCACCTGCTAATACCTTCTCTCTGATGAAGTGATAATTTACCTCGATATGCTTTGTTCTAGCATGGAAAATAGGATTCTGTGCTAACTATATGCTGCTAAGATTATCACAATAAATAGTGATAGGCTTTCGCACTTCCACACCTAAATCTGCAAGTAGCATTTCTAGCCATGATGCCTCACATGCTGCCATTACAACACCTCTATACTTAGCCTCTGTACTCGACAAAGCAACAGTGGGTTGCTTCTTGCTGCTCCATGTAATAGCTTCCCTCCCAAGTGAGAATAGAAAACCACTAGTAGATCTTCTATCTAGACGACCAACCCAATCTGCATTGGTGTATCCATAAACCTGGAAGTCTACACCAACTCATAAAACAATGCATAATCCAAAGTAGCACTCACATAACGTAGAGTGCGCCTCAAAGCATCCAAATGTGGCTTCCTGGGAACCTACATAAACTGACTTTCAAGTCCAATAGTGTAGCTAAGATCAGGCCTCGTAATTATGAGATATATCAAGCTTCCCACAATTTTCCTGTACATAGTAGCATTTTCCAATGCTTCACCTCACGTAGTTTCTAACTTCAAATTGTGATCTAATGGCATACAAATTTTTGCAACATATTCAAAGCATACTGCCTTTGTGACATCCATATACATGTTTTTGTATGAATAAACTCAATGCCCAAGAAATAGCGTAGCACACCAAGATCTTTCATGTTGAATTCCTGCATAAGAAGTTGCTTTACCTCTTTGATGCTTTCTTCATTATCACCACCTACAATGAGGTCATCAACATAAATAGCCATAATCGTGATGCCATCATCACCCTTGCTTGCATATAATGAATGATCTGCATCACACATAGAAAACCCAATGGTGGTTAAGTAATCATTAATCCTTGCATGCCATGCACAAGGAGCTTGATTCAGCCCATACAAAGCCTTTTGCAACCTGCAAACATATTCTCAATGATTTGAATCTTCATATCCTTGTGGCTAGTCCATGTATACTTCTTCTTGTAATTCATCATGTAAGAAAGCATTCTTCACATCTATCTGATGCAAAGTCCATCCTTTTGTTGGAGCTAATGCAACAAGTGTTCTGACAATATACATTTTAGCTACAAGGCTGAATGTTTCCTCATAATCAATGCCATATGTCTGTGCATATCCCTTAGCTACCAATCATGCTTTATACCTGCTTATGTTACCATCAGCATTATGCTTTACCTTGTAAACCCATTTGTAGCCTATGGGTTTTTTCCTTGCGGCAATGGAACCAGCTTCCATGTATCATTCCCATAAAGTGCAGCCATCCACTCATCCATAGCTTTTTCCCAATCTGCATTTCCAATTGCATCTTCAAAACAAGAAGGTTCAGCATCTTGTATTACCTTTTTCATGTAGGCACAATGACGAGCCATGTAACTATCATATGTCAATCGTTGCACTGAATTCTGCATCCTCCCAGATCTTCTTGGTCCTGGGTCACTTATCCTTGTATCATGTGCATGTGTCTTTCTTACTCTTGGAGTCTTCATAGAGGGCAATCCAAGTTCCTCATCAACACACTTTTCTGAACCGCTTGGATCTCCATCGACGTCTTCAAAACCTACACATGTTTTATGACCCGCAAAAAGCCTTTATTTACCTTTGTTGGATATATTTGATGAATTTGCTGGACTGAAATTTCCACACAATCTTCCACTCCATGGATTTGAGTTGGAACTATTGATTGGTGATGCATTCGGTCCACTCAAAACTTTAGATTCTGCACTTGATTTTTTAGTATTTTCTTTGTCATTTGGTTCAAGATTCAGTACTTCTTTGGCATCTGCATAGAAGCTTGACATTTCGTCAAATACCACATCTCTGCTCACCTTCAACTGTCATGTGAGTGGGTTATAACATTTATATCCCTTTTGCTCAAGGGAGTATCCAATGAAGACACATTTTTCTGCTTTTGGATCTAGCTTCATCTTCAACTCATCTAGAACATGTACATATGCAATACAACCAAAAACTTTCATATGTGATAAGTTTGGCTTTTTACCTGCGAACTTCTCTTCAGGAATAACTTGATGTACAACAGCAGTTGGAGTTCTATTCATGATTTATACAACCGTATGCACAACTTTTGCCCAATAACAATGAGGCATATTCTTCTCAGCCATCAAGGCTCTTGCTATTTCTACAATATGTCTATTTTTATGTTGAGCAACACTGTTCTATTGTGGTGTGTACCTGCATGAAAGCTGACGTCGAATTCCATGACTTTTAAGAAAATTGCTGAACTCATTTGACATGTATTCACCTCCTCCATCAGATCTTAATGTCTGAATATATTTCCCTGTCTGCTTTTCCACCATAGCTTTAAAATTCTCAAAGTGAATGAATACCTCACTCTTCTCTTTCATGAAATAGACCCACACTTTCTGTGTATGGTAATCAATGAAAGTAACATAAAACTTGCAACCACCCATTGATGTGGTCTTTGCACAAACCCAAACATCTGTATGTACTATTTCTAGCACATTCTCACTAACATGCTTGTCATGCGAAGAAATTCAGAATAGATAGAGGAGGTGAATTCTTGTCAACAGAATTCTATAATTATTGTAACGAGCATGGTGTGAAAAGGCAACTTACCACAGCTCATACACCTCAACAAAATGGTGTTGTTGAGCATAGGAACATGACAGTAGTTGAAATGGCTCATTGTATGTTAAAGGCTCAAGATATGCTTGATTCATTTTGGGCAGAAGTAGTCAATACAGCAGACTACATCCTCAATCGAAGCTACACAAAAGCACTGAAGGGGATGACTCCTCAATTGGTAAAAAGCCTTCAGTTTTGCATTTCAATTTTTTTGGTTGTTTCTGTTATGCACATATTCCTGATTCAACAAGATCAAAGTTGGATTCAAAAAGAAAAAAGTGTGTCTTCCTAGGATATAGTGAAGAGTCTAAAGCATACAGGTTGTGGGATCGTGAGGCAAGGAAGATTTTTGTTAGTTGAGATGTGGTGTTTGATGAATGACCACACTTAGTAGAAGATAAAGGTAAATGTACCATCTCATCAAACGGAGAAATATCTCACCTTGTGCCTTTCAAAAGATAGGTTAAAGTTGAGGAGGAGGAAACATCTGATGGAGAAATTTCCTCAATAAAAAGCCAACCAATTGTAGCTTCACAGCGTAAGACACTACCAAAGTGGGCACAATAGCTCTTTGATGATCACAATCCACATGTAGACGTACCAGAATCATCCTCGGATGGATTACAAAGATCAAAGAGAATAGAGGAGCAAAGAAGATCCTCAGAACACATTGTTAACATGGCTCTAATGGCAGATATCATGGGCTCAATAAAGGAAACTACCACTATTGAAGCCCTTGATGATCTAGGTTGGAGAGCAGCAATGCAGTTTGCCTTGATGATCCAGGTTGGAGAGCGGCAATGCAGTTTGAGTATGATAGTATACTAAAAAATGATACATGGGATCTAGTGTAATTGCCACCAAAGAAGAAGGTAATAGGTACTAAATGGATTTGGAAAGCTAAGTATAAAGCACATGGAACATTAGAAAAGTATAAGGAAAGATTAGTTGCACAGGGTTTTTCACAGATCGAAGGATTTGATGTTCAATAAACTTTTGCACCAACAGCAAGCATGACAACTATTCGGACGGTACTTGTAGTAGCTGCACAAAAGGCCTGTCCTATTTTCTAGATGGATGTCAAATCTGCATTTTTGAATGGTCACCTCAAGGAGGAGGTATATGTATCTCAACCACCAGGTTTTGAGGTGCCCAATTCAAAAAATAAAGTTTGCAGGTTGAAGAAAGCTTTGTATGGACTTAAGCAAGCTCCACGGTCTTGGTACCAATGGATATATTTTTTTTTCAAAAATATGGGTTTTGAAAGAAGTACTTCTGATGCTAACTTGTATGTAAAGAAAAGGGATAGCAAGCTAGTTGTTGTCATTGTATATGTGGATGATTTTATTAGTACAAGAGATCATCAGGAATGCATCAATAAAACTCAGATCAGCTTGGGAACTGAGTTTGAAATGACAGACTTAGGTCTACTCCATTTTTGTATGGGAATTGAAGTATGGCAAAGGAAGGATGGCATTTTCATCTCACAACAAAAATATGCCAAAGAAATTCTCAAGGCATTTGGAATGATGGACTGCAAGCCAACTAGCACACCTATGGAGGTAAGTCATAAGCTATCTATGGATGATAACATGCCTGATGTAGATGCTAAGAAGTATAGGAAGCTCGTTGGAAGTCTTATTTTTCTGTGCAACACTAGACCAGACATTTGCTATGTTGTTGGAGTGTCAAGAAGGTTTTCCAACAAACCTAAGGAGAGCCACTGGAATGCTGGAATGTGAATTCTAAGGTACATTACAGGAACCTTGGATTTTGGTGTCTTTTATACCATAGCTGATACACTTCAAGGATATTGTGATTCAGATTGGGCTGGAGATTGTGATTCTAGAAAATCAGTTTCTGGATATTGTTTCTCACTTGGTTCATGAATATTTTCTTGGGTAAGTAGGAAGCAACCAACTCTCCCACTCTCCTCCACTGAAGCAGAGTACAATCATTGATGATCCAAAGTACATAGTGGATTTTTTTGCACTAATCTCAAGCCTATAAGGTGTGTTTGACTCTTCAAGAGTGAAAGGGTTGGTCTTGTGTTGGTTAGATGGACCAAAATTCAACACTTAGGATCCAGCTTTCTACTACCATCAAGTTTCTCCAAGTACTCGCATTGTTCACATTGAATCCCTATGACCATAGAGACTAGGACTACAAAGAAAAAGCCTTACACACTATAATGATGTTTACTCTGCTAAGATAAAGATAGAGATTGACAAATTAATAGAATCTGGATATATGTATGAAATCAAGCATATTGAATGGGTATCCCCCATTGTAGTAGTGCCCAAAGATAACGATAAATTGTGTGTGTGGGTGTGTTAACTTGAAAAAGTTAATGCCCATACCCCCAAGAGATAGCTATCCACTTCATGCCACTAAACATCTATTAGAACGTTGTCGTCGTGATCCAAAACCCAGTGTTGGAAGTCAAATTTTAAACACCAAATTGAAGCACCATTAAAGAGGAGAATAGAGGGAAATTTCTTTTTCCTTAATCGGGAGACGGGAGAATTCTTGCTTCCCATCTATCAATCGGGATATGTTGATATCGTCTACCTTGAGGAGAGATCTAGAGTTTTTCCATCTATGCATTTTTTGGGCGTCTAGTCACATGACTTTGAGGATGAAAAAGGAAAGAGGACATGTGGAAGGGACTGCTCGCAAGTCGACAGGATAGTAAGAAGGACATCCGGGAGCTGAGGAGTCACGCAACATTCTATCAATTTCGGATAGGCATCTTTTTAGACGGGAGTACCTGGCGAAACCGGGAATTCGGTAAGGAACGCATGCAGAGGAGAGAGAAGGGGGGAACTCCTGTGGCGAACCTTTCAGAATCATCGAAAATGATGACCGAACCATTCAGAATCATCTACAGCTCCTCAACAGGTGAGAGCTTAACTTTTGAAGAGAAATAGTAGCCCATGGCTATGGGGCATCACATCATACAGAGATGACGAAGACATATAGACGAGACAACAAATGGACAGGCTTTGCTCTATGCAAGCTGCCACGGATGCGGACGACGACAGATCCGAACAAGTTCTTCCGTCTACCCTCTTTCTTCCAGCTACAGATTTAACAGGGATGGTCTTGAGTTACCTTCATGACAAGGAACTGAACCAATGTGGACATTGCCTGTTGCCATCGCCATTGCAGAGATACTCGAATCCCTTCCTCGATGCTTTTCTCTGATGCCACCAGAGGTGCAGTGCAAGAGTTGCTTCCTGAGTATGCTGGGGGTAGCCTTGCTAGTCTATGTTCATGGGCTGATGAAGTGCGCTTCAAGTACAGATGGAGCAGCGCACTGCATTATATAGACACACCAGATTTTAGGTGCAATTATAACTATGATCGCGATTGCCATGATTCAGATGGTGTGAAAGACCGATGTGCTGCAGGTGCCATAAAAAAATTATACATCTCAGCTAGCTTCCTCTTCTTCATCCTCAGCACAATATAACTTGACCGAAGCACTTCTATTTCTTGCCCGTTTTTGTCGGGGACATCCACCAGCCTCTTCATGTTGGCTTCACTTCTGATCTGGGAGGAAATTCCATCAATGTTCACTGTGCTTTAGTGGATGATATTGGCCAGAACATCACCCAAGGGTATTGGAATAATGAAATAGCTGAATGGGAAAGCTGTCCAGGTATTGACTTGGCGTGCCCAGATATGATTGAAAGAGTTAGGAGTGACTGAAGAACTATGGGTTATGCTGCATTGAGGTTTATCTGGTAAGAAAGTACTCTGCAAATGCCATTTTATTTCGAATCGTCTTACTTCTGAATCCTGGTTACATACATGATTGTGCTAAAAGAGACATTGGTATGATTGTAAAAGCTTGATCTTTTGTATTTAGAATCTGTTTAAAACTTACTTACATAGTGAAGCACATGTTTAGACAATCTACATGCAACACATTGCAACTACGCATAAGGGGCGTGTGTAGTACAGAGTAACATCTAAGTTCTTTCAAATTGCTGATCTGTGAAGTCTTTTGTTATAAAAATAAAAGGCAAGAAATACTCGTCATTGCAATATAATGTATTACTAGACATATTGACTTGGAGATATGGTCTGTTAAATGACTCTTCTGTCGTCTACTAGTGCAGGTTTGTCATATGATATTGCAGAATTGATGGGTACCACATTTGAAAGTACACTATCTGTTTTGGGATTAAGATTAAACTGTGCTGTAGTCATCATTGCCAGTCATCAATCATGCATAAGACTCACAGTAGAATCTTTTTTATAAAAGCTGAAATGGCAGGTTGAGTCCCACATGTAGGTCTTGTTTTCTTCACTGTCATCGCAATAGGCCCATTTTCTTGGATTGCCAAACACGTTCATATTATATTTTCATTGATCCCATTACTCCCAGGTTTGCACTATGATATGTACATCTCAGAGAGAATAAGACACATGTAGATGCTGAAACGTTTAATTCATCTCTTCAGATTTTACTATCCAATCAATGATGATGGTCAGGAGATGATTTAAGTTGGATCCTGAGCAAACAAAGTTTACGTGGATGTCACCTCATATTAGACTGTCAAATGCATGATTGTAGCCATGAGTACATAAACATGATCTGCTGTACCATTTTGAACATGAAACGGTATGCTTTAAGTTAAGCCAATGACAACATTATCAAATAACCAGCCAAAATTCATATGCAAACTTAAAACATGAGAGGAAAACGATGTTGAAATTATAGAGTTGCTTTTGTTTAAACTTCGCCATTATGCTAAGGATGCTTTCGTGCTCCTTCAAGATGAATTCATTATGATCAACCCACCCTCCTTTCGACAGCGCACACAGAGGTTACAATATACAGAAAGCACTTCAGTAGCCGGAAAAATGGATCAATGGTACTATACTCTCGCTTATAATATTAGTTGATTCAAACATGTATTGGAGTGTACTCCCTAATTGAACTAAAAGTTCTATCAATAGAAAGATCTTCGCATTACTCCACCCTCCTTTCCATGAACCCCGACGACATGCTGGTGAACCCGACGTGAAAGGAGGGGGTGAATAAAGTATCGAACTAGTTTACTGAAGAATAGAGTTAGCATTCAAAAATTGAGCGATCTAGCACATTAGACATGGAAGATCTCCTTGCTCAATTCATACGCTTTCAAGAAGAGGATCGGCGTCAAAAAGCCATCCAATCGCTTAATGACCGTTTAATCAGGCGATATGGATTTTTCAATGGCAAAAATATATCTAGATTTTGTAAAGAGTATGAACTCGAGGCCAAATATCTAGGTGTCGGATTAAGTCCGATGACGGAAAAAGAATTATGTGAAAACTTTATCTATGTGTCGGATTACGACGTGCGAGACCAAATAATGCAAATAAATCAAACGACATGGTCTCGATACAAAGCGACACTTCTTAGGCAGTTTATGTTAGAAGATCTTGATAAAGTAACTCGTAGATCTTTCCTGAGGTGGGTTCATATACCCAAAGAGCAGCCGATTCTCGAGATCAAAGAAGAGTTTGAGCGACAATATGATGATCTTTCTGAGCACGATAAGAGGTGCATAAGTCATGAAAGGGTGTCGTTGTTTCTTCGAACAATCGACGTTAAAGCCAGAGAGGAGTTAATTCCACTTCTACAAGATATAGACTCCGACTCAGGGCTCACAGAGGATTGGACGCTTGTCCATGAAGCTGTGATGAGATATGTGAAGAAACAACAAACAATAGAAAAATTTTTAAACGATTGGCAAGCTGACATTTATGCAAATGAAGAAGATACACAAATTCCATGCATTTCAGAGACTAAAAATAATTTGCAAATCTATAGAATAATAGAAAACCCAGTTGGACATAAAGAATATATGCATGGAATACACGTACATGCTTATGAAGGGGATCACTATAAAGAACCTATAAACATAAGTGATGCAATCTCTGAGGATTCAAGGTACCAAGAGCCTGTAGATACTTTGATTACATCTACAAATACTGTATATGCAAAAACCCCAATGATGGGAGGAGCAAAGGAATATAAGGAAGCTAAACAAAACAAAATCAAACCAATATCAAACATACAACAAAATAAAAATAAACAAAACACACCAACAAACCAACATGAGGCTTCCTATAATCTGATAGACTCCTCGCTTCTAAGGGATGATAATCCAACAAACAAAGAGGCAAGATATGATAATAACCAAGATTATTTAAAGATATCTACAGGAAGTCAAGGTGATCAGAAAGAGATTGCAAACGAAATAACTCAAAATAATCCAGTGAATCCATGTGAGTATCAAGCACAAGATGATTTCTTAAATGACGAAACCAAACAATGCTCGAGGAACTATTTGATACCATCTAAGAGTGAAACATCTCTTGAAGCATATGATTCAAATATGAACCATGGCCAAATGACTAATTTGTATGAAGAGAATGCAAGGGAGCATGATGCTAATCAGGAGGGCATGCAAATTATGAGTCCTCTAAAGAATGGTATGTATGCCGATGGTGAAAAGCATGATGCTAAGCCTACTGGTTGTTTAGATCAAGATCAAGAATGTGAAAAACTCTTGAGTGATACCACATTAAATGAGTCGTTGGAGGTACAAGAGAGTGATCTGAATTATAGGTGTAAGAATGAGTTGTTAATTGAGCTTCAATATAATGATATGTATGTGAACGATATTGTACTCCATGAAGAAGGACATATGAATGATCATGAGAGCGATGAGGATACTCCACTGATTACTCCTCTTTACATTGATATGTATGTTAAGAATGATCATGTTGAGTTGAGTTCATGTATCAAAGAAATCAAGGATGAAGTGGAAGATACAACGTTTAATGAGATGTATGATAAATATGATGTGTGCATAGCATCAAAGAATATTGAATGTGAAACCGTTGAGTCAAATATTTGCATTGATGAAGCTAGATATAAATGTTACCAGATGGATGAAGTTTCAATTGACTCAAGCGTCTATGATGGGATATTCAGGTATGAAGTATTTGAGCAAGATTCAATGATAAAAGAAATGTATGAGGAGTGTGGCAAAAACACATCCTCTAAAGATAATAAACAAGAAATAATTGAGATAGATAAAGAATTTGATGATGGCATCTTGAATAGGAAAACTGATTTGACATCAAATTACATGTATATCTTTGAAAAGGATCAGGAGAATATAGATGAATGTAGATTTTCCAATGAATCTTACTTGGAGAAGCAAGAATTTAGTGATTTAGATGATCAAGATTTTCTTGATTGTGATGATATTGAGTTTCTTCATGATAATGGACAAATGAATCTGGGAAAAGAAGAAGATGAGGAGTTCTTGGAGAGATTAGAGATAGAAGCAGATTCTATAATTTGTAGCACTCAAGTAAGGAGGGATCATGATAGACTGAATCACGAAAATGAACATAATTTGCAGTCAAAGAATGATGAACCTTCCTATTCAGAGTATAAATCTTATGAATGTATTCAAAACCTTAATTGCAATGAAGAAGAAAGTTTGGATAATCATAATGGAAATGATGAAATCCTTTCAAATGATTTCAACCTTAAAATGAATCAAAACATATGCATGATTGATTTGTTTGATGATATTCTAAATACTCCAAATTTTAAGAATCTATATACATGTGCTCATTTATCATGTGCATCTTCATATGATGCATTAGAGAGAAATGTAAATAAAAGCAACTATGCTCAAATGATTAAATCATGGATTTTCAAATTCTCTAAAAGCTATGTATGCCAGTCGAGCCTACAAGGAATGGACGAGCAAATGAAATGGCTTGTCCACATATCTAACTTGTTTAAGAATGTTACCTTGATTGATGCAGTTCAGAGATGGCTTCTTTTCAAGCACAGTTTCTTTGGTGACCATATATCAAGGGAGATGGGTCTGAAGGGAAAAGCCCTAATAAATGAAAATTAATAATACCAAAAGGAAATTTGTAAATAAAAATGTATATAACTTGTGTTTTTTTTGCTTTAATCTTAAGATAGATAGAAGAAACCAAATAAAATTAAAAATGCAAGAAATTAAAGTGGGAGCACCTATGGTAATGAATGCATGTTGGATGAGTAGGTTTGAAGTCAAAATAATTCAAATAGATATTTTTAATGTTCAAATAAATGAAGTTTTTTAATATATGATTCTTGAATGTGATGCTACTAATTTCTCTTATGTAGTTTTGAGAACAGGTGTTGATATGGAGTTGATCGAAGATCTAGAGTTTTGAAAGATTGTATAGAGGCAACCACATTTGAGCTACATGCTTATGTTTTATTGCAAATGGGTTTTGAAGTTCTTTCATGGACTGCATATGTATATAATGTCATTTTTATGTGATGTTTCTCATGATTTGTTTAGTTTCTATGAGTGCAGGAATGATCAAGCGAAGCCAACGGAGATGATGACTCAAGAACAAAGCTGTGAAAATCTTTTTCATTAGCTATCGTGCTTTAACCCTGGTCTTTTCTTTGCACCATTTTTGAGATGCATTGCATGCCAAATATGCATGTAAAAATATATAGAAAACACGTCTTTGAAATTCCGTAGAAGCACGTCCATCTGCACAATTAGATAGGTAAATATCATTGAAAAATAATAAAGCAAGTTTTGAGTGATAAGAGAGAACAGATCTGAGTAAGGAAGAGTGATTGCATCTTTAGGAGAGTGGAGTTGAGAGTGATGTGAGCTTCCTTGCTTAGATACCATGAAACTTTGATTTTCGCACCATTTTGTTTTTTCTTCATGCACCTAACGCATGCATAAATGAAATGTAAAGAGCACGAGTGATATTTTCGTTAAAACCCATAGTTGCACGAGTGATTGCACTTGTATTGAATTGTATATCCATGATGAAAATGTGAGTTCAATTTGAGTGTACATCCTCAACACCGAATTCCTAATATCTCCCTATTTGCACCATGCTGTTTTTTATGCACTTAGAGTATGCATATGTAGGGCTCATTACATGGCCGTGCATAGGCACATTTGTTTTAACCCATGCACTTGATTTCATTCACATTTGGATTCTTGAAGACTTGCAGATACCGAGATCGATGCTGGTGCATCCGGAGGATGCACAGGTTTAGAGGGGGTGGATGTCGTCGTGATCCAAAACCCAGTGTTGGAAGTCAAATTTTAAACACCAAATTGAAGCACCATTAAAGAGGAGAATAGAGGGAAATTTCTTTTTCCTTAATCGGGAGACGGGAGAATTCTTGCTTCCCATCTATCAATCGGGATATGTTGATATCGTCTACCTTGAGGAGAGATCTAGAGTTTTTCCATCTATGCATTTTTTGGGCGTCTAGTCACATGACTTTGAGGATGAAAAAGGAAAGAGGACATGTGGAAGGGACTGCTCGCAAGTCGACAGGATAGTAAGAAGGACATCCGGGAGCTGAGGAGTCACGCAACATTCTATCAATTTCGGATAGGCATCTTTTTAGACGGGAGTACCTGGCGAAACCGGGAATTCGGTAAGGAACGCATGCAGAGGAGAGAGAAGGGGGGAACTCCTGTGGCGAACCTTTCAGAATCATCGAAAATGATGACCGAACCATTCAGAATCATCTACAGCTCCTCAACAGGTGAGAGCTTAACTTTTGAAGAGAAATAGTAGCCCATGGCTATGGGGCATCACATCATACAGAGATGACGAAGACATATAGACGAGACAACAAATGGACAGGCTTTGCTCTATGCAAGCTGCCACGGATGCGGACGACGACAGATCCGAACAAGTTCTTCCGTCTACCCTCTTTCTTCCAGCTACAGATTTAACAGGGATGGTCTTGAGTTACCTTCATGACAAGGAACTGAACCAATGTGGACATTGCCTGTTGCCATCGCCATTGCAGAGATACTCGAATCCCTTCCTCGATGCTTTTCTCTGATGCCACCAGAGGTGCAGTGCAAGAGTTGCTTCCTGAGTATGCTGGGGGTAGCCTTGCTAGTCTATGTTCATGGGCTGATGAAGTGCGCTTCAAGTACAGATGGAGCAGCGCACTGCATTATATAGACACACCAGATTTTAGGTGCAATTATAACTATGATCGCGATTGCCATGATTCAGATGGTGTGAAAGACCGATGTGCTGCAGGTGCCATAAAAAAATTATACATCTCAGCTAGCTTCCTCTTCTTCATCCTCAGCACAATATAACTTGACCGAAGCACTTCTATTTCTTGCCCGTTTTTGTCGGGGACATCCACCAGCCTCTTCATGTTGGCTTCACTTCTGATCTGGGAGGAAATTCCATCAATGTTCACTGTGCTTTAGTGGATGATATTGGCCAGAACATCACCCAAGGGTATTGGAATAATGAAATAGCTGAATGGGAAAGCTGTCCAGGTATTGACTTGGCGTGCCCAGATATGATTGAAAGAGTTAGGAGTGACTGAAGAACTATGGGTTATGCTGCATTGAGGTTTATCTGGTAAGAAAGTACTCTGCAAATGCCATTTTATTTCGAATCGTCTTACTTCTGAATCCTGGTTACATACATGATTGTGCTAAAAGAGACATTGGTATGATTGTAAAAGCTTGATCTTTTGTATTTAGAATCTGTTTAAAACTTACTTACATAGTGAAGCACATGTTTAGACAATCTACATGCAACACATTGCAACTACGCATAAGGGGCGTGTGTAGTACAGAGTAACATCTAAGTTCTTTCAAATTGCTGATCTGTGAAGTCTTTTGTTATAAAAATAAAAGGCAAGAAATACTCGTCATTGCAATATAATGTATTACTAGACATATTGACTTGGAGATATGGTCTGTTAAATGACTCTTCTGTCGTCTACTAGTGCAGGTTTGTCATATGATATTGCAGAATTGATGGGTACCACATTTGAAAGTACACTATCTGTTTTGGGATTAAGATTAAACTGTGCTGTAGTCATCATTGCCAGTCATCAATCATGCATAAGACTCACAGTAGAATCTTTTTTATAAAAGCTGAAATGGCAGGTTGAGTCCCACATGTAGGTCTTGTTTTCTTCACTGTCATCGCAATAGGCCCATTTTCTTGGATTGCCAAACACGTTCATATTATATTTTCATTGATCCCATTACTCCCAGGTTTGCACTATGATATGTACATCTCAGAGAGAATAAGACACATGTAGATGCTGAAACGTTTAATTCATCTCTTCAGATTTTACTATCCAATCAATGATGATGGTCAGGAGATGATTTAAGTTGGATCCTGAGCAAACAAAGTTTACGTGGATGTCACCTCATATTAGACTGTCAAATGCATGATTGTAGCCATGAGTACATAAACATGATCTGCTGTACCATTTTGAACATGAAACGGTATGCTTTAAGTTAAGCCAATGACAACATTATCAAATAACCAGCCAAAATTCATATGCAAACTTAAAACATGAGAGGAAAACGATGTTGAAATTATAGAGTTGCTTTTGTTTAAACTTCGCCATTATGCTAAGGATGCTTTCGTGCTCCTTCAAGATGAATTCATTATGATCAACCCACCCTCCTTTCGACAGCGCACACAGAGGTTACAATATACAGAAAGCACTTCAGTAGCCGGAAAAATGGATCAATGGTACTATACTCTCGCTTATAATATTAGTTGATTCAAACATGTATTGGAGTGTACTCCCTAATTGAACTAAAAGTTCTATCAATAGAAAGATCTTCGCATTACTCCACCCTCCTTTCCATGAACCCCGACGACAACGTGTAGTAGGCAAGGAATTCCATAGCTTCCTTGATGGACTTTCAAGCTACAACCAAGTAGCCATCATACTAGGAGACCAACATAAGATGGTTTTTTATGCAAAATGGGGTATCTTTGCATTTCATTTGATTCCATTTGGGTTTGCCAATGCACTTGTTACATTTTTATGGGCTAATGTGTCATGTGTTTAAGGATTTTCTAAGGGAAAATGTAGAAGTCTATGTGGATGATCTGTGTGCTCTTTCCCACTTAAGATAGAATCAAATTCTAGAACTGAGAAAAAAAATTGACAAGTGCAAAGAGTATTGCATGTGTTTGAACAACAAATACAGAATTACCACAACCTAGGATACAAGAATTACCATATAGAATTACAACAACCTAGGTAAGCACCATACAAAATCACCACAACCTAGGATACAAGACTTTATGGGCCTCTGTGCATATTATAGATTATTTAACCACATGTATGCAATCATAGATAAAGATCTTCACAACCTCTTAACAAATTTTGAATGGAATGATGAATGTGGAACTTCCTTCATGGAGCATAAAAGATGTTTGTGCTTTGCACTAATATTGAGAATCCTTGATTGGAATAAAATGCATCTATATTTTACGATTGGATGTTTTCTAGCACAATCAATAGGAGAAGGAAATTTGGATCTACCCATAGCCTACACCAATAGACAATTGAATGTAGCGAAACGGAATTACATGACAATTGAAGAAGAAGGATAAGGAATGGTGCATGGGGTTAAGAAATGCAGACACTATCTTTTGGCCAACAAGCTCAAGTTTTTCATGGTTCATAAAGCACTCCTATATTTGGTCAGCAAACCTTGTAATATATGACACTTAGTAAGATGATTTCTCTTAATAGTGGAATATGATTTTGAAGTAGTTGTCAGAAAAGGTAAGATCCACCTGAGCATAGATCACCTTTCATGACTCATTTCAAGAGAATTGCCACAAGGAGTGTGTGATGAAATTCTAGATGCCTACCTATTAAACCTAGAAGTATTTCCTGATTGGGCGAAGACTCTTATCCTAGTGCTAACTTTTTGACCCATGAATATGATGATGCCGATTTGTAGATAGGGGTTGTGTGCATGAATGTAGAGGGAAAAACAGATTGTGCAAAGGTGAAGGGAATGGAGATTATTGGTTTAATTTCTTGGGTTGGGGGAAGTGGAGTGGATGGGATATGGGAAATAAACAGTTGGGGAGTGGTGGTAAGGGCTGAAATGTCCACTTCTTCATCCATGAGTGAATCACTAGTTGTGATAGTGAATATGGTGTGCATAGTGGTGTGAGGTGATAAAAGTGAGTTGGTGTGAATGATCATGTCATGAATGAGAATTTTTGATGAGGTAGTAGACAAAGATGAACAAGTTTGAGTGGATGTGAAGGGAAAAAGGAACGGTGGTTGATAGTCTAAGACAATAGTTACGCAATATAACACAAGAGCAGTAGTAGAGAAGATAACAATATGTATGCATCTGTAAATGTGTAGATGTGTGTGTGTGTGTATGTGTGTGTGTATGTATGCTCTATTTTGCTATGTGTATGTATGCATGTGTGTATATGTGTATGTGTGTGTATGTATGCATCCATGTGTGTATATGTGTATGTGTGTGTATGTATGTGTGTGCATGTATGTGTGTATGTGTGTGTGTATGTGTATGTATGCATGTGTATATATGTGTGTGTATGTATGTGTGTATGCATGTGTGTGTGTATGTATGCATGTATGTATATTTGTATGTGTGTGTATGCATGCATGTGTGTATGTAAGCATGCATGTGTGTATATGTGTGTGTATGTAAGCATGCATGTGTGTACATGTATGTGTGTATGTATGCATGTATAAATGTGTAGATGTGTGTGTGTATGTGTGTGTATGTGTGTGTGTATGTATGCTCTATTTTCCTATGTGTATGTATGCATGTGTGTATATGTGTATGTGTGTGTATGTATGCATGTGTGTATATGTGTATGTGTGTGTATGTATGCATGTGTAAATGTGTAGATGTGTGTGTGTGTATGTATGTGTGTGTGTATGCTCTATTTTCCTATCTCTATCTTCCTTTCTTTTCATCATTGTTTATCTCTCTCTCTCTCTCCCTCTCTCTCTCATCTCTCTCTGTTTCTCTCTCTCTTTCTCTCTCTCTTTCTCTCTCTATCAATAGACAATAAAACAATCACTTACAAGGATGTCCCTCTTTTGGATCGTTGTCTTCAAAGCGTAATGTAGGTCGTCTATTGTTGAATTCCAAACAATCGACGCCAAAGAACTTCTGCAAAATCAAAGAGAAGAGAAATTATAAGACCTAAAGCATAGAGAAAGACAAAGGCTAACAGTACGCACACTACTTACCAAGATCTCAGATCTAAACCGAGGGAGAGAGTGTGTGTGTGTAGAGAGACAGATCTCTGTGTGTGTGTGTGCACAAGACAATGCAGTTCGCAATTCGCTTCACGCGTGCAAGTTCGACAGAAGACAAACAATACTCAAACACGTGCAAAAAAGTGAAGTTTTGCTCTGGGGTTCCAGGTACGTTTAAAAGTCGGCCTTGGTATGAACGCCGGTATGGGTGTCGATAACTTCCAGTAAATTACTGACACTTATACCGACGCTCATACTGACACTCATACCGATGCTTATACCGATGTCTGCGGAGCACACCGACGATCCGTTTAAAATGGTCATACCGACGGTCACTTGACCGTCGGTATCTTTAAGTCATGTTTTCCGACGTTTATACCAGCGCTGCGAGTGACTGTCGGTATAAGCGGCATCGTTATGCCCCTCATATGTTGTAGTGAATTTTTTTCTCATGGTCAATTGGGTATGGGAAGTGGCATTAATAATCCAAATGCTTTACCATGATGTAGTTTTACACGTGGACACACAATGCAATGGGAAACATACTGTGCAATATCCTTTTCCATATTTGACCAAATGAAGGATTCTTTACACATAGAAATAGTACTTTGTATGCCCTGATGACCCATATATGGTGGTTCATGAGTCTCATGAAAAGAAGAAATATTATTGATTGAAACAATATTTATTTGTGGAGATGGGAATCAACTAAGGGCATCGACTACAACATTAGCTTTGTCAGGTTGATATTGAATTATATGCTGACAATTTTGTATGAATGAAGCCTATTTAGTGTGTCTTTTGGAATTAATGGTTGATTTAATAAATGTTTAATAGCATGTTGGTCTGTTTTGATTAGAACTTCATAACCCATAAGTTAATGCTTCGAAATTTTTAAAGCATGCACAGAGTTAAGAGTTCCATATCGTATGTACTATAATTCTTTTCAGAAGGTTAAGTTTCCTACTTTCAAATGCAATGGGATGGTCATTTTGCATTAACAAAGCACCTACACCTAAACCACTAGCATCTGTAACTACATGGAAAGGTTGTGCAAAATCTTATAATTTCAAAACAGGTGCATGAGAAAGTGCATGTTTCAATTTTTCGAAAGATTGTTGTTGTGCTAATCCCCATGCAAATTTTAACTTTTCTTCAATAATAATGTGAATAAGAAAAAACCTTTTACACACTTTCTATAAAAACTAGCTACCCCTAGAAACGAGTGTACATCATTTACAGATTGAGGTACATGCCAGTCTTCAATTACTTTTATTTTCTTTGTATCTACATGAACATCTTGACTAGAAACAATATGTTCTAAATACTCTAATTCTTTTTGGAAAAAAGAACTCTTTTTAGGATTGGCATAAGGTTTGTTTTCGCATAACAAATTAAAGAATCATGCTAAATGATTTTCATGTTCATTTTCATTCTCATTATAGAGAAGTATATCATCAGAAAAAACAAGAACAAAAGCTTGGAAGTCAAGGAAAATGTTATTTATCATATGTGCAAATGTAGCAGGTGCATTGGTGAGCCCAAAAGGCATTACCATGAATTCAAAGTGACCAGTTTGAGTTCTAAAGGCAATCTTATAAAGTTCATTTTGTGTCACTCGTATCTGATGATACCCAAATTTAAGATCAAATTTGCTAAAGATGTGTGATCCACAAATTCTATCTAGAAAATCATCTATCTAAGGAATAGGATATCTTTTTTTAATTGTGATCTTATTAAGTTCTCTACAGTAAATGCACACCCTATAAGTCTTTTTCTTCTTCTCCACTAAAAAAAAAGGTGCTCCAAAGGGAGAAGGACCAAGCCTTATAAGTCCTTTATGGAGTATACTCTTAACTTGATTACCTATTTCTTTTTTATGTAAAGGTCCATGCCTATAAGGTGCTTTATGGGGAGGAGAACTACCAGGAATTAAGTCTATACTATGTTCAAGAGTTCCCCTAGAAGGTGGTAGTTTAAAAGGAAAATCAGCCATAAATCAATCCTTATAGGAATCCATAAATGATTTATGTGCATTAGGAAGTGTATGTGTATAATCAATTATGTTATTGACAAAAACAATACATCAATTGTGGCCTTTCCTAATTTCACACTTTACTTGAGTATGAGTGATTAATGGAAATGATTGGAGGTCATGCATTGCAAACAAAGAATATATTGATTGTTAAACTTAAAACTAATTGTTTGTGTATGATAATCAATGCATGGATTCTAATGATGATGAAAAGGCATGCCAAGCATAACATCATAGGACTGCAAAGGAGCAATCAAGAACGTGCATACATCTACATATGAACCTATACAAATTTGAACGTTATGCACTTAACTTGTAACATTATATCTATTTCCTATAGTTATCCCTTCTAGCAACATGAGCACCTGACTCTATGATAGCTTTGGTTTTCCAACCTTGGTAGGTGACTGGAAGATAAGTATTACCTTCTTCACCATCACTCATGTCTCTCGTTTTGTCTAAAGGTATTTTCAGGATTTTCTGCTTAGGGCTTGCTTTTGACACATTGGGACCAAGTTCTGGAACTTGATTCACCACATGTTTCCACAACTCAGGTTTTACTTTGAGCAGCTCTTCTAAAGTGAGATGACACTACACCTTAGTTTTCTTCACGACTTCAGTGTTTCTTCGAACAACTGAGTCTTCATATCTTATCAATATTGTGGGAGCTCTGATCTAAAGAGATTTAGATTCTCATGGGCTCGTGAATCGTGGAAACTCTTGTAAAGAATTAGATTCAAAATCTAATCTTTCGTCTTCTTGTTGATCTGCTTGGTCTCCATTAATAGATGGAATGTCTTTGGGAAATTGATCATGAAGATCATCAATTTCAAGAATAGGAGGGGGATTACCCTTCTCCTTGGCCCATTTCTCTTCTTTTTTTCCCACAAGAACTCTTGAGAGTACTGATAAATTGAAAGAGGTCTTCTGTGATCCCTAGAATCAGGAACATAATTTTTTTGTTGGTGGTGATCTTTCTCTTTCAACAACTGGTTGAGCCTATGGAGGTACAAAACGTGCGACCTATTTACCATCTACTCTAATCTTTCTAATAAACCTTGGAAATGCAAACCCGATTTGATAGAATTTGTGTGATTGAACAATTGTTGGTCTCAAGCTTAGCTTGTGCTAGTTCTACCATTTTCATGAAAAATTTTGTCTGTTGAATCTCTAAATCTGCTCTAGGGTAACTCTTGTCTAGGTTTGCAATGGTTAACCCTTCTTGAAATCAAGCCGGGTAGGCCTTGAACATCATGTCCAAGCATTCTAGGGTTGGATCTGCAAGAACAAACCTTGGTTGTGGTCTATTTACAATTAGTGGCGGGGTGGGATGAAGTGGAGTGAATGGAGTTTTGGCATGCAAGGGGTTTTGAGATGCAGTGTCCTCTATTTTACTTTTAGCATCTCTCAGGCTTTCTTCTAGTTTAGACAACTTTCTAGACCACTTATGATTGGCCTTCTCCCTGGTATCCTTCCAGGTTCTTGTTTTCCTCTTACTAGGCTCTCCTTCCAGGTATCCTTCCAAGTTCTTGTTTTCCTCTATTCACTTGACTCTGATTGTTCAGCTGGTTTAGCCTGTTTTAAGGTTTGTGCCCTAGTGACTTCCTATAGAGGAGCCCCATTAGTGCTACTTGAACTTGAATCCACCACTAAGCCTACCACATTAATGGGTGTAACCTTAGGTGCACTAGAGGGGTTCCTTGGACAATCTCTCAACAGATGTTCTTTGCCGCACTTGGAACAAAATCCTTGTATTGTGATGTTATGTCCTTGTCTCGGAGTTAGTGGATGGGGACATACATGAATGAAATGGTTGCCCAGACATCTAAAACATGGACCTCTAGGGGCTTGTGGTCTCATTTGCCTCAATTGTGGACTAGGTTTAGGATTCATATACATGAAATTGGAGTATTCTGGCTCCCAATTTGGTTCCATAGGTAGTGCCTCATATTGATACGGTTAGGTTTCACTATGCTCAGGTGACTCTATGGAGTAAGCTTGTGGCCTATCTTCATGGGAGTAATCAGAACTCTAAGCATGAGGGTCATTTTTTGAGACTAAAGGGCTCATAGGCATCAATGCTCTATTAGGGTTCTCCTCTACCACTACATACTTAACTGGAATCACATTGGAAGGAGGTGACGGTTGGTTTCCTAGGACCTGTTGTGGCCTATATAATGCCTAATATTGTTGTTGGTATTGAGGTTGATATTATTGTTGTGTCCTCTACCTTGTTGGTAAGGTTGCTGATAAGTTTGTCTGATAGATTGCCTATTGTAAGGACAATCTTGAGCCATATGGTTTGTGTATTTTCTCTCAATATTGCAATATGGAGCATTCATATCTCTCACTCTTTGGTTTTATATTGGGCATACGTTTGCCATGTGGTCGCCTCCACAAGTATGACATCGCTTCAACGAGGCGACCCTTGGTGTTTGTCTATTTTGAACTCCTAGCTTCTTGGCAACCTGCTGATCTATCTCAGTGGAAGGTCTAGAAGTATGACTAGTAGAACTATAAGAATCCTTATAGAGTTTGGACCATTCAAACTCCTCATCCAAGTTGTCTTCTATGTCAAAATACACTCTGAAGCATTGATCTAGTGTGATTGGCTCCTTGCGATATACATATGATCTAAATTTACCCCTTAGATGTCCATCTAAAAATAGGGAAACTTGTTTTTCTTGCATAGGTAATTCAGGTGTGGGACATCTCTCCACATAATCGTTGTCTAGCTAGCCGAACTATTTCTTGGGGTTTTTGCTTGAAGCTCTAGATCAAGGACGATGTGTTATGCCAGATGCCACTCTTGGAAATTTCTACAATGAATGTTTCTAGTAGTTGACCTATATCTCGGTAATTATGATTGTTTAAGGATTGAAACCAAGCTAAAGCAGTACCCTTAAGGGTCAAACCAAATGCCTCGAACTGGGTGAACAAGGCCTCAACCTATTCAAATCTTAACACTTGTTTGAGCTCAGCCACATGATCATAACAATTTCCTAACCCATCAAAGTAGTTTTTCATTGTCTTGACTACTTGAGAGGTTCTAAGGGTTCTTGGGTACTCTCGGGGTCTAGGCAATGGAAAATCATGTTCAGTTCTTTGATGCCTATGTGCTCTATGTCTCTCTCTTTTAGGTATTTCACTATCAAATCCTAATGTGTCTCTACCCACAGCGTGTGGAAATCTTACCGTAGGTCTCTCTCTATTTCTTTCCCTCTAGTTTTCATGAACTTGGAAAGATCCTGCTCCTTGGATACCATGGAAAACATTAGATCTTGGTGGAGGGAAAATCAATTCACTCTTCCAAGTGTATGTGTGCCTATCATGCTCTGTTACCAAGAACATTCTCATCGATGTGTTATCCAAATAGACAACTTTGCCTAGTATCTCCACATCTTTGAACTCATAGATGGTGATTTCGCTCATTTTGCTAAGTTAATCTGGCCTTAATCTCCAGAAAGCTTTCTCTATTTCTTTATTCACAAATAGTTCTATGTTTTTGTTGTCTTGGGGAATCCACTCTTGTGTAATCACTCTTGTGTCAAAACAGATTTGCCTCGACGAGTCTTGGGTTCTTGTCCTAGGTCTCCTTGCTCTAGGCCTCTTATCTCGTCCTCAAGAATTACATTTCCAAACTCATCTATCATGTCTAGTAAGTTGGTAACCACATACATGGTTCCTTGTTTGTCAATATAAGAAGCCTCTTGGAACTTAACCACTGAGTGTTCAAGTCCAAAGGGTTGATTAGGATTTTTGAGTTGGACACTCATCGCCTTAGACCATCCTCATAGATGTGTGCACCTAATCAGTTGTTCCTGATATACTCCAACTGCATCTTGTAGGGACCTTTTGGTGTTTGCAAATAGGCCGTGCTTGAGCTACTTGCTGGTCTCTTCAGCTAAAAGACATTTCTGAATCATTCATGTCTGAACCTAGCATGCAAAGATAACCACTAAGGTTTTGTGCCCATGACCTAGTTGTATGGTTGACACTAGCCTCAGAAGATCAAATGTTTTGTCTATCCTGGCCTAGGTGTCTACCAGATCTAAGGTTCATAAGCTTTTCCTACTAGTTCCAATTTCCACCTTTGTATTGATAAAATCCTTTGGAATCACTTTGGCTTCCTAATCCCACTTAAGGGTCAACTTCAAATTACTATATCTAAAAATCAATGCACTCTAGAGCTTTCCAACTCACTCTAGAGCTCAAAAAATGGATTTTGGATGAAAAAGTTATGTCAAAAGAAGCTCTTGGGGGTCAAAATAGGTACATGCTACTTAGGAAGCATCGATGATACTTGGGAGCAAACAATACATGATAGTTGCAAAAGCAACCATACACGATATGGCCACATTGCGATACATGATACTTGTGAAGTATCGAGGATACTTGAGCTTTAGGATACATGATACCTCAACCTGGACGATACACGATACTTGGTCTCACCATACGATACTTGAGGTTGATGATACTTGGAATTTTCATGATACGATACTTGATATCTCCATGATACACAATACATGCTTATGCAATGACACATGATACTTATCCTCACAATATGATACCTTGCTCCAACATGATACAATACCTGACTCCAACACGATAAGTGTGTGATGATACACGAGACCATATTTTTCTCAATACAATACCTGAGATCACACGATACATGATACTTGATAGTGCAACGATACTCGTGCATTTGAGACACTTCCAACACCCACACAAGAAATGATCACGAATGCAGATCAATTGCGAGCATCTACAAAACATGGTTTGATTGGTATGCGCTAAAGATGACAATTAGATGGCACAAACAAAACTGAGCATTTAATCACTTCACGACATGCATTAATTTTATATTTGAATAATCAATCTTGTTTGAAGAACACAGCACACGAATGTGAGTTAAAAAAAAACAAAAAAAGCGCTCTCTCTTGATTTTGAAAGAGGAAAGAACAAGCGCAAAGTATAAATTCAAGTAGAGAACCGTGGAACTGTACTAGCTCTGATTTTTGCTCACTTATGTTCTGATAGATCAACCTTAACTAAGAAAGCAAATGAAAATAATCAATGATATGCTCCATTCCTCTTTAGTTAAGCATTCCAAATAACTGTTGGTGCAAATTACAAGCCTACACATTTGGCTTGAAGTTCATAAACATATGAAGCTCCATCGAAACCATTGCTAGAAAGATTTTTCATCTTTACCAATTGTAAAAGTCATTTTTGACTTGTGAGAATATTTCTAATCATCTACCAAAAACTCCCTGGATTTGTTAGATAGAAAAGTAACTACTTCATTGAGTGAATATTTCCTAAATTGAAGGACTACTTTTAGAGAGAGCCAAAAGTTGAATTCAAATTCAAATTTGAATGTAACACTTATATAAAGTGACTTGAAAAAGTCACGGGTAGTAGTCTCCATTCCCGAGCTCTCCATTGCCATTGAGTAAGAGTGTGAGGTCTAAATTGTAGCCTAAACTATTCTCCATCATTAGGCTATGATTTTCAAGCCTATGATCTTGTACAACATTGTTCATTAATACAATACATCTACATTGTTCATCTATGGTTTCTCTGTTATAGTCAATCATAACTATCAACTTGCGCTGCTCATATCTCAGTCAATTCTCCACCAATTTCAATGATCTATAGCTTGTTGGAATTCGCTCCATCCATATTATCTACATTCTCACAAAGTTTTAAGGGAATCCATTCAGCCAATTTGGAGAAAAGCTCAGTCAAATTCTACAGAGGTCCTAAAAAATCAAGGGTAATGATTCTATTGCTAAATTGATTGCTCTGTGTATAGCGCATCATTTCAAGTGACTCCCTTGGAATCATTAGCTTACTATGCTAGTTTGATACATCTAAAAGGAATTTTTCTAATTCCTATTGTACTGGTAGCATTGAGCATAACAACAGCAGGTGTGTGATAAAAAATAGAAGCTTTTCCTTGATCCTTCTATTTGGAAGTAGTCTGTTTTGATTCAATCTTTTCTTACATCATTTCCGAAGTACATAGGCACTTGTATAGTGTCATTCAAAAGCTAAAAGGGCCCACAACTCAGCTCTGAAGCTACAAGGGGCTGGTACAAAGCAAGATTTGGCAATACCTACTCATTTCTTGGAGTGTCCGTCCATCTATCCCAACAGTGGTATCAGAGCAAAGTTAAGTTAAAATGGGAGATGGTTTTCCTTCTTTCATTGATAAATTGGATAGGAACAACTATCAAGCATGGCCTTTGAGGATGAAGACATACTTGCAAGGAAGGAGCCTCTATGGATAGATCTCAGGAGATGAGGAGATGCCCATATTCAGAAGCAAAGGACAACCCGCAAGAGAGGAGCATGAAAGACTCAACACATGGTGTGCTAAGGATGCATTAGCAAGGTCCTACTTAATTAACTCAATCTCTGACTTTCTTCTTCCACATATTAGGAACTGTAAGACATCCCAAGAGACGTGGGAAACATTGTCTTCATATTTCTCTTCCAACACAAGGGCTAGGAAGAACCAATTGTGGATTGAGTTTACCACTCAAAGAAAGCAACCTAAACAAGGTATCTCAGAGTATGTGACCAAAGCTAAAAATGTAGAAGATCAATTCGCAAGCATATAAGAGAAGAAATTGAAGAGGAGCAGATTGTAAGACAAGTAATCAATGGTATTAAAGCTGATGACAAATGGGAAAGCTTCACAACTGCCATGGAATCGTACATGGACATGCAGATTCCAGATCTTACCACACTCATGGGGCAACTATTCACCCATGAATCCAAGCTCAACAAGAATGAAGATTCATCAAGAGGTAATAGCTCTTACTACCCTATACATTGATAAAAGTAAATCCAAAGAGAAAGGGAAGAACAAAAAGGTTGAAGATGAAGGAACTACGTCCCAAGCCAACTATGCAAGGAGAGGTACAACCTCAAGAGGAAGGGGCAGAGGATGGATTACCTAGAGCTTGTCCATACAAGTGTATGGGGACCAAGTAAGGATCCCTCAATTTTTGGATCAAGATATTATGTATCTTTCATTGATGATTACAGTAGGTGGACTGTATTGTACTTTATCAAGCACAAAGATGAAGTATTCAGTTGCTTTAAAACGTATCTTGCACTTGTTGAAAATCAAATAGGGAGAAACCTAAAAGGACTAAGGTGAGATGGAGGAGGTGAGTACTTCTCAAATGAGTTTGATATATTCTTGCAGGATAGAGGAATCAAAAGAGAAATCACAACAAGGTTGACCCTTGATCAAAATGGGGTGGCAGAAAGGAGAAATAGATTAATTGTTGAAACAGCTAGGTCAATGTTGAATGAGAAAAAATTACCTAACTACTTGTGGGCAGAGAGTGTATCTACTGCCACTTATCTTGTAAATAGGTTGCAATCCAAATCTCTTGATGGGATGACCCCATATGAAGCATGGCATGGTAGAAGACCTTCACTTGATCATTGCAGGATCTTTGGATGTGTAGCTTATATGCACATTTCTTCTCAGATAAGAGGTGTTGTGAAACTATATTCTACCAACAACTAAATCAACTAGCAAGACTATCTCAAGTAAGAGAGAGCACGTATCCACCCATCCAACTCCACCCATATATATACCTCTAGCCCAAGGGGGTGCATGTCCTTGAGATTGGCCAAGTGTCCAGCCAAGTGTCCCTCATGTGGACACTTTCCCAAGGGTGATCACATGCCTTCTAATTTCCCAAGGTCTATCACATGCCTTCTAAATCAAATGAGGATTCTTCTCTCACGTACACCCAAGGTGGCTCCTAGAGAAGCTTCTCCCAAGATTAAAGTTCCCACACCTTAGGATAAATCAAGCCTGAGGTTCTAACCATTCAATTGGGAGCTCATATGAATAAATACTTCAAGGGTTAAAACCAAGGGTTTCACCCAAAGGTTCAAGGCATGTTCCAAGGGTAATTCAAGGGCTAGACCAAAGCAAACATACATCATATTCTAACCTTTAGAATCCATATGTTTAACCTTCTGAACCCATGAATTATACAACATTCTTCCCCCTTTAACATTTTCGTCCTTGAAAATGTGTGTAGGTATAATATGTGAAGTATTCCCCCGTACACCATGACCTATACTCTGAGCATGGTCATCTCTCTCTTTAGATTCATTTCCAATAATCAGATAAGGGCTAATCCCTACCTTAATCTGAAAGAAAATGAATCAAGATCCCTGCCCAAATCACTTTCCCTTAGTCCACCTGAATGTAGATGCATGCCTTGTACCTATGGAATAGTGAAATGGGTGGATTTCTTTGGTGGTCTTTTTCTAGGCACTTTCACAAACCTTGAGCTCCATAAAATAATACATTTCAGTACACTTTGTACTTCCCTAGAAATTTATAATTTTATGAGTTCATGATAGAGATCCTATCTCTATCTTGAAAGGGCCAAAAACTAGACTCATGTTCAACTTTCAACAGAAAGGAGAGGAATCTTCAGATGTTCTAAACTTAACTTATTATTTTATAGTCCTTTTCAAATACAAATATACTTTATTTGTATTTGATAGGACTTAGCTAAAGGTATGAACTTAGCAAAGTGGGTCTAGTGAGTCCTTGCCAAAACATGCTCAATAATATTTTCTCATTCCTTGGCAACCTAGGTGGACTTATTTCAATCATCCAGGTCTTCTTGAACATAAAGTTCAAGATTTTGAATTAAAATATACCCAACTTTGAAAATTTCATGTCTACAAGTGGATCCCTATCTTGATCATCTTTGATTTTCCCTAGATTATTTTTCAGAATAGAGTTTAATCCTTTTGGAAGATTTGACATTCAAGACTTAGATCCAAAGATGACTTTAGGAATTGGAATTATGAGGTAGACCATTCTCTTGGGTCTCTACCTTGTTCTTTGTTAGCCAGTTCTTTCCAATGAGAATCAGTACTAATTATCTTGAACTGACTCTAGTTCATACTTGAGATAGTTATGTATACTAACCTCAAAGATCACCAAAGCTTTGCAAAGAGCTTACTAAACCAATTCCTTCAAATTCAAAATAATTGAGGAATAATTCTTCATCAAGATATCTTCTAGATTTTCTATAGCATGGAGTTGAGATGATTCAAGTTTTGCAACTTTAGTTCCAAGGACTTGCAAGAAAGATATCATATGCCAGATCTTGCTAGGAACATTCTTGAATCACTTGTTCTCACCAAAGATTCAAAAGAAGATCTTTTATATATCATTCTTTCATTCAAGGTTATTATACCTGAATAGGCTTGACTTTACTTTTGGAGTTTAACTTGGTAAACTCCCAAAATTCTTTACCCTCTTACTTATCCAAATTTTTTGTTCCATATAAATTTGGCTATGCATTTTATTAAGAAAAATGCATCTGCTTAAGAGGATAAAGGATAGCATTTTCTAGGGTAAATATCATGTTTATTCTATTTACCCTTTTGTTCATACAACTAAGTGTACTAAATTGGTTCAAGGAGGTACATTTCTACACCTCATAATGAACCTAAGACCTTAATCTAAATGGTCTTATCTTTAAGGCTTATCATGATGTTTCCTATCGGATCTTGAGCCTATTTTCTCTCTGGCCATCAGAGAAAAATCTCAATAGGAGTTAGTTCTCACTGTCCCATACAAGTGAGTTCTTTCTCCAATCCGTAGAACCACATCCTCAGTGTTTCCACCTTCTTTGCCCTTATCTTTTCAATGCTCTCTTATCATTTATCATGATCATGAATTCCATCTTGTAACCCCTTGGCATCATTTTCATGAGAGCAAAGACTAAGGTTTCTAAATCTAATACCAATTAATTCAAAGGTCTCTTTAGGTTGACCTTTGAACTTTACAAAGGGTTTGATCTTTTTTGACCAATGTAGGCCACTTCAATTATCCAACCATAAGAAGGCTGACCCACAATCAAGACAAATTTGGGTGCCTAAGGCTTGCTTGCAGGCTCAAATAGCCGCACATAAACCACACCATGTACAACATGATTCACTCATGCAAACAGCTAATAACCACTCTTATTCGACACGCACAAACACATATTCATCCATGAGCACAGACAAAATCACTTGTAAATGGGTTCCTAAAAAGCCTCATTTCCAAGTAGACATTCTGATCAAGCCCTCCAGAGTCTCCACAAAATAAAAAACTAAAGCCATCCACTGTGTTTGGCAGCCCAAACCTTGTAATAAACCACCTGATCCCATTGTAAGTCACCTCCGCTTACTAACTATATCCACACTGCACCCTACCACCCGAACTAGCACATCGGAACCCTACATCTGCTAACCACACTTCACACTCACAACCACATGGGCACTAACTAACTAACTAACTACGTCACAGTTCGTCAAGTTAATGTTGTAACAGGGACACATGACCACTTTGTGTCCATTTTCAATATTAACATTCATTTGTATATTCTCACAGAACCGGCGACCGCTTTCCTCAATATGGCCGAGAATCGAGGAACAAGCTCCCAAGCAGGCACCAGCCTCAGATAGTAGACATTGAAAGTCTCCCTATTCAGGAGGAGTTGAAGGAAAGGCCACAGGCGTTGAGAGCACCACATGTCATACCGATTCAAAATCCCCCCCAAGGGCACACATCACCAGTAAGCAAGAACTCCCATTGGTTTAGTGAAGTGGCAGGAACCCTTGGAGAAGGCACCTATTTATGGGAGGGTGAGATAGAGTTTAACGGACGCTGGAGGCAGTATCATTTCTTTACACGAGAGTTTGAGAGGCTTCAAAACAGTGAAGGATTGCAACCAATATGGAAGAAGGCTGGATTGTATGACTACTTCAAAGCTTAGTTACCAAAGCGGACTTTCTGAGGTGTTCATACGTGATTAGCACCCTCACTCCCAACAAAGCGAAGAAGGGGTATAGCACATTTGTGCTTCCTTCTCTTATGCGAGGAAATGAATTGAAGCGCTTCAAATTGACCAACAATTTGGTAAGGGAAGCTCTAGAAATGCGAGGTATGCACATCCCAACGAAGAAGGAGACAATGATCCCAAACAACATGAAGAACATGAACTTAACTAAGCTGAAGGATATGGTGGCAATGACACCAACTATTGCCATTCACCTCCGAATGTGCATGCAACACTTCGAGTTCCCTACTCAAGAAAGATTCACGATGCCCCCCAAGAAGATTTGGTTCAGTCTATACTTAGCAGACACCTTCAATCTGACAATTAACATGTCGCATTGGATCATTGACCAAATCCATCTTGCTCACCAATGTTGGTACAAGAAACAGAAGTCAGTGCTCTATGGATGTTGTGCACTTACCAGAATTGTATATCGATGCTTGGCATATGATGTGCCAATTCAAAAGGCACTCATCTGGACTAGGGTGCAAGATTTTCAGCGAAGGATATCAACTGTAGGGCCTCCTTCAAAGAAAATGAAGGGAGCTATTCAAATGCCATGTGCACAGGCCCGGGGTGCTACCTTGACACCGGAAATGACTTTGCCACCCCAGAGGCACATGCAGCCATTTACCATCAGATTACCAAGGCATAGTGCAGAAGGGCATAATCTGGTGTTCCCACCGATACCCACCGATATAGAGTTCCCTCATGGCTTCACGCTGGAGGATTTGACTGATGAGGAGGTAGCAAGGATAATTAATGCAACTAATTTGGAAGTTGAAGCAAAGCAATTAAGTGGGCAACAAACTGTCACATACTAGCCCCATCCAAATCAACCAAAAGTCATTAAAGTAGATGAAGATGAAGAGGAGACTACAGAAGAGGAGCAAGATGATGAACAAGAAGGACCATCCGACAAAGGGGAGCATGAATATGAGCAACACATTATCCCAGAACTTGCGGGAGCCCCAGCTTATATGAAGTAACTAAAAAGACTGTATGATACTATCAACCTGGTTCAGGAACAACACAAACTCTCTTTGCAAATAGGAAAGGCCTTGATGAACCAGATAATTGAAGAAGAAGGTGTAGATGATCAATACAGGGCTACCCTCGACATGCTCACTGATGCACTAGGAGTACCAGAGACCGTGCACACCGCCCTTGCACACTCACAGAGATTTGAGTGATGACACGGGAGACGTCTCCCTAGACTAGGGAAACAGATAGATATCTTGGTATCAGAACCACAGGGCACCACCTCCACAACCACTGGCACAGCTCACTCCATTCAACACACTGATGAAGCCCACACCTCAAGTGCACCCCCACCCTCCCCTCCAACTCCACCACCCTCACCTCCTACCACCACTCTCACCACTACTGTCACAGCCACAGTCTCCACTTCCCTTAGTGAAGCACAAACTATGAGTCAACCTTCACAATCCACACAACCTGACACCACCACTATTGTAACTGCCACAACGGACAGTGTAATTCTAATTGTAGTCACCAAAAATCCCATTCCCCCTGTCACACTTCTCAATGGCTCATATGCACAACTGCACACACCATTATACACCTTCATGACCATCACCACACCTACCATTCCCATGTACACAATAACTCCCATGACCGCATCCACACATGACCTCATGGACATATCACCCACTTCTGCACCTCTCCCTCCCCCCATATTCCCACAATCTCACATTCCCCCGCCACCCACTTCACCATTCTCAAGCACACCATACACACTCCCTTTCCCTTTTCCCTACCCTCCTGCATTCAACACCTTCCCAACATCCACTCCTGTCAATAATGTATTCAATACTTTGTATCAATGTATGTCTCAATTACAACATTATTACCAACATTTAGATGCTCAGCATACGAGCCTATTCAAAACCCATGAAGCTCTCCAAGAATGATTCATCAACTTGGAAAAGGACAAGAGGCTACTAAAACAACAGTGTGATACCTTGCAGAGACAACATGACGAATTAGTGGCCAATCCCCCCAAGCCAGATTCAGAGGCACAACAACACCGTCAAGAACTTCTACGTGCCCAGCAAGCAGAAAACCTCAAAACCCATCGCAACCTTGCATTATTAAGGAAACACATGTCAGCAGTGCTAGAAGAAAATAAAAGACTGCAGCAACAGAATGAAGAAAACCTAGAGGCAGCGATGGAAGGATCCCCAATAGGAATCGACCCGGACCGATTCAAAGCCATACCATCTGACAACATGCAGATCATTTTGGACACACATGCGGACCTACTAGAGGCATATGCTACCTTAGAAACAGAGTGTGATGAATTACGGAAGCAAGTAGCCACTCAATGAGAGCCACCACCAAAGGTGGCAGCCACAACTAACACATCCGAAGAGGTAGCAAAATTGAGAGCACAACTAGCAGAGCTTCAAACTAGAATTCTCCAATATGAGCGTCAACCTTCTCCTCTCGTGGAGCCGGAGCCGGAGGACCTAGTTCAAATTGAAGTCGAGGAGACTTTTGAGGACCCTTATGTACCCATGCCTATACCAAGAGGTAAACAAACAGAGGAAGGAATGGACACATTTGAGATTGAAGCTCCAAAATGGATGCAAAGATTAGAAAAGGTAGGTACAATCCATGATGATAGAGTAGCAGTGCAGATACAGTCCATGTCATAACTGGAAGAGGTTGTCATCAAATTGGATTACTTCAAAAACCTATCCCATCATCGATGGATTGGCACTTCAGATGATTTGTATGTTCCATTTTGTGTATTATTGGCAGATTATAATGTCGAGATAAAACAGTGCACCACAAAAGAGCCAACTTCTGCTACACAATTTGCACCAGACGATATTCTTGAAAGTGCAATGCACGACAACATATTTCAACCTACCTGGAGAATACGCCTACTCGAAACATACCCTGAAATGGTGTGCACATGGAATAATATGCCCTTATACATCAAGTATAATCCCTGCTACTGCCCTGTGTTTTGATGCAAATCATGGCCCGAGTACACCAAAACCGTGAAGACCATCAAAGGGTGTGACAAATGGCTAAACTATGTATATTTGGCACCACCTCATGGCCAACCCATGATCACATACATGATTTCAACCATTTGACATTGGGGAATCAGATTCAAGAATGTACCAGACATCATGGCACAGATGTGCCTCAAAATATTCGAGCTAATGCTGGTCACATTCCGGACCTTTAAAAATGTCAAAGAACCTTACCTTTTGGCCCTAGGATTCAATGAAGGCAACCAAGACCTCGTCTATGATATGAGCACCACCCCATCCATCAATGTTGTATATGCATGGCATGCTCGTATCAAATATCTCCCAGCCTGCTTCAAACAAACGTTTGAAGAAATGTTTATCACAGGGTCTTGGGAATATCATTCAGAGATATTCATACCCAGACCATCTCATCTATTACAATTATTTGCTGTGGAACAGGCTCTATACTTAGAGAAGCTAGGCATGCCACATCCGGAGGTACCTGGGCCAGTAAACTAGGATGCCTTACTCACTCATTTGGCCAAAGGACTGAGGTTAACAGAGCACCACTTGGTGACAGATGTCGTGGAATACTACATCCAACGGTCCGCTCAACAAGGGTCTATCAGAGACGACAGACGCGAGAGAGGGGGGAATGTTGGTAGTGGTCAGGGAAGTCAAGGACTTACGAGACAAGGAAGCCAACGAGAAGGTCCAAGTAGGCAAAGCAATCAACGGAGATATGGCAAATATGCCTATCATTTTTCATGAATTAATATTTTCCAAATAGTGAGTTTAGTCACTCCACATCATTGTAAATATCATTTTTCATTATTCCTACTTCATTTTGTACAAGCCAAGGAGTCCTCGAGCTTGAGGAGTATTAGTAGTATTTATGCACCAATTTTCATAATTTTTAGAGCTCGTTTGAGCCTCCAAAATAGCCTGAGGACCTAATTTTTAACTAGCCCAGAGACTAGGTTTGGACAGGACCAAAGCAAACTATAAAAATAGCTAGAGAGCTCATTTTTGAGTTAGCTTGTTGTAGATTTGAACTTGTATGAGAACTCTTTTGCAATAGAAGTTACTCCATTGTCACTCTCTTTGTGTGTGTGTGTGTATGTGTGTGCATGTTTGTGTACTTCTCACTCACACATTGGTGCCATCACTTGTTTGAGGTCTTCATACCATCCTCATGTCTTCCCAGATTGACATTAAAGGAGGTGATACTCACCACTGAGCTACAGTGTTCTAAGTCAGTTTATGCCCAAACCTAGGGCACCTCACTTGGAGGCTACCAAAAGGATTTCGAAGTACCTTAATGGTACTCAGAATCATGGATTGTATTTCCCTTATACATCAGACTTGGACATCAAGATATATTCAAATGTAGATTGGGTAGGTTGCAAAGATGATAGAAGGAGTACCTCAGGATACCTATCTTTTGCAGGTAACAAACCTATATCATGGTCTTCAAAGAAGCAACCTACTGTGGCTTTATCTTCTACAGAGGCAGAGTATAGAGGATTGACCAATGCTACTCAAGAGGCCATATGGATCAAGCTATTATACACAGAGTTGGGTTTGTATACTACATCTCCAATGATTTTTGGAGATAATACAAGTTCATTACATCTTGCAGCAAATCCCATTTATCATGCTAGGACCAAGCACACAGAGGTCCACTATCATTATGTGAGAGAGAATCTATTGAGCAAGGAGATTCAGTTGACATATGTATCAACAAATATGCAATGTGCAGACTTATTGACTAAAGCATTAGATGGTACAAAACTTTGCAAGTTCAAATCAATGATTGGATTGCAGGATATTCATGAAGATTGAAGCTGAAGACCAAGCCAAAATGTTTGGTTTTAGGGGGAGTTGTTGGTGCAAATTACAAGCCTACACATTTGGCTTGAAGTTCATAAACATATGAAGCTCCATGGAAACCATTGCTAGAAAGATTTTTCATCTTTACCAATTGCAAAAGTCATTTTTTACTTGTGAGAATATTTGTAATCACCTACCAAAAACTCGTGGATTTGTTAGCTAGAAAAGTAACTACTTCATTGAGAGAATATTTCCTAAATTGAAGGACTACTTTTAGAGAGAGCCAAAAGTTGAATTCAGATTCAAATTTGAATGTAACACTTATATAAAGGGACTTGAAAAAGTCACGGGTAGTAGTCTCCATTCTCGAGCTCTCCATTGCCATTGTGTAAGAGTGTGAGGTCTACATTGTAGCCTAAACTATTCTCCATCATTAAGCTATGATTGTCAACCCTATGATCTTGTACAACATTGTTCATTAATACAATACATCTACATTGTTCATCTATGGTTTCTTTGTTATAGTCATTCATAGATGTTAACTTGTCGTGCTCATATCGCAGTCAATTCTCCACCAATTTCAATGATCTTTAGCTTGTTGGAATCAGCTCTAAGTTATCTACATGCTCACAAATTTTGAAGGGAATCCAATAAGCCAATTCGGAGAAAATCGCATCAAAGCACTCACTCATCAAAGTCTGCAGAGGTCCTAAAAAATTGGGGGTAATGATTTTATTGCTAAATTGATTGCTCTTTGTATAGTGCATCATTTCAAGTGATTCGACTTGGAATCATTAGCTTACTAAGCTAATTTGATACCTCTAAAAGGAATTTTTCTAATTCCTATTGTACTGGTAGCACTGAGCATAACAAGCAGCACGTGTGTGATAAAAAATAGAAGGTTTTCCTTGATCCTTCATTTCCAAAGTACATAGGCACTTGTATAGTGTCATTAGAAAGCTAAAAGGTCCCACAACGCAACTATGAAGCTACAAGGGGCTAGTACAAAGCAAGATTTGGTAGTACCTACTCATTTCTTGGAATGTCCATCCATCTATCCCAACAATAACATCACCATGCACAATCCAACAGATGTTATGCTATTCATACTCGTTATCAAAGCTTATTTACAAAGATAGAAAGCACGTGCATGTCTTATTTACTTTCTGTAAAGCACTGGTCAAGGAAAAATGATTTGTTTGATTATTGATGGATGATTACAAGAAACAAGAACCTAAACGTTTCCTTCGAGAAGGAAAAATATTTCTCTTCCATTGTTATTAACATTAAATTTGAAGCAATGAAGTATCATTTGAAAATTTTGTGCACACCTTTGAGTGAAAAAAATTATTGAATCCCATTGGTATACCAAGTAGGGTAAAGACTTCAACCTCTTTGAGGCTCTCACATCCAAGACCAGAGATACAAGAAGGAATGGAGCTAGTAGAAGACTTGTAGGATTTTTTCTTATGATTAACTTGGGAGCCACGACCAAAATAAAAGTTACAAACTAAAAAGTTGCAAGTCAAAGAAGGATCATCACCTATGACCATAATAGTATCATTAACAATCATTTTAAGGCACCAAGGAGCATTATCCATGATGTAGATAAACGATTATAAGAAAGAAGGATCAAAAAGTATATTTTTAGTGCATTCAAAAACCACGTGAGCTACAACAAAGACTTCTTCTCAAATATGGAGGTACCATCAAACAAGGGGCATGTAGACAAAAATGATGATACCCCTCATGCCATTACACATATAGGTGTTGTTATGTTCGATGGTTCCCATAAGGCTAAGTTTTTGAAAGATGTTCTTCATGTTCTCACAATTACAAAGAATCTTGTTTCAATGGGTCAAATTGTTGAAAGAGGATTTCATATCAAATTCAATGAGAAAATATGCTTTATGGAAAAACCTAAAGAGGGGTACAACCTGGTGTCCAAAGTCAGGAATATGGTAAGGCTATTCACATTTGATTTGAAGCATACTTCAACCACACACCCAACTTCACATATGGAAGTAGGATGTCATCGGATCTTGTAGATGCACATACGTAGAGATAATACAATAGCAAAATCTCACAAAAGCGCACACAAAATAGAGAGAGACAAGACTAAACACAAGATTGGGTACAATCTTCCCCACATACTTTGAATGGATGAGTCTATCAGAGTACCTGTATTAATAGGTATTTCTCATTACATCCTGAATAGAAGATACATGAGGGTGCCTCTTCGAAAAGCATGTGTTTACAAAAAATCTACTTTATTTACAAAACTTCTCTTCCTAAGCAATCTATTATTTTTACAAAAATATATAAAATACTATCTTTTAAATATCTTCAAAAATATCTAAGTAAATCCATGCGCTTTCACACCCTCATGATTCTTCATCTACTAACTCAAAACACAATCACATTAAAACCTAAAGACATTAAAATCCATTTAACATTCCATTATTCCATAAAGTATAACTTGCCTCCCCATTGACAAGCAAGTGACCTCAATTGACAAGAATAGAATAGATATGGATGGCTAGTCACATGTCCCATCAGTGAACAATCTTAAGCATATTCCATGTAAAAACACATGCATGAAAATTGAAAACTGGACTTTAATGTGACTATGAATGATATGCAAAAATCAAGTGGTCATAATGTGGAGTTAATGATGTCTTATGAATCCATTGAGATTCTTCAAGGGAGTGAGTTTTATATTTAACTAAATATTTATGATATTCCTTACTAGTGCATGTAGTAGTAACATCATAATCAAGTATTTCCTCTTGGACTAAAATTTCAGCATCCTCTTCAAGTAAAGGAGGATCATATAAAATAGGAGTGAGTGGTAAGGTTCCTTTAAAGTATTTCATGACACTAATATGAAAAGATTTATGTATATTCCAATGAGAAGGTATGCCAATCAAGTATTTTCTCTAGGACTAAAATTTTAGCATCTCTTCAAGTAAAGGAGGATCATATAAAATAGGAGTGAGTGGTAAAGTTCCTTTAAAATATTTCATTACACTAATATGAAAAGAATTATGTATATTCCAATGAGAAGGTATGTCTAATCTAAAACCATTATCCTTTATCTTTTGAATAATATAGAAAGTTCCATAATAATGTGGTGCAAGTTTAACCTTAGGATGTTGTGAAACATTTTTCAGATGTCTTTTAAATATTCGTAACCATACCAAGTCATTTCCATCAAATTGTTTAGCTACTTGTTTCCTATCAACATTATGCATGTAATGTTCTTGACTAATGTGCTCATGAACCTCATGAAGTGTTGAAATATGATTTTGTGCAAAAGAATCATGCATAGGGATATCAGTTTGAGTGATAGTGATAGGAGTGGGAAGCTTTTTTCCATAAACAATTTCATACGGTGCACGTTCAGTAGTGATATGTGTTGTGTTACTATATGCAAATTGTACTAAAGGAATTTTCTCATCCCAATTACTTGGATTATCTAAAGAATAACAAGGTAATAAGTCTAGAATAGTACTATTCATAGATTCATTTTGACTATTACTTTCAAGATGAAATATGAAGCTAAACTCTATTTTCGAACCTAAATTTTGAAATAATGCAACCCAAAAGTGATTAGAAAAACAAACATCTCGATCTGATAGAATAACTTTTGGAAAACCATGATGTGAAAAAAGACATTTAATAAATAACTTAGCAGCTTGAGGTGCATATAAAGTATTTTTTACAAAGAATGAAGTATGCTTGTTTACTAAACCTATCAACAATTATCCAAATCATATCATTACGAGATGAAGTTTTAGGAAGAACAATAATAAAATCCATAGAAATTTGTTCCCATGGTCAATTAGGTATGGGAAGTGGCATTAATAATCCAAATGCTTTATCATGATGTCATTTCGCACATTGACACTAGCAATGCAATGGGAAACATATTCTGCAATATCCTTTTCCATATTTGGCCAAAAGAAGGATTCTTTACATGCAAAATAGTACTTCCTATGCCCCTATGACCCATATACGATGGTTCATGCATCTCTTTCATGAAAAATTCTTTAAGAACTTATGTGATGCATAACTTGTGTTGGAAATACAAGAATCCATTAAGAAAAGTGTATTCATCCTCATTAGATGGTGTAGAATTATTGAAAGCAGTCCACATTTGTGAAAAATACAAATCAGATGCATAAGTAGGAATCGTGAATGAATATGAAAAGAAAAAATATAATTGATTGAAACAATATTTGTTTGTGGGGATGGGAACCGACTAAGGGCATCGGTTACAACATTAGCTTTGTCAAGTTGATATTGAATTATAGGCTGAAAATTTTGTATGAATGAAGCCCATTTAATGTGTCTTTCAGAATTAATGGTTGATTTAATAAATTGTTAATAGCCTGTTGGTCTATTTTGATTAGAACTTCAGAACCCATAAGGTAATGTTTCCAAATTTTTAAAGCATGCACAACAACTAAGAATCCTATATCATATTTACTATAAATTTTTTCAGAAGGTTTAAGTTTCCTACTTTCAAATTCAATGGGATGATCATTTTGTACTAATAAAGCACCTATACCTAAACCACTAGCATCTGTAACTACATGGAAACATTGTGCAAAATCTGGTAATTGCAAAATAGTTGCATGAGAAAGTGCATGTTTGAATTTTTCAAAGGATTGTTTTTGTGCTAATCCCCATGAAAATTTAGCTTATTCTTCAATAATAATGTGAGTGGAAGTGCTAAATAAGAAAAACCTTTTATAAACTTTCTATAAAAACTAGTTAACCCTAGAAAGAAGTGTACATCATTCACAAATTGAGGTACAGGCCATTCTTCAATTACTTTAATTTCCTTTGGATCTACGTGAACTCCTTGACTAGAAACAATATGTCCTAAATACTCTAATTCTTTTGGAAAAAATAACTCTTTTCAAGATTGGCATAAACTTTGTTTTTGCATTAAAAGTGAAAGAATTGAGCTAAATGATTTTCATGGTCATTTTCATTCTCAATATAGAGAAGTATATCATCAAAGAAAACAAGAACAAAAGCTTGGAAATCAAGGAAAATGTTATTCATTGTATATGCAAATGTAGAAGGTACATTGGTGAGCCCAAAAGGCATTACTATGATTTCAAAGTGACCAAATTTGAGTTCTAAAGACAGTCTTATAAATTTCATTTTGTGTCATTTGTATCTGATGATACCCAAATTTAAGATCAATTTTGCTAAAGACACGTACTCCACGAAGTCTATATAGAAAATCATCTATCCTAGGAATAGGATATCTATTTTTAATTGTGATCTTATTGAGTGCTCTATAATAAATGCACATCCTATAAGTCTTTTTCTTCTTCTCCAGTAAAAGAAGAGGTGCTCCAAAGGGAGAAGAACCAGGCCTTATAAGTCCTTTGTGGAGTAGATCCTTAACTTGATTAGCTATTTCTTTCTTATTTGAACGTCCATGCCTATAGGTGTTTTATGGAGAGGAGAACTACAAGGAATTAATTCTATGCTATGGTCAAGAGTTCCCCTAGAAGGTGGTAGTTTAGAAAGAAAATCATCCATAAAGCAATCCTTATAGAAAGCCATAAATGATTTATGTGCATTAGGAAGTGTATGTGTATAATCAACTATGTTGTTGAAAAAAACAATACTTGAATTGTAGCTTTTCCTAATTGCACATTTTACTTGAGTATTAATAATTAATGGAAATGGTTGGAAGCATGCATTGCAAACAAAGAAATATCTTGATTGTTAAACTTAATTGTGTGTGTATGATAATAAGTGCATGGATTATAATGATGATGAAAAGGCATGCCATGTATAACATCATAGGATTGCAAAGGAGCGATTTAGAATGTGCATTCATCTATGTATGAACCTTTACAAATTTGAACGTTATGCATTTCACCTGTAACGTTATATTTATTTCCTTGAAATGTAGCCTTAACTTTATACATAGAAGGAAGTGGGTTTAATTGGAGATATTGCACTAGTGCATAAGAAATAAAATCATGAGAACTACCATCATCATGTAAAATATTAACAACTTTGCCATTAACAATACCTTGCATGCAAAATAAGAAATGGATAGAAATTTCGTTATCCAAGGTACTTAGATCTTTTTCCAATGCTTCTTTGGTCCAATCATGTTCAGTTTCTTCATGAACCATGTCCATGTTGTGTAAATTGAACTCTGATAGGTTTCATATCGTTAGGTCACAACCCACATTCAGCTTTAGTATGACCAAACTTACCACAATGCCAGCAAGTGATATGGGGCCTTTTTTGTTGAGCATCCATCATCATAGTTTGAAGGGTTGGAATTTTTGTAGGTTGTAAGGGGGTTGTCTTCTATACTGATGAGAAATTGGATTGAACACTTGTTCTATATAGATTTTGGTTGTTCAAACCATGGTGTAGGTAATGTTGCTCTTCTATTAGACTTGAAGAATCCCAAGCATAATCATGAAATCGAAACATGGGATGATACCAAGAACAATGTGGAGAATATTGATAATGTCAAAGCTCCCAATGGCATGACAAACATTTTGAGTAAGTTTCTCTATGTACCCATCATCACTAAAAACCTAATAAGTGTAGGCGAAATAGTTGAAAAAGGCTTGCAATTTAGGTTCACATAACATGGAGCTTTTGTGGAAGATCCATGTCAAGGCTTCAAGAAGATAGCCAGAGGTGATAATCATGGTAGAATCTTTACTTTTGAACTAGGAGAAACCAAGAACATAATAGCTCTATTCAACTTTGGCTCTCAAACCCTAAGTGAGTTCGAAGTGTGGCATAAGAGACTTGCTCATATGAATGAAAGAACCCTAAAGGATAGTAGGGATCTGAGTGTCCTAGGGCTTCCAAACATATTAAAGCAACACATGATCAATATATGTGATGTTTGTTGAATTGAGAAGGAAGAAAGACAGGCATTCAACCACAAAGGCTATATCCACAACAATCTTTTGGACCTTGTACACATTGATGTGTGGGGACCAAGTCAAGAACATTCGTTACAGGCTCAAGGTATTATGTATCTTTTCTTTGTGATCATAGTAGATGGAAAATTCTATAATTGATCAAGAATAAACGTGAAGTGTTGAATGCTTCAAGAGGTATGTAGGGATCAAAGTTTCCTTAGGCTTCCAAACATATCAAAGCAACACATGATCTATAGATGTGATGCTTGTCAAATTAGGAAGGCACAAAGAAAACCATTGAACCACAAGGTATACATGCACAACAATCTTTTGGACCCTATACATAGTGATGTGTGGGGACCAAGTCAAGAACCTTCATTAGCAGGCTCATGATATTATGTATCTTTTGTTGATGATCACATTAGATGGAAAATTTTATAATTTATCAATAATAAAAGTGCTGTGTTTGAATGCTTCACGAGGTACCTAGCACATGTGGAAAATCATATAGGTGGATCATCAAAGAAAATGAGATCTAATGGAGGGGGAGAAATTCTTCAAATATTTTGATGATTATTTGTAGGATAAAAGCATAAAAAAAGAAGTAACTACCAGATACTCTCCTCAAATTAATGATATTGTAGAGAGGAGGAACAAAACCCTAATTGCATCAGCAAGGACAATGCTTCAAGAGAAGGAGCTACCACATTATTTATGAGTAGAAGCATTTTCTACTCGTGTGTATCTTGTGAATAGACTTCCTTCCAAATATCTTCAAGGTATGAGCCCTTGTGAAGCTTCTAGTTCATTGTCAGGTTTTTGGTTGCTTAGCATATGTACATGTACCTACAGAAATCAGAGATAAACTAGACGAAAGACCAACCAAGGCAGTATTATTTGTCTATGAATCAACTCAAATGTTGTACAAGTTCTATAATCCATCCCCAAAGAAATTTAGCACCAGCAAGGATGTTGTAATTGAAGAACATAGATCATGGTATGATGTGGACAAAAAAAGGGTAAGCTTACCCTATTATCTTGATTCACACTTTCATCCATTAGGAACCAAGCATGATACACAGTTGTAAGAACCAAGAAGTGAATATAATGATGATCAAGATGAGAGGGAAAGAGACTATAGGCTCTAGAATTTCAGAGGAAAGTCCAAAATGCAAGAATGTGGAGAATGTTCAAAACATACTCCTAGAAGGTCAACAAAGGAGAGAAAGCAACCTAAAAGGTATAGGTATGAATCTACATTTGTAACAAAGCATTCCATTGATTTGTTCAATAGGTCACTTTCGGAGGAACCTTCAACATTTGAGGAAGCTAAAGGTAACCTTAATTGGGAAAAGCCATGAAAGAGGAGATAGAAGCCTTCAAAAAAATGGACACATGGGAATTAGTTCTAATGCAAACCAATCAAAAGCTAATAGGTTGTAGATGGGTCTATAAGTTGAAAAGAAATTTAGATGGATCAATTTGCAAGTATAAAGCTAGATTGGTTGCTAAAGGATGTGCTCAAACTCAGGGCATAGACTATGAGGAGACCTTCTCATGAGTTTCCAAGATGACTACCATCAAGACATTGCTTACTGTAGGAGCTGCAAGGAATTGGAAGCTACTTCAACTTAATGTGAAGAATGCTTTTCTCAATGCATGGATTAGTGAAGAGTTATACATATCACAACCTCTAGGGTTTGAAAATCCTAATTATCCTTCCTATGTATGCAAGCTAAAAAAGGCATTTTATGGTTTACAGCAAGCTCAAAGAGCTTGGATGTTTAGATTGATAATATATCTACAAGATCAAGGTCTCAAGGCAAGCAATGATTGATGGGGGAAGTATCTCAACCCCTAAGCAACGATGAAGCGCGAATGACCTCCACAGGTATCCTTCTTTGACCTCTGCACACCAAAAATGCTCTTACTCAGAGCTTATGCAGAGAACTCCAGTGAGCTTTTGTAGACCTGTAGTAGACACCAAGGGCTTTCCAACAAAACAAATTTCACTTGAAATGGATGCTTACACAAAGAGAAACAATGTCTACAACATGAGCTAGTTGAATGCTCACAACTGCTAGTCAAGCAGAGACCTCACTTCACTCCAGCAAACTTTTCTCAGAGATTATACAGAGAATGAATCTCAAACTTATGTCAACTTAAGAGGACTCTAATAGCTACCCAATGACACCAAAATCATAGCAAATGGATACATAGAGAAGGAGAACCAGCCCTTACAACAGAGAGCAAAATATTTCCAACAGAGCCTACACAAAGAGAGAGATATCAATCACACAACTTCACTAAAATTAATGTTGCTCCCAGCTTACTCAGAGAATGCTCCAAAGAATTGGTAAGAATAAAATAGACTCTTATAGCTATCCAATGAGACAAGAATTACATCAAATGGATACCATATGAGGGAGAACCAATGCTAACAACTCAGGGGTAGAGAGTTGCAACACTGCCTGCGCACACACATAGATATGCCTACTAAAAGAAAACAAACAAGCAAGCAAGGGGGTTGCTTAAGCAAGGGGCTTGCTTATCACAACTCCAGCACTTAGTGCTCACTTTACATGAGCTAAAAATCCAAGAAGATGGCCCAAAAGAAGTCGGGATACATGCTCCTTTTATAGTGAGAGGTGTGCCCCTAAAATCTAGGAACTACCTTTCCAAATCAGCCTCCTAACTTGGAGGAATTAGTTGAGATGACTTGGGGAGTGGTTGAGTGACTTTTCTTGATGGAATCTCGTGGCTTTTGGCTTCCTTTGATTGCTCCACATGTCCATAAAAGATTCCCCACGAATTTTTAGCTTGAAGCTTGACTTTTAACACTCCCCCTCAAGCTTCAATTCTTCATCCTCATCCAAGCTCCTTCATGTTGATGCATTGCTTGAATTTTGAAATCTTCATCCCATCCAAAGCCTTTGTAAACATGTCCGCAACTTGGTCCTTAGTACCAATATGATGTACTGAAACTTCCTTGGATATCACCTTTTCCCTTATGAAGTGATAGTGCACTTCAATATGCTTGGTTCTAGCATGATAGACAGGGTTCGATGCTAGATGAATGCTACTCATGTTGTCACAAAAAATTGGATATGTGTCAACCTGCAAATTAAGCTCCATAAATAACTTCTTAATCCACATTAGCTCACATGTGACTTGAGCCAAAGCTCTATACTCAGCCTCGGTGGAAGATAATGCCACCGTGGGTTGCTTCTTTGAAATCCATGAGATGATCTTGCTACCTAGCATGACTAGGTAACCACTTGTACTCCTTCTATCTTCCTTCGAACCGGCCCAATCGGCATCGGAATAAGCTTTGACCTGCATATCATCATCAAATGAGTAGAACAATCCTTCATTTATAGTGGCTTTGAGATATCGCAACATTCTTCTTGCAGCTTGCAAGTGTGTAGTCCTTGGACTATGCATAAATTGTGATAACACTCCAACTCCATATGCTATGTCAGGCCTGGTTATTGTGGCATAATTGAAAGAGCCTACAATAGATCGATACAAAGTTACATCCTCTAATGGCTCTCCATCAATGGAGCTTAGCTTTACATTAACTTCCATGGGATTTGAAATAGGCTTGCAATGTAGCATCCCAAACCTCTCAAGTAGGTCTAGAATATACTTCCTTTGTATGAGCATAATACCTTCTTCTTTGTATACAACTTCAATGCCAAGAAAATACCTAAGATCTCCAAGATCAGAGATCCTGAACTCCTTTCCAAGCTTTGCCTTGATCTCCTCAATGCCCTTTGTATCATTACCTGTAATGATAAGATCATCTACATACACACACATGTAGACCACAAGTTCTCCTCTTTGTTTGATGAAGAGAGATGGATCCGCCTTGCATTGATTGTAACCACATTTGATCAAATAGTCCACCAATCTTTGGTTCCAAGCCCTTGGAGCTTGCTTTAGGCCATAAAGTGCCTTCTTCAACCTACAAACATGATGTGGAAACTCTTTATGAACAAAACCTACTGGTTGCTCCATGTATACCTCTTCTTCCAAGTCTCCATTGAGAAAGGCATTCTTGATATCCAATTGGAAGAGCTTCCATCCTTTGCTAGCAGCCATTGCAATGAGTGTCCTAATGGTGCTCATCTTTGCCACGGGGCTGAATGTCTCTTCAAAGTCCACTCCATAGGTTTGTGCAAAACCCTTGGCCACCAATCTTGCTTTGAACCTAGAAATAGATCCATCTGAATTCCTCTTTACTTTATACACCCACTTATTACCTATTACCTTCATGTTCTCCTTCTTGGGCACTAGAGTCCATGTTTGATTTTCCTCAAGTGCGTCGATCTCTTCTTGCATTGCCTCTTTCCATTCGGTGTACCTGCTTGCATCTTCATAGCAATCGGGCTCATGATCTTCTACTACTTTGTTCATATATGCATAATGTGTTGCCATGTATGAATCATAAGTAAACCTTTGAGTTGGATACTTAACTCTAGAAGACTTCCTTTCTTCACCTTTTGGAGGAATAAACCTCCTTTGCCTTGGGAACTTGATCTCTTTCTTTGACGTGGCTTCTTTCTCCATCATGTGTCCTTCATCATCTTCAACTTCATTACCTTCTTCATCCAACTCCACCAATGTTGCTTTGCCTTTGTTGATTGATTGTGCTTCATAGCTTGATGAAGATCTCCCCCTCCATGGTGAGTTCATGCTTGAACTATCTTCATTGATGGAACACCTTGGGCCGCTTAGCTCTAGGTCGATTTGTTCTTCATCATGTCCATGCTTTTCTTCTTCATAGTCCTGCATACAATCATACTTCTTATACCAAGGGAGTAGCTCATCAAATGCTACATCCCTTGATATCCTCAAGTCCTTTGTATTTGGGTTGAAGCACCTGTAACCTTTATGATCATTTGAATATCCTAGAAACACACACTTTTCTGCCTTTGGTTGTAGCTTGTGCCTCAATTCACTTGGCACATGTACATAACAAGTACATCCAAATATCTTCAAGTGGGAAAGATCAGGTTTCTTACCATAATAGGCTTGATATGGTGTCAAGTCATGGATCCCTGAGGTAGGAGCCCTATTCATTAGATACACGGCGGTATTTGCTGCATCACTCCAAAACATGTTAGGTACATTCATCTCATTAAGCATTGCTCTAGCGATCTCGGCAATGTATCTATTCTTTCTCTCTGCTACTCCATTTTGTTGGGGTGTGTACCTGCATGTTACTTGCCTCTTGATGCCTTGATCCATTAAAAAATCAGAAAACTCATTTGAGAAATATTCTCCCCCTCCATCGGACCTTAGCTTCTTGATATATGTACCTGTTTCCTTCTCTACCATTGCCTTGAATGCTTTGAAACATGTAAACACATCTGATTTGTTTTTGATGAAATAAACCCAAACCATCCTTGTGCAATCATCTATAAAAGTGACAAAGTACTTGTTACCTCCAATGGATTGCTCTTTCGTTGGCCCCCACACATCTGTATGTATCAACTCCAATGGATGTTCGCTTATGTAGCCACTCTTCTTGAATGGAAGTCTCGCTTGCTTCCCTAGTTGACAAGATTCACATAAATGCTTCATACCTTGTCCTTGGAAGTTGGGAAGACCTTCAACCAGCCTCTTGAATTGCATTTCCTTCATTCTTTGTATGTTGATGTGACCTATCCTCTTGTGCCACAAGTCCAACTCCGAAATCCTCTTGTTTCCATATGTGAAGTAGACATGTTGAGTAGAATGAGAATTTACCTCCAAAGTGAAGAGTCTCCCTTGCTTCTTTCCTCTTGCTATGACCTTGTAACCTTGCTTAGGGTTCTCCACAAAGCATCCACCTTTGTTGAACCTTACTTGATAGCCTCTTTCAACCATTTGCCCAACGGACACCAAGTTCTTTGTGATGGTAGGTACATGCAAGACATCCTTGAGACATCTTCCTTCCTCCTTGTCATCCAAAGCTACATCTCCAACAAGGGAGATCTCATGGGCTGTATCATCACCTGTTTCTACATGTCCTTTACCTTTGGGAACATGTAGATTAGTAAACCAAGAAGCATTGCAACTCATATGGTTGCTACATCCACTATCAATATACCAAGTGTTATCTACTTTGCTTGAATTCCCATTCATGTGCATCATCAAGAGATTGTCATTTTCTGAACTTGTAGAAGCATAATTACCTTGGCCTTTGTATGAAGAACCTTGATTATAGTTCCTTTGGTTTCCTCCTTGGTAGCAATCTCTAGCATAGTGGCCAAACTTGCCACATATGTAACATCCTTCGCCATCTTGATTCCTGTTTTGTTGATGTCGTCCTCCTCTTCCTCTTGATCTTCCTCTCCCTCTTTGTGATGAGGTGCCTTGGTCATGTCCTTGATTTCTTGAGTGGCCTTGCCTTCCTCCAAACCTTCCTTTGCCCCTTCCTTGTCCTTGTCTTCCTTTGCCCCTTTGATTACCTGCATAGAAAACTTGTGCATCTTTGCTTTTAGTTGAACTTCCACCTATGTTCATTTCTTCGGTGACCATGAGAGCAACCAATTGCTCAAAATCGGGAAGATTATCCCTTACATAAACTGAAGTGGTAAAGGGTTTCCACTTCTCATCATCTCTCAAACCATTGAGAGTATAAGCCACAAGATCGTCATCGTCTACGTGGCTTCCAATGGATCCCAATGCATCTGATAACTCCTTGACCTTAAGTATGTAGTCATTTATGCTACTCCCTGAGCTCTTCCTAAGGTTGTTGAGCTCATTCTTGAGTTGGATCTTCCTTGCTTTGGTGCTTGTTGAATAAAGCCTTTCAAGTGTCTCCCATACCTTCATGCTTGAATCCAGGTCTTGGATATGGCCGATCATGCTATTGCTAATGTGTTGGGAAAGAATAAAGATAACCCTCTTGTCTCTTTCATTCCATTCCCTAAAGGCCCTTCTCTGGTCATTGGTTGGATTCTCATCCAACCTAGGTCTTGGTTCACTTCCACTAATCAACCCCCAAAGGCCCTTGCCCATAAGATAGTTGGAGACCCTAAATCTCCATGGTTGATAGTTACCTTTGTCTAGCTTTTCAATTTGAGTGTTGAAGTCTCCCATATCTAGTCTTTGATACTTGACCTAGCCCTTGGCTAATGCTCCAATGTGTGTAAAATGAAAATGAGGCTTTGAGGTTACCTCAATCCAAAGCTTTCCTTAGATGGACACCTTGTGCTCTTGCAAATTTGAGTAGAATAGCTCCCCCTTGATGTGAGCTACCTCCAAGAAGCTTTTGTTGATGCAACTCTTCAACCACCAACTCCAAGAGGTCTTCTTGCTTGTATGTGATACCTCCAAGATGCCCAAATGCTCTGATACCACTGATGGGGGAAGTATCTCAACCCCTAAGCAACGATGAAGCGCGAATGACCTCCACAGGTATCCTTCTTTGACCTCTGCACACCAAAAATGCTCTTACTCAGAGCTTATGCAGAGAACTCCAGTGAGCTTTTGTAGACCTGTAGTAGACACCAAGGGCTTTCCAACAAAACAAATTTCACTTGAAATGGATGCTTACACAAAGAGAAACAATGTCTACAACATGAGCTAGTTGAATGCTCACAACTGCTAGTCAAGCAGAGACCTCACTTCACTCCAGCAAACTTTTCTCAGAGATTATACAGAGAATGAATCTCAAACTTATGTCAACTTAAGAGGACTCTAATAGCTACCCAATGACACCAAAATCATAGCAAATGGATACATAGAGAAGGAGAACCAGCCCTTACAACAGAGAGCAAAATATTTCCAACAGAGCCTACACAAAGAGAGAGATATCAATCACACAACTTCACTAAATGAATGTTGCTCCCAGTTTACTCAGAGAATGCTCCAGAGAATTGGTAAGCATAAAATAGACTCTTATAGCTATCCAATGAGACAAGAATTACATCAAATGGATACCATATGAGGGAGAACCAATGCTAACAACTCAGGGGTAGAGAGTTGCAACACTGCCTGCGCACACACATAGATATGCCTACTAAAAGAAAACAAACAAGCAAGCAAGGGGGTTGCTTAAGCAAGGGGCTTGCTTATCACAACTCCAGCACTTAGTGCTCACTTTACATGAGCTAAAAATCCAAGAAGATGGCCCAAAAGAAGTCGGGATACATGCTCCTTTTATAGTGAGAGGTGTGCCCCTAAAATCTAGGAACTACCTTTCCAAATCAGCCTCCTAACTTGGAGGAATTAGTTGAGATGACTTGGGGAGTGGTTGAGTGACTTTTCTTGATGGAATCTCGTGGCTTTTGGCTTCCTTTGATTGCTCCACATGTCCATAAAAGATTCCCCACGAATTTTTAGCTTGAAGCTTGACTTTTAACAATGATCACCCTTCTTTCTTCATCAAGAAGGTTCACAATGAAGTTATCTATTTAAGTGTTTATATAGATGGCATAATTATGAAAGGTGATGAATTGAATGGAATAAAAAGGATCAAGGTACATATGCAAGAGCAGTTCAAGATTAGCGATCTAGGAGAGCTCACATTTTTCTTAGGCATGTAGATCATATACACAAATCAAGGGATGTACTTAACTCAAAGGAGGTACATTTAGGATCTACTCTTGAAATTTTGAATGGACAATGCTAAACTTGCAGATACACCTTTTGGGAATGAATCATAAGCTTAGTGTTTATGAAGGTGAGCACATTGGAGATATTAAAGAGTTTCAAAGTGTGGTAGGTAGCTTGATCTGTGCTATTCATACTAGGGTAGCCATCTCATATATTGTAGGAGTGCTAAGTCAATTCATGCACTCTCCAAGAATTCCACACATGGATGTAGCTAAGAGAGTACTCACGTATCTCAAGTGCACAATCAATGAAGGTATATTTTATTCTTATTCATCAGATTCGGATCTCAATCTATACTTAGATGCAGATTGGGCAGGATCCAAGGATGATATAAGAAGTAATTTAGGATGCTTAGCATTTGCAAGTTCTAAACTTGTGTCATTGAGTTCAAAGAAGCAACCAACAATTGTATTATCTTCAATTGAAGTAGAATATAGAGGTTTGGCCATAACAACTCAAGAGGCTATTTGTCTAAGAGAGTTATATACATATTTGGGACTTGTGAGTTCCAAACCTCACATATTTGGAGATAATATAATCTCTATGCATCTAGTAGCAAATCTTGTTTATCATGAAGCAACCAAACATCTAGAGCTTCATTATTATTTTATCAAGGAGAAGCTCATGGCAAAGGAGATTGGTTTTGTTTTTGTTCCAACTGAAAAGCAGGTAGAAAATATGATGATTAAAACTTTGCCAGTTTAAGTCAATAGCAAGTATTCATGTTATCAAAGAATGACGAGTCAAGCATGCTTTAGCTTGAGGGAGAGCTATTAGGACATCAAGCCTTCATCATGCTTGGGAAGATTTTTTTTTCTAGGCATGAGGTCATTCTTGACATAAACCTTAAAGTTGAGAATCTTCATTGATGTAAAGGCTCATGCTCATTTATAAAATTCCATGAGGAGTATATATCCTTGTAAAGTCAAAAGTCCCTAGAGCTTTATTCTTATTATAAGAATAAATGAGAGAAAGCTGAATTCCATGATTTTTGAGGTTGGTGATGTTGTTGATCAATCAGTCACCTAAATCAAGCTTTAGAATTAATTTCTACTTTTCCTAGATTGTAGGAAAATGACCTTCAATCACAATAAACACCACGCACATGTTGATTTGAATTTCAATTCAATGTAAGTAAGTCATGAAAGACTCAAGATCAGAGTTAAGCTTATAATTGGCACATTGGTTGATGATAATTCATATCTTATGCATATTAACTCGTTTTGCATTAATCATTTCACATACAAATATACATACATGCATACATACACTCACATGCATACACACATACACACATACATGCACACACATACACATATACACACATGCATGCATACATACACACACATACACATATACACACATGCATACACACATACACACATACATGCACACACATACATACACACACATACACATATACACACATGCATGCATACATACACACACATACACATATACACACATGCATACATACACAGAGCAAAATAGAGCGTACATACACACACATACACACACACATCTACACATTTACACATTTAGAGTTTTATAGGTGTTTAAGTATTTAGGTTTTAGTATTTTAGGTTTAAGTCTAAGTCTTTCTGATTAGGGTTTTAGGGTTTTAACACCTACATAACATATATACACACATACACATACACATGCATATAATACATATATAAAAAGTACTAGTGTTTTAAATAATTTAATTAAATATATATAATTAAATATATAAAATTAAATATATAAAAATAGGATTAATTAAGAAAAAATCTGAATGTATAAATAAATATATATATATAATAGGGTTTTAGGCTTTTAGGATTAGGATTAGGGTTTAGGTTTTTAGGATTAGAATTAAGGTTTTAGGGTTTTAGGGTTTAAGGAAAAAATCTGAATAAATAAATAAATAAATATATATAAAATAGGGTTTTAGGTTTTTAGGATTAGGATTAGGGTTTTAGGGTTTTAAGATTTAAGGAAAAAACTAAATAAATAAGTAAATATATATATAAAATAGGATAATTATATAGATAAATAAATATAAAAAGTATTAGTGTTTTAAATAATTTAATTAAATATATATAATTAAATATATATAATTAAATATATAAAAATAGGATTAATTAAGAAAAAATCTGATTATATAAATAAATATATATATAAAATAGGGTTTTAGGTTTTTAGGATTAGGATTAGGGTTTTAGGTTTTTAGGATTAGGATTAGGGTTTTAGGGTTTCAAGAAAAATCTGAATAAATAAATAATAATATATATAAAATAGGGTTTTAGGTTTTTAGGATTAGGATTAGGGTTTTAGGGTTTTAAGATTTAAGGAAAAAATATGAATGAATAAATAAATATATATATAAAATAGGATAATTATATAGATAAATAAATATAAAAAGTATTAGTGTTTCAAATAATTTAATTAAATATATAAAAATAGGATTAATTAAGAAAAAATCTGAATATATAAATAAATATATATATATAAAATAGGGTTTTAGGTTTTTAGGATTAGGATTAGGGTTTTAGGGTTTAAGGAAAAAAATCTGAATAAACAAATAAATATATATATAAAATAGGGTTTTAGGTTTTTAGGATTAGGATTAGGGTTTTAGCGTTTTAAGATGTAAGGAAAAAATCTGAATAAATAAATAAATATATATATAAAATAGGATAATTATATAGATAAATAAATATAAAAAGTATTGATGTTTTAAATAATTTAATTAAATATATAAAAATATGATTAATTAAGAAAAAATCTGAATATATAAATAAATATATATATAAAATAGGGTTTTAGGTTTTTAGGATTAGGATTAGGGTTTTAGGTTTTTAGGATTAGGATTAGGGTTTAAGGAAAAAATCTATATATATATATATATATATATATATATATATATATATATATATATATATATATATATATATATATATATATATATATATATATATATATATATATATATATATATATATATATATATATATATATATATATATATATATAGGGTTTTAGGTTTTTAGGATTAGGATTAGGGTTTTAGGGTTTTAAGATTTAAGGAAGAAATCTGATTTAATATATATATATATATATATATATATATATATATATATATATATATATATATATATATATATATATATAATATAGGATAATTATATAGATAAATAAATATAAAAAGTACTAGTGTTTTAAATAATTTAATTAAATATATATAATTAAATATATATAATTAACTATATATAGATTAGGGTTTTAGGTTTTTTTAGGTGTTTAAGTATTTAGGTTTTAGTATTTCATGTTTAAGTCTTTAGGAGTAAGATTTTTAGGTTTAATAAAAAAACAAATGATCTAAAATGTCCATATTGTAGCAGATAGCTTCTTTGGATATGGAGGAGAGAATAGCGTGTCCTTGCACTCGGTGCAAGTATCAAATTTATCGAAAATGACGGATTTGTACTGCACATGTTAGAGAGTATGGATGCTTTGATAGGAGTCGACTAGAAAACCTTTGCTACCATTCACATGGTCCCCTAGGTGAGCAGATGGACCCAAACGACATTGCACTGGTAACCTCTCGTGGACAAAAGAGAACAAAGAAGGACTTCGACATACAAGCAATTACTAATAGTATTACACAGAATGAACATATGGAAGAGATGCTCGAAGCATTTTATGAGATGGACGAAGATCATGATGGTGGTGAAGATGTCCAGAGTTTCATGGACACAAGAGAATTTCCACGATCAGAAGTCGATGAAGAATATGAAAACATGCCAAGACTAGCTCGTTTACCACTTTACAATGGAGCAAAGATATCTGTATTATGTGCATCACTCGCGATGCTCAATGTGCAATCCATTTATGGATGGTCAGATAGTATTGTCACTGAATTGTTCAGGTAAGTGGAGAACAAATTGGCTTTCATTGTTGTATCAAAATAACTCTATTTACTAATATCGTTTTAATTGCTTATTGCAGGCTTCTTAAAGATCAATTTTTGCCAGAGGGCAATGAGATGCCTCCAACACGTGGAGATGCAAAAAAACTTTTACAGTCCATTGGAATGGATTATACTAAAATTCATGCTTGTCCGAATGATTGCATTCTCTTTCGGAATGAATATGAGCATCTCCACGTATGTCCAAAGTGTGGAGCAAATAGATTTAGAGAAGACCTTGTAGTTGAAGCAATCCCCACAAAGGTTCTTCGCCACTTTCCTATCATTCCACGAATTAAGAACATGTTTAGATGCAAATCTATAGCTGAGTTAATGTCATGGCATACAAAGAGCAGGTCTATAGATGGTGTAATGCGAGTGCCTGCTGACTTTGATTCTTGGAAGCACATAGATAGTAAGTGGCAAGAGTTTGCTAGTGAGCCTCGATCCATACGTCTAGGCCTAGCTATGGATGGAGTGAATCCATTTGGTTTACGTAGTTCTTCATGGAGCATATGGCCTGTATGTTTGGTGAATTATAACATCCCACCATGGCTGGCCACAAAGAAAGATAATTTATTATTAGCTCGTGGCCTGGTCAGTCATAGATGATAAGTTCGACCGGATTTGTAAGGCCTAAGAAGTCTGTCTTCGTGCTCCCTGTGTACTGTGTTTTTCTGCGTATTCTACAGCCTCTATGCAGAGTACCGCGTGCGGCTTAGGAGCTCAGTTTTCTACTCTGAGCATATCGTCATGGAGCTCTCAAGAAAGGACAGAGCACTGTGGTGCATCGCCATCGAAATACTTCACTGGTTTCGATCCACTACAAGAAATAGGGGGGCATAGAGACACCCCTGAATTGAAAAGAAAACGGGTACCGCCGCTTATGCGACACTGTTGTCGCATAAGCGACGGTACAATTTTTGATTTTTTTTTTTGACATTCGTCGCATAAGCGATGCTAGCATCACTTATGCGACACTAAATTAGAGCGTCGCAAATACCGTCGCTGACTAGCGACATGATTTGCGACGTTGGCAAACTGAAGAGCGTCGCATATGTGACACTCTCGAATGTTAAAAAAAAAATTTGATTTCTCTTGGCACATTTGTGCCGGGATTTGGACGCGAGAGAGAGAGAGAGAGGGAGAGAGAGAGAGAGAGAGAGAGAGAGAGAGAGAGAGAGAGAGAGAGAGAGAGAGAGAGAGAGAGAGAGAGAGAGAGAGAGAGAGAGAGAGAGAGAGAGAGAGAGAGAGAGAGAGAGAGAGAGAGAGAGAGAGAGAGAGAGAGAGAGAGAGAGAGAGAGAGAGAGAGAGAGATGCATCTACTTGAAGCAAGGTATGCGCACACACACACACACTTACACACACATACATATGCATACACACACACATATACACACATAGACACACACACATACACATAGACACACACACACATACACACAAATACACACACATATACACACATACACAAATAATGTTGCATACACACATGCACACATAATGCATACACATGCACACATAATGCATACACATGCACACACATATACACATACATATACACACACATACACACATACACAAATACACACATACACACATACACACATACACACATACACGCATACACGCATACACACATACACACATACACACATACACAGACACATACACACACACATACACACACACACATACACACACACATACACACACATATATGCATACACACATACATAGAGAGACATGTACACACATACACATACATGCATACATAATGCATATGCATATGCGTACATCCATACATACTTACATGCATACACACACATATGCATACATAATGCATATGCATATGCATATGCATACATACATACATGCTTACATGCATACACACACATATGCATACATAATGCACATGCATACATACACATACATAATGCATATGAATACATAATGCACATGCATACATACACATACATAATGCATACACACAAATATGCATACATAATGCATACACACACATACACACACATATGCATACATACATGCATACACACAAATATGCATACATAATGCATACACACACATACACACACATATGCATACATACATGCATACACATACACACATGAACACATACACACACATAGACACATACACACACATAAACACATACACACTCATAGACACACACACATACACATAGACGCGCACACACATACACACACATATACACACACACATAGACACATACACACATAATGATGCATTCACACACATACACATGCATACACACATAGACACACATATACACACACACATACACACATACACACATACACACATACACACATACACACACATATATGCATACACACACACACATAGAGAGACATACACACACATACACATACATGCATACATATGCATACATAATGCATATGCATACATACATACTTACATGCATACATACACATACATAATGCATACAAACACATATGCATACATAATGCATACACACACATACACACACCTATGCATGAATACATGCATACACATACACACATAGACACATAGACACACACACATACACACACATATATACACAAACACATACACACATAGACACATACACACATAATGATGCATACACACACATACACATGCATACACATACATATGCATACATACATGCATACACATACACACATAGAAACATACACACGTAGACACATACACACATAAACACATACACACTCATAGATACACACACATACACAAAGACACACACACATACACACACATATACACACACATGCACACATAGACACATACACACATACACATGCATAAACACACATACACATGCATACACACATACAGACACATATACACACACATACACACATACACACACATATATGCATACACACACACATAGAGAGACATACACACATATACACATACATGCATACATATGCATACATAATGCATATGCATATGCATACATAATGCATATGCATATGCATACAATGTACATACATACTTACATGCATACATAATGCACATGCATAGATACATAGACACATAGACACATACACACATAAACACATACATACTCATAGATACACACACATACACATAGACACACACACACATACACACACATATACACACACATAATGATGCATAAACACACATACACATGCATACACACATATAGACACATATACACACACATTCACACACATATATGCATACACACACATAGAGAGACATACACACACATACACATACATGCATACATATGCATACATAATGCATATGCATATGCATACATACATACTTACATGCATACATAATGCACATGCTTACATACACATACATAATGCATACACACACATATGCATACATAATGCATACACACACATACACACATATGCATACATAATGCATATGCATATGCATACATACATACTTACATGCATACATAATGCACATGCTTACATACACATACATAATGCATACACACACATATGCATACATAATGCATACACACACATACACACATATGCATACATACATGCATACACATACATACATGCATACACATACACACATAGACACATACACACACATAGAGACATACACACACATAAACACATACACACTCATAGACACATAGCGACACATAAACATACACACACACATACACACACACACAAACATACAAACATAGACACATACACACATAATGATGCATACACACACATACATATGCATACACACACATATGCATACATACATGCATACACATACACACATAGACACATACACACACATAGATACATACATACACATAAACACATACACACTCATAGACACACACACACACATACACATAGACACACACACACACACATACACACATAGACACATACACACATAATGATGCATACACACACATACACATGCATACATACATGCATACACATACACACATACACACACATAGATACATACATACACATAAACATATACACACTCATAGACACACACACAAACACATAGACACACACAAACACACATATACACACACACAAACACACATAGACACATAAACACATAATGATGCATACACACACATACACACATACAAACACATATACACACACTCATACACACATACACACATATATGCATACATACACACATATATGCATACACACACATAGAGAGACATACTCACACATACACATACATGCATATATATACATACATAATGCATATGCATACATACATACATACATACATACATACATGCATACATACACATACATAATGCATACACACACATATGTATACATAATGCATACACACACATACACACATATGCATACATACATGCATACACATACACACATAGACACATACACACACATAGACACATACACACACATAGACACATACACACTCATAGATGCATAGCGACACATACACATAGACACATACACATACACACACACACACATATACACACACAAACATACACACATAGACACATACACACATAATGATGCATACACACACATACATATGCATACACACACATATGCATACATACATGCATACACATACACACATACACACATAGACACATACACACACATAAATACATACATACACATAAACACATACACACTCATAGACACACACACATACACATAGACACACACACATATATACACACACATACACACATAGACACATACACACATAATGATGCATACACACACATACACATGCATACACACACATATGCGTACATACATGCATACATATACACACATAGACACATACACACACATAGATACATACATACACATAAACACATACACACTCATAGACACATACACACATACACATAGACACACACACACACATATACACACACAAACACACATAGACACTTACACACATAATGATGCATACACACACATACACATGCATACACACATACAAACACATATACACACACACATACACACATATATGCATACATACACACATATATGCATACACACATAGAGAGAGACATACTCAAACATACACATACATGCATATATATACATACATAATGCATATGCATATGCATACATACATACATGCATACATACACTTACATACACACACATATACACACAGATACACACACATATACACACACACATACACACATAGACACATACACACATAATGATGCATACACACATACACACACACATATACATGCACATACATACACACACATGCATACATACACATACTTAATGCATACACACTTACATATGTACACGTATATATATTGATTTCTAACCATTTTGTTTTACATGTTAGGTATTATGGATCCCAGTAGAGAGAGAAAGGCGAAACTCACTCTCATAAAAAGTCTTATGAGAGCAAGAGTTCCGTTTGATACTCTAGGGGCCATAATGCATGATTACTCACAGATGTCTGATGAGGAGCTGGACTATACGATCCAGATGCTTACCCAACGATCAGACGAGGGCTCTTCTGCGGTTCCACATGTAGGAAGAGAGCTATCTGCTCATAGGTATGTTTTTTTTTATAAACTTCTTTAATGATATTATAACACATATTTTTATTTATTTTTATCTATCTATTTTCAGGACACCTATACCACCTCCAAATCGTGATAGCAGAGCAGAGTTGCCTATGACAACATGCATAGGCATCTGAGGACTAGAGTGCGACATAGAGCTAGAGGGGAACATTGTGTACATAGGGAATGGATTGGAGTTCAAGAGAAGAATGAAGGCACTATGCGACTCTTACCTGCGCTTTGTCCACTTACCGTGGAAGTAAGTAAAAATTTTACATATAAATTGAAATAAATATCTTATGTTTTATTTACATTATGTTTTTTATTTTTGTAGTGAGCATGATGAGAGGGATAAAAAATACGTACTTAGTTCAGTTGAGACAGAGTTTGGGACATGATGGTCGCTTAAGTGGTGTTTAAAAGAGATGCGAACACTTATGGCTCATCGTCGTGATAATCCACGGTATGCACTGCTTTTATGTATATATATGTGGATATGAGTATGTGTGTTTATGCATGCATGTATGTATATGAGAGAGAGAGAGAGAGAGAGAGAGAGAGAGAGAGAGAGAGAGAGAGAGAGAGAGAGAGAGAGAGAGAGAGAGAGAGAGAGAGAGAAAGAGAGAGAGAGAGAGAGAGAGAGAGAGAGAGAGAGAGAGAGAGAGAGAGAGAGAGAGAGAGAGAGAGAGAGAGAGAGAGAGAGAGAGAGAGAGAGAGAGAGAGAGAGAGAGAGAGAGAGAGAGAGAGAGAGAGAGAGAGAAGAGTGAGACTAGAGGTATAAATACACGCATACACACACATATACATCATACATGCACATTTACACACATATACATATACATGCACATTTATACATACACACACATACATGCACATTTTTACACACACATACACATGCATGCAGTTACACACATATGATGAATACACATAGACACATACACATACTCACATACACGTACACATACTCACATACACATACACATGCATAATCATATGTACATACACATAGACTCATATAATCATATTTACATGCATATATACATATACACATGCATATATACACACACACAACACATGCATATGCACATATAGATACACATACATACACAACACATGCATACGCATAAATAAATAAATAAATAAATAAATAAATAAATCCTATTTCAGAAATCCTAAATTGAAAACACTAATTTCGATATTAGGGTTTTAAAACCCCTAATTTAAAAACTCTAATTCAACCTTTTAGCCATATGTTTGAAGTATATGTACACCTCCGACGTCCTACTAGAGAGATGTCTCTCCTCCCAACCTTATGCCTCTATATATAGCTACTCGAATCAACGACGATCATAATATATATAAAGATATATACACATCATGTAGATAGGATACATAAATATAAAATGGAGTAGATATATTATGCATCACACATACATGCCTAAATGCACACATAAACACGCATTTACATGTACACATATACACATAGACATATATACATATATACATGTACACATCACATATACATGCCTACATGCACACATAAACATATATATACATGCATACAAATTTACATGTACATATTTACACATAGACACATATACATATATACATGTACACAATTATAAACACTTGCATATATTACATGAATACATGAATATTTTACATAAATGCATATGCATATATACACATATGCATATTTAACACATGTATACATATATCACACACATGCAAACACATACATATACATGAAATACATATATATGCATACTAACATATGTATACATATAATACACATGAATACACACACATATGCATACATACATGATAAAAATTTGCTCCTCGAAGATAAAGCTATATATAAAATAATTAGGCATACCCTCGAGCTTCATGTTCTAACCTAGAAGAACATGATTTCATCTCTCTAGTAGGATTCATCGTTATTCAAGTTAATAAAAAATCTATTATCTGATATCCATTCAAAAGCTTCAAGTTATTGATCGATAACTAGAGTAGAATTTACTATCTAATCTGCTCATATGTTTTCATTATTGCCATCATTTTGGTTAGACATCAATATAGTCTCATCTTCATTATCCTTATTGATTTCATTTATTTCTTCTATTGTTAAATCTATGTTCTCATGAATCACATCATCTATTGATGGATTAATATCTATTTCTGGTAATTCCTCTTCCTCATCAGTAGAATCAGCATGTAGAGAATTATCCTCTTCATCAAAAAGATTAGTATCATTATCACGTATAATGATTCTAATTTCTATTTTAGATGTTGATGTATCAGTATCTGATGCTGAATCATCAAGAGGACTTTCTTCGATCTCTCTAACAATAAACTTTTCAAACAATGACCTACCTCTAGGTTGCACATGAATGACTTGCCACCAAGGATGAGCATCTGGGTTTTTATAAAAAAATGCGTGTTGAATATGCCTAGGAAGACTATATGGTTCTTTAGTAGATCGCATTACCTTGGAAGAATCAATTGCCCAAAACCCAGATAATTCCTTTCTTAATGTGGAATTACTACCTTTATACTCCTCTCGAAACCAGTCAACCTTCAAAATGACCTATCAAAATATATAACAACAAAAATCCATTATTAGGTGCTTAAAAAAATAACTAACTCTATAAAAAAAAATATAAACTTTTTTCTACCTGTTTGAATGTACGAAATGAAATTTCGTAGATACCAACAATAGTTCCTATGTAACCAAGTTTGCTATCTATAAGGTTCGTGTCTTTTGAGCTAGCACGTGATAGTTGCTTGAAAGAAGCAACAATACTAGAATCCTCTATTTTACGTAAAGAATCAATGGATTTGATTCTAATATGCTGTCCAAAAGCCCACATATTAGTGAACATTCGAGCCTGCAAAATAAATTCAATTAGTAAATAGAAACTAACACACATATATGAAAAAAATAAAATATTATTTTAATAAAATTACCTTTTGTTCACAACCTATCATTAACTCTCTTTGCTCATCTGAGATTTCTTCATTATTTGCGTTGGCATGTTGCAAACGACTATATAGCCAATCCGTGAAAGAAGGTATATCTATAATCTCATTATTATCAAGATTATGTCTAAATCTTTTGTTTTTTCACCTTTTACTTCGGAGATTTTGAAGTTCCTCGTACTCGCTAAGGAATGCTTGCATGCATTCGCTATTATATGCTACAAAAGTAGAAACATCATTTTTTTCTTGAAATGTAAATAAGAATGGAACCCCCTTACCTGATAATACCTCATTTGTTATTTTTTAAGAAGATTCGTTGGTCCATGCACGTGAGCTTCTTCATGAACCCTTTCAAGGTACTCACTAACGTAATACATGCACTCTTCAAGCATCCAACCCTTTGCCATGGATCCTTCTCGTTTTTGCTCTTTGTCACACATAACCTTTTAGTATTCCCATAAATCGCTCGACCCAAAACATCCATCGAGTGTTGACAACACCTGCAATCTCTATCTCATCTACAAGATGGACTAATAAATGAACCTAAATATCAAAAAATGAAGTAGGAAGTTCTTTCTCCATCAAACATAGTAGCTCTTTGCATTCACGTTTTTTTTGTGGGATCGAGTTTTTGTCAATCTCTTTGGATGTAATCCACCTATACATATCATAAAAACAATTATGAAGAAGTTAATTAAAAAATAAAAGATATCCAATATTCATACATATTAAATATAAAAGTATCATAATTACCTTATAAGTGATCCAAGACGATAGATCACATCTCGTACTCCTTTCGTTGTACATCCATCAATAACCAAAGGTAAAATATGTTTCAAAAAGTTATGCCAGTCATGGGTCTTTAACCCAGATAAGCTCTTATAATCCATAGTAAACATGTTTTGAAACGATGCTCCATATCCTGTAGGAGTCTTAATCAATTGAATTCTATTGTTGATAGTCTGTATCTCTTTTGTTGTAAGTACCCAAGGAGCAGGTGCATAAGTCGTTTCTTGTTGATGTCTATAAAAAAACTGGCCATAACTTTGGTTTGGATTTTTTATCTTTCAAATCATTCCTTGATGCTATGGTATCTTTTAGTCCAAGAAGATGCTGCCATAGTGAATAAACAATATTTTTGAATATATGCATAGGATCAAGAAGATGACATAGACATTAATATATATAGAAAATACATACCCAAGCATTATCACGTTGACTAGGTGATGGTGCACACTCAAAAGTACCATACTCTACCTCATGTTCAATACATTCCAATCGTGGTCTTCGATACGTGCCATAACAAGAGTTACACCAACATATAATATGCTCTTCATAGTAAAATTCATCATAATTCCTATTGGAGGACACATGTGAAGTCATTGCATGGGTAGGAGGTGGTGGAGTACCCTCTAATTGATCAAAATCTGCACATAATAAGAAACAAAAAAAAAATAAGTTATGTATCCATCAAATATATTTAAAATTAAATGTTTGATATACTTACAGTATAAAGTCGTTGCACAATGAGGAGACGGTGGTGGATTTCCATCTAATTGATCAGAATCGACAAATAATGGTATTTGATATTAATAATCTGATTATCTACACACACAAAAAATTCACATATTTATATTTACACATAAACACATATTCACATATACACATTTACGCATACACACATATTCACATATACACAACTACGCATTATTGTGGGATAAATGCATGTATTTTGTATGAATGAGTGTATATGCATGCATGTGTGTGTACGTATATATGTGGATATGTATATGTGTGTTTATGTTATATGTATGTATATGTGTATATGTATACATATATGTATGCATATATGTTTGCATGTATATGTGTATGTGTATGTGTGTGTATATATGTGTATGTATTCTGATTTTTTTTTCTGTTTGAGATTAAATTAATAGGAGATATTGTATGGTCGAAAAAAATAAGAAGTGAGCTAACATACCACCTGAGACGTGGCAGTTTTTTCGTAGACAGCTACGTCTTCAGGAGTCATTTCCTCAACAGAAGGTACACAAATTAATAGTTTATATTTATAATTTTTATATATTTTAGTCATTTTTTACATTTAATTTATGTATTTTTTTCTTGTATAAACAGGCTGCTGCAAAGAAGAGAGTGGAGTTGGGCCACACATCGCACCTAGGCCAAATGGGCCATAATGGTTTTGTAGCTATGCTTGCAAGTATATGTGTTATTGTGAGTATATTTTTTATTTTGGTTAAAATGCAAGCAGCTAATATTTTTTATTTGTTTCATTGCAGCGGAAGGATTATGGCCGATATCCTACAAAACATGAGATCGAGTATGTTACACATTTTGGATATCGGCGTTTGAGCGAGTATATGCAAGATCATCCTCATGCCTTTGTGAGTATTTTTAAATTTTATATAATTATTTTATTTTTATGAATGGTTTAGTTATTTTATTTATTTATGTTTGTTATATGTAATACAGGAGTATTATGGAGAGACAAATATGGATGAGGTGGAGAGATAGACACAGGAGGGACGATCTCGATCGTCACAGGGTGATCATGACGATCAGGATGAGGAAGATCAGGATGATCATGATATTGCTGATAATGATGATGATCATGATGATGATGATTAGGATTTTAGTTGATTATGACATTGGATTATATGTATTTACATTGATATATATATATATATATATATTATATTTTTCATTTTAGTTATGTTTTGAATTGTGTGTATGGTATTAAGTAATGAAGAGTTTTGTTCTATTGATTGTTATTATTGTTTATATTAAGCATGTGTTGTAAAACTTTAATTATATAATTCATTCATATGTGTGTACCTAAGTGTATATGTATGTAGTGTATATGTATGTATGTGCATGTGTATGTGTGTGTATATGTATGTATGTGCATGTGCATGTGTAAGTGTATATGTGTGTATGAGTATGTGCATGTGCATGTGCATGTGTATGTGTGTGTATATGTATGTGCATGTATATGTGTAACTCTATGTGTATATGTGTGTATGTGCATGTATGTGTGTATATGTAGGTATGTGCATGTGTATGCACATGTGTATATGTGTTTTAATACTTTAATTATATAATTCATTCATATATGTGTACCTAAGTGTATATGTATGTGTGTGTATATGTATGTATGTGCATGTGTATGTGTGTGTATATGTATGTATGTGCATGTGCATGTATAAGTGTATATGTGTGTATGAGTATGTGCATGTGCATGTGTATGTGTGTGTATATGTATATGCATGTATATGTATAACTCTATGTGTATATGTGTGTATGTGCATGTATATGTGTATATGTAGGTATGTGCATGTGTGTGTGCATGTGTATATGTGTTTTAATACTTTAATTATATAATTTATTCATATGTGTGTACCTAAGTGTATATGTATGTGTGTGTATATGTATGTATGTGCATGTGTATGTGTGTGTATATGTATGTATGTGCATGTGCATGTATAAGTGTATATGTGTGTATGAGTATGTGCATGTGCATGTGTATGTGTGTGTATATGCATATGCATGTATATGTATAACTCTATGTGTATATGTGTGTATGTGCATGTATATGTGTATATGTAGGTATGTGCATGTGTGTGTGCATGTGTATATGTGCTTTAATACTTTAATTATATAATTCATTCATATGTGTGTACCTAAGTGTATATGTATGTATGTGCATGTGTATGTGTGTGTATATGTATGTATGTGCATGTGCATGTATAAGTGTATATGTGTGTATGAGTATGTGCATGTTCTTGTGTATGTGTGTGTATATGTATATGCATGTATATGTATATGTGTGTATATGTATATGTATATGTGTATATGTATATGCATGTGTATGTATATGCATGTGTATATGTATGAAACATGCATGTGTATGTGGATGCATTTCCATTTGCATCCATGTGCATGCATGTGAATGTGCATGCATGTGGATGTGGATATACATGTATTTGCATATATGTTAATGTGTATATATATATATATATATATATATATATATATATATATATATATATATATACATATATATATATACACACACACACACATATATATATATATATATATATATATATATATATATATATATATATATATATATATATATATATATATATATATATATATATATATATATATATATATATATATATATGCAATAATGCATGCATGTAAGTCTTTTCATGTGGTCGTAGGAATGTTTGTGCATATGCATGTGTATATGTGTGTATGTCTAAGTGTATGTGCACATGTATCTGTGTGTATATATGTGTGTGTATGTGCATGTGTATATGTGTGAAAGTGCATCTTCATCATGTATAAGTGTATAAGTGCATATCAATAAGTGTGAGTATGCTATGTAATGAAAATAACACAATTCAAATGATATACAAAGAATAGAAATTGTACTTACAATAGCTAGCCATACTTTTTGCTTGGTTAGCTTCTTGAATAACCTGCAATAGAGAGAGAGAGAGAGAGAGAGAGAGAGAGAGAGAGAGAGAGAGAGAGAGAGAATAGAGAGAGAGAAAGATGTAGAAAGAGAGAAACAGAGATAGAGGGAGACAATAAGAGAGAGCTTAGGCAAAACAACAATTCTGCATATACTTGCTTCAGCTCGTAAGTACAACGCAATTGCGAACGTTGGAGAGCTCTTCGATCGGATGCGTGAAAATGCCGATTGAAGAGCCTCCAACGTTTTAATTTTTGTCCATCAACAGACCGTCGTGTAAGCGATGCTGCCCGTCGTCGCATAAGCAACATCGTTTTAGCGTCGCTCATGCGATGCCAAAGATCGTCGCCTATGCGATGCAGAAAAGGGTCGCTTATGCGACGCTATTTAAAAGCGTCATGTTAGCGATGCTGTATGGCAGCGTCGCAGCCCTGTCATGCCACAAGTCGCAAAAACCTTCGTTTGCTCCGTCATTTAATTGATAGTTCACACACGATGCTAATTACGATGCATGTTGCAATTTTATAGCGATGAAATTCTGTCGCCTTAACTGTCGCTATACGCCCGTATTCCTTGTAGTGCTCGCACCCTCTCCCCCAAGGCTTACGACTAAGGCGGCAACCAAGGCATAGACCTTGGCATACCTTTTCATCCGAGTCACCGAAGTCACCGTTGGCACTGTTGGCTACACGCGAGGGAGGACCTCAACGATCAAGGAATATAGAGGTTCCTGGTACTTCCCGGAAGGTCACCCATCCTAGTACTATTCCCCCCAGAGCTCGCTTAACCGTGGCAATCTCTTGCCACTAAGCTACACTCTTGTGGTGTCTGAAGAAGGGGAAAGACTAAAGTTGACATTACCTTGAACAAGTTTTGGTCCCTCAAAGCCTATTTCTGAAGCATTTTTGGGGTGTCTTTTTGAGCCATTTTGGAGTACTTTCACACATAGTTCTCTTCACACAGGTCTGAGAACATCAAGAAGAGTGTTCTTTGTACTTCTCAGACAATAAATATTGACCTTTGGGGCTGTATTTTCAGTCGTACTCATAAAACTACAGGTTTCTCGAGAGGTTTTCAGTTTTGGTGGGAGCAGCCGCTCATATGCTAATTTTGCACAGGATCCTTTGGCAAATTTTTTCCAGATTTTTGGTTTAGTCAACTATACAGTGGTCGATTTGCTCCTTGATACACTTATTTGTTGGTGTTTGGACTCTTCTAGCTCCATTATCATTCTATTCAGTTCTCTACCATCATGGCATCAGAGGTCTCAGGCACATCCGGTGGATCAGGGTCTAGTGCTAGTGTTCCGAGGAGGAGCTATAACTTGCAGAGCAAAGACCATTTTGAGATCCGAAAATTTGATGTCACAAACTTTGCTCTATGGAAGAATCAGATTAAAGATGTGCTGATTCAAAGGAGGCAATGGAAGCCAGTAAATGGGATTTCAAAGAAGCCTGCTGACATGGATGAAGATGATTGGGATGAGTTAGATGAAATGGCGAGATCTACCATTTGCTTGCACCTGGCAGATATGTTTACTTTACAGTATTAGACTGTGAAAGTGCAGAGGAGCTTTGGAAGAAGTTATTGCATACATATGAAAAAGAGACGGCATCAAATAAGGTGTATTTGATGAGAAAATTATATGACCTTCGTATGAAGGACACAGATAGTGTTGCTGCTCATCTAAATGAGTTTGAAGCTATATTCTCCCAGTTACAAGCTCAAAAAATGGATATGGATAACGAAATGAAAACAATATTGCTGTTATGCATCCTGCCATCATCATGGGATACGTTTTGCATAGCTATTAGCAACAGTGCACCTGGTGGTAAACTCGTCTATGATGACATATGTGGAGCACTCTTGAGTAAGGAGATTCATAGAAAATCTATGGTTGTCACTCAAAGTGGAGATGCATATAATGTTCGTGATTCTTACCAAGGAAAGAATCAGCAACGTGGCAGGAGCAAGAACAAGGAAAAGAATGGTCAACGGAATAAGAGTAGAAGTAAATCAAGAAAGAAGGATATCGAATGCCATTATTGTCATAAGAAAGGTCACATGAAGAAAGACTGTTATGCATTAAAGAATGCTAAAGGTAAAGGACAAAATGTTGATGGGCATGTTAAATAGTTACCTGCACCATCTACTTTGACTATGAAGATTGAAGAAATAAATGCTATTTCTGATGATGCTGATGTGTTGAAACTTGATAGTACTGTGCCATCTGAGGCACTTATGGCTGATTCTCTTTCCCACACCTGGCTGCTAGATTCTGGTGCTTCTTTCCATGTGACACCACATAGAGAATGGTTCTCTAATTATGTAGCAAAGTCTCTTGGCACCGTGAGACTTGGTGACTCTTACCAGTGTGATGTTGTGGGGATTGGAGATGTGGTTGTGCAGTTCATTCATGGTTCAAAATTTACTATGCATAATGTATGCCATGTACCTCAGTTATCGCGTAATTTGATGTCAGTTGGTCAACTTGATGACCTTGGTTACAAGGTGGTCTTCTATGCTCAATCCTTTCATATATCAAAGGGCAATATGGTTATTGCAAAAGGAAGCAAAGTTGGCTCACTTTATCCTTTATTTGTATCACAGAAAGAACACTTGTTACTGTTACTAAACATCGTATGGCTTGTATTTGGCATGGTCGTTTGGGCCATATATCTCGTAGTGGAATGGAAAATCTTTCTCGTTCTGGCTACTTACCTGTGTTATCTTTCTCTGATTTTTCATTTTGTGAGCATTGTCAATATGGAAAGCAAACCAAAAACGTGCATAGAACGCACATTGACTCTTCAATTCAACCTTTAGATCTCGTTCATACAGATGTGTGTGGTCCTATGCCCACTAGGTCCTTAGGTGGTTCTCTTTACTTTGTCACTTTCATAGATGATCCTACTAGAAAAGTCTGGGTATATCCTATCAAATCAAAGGATGATGTATTCCCGACTTTCAGAAAATGACTTGCTTCAGTTGAGACTAAAAAAGGAACTAAGCTTAAGGCTTTACGTTCAGATAATGGGGGTGAGTATACCTCACATGAATTCAGCCTTTTTCGTCAGTCTAGAGGGATTCGTAGAGAGTTTACAACTCCTTATACCCCAGTATAGAATGGTGTAGCTGAGAGGATGAATAGATCTATTCAAGATAGAGTAGTCTCTATGTTGCATCATGCAAACCTCTCACAAGGTTTTTGGGCAGAAGTAGTATTGACTGCAGTTCATATGATTAACACATCCACCTGATAGATATGTTCCAAGTTTAGATTTTGTTATGCTAACAGATGCCGGTGAGCCCTCTTGCTACAAAGAGGCTATGCAGATAGAGGATCATGTCAAGTGGGAGTGTGCCATGAAGAGTGAGTTGGATTCTATTCACAAGAATGGTACTTGGGACTTAGTACCTTTGCCAAAAAGAAGGAAAGCTTTACCATGTAAATGGGTATATAAGCTGAAATTCACATCAGATAGTGCTTCTCCAAAATATAAAGCACGAATTATTGCAAAGGGTTTTGAGCAACACCATGGTGTTGATTTTGAGGAAATCTTCTCTCCAGTGGTCAAGATGACTACTTTGCAGATGTTGCTTGGATTCGTTGCAATGGAGGACTTAGAGCTAGTCCAAATGGATGTGAAAACAACTTTCTTGCATGGAGATCTTACATATGAGATCTATATGGAACAACCAGAGGGTTATGTAGTTCCTGGCAAGGAAAGTATAGTTTGTAAGCTCAAGAAGAGCTTGTATGGACTTAAACAGTCTCCTAGACAATGGTACCAAAAGTTTGATGTTTTTATGAAGTCCCAAGGATATTCTCGGAGCAATGAGGATCATTGTCTCTACACAAAGAGATGCTCTGATGGCAGCTTGATATGCTTGATACTTTACGTCGATGATATGTTGATTACTGGGAAGTCCTCTTATGATTTGTCAATTCTCAAAAAGAAGTTGAGTCAGACATTTGATATGAAGGATTTGGGGGATGCCAAACATATTCTTGGCATGCGCATTACTCGTGATAGGAGTAAAAGATGCATATACTTGTCTCAAAGTGAGTACATATCCAAAGTACTTCACCGGTTCAATATGCAGGGTGGAAAGGCACCACATATGTGAAATTGAGCAAGGATGACTACCCCAAATCAGATGAGGAAAAGGAATTCATGACCAAAATTCCCTATCAGTCTGCTGTTGGGAGTCTCATGTATGCTATGGTAGCTATGAGACCAGACATTGCATTTGCAGTGGGAGTTGTGAGCAGATATATGTCTAATCCTGGCAAGAAACATTGGGAAGTGGTCAAGATGATTTTGAGACATCTCAGTGGCACTAAGGACAAGTGTCTATGCTTAGGTAGAGGGAAAACATCCATTATTGGTTACACAGATTTTGACTATGCTGGTTGTGTAGACAATCGTAAGTCTACATCATGGTATATTTTTCATTTTACTAGAGGTGCTATCTCTTGGAGATCTCATCTTCAAGAATGTACAGCTGTTTCCACTACAGAAGTAGAGTATGGTGCAGCAAGTGAGGCATGTAAGGAAGCATTGTGGCTTTCTCGTCTTGCTTGTGATACGGGTTTACCTCAGCATGTACCTCGCTTGCTCAGTGATAGTCAGAGTGCCATTGCTTTGGCTAAGAATCCGGTCTATCATGCAAAGACCAAGCACATTGAGGTGAGTTATCACTTCATTAGAGATTGCTTAGCCACTGAGAGCATTATTCTTGAGAAGGTTCACACTGGAGATAATGCTGCAGATGCTTTGACTAAAGCTCTACCACAAGATAGCTTTCGACACTATTGTCACTTGATGGGGGTTACTTGATTCTTGATCTTACGCAGTCACTTGTATACTGTGTAACATGCCCATCAGGTGGGAGGTATAATTTGTATACTTACACTCAGGTATTCTTTATCATTCTTTATTTTTTGTCCCATAGTTACTCTGGCCATATTGGCCTTTAGTGGGAGATTGTTACCGTTAGTGTCCATGTGAAAGGCCAAATGGCCACCGGACACTTCTTTGTATATGTTCTTTAATAAAACATATAGTGGTCTGGTCAGTCACAGACTGTAAGTTCGATCGCATTTGTAAGACCTAAGGAGTCTGTCTTCGTGCTCCCTGTGTACTGTGTTTTCTACGTATTGTGCAGCCTCTGTGCGGAGTACCGCATGCGGCTTAGGAGCTCAGTTTTCTACTCCGAACATATCGTCGTGGAGCTCTCGAGAAGGACAACGCACTGTGGTGCATCGCCATCGAAATACTTCAATTACTGTGCGTGACATGTCTCAACCTATAAGAAAACAAGAAGTGCGAGTGCAAGGCATACTTTTGCCTCTTCCAGAAAGTCTTCGACCTCTTCCACCTTTTCCAACGAGCAGATGGCTAGATACAGCGATTTCACAAGCAAAGGCAGCGGGTGAAGATATCTCTGAAGAAGAAGAAGAAGAACTTGCAAAGGGATGTGATTGGGAGTATACTAAATACGGTGAACTATGATCTCATGGACGACACTTTTGAATCACACGAATCGATAGAAAAAGGTCTACTTTTGATAGTGGGGTGATGGTGAAGTTTTTGCAAAAAAGTAGAGCGAGTGCAAGAGATGATAATGCTCAAGAAGGCCAGCTAGATTATTGTGGTGTGATTCAAGATATCTTGAAACTATCTTTTAGGAAGTTTGATTATTTTGTTTTTGATGTGAAATGGTTCAAAGTAGTCACCTCTGGAAGAAACGCAACAGTGAGGCGGGATAAAAGCAGTTTGCTTCAAGTCGACTCCACAAAATTATGGACGGATGAAAGGGATACACTTGTACTTCCCAAACATTGTGAGCAAGTTGTTTTTATACCAGATTCAAAAGAACCAGAGTGGCTATTTGTTTTACAAGTCGCCCCACGTAGTAGACAAATTTGTGAGAATATAGATGTACAAGATAGTCCATCTGTAGTGGACTCAGAGATTCATTCGATAGTCGAGGAGGAAGAGATCATTGTTCGAGAAGAAGAGGTCATTGAAGAAGAGGTCATTGTTTGAGAAGACGAGGCAATATATGATGATCAGGAAGAAACCAGCATAGCAAGCGATTTAGAAGCCATCAATATAGAGATAGATATTCTCGGTGCATCGGATCTTCAAGAGGATGCTAAATTAGAGGATTTTTGAATAAAACACTTGTACGTAGTGATTATTGTTTTTTTTTCTGTTTATTCTCTATATTACCTTTATTATCACATACTAATTATTTGGGTTCTTTTGTTAGAGAGCAGGATGGGAGACAGTCCTCCAGTCACTCCTCATTCCATGACAGAGGAGCAGTTTTTAGAGTTTATCTCTCAGGTACCTCCCGCGTATATGGCCGCTCCATCACAGTATTGGATCGCTTGTGGTAGCACTCCTCCCGGCCTCACTCCTGGCTGCCTCACTCCTGCCGGCCTTACTCCTGCCGGCCTCACTCCCGTCGGTGTCACTCCCATCGGTGTCACTCCTGTGGGTGTGCTACTCCCGCAGGAGGTATGTCTCCTAGCTTTGTGACTCCACCCTGACCATCTTTTCAGCCATCTCCTACTAGGTCTAGTAGTAGACATGTGTGTTCGATGCCTCAACGCGATACATGTTCTAGCCCATCTTGTAGATCGAGATCACGCTCTGGAGCAGGAGGTTCTAGGAGTGGATCTACATGTAGGTCTGGAGGAGGCGGCTGTTGTAGAGGCAGTGCGACAGACGTTGTCTCGCCCGCTTCTACTCCTAGGAAGGGTACCTCAGATGTAGGTACGCAATGTAGTACACCATGTGGAACACCACGTACACCTTGGGGTGCTCATGATCATGATGACTCCAAGGTGTATAGTATCCGAGATGGAGCTCCGGTGATGGATGCGGCTGGCAAAGCAATGCGTGCACGTATACGAGAGCTTTGCTCCATACAGTTTGGACACTCCATCATGCTGAAATGGAGTGAACAAGATAAAGATAGAAAGAATTATATCACACAAACAATTTATCAAGAGTTTTGACCAGCCGATGGACAGTCTCTTGTCAGTTCAGAGTGGATTCTGCACACCGCACGTGAGGTTATGTCCCGTCGATGATCAGAGGCTCGTGATGCTTTTAGAGCAGGCTTACCAAAGCCTGTATGGTTAGATGCTAAGGAGTGGGATCTGATTCGATACGAGCAGCAGCAGACTCCTCACCGATATTGCCAGTAGTGAGATGGCACAGCCACACATTTAGATACGGTTGGACCGTCACATTTGGGCAGCGACAGATATGACACGATGCATCATGAGTTTGTACGTACCAGTTCATTTATGAATTTATTTGTGTTAAGTTTCTCATGTATGTTCCTCTAATGTTTTGTATATTTGTTGCAGGAGCTGACAATGGGTCATCCTCCAACACGAACGGAAGAGTCTTACGGATATCAGCACGGATTGACTACACTATTGGAGGACTTGGAGGGACGCGGTGCGGTCGTTTCATGGGAGTGTTTGCGATGAGGTGATTAATTTATAAATTTGGTTTTTACTTGTTGTTTGTAATTTCATGTGAATTTATCTCATTCCATTAATGTTCTTTGTTGCACGACTATTGATATGGAACGTCCTTTGCATGTGTATAGCAGTGGCACACCAAAATTTTGTATTTGATTTTTATATGGCAATGCATTGCTTTGCCACATTTTGTAAAAGCGTCATATATGAGAGTGGTTTGCCACACTCTTGTACATGCTTCATTTATGAAATATATCACTTTCTTTGTACATGGTTCATGGTTCATTCTGATTATCTCTTTTGTGTCCAATAATATTTTGTTTTATGAAATCATATTTCGGTTGACATTAGAGTACACATCACATGTACTCGGTTTTTTTTGGGCAAAGTGTATTGTCTTTTGTTAAGCAACATCATGGTAATGTTGCTGTAGCAAAAGACAACACACTCTGCCCAAATTTTTTTTTGCAGATATGGTCATCAGTATAAGCGATGGTACTCCCAGTAATGTCATCGGAATAAGCGTCGGTACACCTAGCGGGCACCGGTATACGCGATGGTGCACCCAGCAGAGGCGTCGGTATGGGCGTCGGTAAGAGCATCGGTATTACCGATGCTTATACCGACACTCATACCGATGCCCATACCGATGCTTATACTGATGCCCATACTGGCGCTATAGTACCGACGTGCATACCGACATCTATACCGCCGCGTTGATTTCCCTCGGTAAAAACCTCGGTATATGGCCGATCTGTTGTAGTGATTCTATGGATTTTATTACTGGTCTTCCTACAACTTCATCTCATAATGATATGATTTGCACAATTGTTGGTTGGTTTAGTAAACAATTGTATTTCATTCTTTGTAAAAGACTTTATCTACACGTCAAGATGCTACGTTATTTATTGAATGTATTTTTTTGCATCATGGTTTTCCAAAATTTATTCTTACAAATCAAGATGGTTGTTTTTTATCAATTTTGGGTTGCATTATTTAAAAATTTAGGTTCCAAAATAAACTTAAGCTCTACATTTCATCCTAAAAGCAACAAACAAAGTGAAGCTACAAATAGTACTATTTTAAATTTATTACACTCTTATTCTTTAGATAATCCAAGTAATTAGGATGAGAAATTCCTTTACTACAATTTTCATATAATAACACAACACATACCACTACTCGACATGCACCGCACCCTATGAAATTGTTTATGGTAAAAAGCTTCCCACTCCCATGACTATCACTCAAACTAATATCCTTATGGCTGATTCTTTTGCACAAGATCATATGAGGTTCATGAGCACATTAAGAAGAGTCAAGAACATTATATGCATAATGTTAATAAGAAACAAGTAACTAAACAATTTAATGACAATGACTTGGTATTGTTATGAATAATTAAAAGATGTATGAAAAATGTTCCACAACATCCTAACGTTAAACTTACACCATGTTATTATGGAACTTTATGTATTATTCAAAAAATAAATGATAATGCTTTAGATTAAACATACCTTCTCATTGGAATATACATAATTCTTTTCATATTAGTTTAATGAAATCCTTTAAAGGAACTTTACCACACTCCTATTTTAGATGATCCTCCTTTACTCAAAGAGGATGCTGAAATTTTAGTTCCAGAGAAAATACTTGATTATGATGTTACTACTACATGCACTAGCAAGCAATATCATACATATCTAGTTGAATATACAAATCACTCCGTTGAAGAATCTCATTGGATTCATAAGACATCATTAACTCCACATTTCGACCACTTGATTTCTCCATATCATTCAGAGTCACATTAAATTCCACTTTTCCATTTCCATGCATGTGTTTGTACATGGAATATGCTTAAGATTGTTCAGTGATGGGTCGTGTGAATGACCATCCATGTTTATTTTATTCTTATCAACTGAGGTCAGTTACTTGTCAACTAGGAGGCATGTTATACTCTATGGAATAATGGAATGATAAATGGATTTTAATGTCTTGAGGTTTTAATGTGATTATGTTTTGATTTAGCACATGAAGAACCATGAGGACGTGAATGCACATGGATTTACTCTGATATTTTTGAAGATATCTAAAAAATAGTTTTTATATATTTTTGATAAAAATAGTAGATCGCTTAGAAAGTGACGTTTTGTAAATAAAGCAAATTTTTTGTAAACACACACTTTTCGAAGTGGCACCCTCATGTTTCTTCTATTCAGGATGCAATGAAAAATACCTATAAATACACATACTCTGATAGACTCGTCCATCAGAGTATGTGGGGGAGATTGTACCCAATCTTGTGTTCAGTCTTGTCTCTCTCTATTTTGTGTGTGCTCTTGTGAGATTTTGTTATTGTATCATCTCTGCGTATGTGCATCTACAAGATCTGTTGACATCCTACTTTTATATGTAAAGTTGGTTGTGTGGTTGAAGTTTGCTTCACATCAAATGTGAATAGCCTTATCGTATTCCTGAATTTAGCCACTAGGATGTACCCTTCTTTAGGGTTTTCCACAAACCATACTTTCTCATTGAACTTGACATGAAATCATCTTTCAACAATTGGACCCTTTGAAACAAGATTATTTGTAACTGTGAGAACATGAAGAACATCTTTCAAAAATTCAGCCTTATGGGAACCATCAAACATCACCTATATGTGTACCTCCACATTTGAGAAGAAGTCCTTGTTGTAGCCCACATGATTTTCGAATGCACTAAAAATATACTTTTTGATCCTTCTTTCTTATGATAATTTATGTACATCATGGATAACATGCTTTCATTCTCATTTTAAGTAGAAGAATAGTTACCCTTCCCTTTGTATGATGAGTTGCTCATCTTTTTGATAACAACCCCTTGCATAGTGGCCATACTTGCCATATATGTAGCATCCATTTGAGTTGTTGTTGTCTTGATCTTGATTGTACCACCCCTCCTCCTCCTCCTCTATAGATGAAGATGACATGCTGCCTTGCTCTTGATCAGAATCCCCATTCGATCCTCCTCTTTGCCATCATCTGCACCTTCCTTGATTTCTTCCTTGGGCTCTTCCTTTGCTTGCATAAAATGCTTGGACTTCATTTTCCTTTGCCTTTGAACCTCCAATGTTCATCTCCTTAGTGACCATCAAGGTCAATAATTTCTCAAAGTTAGGTTGATTGTCTCTGACATATATAGAAGTGGTGAAAGCCTTACACTTCTTATCATTCATAAGAGCATTCAATGTATATGAAACTAGGTCATCATCATCATCTATGTGAACACCTATGGATCATTGATTATTGATGTTGCTATTGGGTGCATTCTTTAGATTATTGAATTCATTTTTCAATTGCACTTCCTTGCCCAGGTTGAAGTAGAGTATAACCTCTTTAGGGTTTCCCCATTAGGGCAAAAAATGGCCGAAAAGGGGCTGTTTGCTAATGAGAGATTAAGGAAATTGACAAATAGCGTCTTTCCATGTGTACAAGAATATAACATTGCTGTCTCTTTTAACTGTATGGAGAATTTCTTTTTTTAATACAATTTTCTTTCAAAGCGCCGCTAAAGTGATGAAGAGTCTCGTATTCAGTGTACAATTTTTTGGTTTGATGCAAAAAAAGATACTTTTGCACACTACACAAAGCATATTCTTGAATTTCCAAGAAGGAATTGATTTTTGAAGATACGAAATATTTTTGGGTTCAGAAAATGTCATGATCATTCAACGACAGGGTTAACATCAAATCAAAAGTTTCCACGTGTACAAAGCCTTTTTTTCTATAAATACTGCCAAAATTTGTGAACGTCGGTTTCTCGCTTTGAACATTCTTCTTCTCCTAAGTTCAAATGGCTTCTTCTTCTCGTCGTCCTTCCAATCACGTAACTTCATGTGAGGTTTACAACAGAAGAGAGGATTCTTTGTGGAAACCTCTTTCCGTGAAAGTAAATGACTGGGTAACTATGCTTCCTAGCTGTAGAGGTGCCCATAAAGTAAGCGTGCCAAAAGAGACAACACAAGAAACCATTGGAAGGGACGTATTCTCAGTTTCAAATTGAAGAGATGCGGTTGGTTTGCACGAGTACAGCATGTGTACACCACTAAGGATCTTGTTCTAGAAAATCATCTGCAATTCCCTTCGTATTGTAAGTGAAGTTTGACAATGCTCTTCTATCATTCTAGTTGATTTTGTATAATGAAACATATGTTTTTGTACTGCAGATATCTTTCCCTCCAATATTGTGGAATGGCAACCTGTTGAATGTTTAACAGGAACATTCAGAGTTCTTCATAAGGAATATGCAGAACTCATGTATGCAAAGAAATCTGTTCAATTTTTCAATAGCATAGAGTTATTTGTCCATTATACAAATTATCAAGTGCCGTCAGGGAGGAGTTCTTATGGAATTCTTGTACACGTACCTAGTCCTTGCATCTCTTCATTAGATTGGGATGCTCCTGATCATTCAACAGTTTCAAGTTTTCTCTGCAAAATTAAATTTGACATCCAGAAGGCAATGTCAGCAGGCCGAATTTCGAGAAGGATAAAGATTCAATGGTTTTTGCCTATTCATGTCTTTGTAGCATGCTTTAAAAACATGTTATTACAGAAAACAAAAACAATGTGGTTGAATAGGAGAGTCCCTATTTCAGAGATTGATGATGTTTTAGGTAGGGAATGGGATAGCAAAGAAGTTCAAAAGCTAGGTGACATTATTTTATGTAAAGTTAGTCCCAATTCTCTTTCAATCTCATATCAGATATGTCGACAATATCTGGTTCTAGGATATGACTATAGAAGGTGGAAAAAAAAGCTTGGACTTTGGATAGCCTTGGACTTAGAGGAGAGCTGTCCAGAATTTGAGTTAGAAGTATTGATTCATCCAGATTTTCAATCAAGGAAAATAATTGTCACTGCAAATTGGAATCTCAGAAATGTAAGGGAGCTTCTAGAATACCTTGATGAGGTATCATCTCAGTGTAGATTCTCAATTGATGATGCAATAGTTAACATTAGATCACAGAAATCATTATCTTGCATAAGTTGCCTGCCACCAAGGGTGATTAAGTTCCAACCTTTAAGATTGTAACAAGTTAACCCTGACATTCTTACATAATGTATCTTCATCTAATAGAAGCTTCTATTGATACTTCCATTGAATTTTCTTGGCAGGATGGTTACAAACAATGTGTGTTAAATTATTAATTTTAAATGTCTTAGATATTTTTTAGGTCCTTAATTTCATATTTCCATTGATTTTTTTTGCAGGAGTGAATTGATGACTAAGAAATAATTATACAGGAACTTGCATAAGTTAATTCTAGATGAAGAAGAGATCTAGAATTCAATATCTAATTTCAATTTAATAATTATAGTCTATCAAAGGTGCACACTAGTCTCAGTTAAATAATTTGATTCTATCCAACTTTTCTGTCCTCAAGTAATGCAAGAGAAATTATCATGGTACACATAACAAGTAATATAAGAGAGTGTGGAGAACTTGGTGCAAATTCCAATCCAAGGTTTGGTATTTCAATATTAGAAGAGCATGTCTTAAGGCATAAAGCAGAGGAGACGAGATAAGTGAAGACGACCGATGCAAGCGACTAGTGCAATCTGAAATTGTCGGATGGCCCTTATCGCTTACATCGGTCGTGTTAGCAAACTACCGCGAGAGACTTCAAGAAGTGACCTTGTGTAAAGATTTGACTCACGAGTATAAAAACTAGCAACAATGATGAAATGGATAATACGACCGATGCAAGCGATAGGGGCAATCCAAGATTCTCCGATTCCCCGTATCGCTTGTATCGGTCGTGTCCTCTTAATTCTTTATGTCCTTCTGTAACTTCTCCAATTTAAACACTTTCCAACAGGAATGAAGTAAGAAACCCACAATGCATTCATAATTGTGACATTAATAAACTTAACTGGACCATCCAATGAACTTTTGTTTAACTCTCAAGAGGTTCAATACAACTGTGACCATCTTCCAGATGAAGATTGGCATAACTACATACAATTTGTACATAAATAAATCTTCCAACGTTGGTTGGTTTTACAATTGATTTCAATCTAAGACTCAAAAATTGATTTAACCCTTTCTATCCTTTTTAGAGCCTTGCTTTCTCTGTTGCTTCTGTCCCTTTTTGGAGCTTTCAGTTTGACTCTTTATGTTGTTCCCATGCTTTAGTGGTGAGTGAAGAGGAAGCCCTTTCTTTTTCTCTTCAGACTATTTTTTATCAGGTGGAGGGGGTGGAGGTGAGTCTGGATCATATGGGCAGATTGCATGTTTCATGATACTATTTATTGCTCTCTCTCTGATCAAGATGATCCATGCATCTGGGTAGTCTGATAAATTCAATTCAGGACTGTGGAACCTTCTTTCCAAGAATCTTACAGCATTTGCAATCACTCTCCAGCCACATGATGTTGAGTCTCTCTGCAATGGCACATGAATTTGGCTGTATCGAAATTGCTTTTGTTCATTCATTTTAGCTATTCCTGGAAAATTCTGATCAATATGCATCTTGAGAAGCTTTGCAGCACTGCATTGTAAAGTGAAAATCAGAACGGATGGCATGGCTTTAAAATAGAGAACAACAAAATGTATAGTAACTTACACTTTGCAATTCCCATGCTGTGATGGAAGAGAATTGAGGAAAAGAGCTTGATATGCATTGAAGTCCACAATAATCAAACTCCAATGGCCCCTGTCAATGAGTTGCATGTAAATATACTTTCTTAAATGAAACAAATATGTTTCCAAAATGAAGATGAATACTTACTTTTCAATATATGGGTAAATAACACATTCTACTTCTTCTGTAAAATCCTGTAGAAAGGACTTGGCATCTCCATGTTTATGCAAAAAACACTGTGTCACCAGAGGATCTAAAATAAATACTTTTCTTTGAACTGATTCCTCACATTGTTGAAGAAGAACCCTACAAATCAAGAAATAAAAATGCAGTTAAGGAACTAGGAAATTATGCAAAACAAAAGCATTTTAAGGCCTCTAGATATACCTGAGTGAAATGTTGACTACACTATCTGATATTTCAACATGAAGCTCCCTCAACATTTTGTTGTCTTCATGTCTAATGTCAAGAAACAATTCATTTTGCCATGGCATTGCAACATTAACTATTACCTGCCCATCTCTTTTCTTGAGGAGCTCTTTATTTGCTTTCTGTAACTTTTGAATCTGGTTTAAGATGGCACTTTCCTCTGTAAATAATCCCTGCTTTTTCCTCTCCTCCTCACTATTTGCTGCAGTTCTAGTTTCATGATCATGAGTGACTTGAGCGTTGATCTCTTCAATGACAACTGTTGTTTTGGGTGCTCGAGCTAGAGGTATATTTAAAATATCGAAGAATTTTTTATCGTGGTGATCAATAGGAACCAGAGCTTTATCAAACTTATATCTTATTCTTGAAACAATAACATAATCCTTCGCCATTAGTGTTACCCTATGAGAATGAGCATCACATAAGTAGGCATCATTCATAAAATCAATAGCAAAGTCCTCTGCAGCTTCTTGCAGGCATAGCAGTGCTTGAGTTTGCCACCTCACATTGACAAAGTATGAGGTCTTCATCAAAGAACAGAGGTTGGCTGAGATCTGCTTGACAACTCTCATAAATGGAAGTCTTGGGATCAACAATCCCACAGACTTTTGAGCTCTTCTAATTTCCCTCAAGGACTTTACATGGTACTTGACCCTTTTTTTTGAAGGCTTGTCTGGCACATTGGCTTGAACCTTCTGGGAATTTCGCTCCTGGACATTTTCCCCTTGGGCATTTTTGTCCTGACCCTCAGGGTACAACTTCCTTGCTGTCTTTTTGGTTCTAGCCATACTCTGCAAAAAATCAGTCTTTAGGCAAGGAATTAGGAAAAGTGGAATATTACTCTCAAAAAACTATGATCACTGACTCTTTCCACTGTCAAAACTTACTCCCAAAAAGCTATGATCAATGACTCTTTCCACTATCAGAGGCACGACCGATGCAAGCGATAACAGTCATCCGGAAATGCCCGGATGTCCCTGATCGCTTGCATCAAATATCAATAAATAATATCTTACAATGCAAAATACTCAATTATCACTAAGAAAAAGATAATTAATCATCAAATATCAATAAATAATATCTTACAATGCAAAATACTCAATTATCGCTAAGAAAAAGATAATTGGAAAACTATAATCAATGACTCTTTCCACTATCAGAGGCACGACCGATGCAAACGATAGCAGTCATCCGGAAATGCCCGGATGTCCCTGATCACTTGCATCGGTCGTCTTCAAATTTATCATCAAATATCAATGAAATATATCTTACAATTCAAAATACTCAATTATCACTAAGAAAAAGATAATTGGAAAACTATAATGAATGACTCTTTCCACTATCAGAGGCACGACCGATGCAAGCGATAGCAGTCATCCGAAAATGCTCGGATGTCCTTGATCGCTTGCATCGGTCGTCTTTAAATTTATCATCAAATATCAATAAAATATATCTTACAATGCAAAATACTCAATTACCACTAAGAAAAAGATAATTGGAAAACTATAATCAATGACTCGTTCCACTGTAAGAGACACGACCGATCCAAGCGATAAGAGTTATCCGTAAATGCCCGGACGTCCCTCATTGCTTGCATCGGTCGTCCCTGAATTCATCATCATATTTCAATAAATACTAGTTAAAATAAAGGTAACAATGCGTTATACTCAAGCATAGCAAAGGAAACCAAAATTTGCAAGCTATGATCAAGGACTGATGATATTAAAAAACATGACCGATCCAAGCGATTAGGGTTATCCAAAAATCTTGGATGTCCCTAATCGCTTGCATCGGTCGTCTCCACATTACCTTACGTAGAGAGCGCTCTCTATAGAAATTGTGAAGTAGCCTAAAAACATGGTGGCAATGGAACCTCGATGCTTGGCAAGTGTTGACAGAAGAAAATGAAGGAAATGAATAGGGAAGCTTAAATAGGTCCCAAAACTGAGTTGATCGTTGTACCACGTGGCATGCCCCGATTGGTCCACGTCAGATACCCGTTGTGAATTCCAACATCTTTTGCCACGTGGCATGATTTGATTGATCCACGTCATCTATCCGTTGCATCGGGGAACGTACACTTTACCACGTGGCACTCTATGATTGGTCCACCTCATTCGACCGTTTCTTCCCTCCTCGCCTATAGAAAGCTACTTCCTTCACAAACTCAAACTTTCAACCTTCAGAGAACTTGTCTCACTAGAGACACGACCGATCCAAGCGATAAGAGTCATCCGTAAATGCCCGGATGTCACTCATCGCTTGCATCGGTCGTCCCTGAATTCATCATCATATTTCAATAAATAGAAGTTAAAATAAAGGTAACAATGCGTTATACTCAAGCAACACAAAAGAAACCAAAATTTGCAAGGTATGATCAAGGACTCGATGCTATTTAAAAAACATGACCGATCCAAGCGATTAGGGTTATCCAAAAATCTCGGATGTCCCTAATCGCTTGCATCGGTCGTGTCCACATTACCTTACGGAGAGAGCGCTCTCTATAGAAATTGTGAAGTAGCCAAAAAACTTGGTGGCAATGGAACCTCCACGCTTGGCAAGTGTTGACAAAAAAAAATGAAGCAAATGAATAGGGAAGCTTAAATAGGTCCCAAAACTGAGTTGACCGTTGTGCCACATGGCATGCCCCGATTGGTCCACGTCAGATACCTGTTGCAAATTCCAACGTCTTTTGCCACGTGGCATGATTTGATTGATCCACATCATCTATCCGTTGCATCGGGCAACGTACACTTTGCCACGTGGCACTCTGTGATTGGTCCACCTCATTCGACCGTTTCTTCCCTCCTCGCCTATAAATACCTATTTCTTCACAAACTCAAACTTTCAACCTTCAGAGAATTTGTCTCACCTACATGTGTATTTTTCTTTCGTCGCCGACACGACCGATACAAGCGATTTTTGCCGTTTGACCTACGTTGACTCGCTCTAGTTGCTTGCATCGATTGTGTTCTCCTAATAGACATACAAGAGAAGCTGCAGCTTAGATGGAGGGAATGAATGAGATCCTTAGTGTCTCTCCATCAGAGAAACTTCTTGATTTCATGGTTCAAGAGGGTTTAAGTGTAGATTATTTTCTTGATGAAATGACCATATTCAACCCCGAAATTGATTTTGAAAAACTCTTAGAGAACTCGAAAAGTTTTCTTAAGGATGAGTGGGAGATTTTCTTGGGGTTGGTCAATGGGAGGATCCTTTCTATTTCTCAGAAAACCTATATCCATCCTCACATCTTTGGGAAGGATCCAATAGATAGGGCTAAAATCACAAGAAAATGCAAAAGGATATCCCCTTTGCCAGGGAAGCTTGATTTATGCCCAGAGCATGAAAAGGACTGCTGCTTGCTCCCTTTAAACATTGCTTTCTTGATATGGCTTGATCATATCTCAGTTGAAAGGGAGGAAAATGTTCATGATGAAGACGAGCCTTGCTTAGAGCTGGCACTTGAGGCTAGCAGAAGAAGAGCAGGTCAAAGATTTTGATGTGGCCACTTTTAAAGCAGAGACTGCAATAAGGGAGCCAACTGAAGAAGTTCAAGTGTCTGAGAAGTCCCTACTTCTCCCAAATCTACCTTTTTACTTTATCTTTGGGAAAGACTTCATACCTCTGTTTTACATTCAGGAACTTTTCAATCTAAGGGAGGACTACTGTCTTGCAGCTATAGCTGAGGGAGAAGAAGTTGCAAGGAGATTCATCAATAAGAAAGGAGAAAGAAGAGAGGAATTTTTGCGCCTTGATTTGGATTTGTCTAATGAAGAATTCAAAGATTCATCACAAGCTCTTTCAAAATGCTTTGAGAAAGCTATCTCAGAGAAGCCAAAACTTGCTGATGAAGAGTTTGATGAGCATCAGAAGCAACTTGGAATATACTCGTTTGGACGCGGCTATTCATTCTTGGATGTCGCTGAGGACAAAGGAACAATTTGTATTGACTCAAAAGAGCTCATTGAGGAGGAAGATGAGGTCAAGGTATGTTGTTTGATATATTCTATCAATTAAAGTTTTTGTCCGAGATCTCCATTTTTAAGTGAGAAAATGACCACGACCGATGCAAGCGATACAACCTAACGGATAATCTCCGTTGGGCCTTATCGCTTGTATCGGTCGTGTTCGGACTTGAAGAGGAAGATGAGGTCAAGTATGTAGTAAAATATATTCTCATGATTTAAAGGCAAAGGAGATGAGATGGGCTTGATGCAAAATCTCTATCTTGTGTCAGTTTGTCCAAGTTCTCCATTAGAAGTGTCAGAAGTCGATCACGACCGATGCAAGCGACAAGGCCCATCAGATATTTTCCGTCGGGCCTCATCGCTTGCATCGGTCGTGTTTGGACTTGAGGAAGATGACATCAAGGCATACAGTTAACTATATTCTCAAGAACTTTAGGTTAAGGATATGAGATGGGACCAATGCAAAATCTCTTTCTTGTATCAGATTTGTCCAAGTTCTCCATTCGAAGTGTCAGAAATGGATCACGACCGATGCAAGCGATTAGGCCCATCGGACATTTTCCGCTGGGCCTTATCGCTTGTATCGGTCGTGTCTAGGAGTTGCATGCAGCAATGATAATACATGTCTTGCTTGTGGGAATTCCCCTCATTTATCAAACATTAGATGTTTCTAGGCAGTTTGCAAATAGATATTGATGACGACCGATGCAAGCGATAACGACTGTCTGAATTTCTCTAAAGACCCTTATCGCTTGCATCAGTCGTGTCTCTTGCTTTTCTTTCTAATAGTTTCTAGTTACTTCCCATGTTTCCTAAAGTGTGCTTGCACTTCATCTAACCATGGTTTTCATTTTTATCATAGTTAACTTTTTTGGATGAAGACAATTACCTTGGAAGATAGTGGATAATAGAATGAATATCCACCTTTGCTTTTCCTTTCTCTTCTAAGGCTTTTCTTGTTCCCTTGCCCCTGATAATACATGTCTTGCTTGTGGGAATTCTCCTCATTTATCAAACATTAGATGTTTCTAGGCAGTTTGCAAATAGATATTGATGACGACCGATGCAAGCGATAACGACTGTTTGAATTTCTCTGAAGACCCTTATCGCTTGCATCAGTCGTGTCTCTTGCTTTTCTTTCTAATAGTTTCAAGTTACTTCACATGTTTCCTAAAGTGTGCTTGCACTTCATCTAACCATGTTTTTCATTTTTATCACAGTTAACTTTATTGGATGAAGACAATTACCTTGGCAGGGGCAAGGGAACAAGAAAAGCCTTAGAAGAGAAAGGAAAAGCAAAGGTGGATATTCATTCTATTATCCACTATCTTCCAAAGTTGAACCCAGACACTTTTTGTGTTATTCACAAGCACTATAGTGAGGAGCCAGACTTTGCATTGTTCTGCTTGAGGACTCTATCAAAATACATGGGTTTTACTCCAATACCCTTTAATGCTTTCAGAGTTTTACTGCTTGAAAGAGCAACTGCATTCAGAATTTTTGGATATGCCCCAGGACTCAATGCTTCAAGGGTAGGGTACTTTCTTTGTTATTCAAGCTATGCAATGGCTACAGGGGTGTCAGATTTAAAAAGCATTGCTGGATACAGGAGAAAAGAGTTCCTGAGATATAGAGGTGATTTGCCATAGCCAAGCTCTTTAAAAAGGCTCAAGGAATGACTTGATTTTTTCAAATTCTATATCTCAACAAATGTACATATACAAAAATTGCCCAATGTGATATAAGACATTGCAAATTTTTTTGGTGTAATTGTTATTGATTCTCTGGTCAAAGTCATCTGATGGTAGTAGACATATTTCTTTTCAAAGCATAATACATCATGAAATGTACATACATGACATCTTTTATTTCTCAAAGAAATAAAAGACATTGCAAATATTAAAGCTCTGTTTGAAATGTGGTCTTTTTTAGTTTGTGATATTGATACATGATTTGTCTGGAGATAGCCATATCCTTCTGATTATATTTGGCATGAGGTCCTATGTAATTGTCTTCTAAAGAACCAATCAAAAAGCTCTCTGAAGGCATTGCTCTTTGTTACTCCTCCTCCTTTCCTTGTACACCTAAAGAAGCTTGTCCTTGCTTGATAATGAGATTTTTCCATGCCTTGGGTGTTCCACATGGCAAGTGGTTCTTTTTCTGCAAAGAATGCACCATGCACAAGAAGAATATGCTGAAGCAGAAGAATTTCATTAGATCTTTATTTCAATTAAAAATAAATAAATTGAATAAAATATCTTTGGAGCTCACCAAGTATTATGTTATGTCTTTGGCACCCCATGCCTCTATGATGGTTTCTATAAGCTCTGTGGTCGCCTTTCTGAAATCTGTCACATAACTTTTTGATGTTACCTGCTGCCTCATGATCTTTAAAAGATTATCTAGTTTGACCCACACCTCCATTCTCATTTTTGCTATTTCTGGTTTGCTTTTTACATTAGTCGTGACCTCACAAAATGTTTTCCATGAATTCCACATGGCATTAAGTTGTTTGCCATCATGGTTGCTGAAGAATCTCCTTGCTTTTGCACCTCCCATTGAGACATCCTGTAAAACATCACCTGTATTTTGTGAAAGATTTGGATCTTTTCTTAGATGAACATCACCACCATGAAACCCCATTTCTGAAAGAAGACATTCACATTTTTTTATGCATTCATCTACAAGAGTTGTAGGCTTGATAGAATATGCATAATCCAAGTGAAGACGGACCAACTTGTCAATGATTCTTAACTCTGCACAGCCAACCCACCATAACTCCATTTCTGATTGTACTTTGAGAGATGGAGTATCCAATTTCCCAAGGCTATAGTCCAAAGCTTTGTTCATCAGTGCAATGCTTATTCTCTCCATCTTTTGATGTTTTTTAAGCTCAGCTTCATCAAGTTTGATTACAAATTTCAATAGACCAGAACATTCATGCTCTTTTATATTATAGAACTGAACCATGTATGTTTGAAGTTTTATAACATCTATCCATATGTTGTTAAATGCATTGTAAGTGAAATGTAACTTTTGTTTTCCTACTTCGTAAGGCATGTTACCGTGAATATGTTTATATTCACCAAATACTGATGTGATCTTCTTATTCAAGCAGAGCCGAAACTTTCCTACATGATGGGGTCTAGGCAATCCAAAACTTCTAACTTTGTTAAATTTTAAAAATTCACACCAAACTTTTGAAATTGCTCTATAACCTTTCCTACTCACTCCGACACTATCACAAATATTTTGAATTTGAGATGGTTCTAGTAAAAGATTCATTTCTGTCATGAGTTTTTGAAAAACAAAGCGTTTCAAGCATGTATTTTCATTTAGTTTCAATAGTCTTAAAACATCATTTTGACTCAAAATTTCATTACAGAAATGTATGCGCTCAAAACTGCTCGACATATTGAAACCTAGCACATTTGTCACATGATCTCTAACAATTTTCATTCTTTTCTTTTTCTGGCCAGATTTTTCAGTCAAATCTAAAAAAGGTTTTACTCGTTTTGACCGCATTCTCAAACCTATAGGAGTTTCTTTCATTTTTTTAAAAGACTCTAACTGAGAAGATAAAGTGGATAATTTGTTTTCTAGCTCCCTCATATGTAAATTCTTCTGGTGTAGTGTGTTTTGTAAATAATTTATGTATTGTACATAATTCCTTGAAATATCCCAGAGCCTTGAACAATAGCCTCGTAAACCATCCTCACCATCTCCCACAAATCTAATCAGATCATGAAGATTATGAAAAAGGGGGTACCTTCCAGTTTGTGGATGAATTGGATAAACAGATCCATCTGTCCATATGTCGATATGTTTCTTGCCTTCCTTTCGCAATCCATCCACTTCAAGAGGATGAAGAGCCCTTCGAAATACTTTTCTTGTCGTCGCATACTCCTGACTAACTGCAATGTTGATATGGAACTTTTTACAATGATTTTGATTGTTTGAAAGCTCAGCGAGAGTATTTGGGTAACGTTCTCCATGGTCTGCTATGAAAAATGACCGGCAAGTGTCTAAAATGATGTGAAAGGGAGAAACAGGCTTGCTATGAAAAGTAGAGAAAAAAAGCGCAAAATGTCATCAGCACACATTATATAGGTCTGTGAACAAGAGGAAAATTCAACTTTTGAGGCGTAAGATATCACACAAACTTCGAGGCGTAAGATATCACACCAACTTTTCATGATTATATGATACGAGTTTCTCTCTCTTCAAAATTTGCATAAGATACGTTTTAAATGAACTTACACGGAATTTCTTAAAGGATTTGACAACTTTAATCCCGATTAAGCACAACTAATTGAAATCCTTACACGGCCCTTTTTGGGCCGTTTTTCGCCCTAATGCAACACCTTTATTGAAGTGTCTAAGGCCTAAACATGCCCTATCATTGCGTTGCCAATATGTTGAGATTGGTATGAAGATAACACTCTTATCCCTCTCACTGCATTCTTCCAAGATCCTCAATTGATCATAATTTGTATTATCCCCTGATCTAGGCTTGGCATCTGTTTTACTAACAAATCCCCATAAACCCTTTCCCATGGGAAAGCTAGACATCCTAATATCTAGATCCTTGAATATGACAACAAAGAATGATATATGGTTACCTAAAGTTGGAACAAATCCTTCAAGTATGAAGTATATTTTTGTACACAAGGAGTAAGCACGTGAAGCACGTGCTTTGGTTCCTCTTGCTTCTTCCAAATGCGTAAGTATGTAGTATATATAAAGGACTATTTTTTATGTGTGTATATGTACTATGTATGTAGGTTGGTGTATGTGTATATTTTTGTATGTATGTAAAGTGAGTGTATATATATATATATATATATATATATATATATATATATATATATATATATATATATATATATATATATATATATACACACCAAAGATTCTACACTACGCCTGTTTCGCATTTTCAGTAAGCAGCGGCAGAGAATGATTTTTGAAGCGGAAGGGAAATAGAAGATACGGATATGGAATATGATTTTTGAAGTTATCTGATATGGATATGAAGTAGAAGATACGGATATTGAAATAGAAGATACGGATATGGAAGATGATTTTTGAAGTTATCTGAGCGATTTATTTGGTTTAAGAAACTGATTTATTTGGTTGAATATCGGCATAAAGTTTCTCTGCAGGAATAAAAGTTCGATGTATCTGCCTGCTATTAAATGAGAGAAGCTGACTTTCAAGAGAGGGTTCTAAAGAGTTCTCGGGCAAAGGAAAATGATATGTAAGTTTTTTATTTTCTTAACATCCCTATTTTCTATATCATCTTTTATGGTTGTGGGCTGAGAGACTACAATTTCTATCATATCTCCTGCATATACGACGTCACCTGCCTCAAAAATGTTTAAAGTATATAGAATATATATGAGATGTCCATAATAATATCATGCTTTTCTTTCTCAAATTTTTAATTCTTTATTTATTTATAATTGAAATATTTATTTATCAATTTAATTACAGAGGAAGTCATCATTTTCTAAAAATAATTATAATTAAGGAAAGTAATTGATTAACACAGTTAATAAATAAAGAAATGAACATTAATACATATTTATATGCACATAGATACACATATTCATATAGACAATCACACATATTTGTACACGCATAGATACATATACAAGTATATACACACATACATAAATACATACACACATAAACAAACATATAGATACACATACACACAAATATACACACATAAACACACACAGATACACACATAAACACACACACACATGTACACATACACATGCCTACATATATAAGCATATTCACATAAACACACACAAATGCATAAACATAAACACACAAACACATACACATACATATACGAATACACATATTTCCATACATATATAGATACAAACACATAGAAAGCTAGAACGTACACACACACAAATACATAGACATACACATGTACTTACATACACTTAAACTTACATACATACAAACACATAGACATAAACATACACACATACTTACATACATACACACACATAGACATAAACATACACACATACTTACATACATGCACCCACACAAATACATAAACATGCACACATACATACACACAAAGACATACACACAAAGACATACACACATACACAAATGCATATATACACATATATGCACGCACACATATACAGATATACATACATACACACATGCTTGCATACACACATATATACATACATACACACATGCTTGCATACACACATATATACACAGATAAAAACAAAGACACAGACATAGATACACACACATACATACACATGCATATATACATAGACATATAGGTAGAATGGTCTTTTGTACTTTGGGTGTCTGCATTTTGGAAAGCACAATATATTTAAAATATTTTTGATATTTCCATTTGAATTAATGAAAGAAACCATACCTTCGCCCTCTATAGGAAATATGGCATTTATTTGTAACTTTTTTCTACTGGGTTCGTTTAGAGGTTGTAACAAATTAGTGTAGGGGTCTTTTCTTCTCATCATGTGATAAGAGGCCTAACTTTCCAACACCCATGAGTCATATGCTCCTGTATCTTCAGCTGAGGAGCATACCTCCTCTATTGTAAATTATAACTAAAGTTCTCTTTCTAAAGCGTTGGAAAACTCCTTGCACTTGCCATCTTTTGAAGAGCTATTCTTCTCTTCTGGCTTCTTTATGTGATAGTCTTCAATTTAGTGGCCTTTCTTCTTGCAGTGAAAACATTGTCCCTTGAACTTCTTTTTGTTGATCTTCTATTTGTCTCCATATTTTGACAAGTCCATTTTGCATCCTTTGATTTTTTTTTTTGTGAATGGAGCTCTCCTTTGTTTCTATCACTCCTTGCCTTGAGATGAAACTCCTCCTCCATGAATAATGCCCTAGATTCTTCAAACATTAGATGTTGAGGTCTAATTTGAGTATTTAAAGAACTTACCAAACCGTCAAACTATTTTGGACATATTCAAAGACAATGCTGAACTAGCTCCTTGCTTGATGTTTCTACATCTACTCTCTCACCATTTGATGCCATAGATTCTTTATGGAGTGATGAATACCTCTGGAGTCTCCCCATGAGCAAACCTTTCTATTGCTAGCTAACTCTTAAAGTTTTGAATTTGTGTTTGATTATAGGTCTCATAATGGTTTCTCAATATGTTACATGCTTCATAATCCTTAGTAGTATGCTAAATGAGATTCAAAACACTACCTATAGTACTTTTAACTAGAGCACATAGTGCATTTGCGTTCTATATTTCAAAGCACATAGAAGATCAACATTAGAGGGAATCATGCAACCATGATTATGTTTCTTGAGGCTCATGTTCAGGCCCAAGAACACTCTCTAGAAGATCATATTAATCTAGGATAGAATGGATTTCAAAATTTCATAGGTTCTAATTCCTACCATCAAGCGTAGCTTCCTTAAAATTAACATCTTCTATCTTTTTTTGTTAAAGCCTATGCAACCTATTTGTTTCTAATTTTTCACCACTTGTAGCCTCCTGAGTTGTGATACCATGTAAGAAGTAATAGCATAGCATAATAGACTAATAGATAGAGTTTGGAAAAAAATCTAGACAAAAAGAGAGGCAAAGTAAAAGATAGAAAACTCAAATGATCTAATTCGTAAGAGCAATGCAGCTACAAAATGGTATTTTTCACCAATGCACTCCCAATATGGATCTTAGATGGTGATCTAGATAGACTCTAGATGAAGCGCTTACTAGTGAACAATGTTATATAAAGAAAAATGGGCCATGCTTATATGGCTTTACAATGGGAGTCAATATACATAAACATAGTTGGGAGAGGCAAATTAATTAGCAAAATATATGATCCATTAATATATCCATGACTGTAAGTCTTATCTTCTCAATTGTGCACCTTTGATAGGTCCTTTGGACCATAGAGAAGAGGGAAAGGCCCCGCACTCCCCCCATTAAGGTTCTATGGGGAAAACCATGTAGCACCACAAAAGCCTTTATTTTTGCCTTAATTGGAAACTCAATGGCATGTAAGTTTATGTCCTACCTAACCTCATACCTACGCTCTTGAAGATCATTTATCACCATCAATGGCCACATACAAAACTCATATTAATTGGAAGTAAGGGTTCCAAAAATGTATGGGCTCTCACAATGGCTTCTCTTCATAATGGGATCCTTGAAACTTTCAGCACCATGAATAATTTTTCATCACTTGAGGGTGAACTATTGAGTGTATATATATATATATATATATATATATATATATATATATATATATATATATATATATATATATGAATGTATGTGTGTGTGTGTGTTTATGTGTGTATGTGTAGGTATGTTTGTATGTGTGTATGTGAGTGTATGCGGGTATGAGTGACTATGTGTATGTATGTTTGTGTGCAGATGTATATATATGTATTTGTGTGTATGAATGTGTGTGTATGTATTTATGTATGTATGTATGTATAAATATATTGTATGTGTGTATAAATCTATGTTTATGTGTGTATAAAGTATATTTGTGGATAATTTTGTGTGTATGTGTATATAAATGTGTGTGTATATGTGTATGATTTGTTAATCTATTATATTTTTTATGATTTAAACAAAAAATACATAACTAGAAAATTAGAAGCTCACTTTGTTTGCATAAAAAAGCAAGAAGCTCACTAGAGAGAGAGAGAGAGTGAGTGTCTGTAAGAGAGCGATAGAGAATAAGAGTGTGCGTGTCTGTAAGAGAGCGATAGAGAATGAGAGTATGAGTGTCTATAAGAGAGCGATTGAGAATAAGAAACTGATATATGAAGAAAAGAGTGAGAAATGCATACTTTCTTCATCGCGCACTCTAAAGAATAACTTCTGAGAAACATCGTGCGTAGTGTGCATGTTATATAAAGCATCACCATGCAATATCCATCGTAATAAAAATTAGGAATTAAATTTCTTTTTATTCCAATACTAATCGGTATGTAGCATATTTAAAATGTGGAAAAAAAATCGCTATTTTCTAACTATTTATTTAATTTTTGGTAGGCATTGCCAAGCTTTGGAGAAGACAACTGTGTTCAACTCTTACATTGACCAACATATTGATGCATATATGAATCTCGTCGCAAATGGTTTTACAAACGGATATTTCTATGCCCATAATTTTTAGTTCATTTTGCATTTATGAGAAAACTCCGATTATATTGTTGGGTCATAAAGAGAATAACTCAAATGATCGAACTTGTAAAAGAAGAGAGTTTCTATGTACCCTTTGTGCCACATTATAAATGCTTATAGAAGAAATATAAATGAGAGTATCTCCATTCATTTATAAAGGAGCTTTGATCATCGATATCTACTCTTTTGGATTAGCTTGGATTAATTTGTAAATACAATGAAAAGTGGAATCCTTTGAATACCACAAAGCAAGGGTTGGATGCCTAGCTAGAGGGCATTACAATGAGGCGGATAAATTTATCATCACCCTCATGTGGGACCCATTTGGGTTTCAACTTGTTGTTTTCGAGGAGATAAATACAGTGATGTCTAAACGGTGGAGATCTCTTATCTCGGGAGATTATAAGAATCTTGTTTTTGTGACGTTTTATCAACTAGATAATAATCTTGATCAGAGAAATCCTTACACTTGATTAAATGTATCTGCGTGCTTCTGCTCCATCTCTACTCAGTCTCTACCTTTAACAAATCTTCAGGCTTTATTCATTTCTAATAGGTGGTAGGTATTCAAACCCAATTTGTATGGGATTTGGTTGGTTCCATGGATGCTATGCTCTTCATTGTTGTACTTTTCAATTAATTCAAGCTACTCGAAAGAGTAGATCGCAAGATCAAACTTTCTAAAAAATAAAAAAAAAAGAGACAATATGTAAAGAAATCTCAGAGACAACCAACAATTTTATGATTGTATTTTAAGTTTCGTATTCCAAACATTGCATTACATTCTTTATATTATATATATTCATGGAGTGATAGACGTTTTTCTCATAATACAATAATTCAACTCATTTAGAAGTTCACACTCGTTGAGAGATGCTTCTCTAATAATACAGTAAGCAAACTCATTTACAAGTTCATAAAAAATATTTCCTTCACCAAAACTCTGGTTCATAGATATGTTCTGAAATGATTTTCTCTTTCCTATTCTTATATTTGCATGTTCATGTGCAATATGAAAGCTCATTAAAAACTATGCATCGTAGAGTAGAAGATTTGAATTATGGATTTCCAATGTTATGCTTCTAAAGAGCTTTCGGGTTAAATAGAAAAAATGACTTTTTTTTTTTTAAAGATTCAATCAATATGACATGCTCTTTCTATCAAACATGTACACATAAGCAAAATGTCATGTAGAATATTTTTGTATGATTTTCGAAATAATGGAGCTATTTTCACATCCCTACACAATTACCTAAATCATTTTCTATGCTTGTGGGCTGAGATAATAGAGCTTATATCATATTTCCTGCATAAGACATTTCATCTACCTTAAAATTCTTAAGATTTACTCTCCTTTTATTCTAGATTTTCTAGATTTTTGTGCTGGAAATTACTTTAACGTGCATGTATTTTAGATCATGAAACCATATTGATTTCCTTTTAATTTGAATACAGTAGAGGCTCTAGAGAGAGTTCTTCATGAAACTACTTCACAAAACTTTGTAGATAAATGCATGAATTTCTCCTCTTTTGTCAACTTTTTTTCAGGAATCACTCTATGATTTCCATTTGGTAACAATATGTCCAAAAGATTCCACTTCCTTCACAAAAAACACACACTCATTCCATCGGCACAGGAGTTACATAATACAATCTAGCTCCTAACAAAGGAGTTGTAGAGGTGATTTTTGTTGCGTAAAGAATATCAACAACAGACAACAATGAAGACCCATCGTGGCCAAGGTAATTTTTTTGACAATATTGTGCTCCATTGACTTGAGTTGGTTCACTAAGTATTTGATACCAAAGAAATGAAAAGAACTTGGTTCTTAAAAGTATCATTCACGTACGTTTCATTGTCTAATCTTTTAGGTATTGTTCTTGTCCCTTAGCCTCTTCATAGACTTACTGCATGTACTGATCGAGGTGTCTAAACATTAACAACATGGAGGAGGAAATCCAAAAAGAATGAATGAGAGAATAGTGATGAAAGAGATAAACCTTTGATTCATCTCGTACAAATTATTTTTAGATTCGTTCTTTAGATTTTTTAGTGTGATTCTTTTTCAACACCTCGATGGGTGCCTATAGTCAAATCTCCAAAAAAATGAGAACTATTAGCCCAATGTGACTGCGACGTGCATCACATCCTCATTTGAGTCTATAAATATAACACATGAGCTCATTTGTGAGAAAGTCCTCACATGAGGCACTTGGACTTTTGGCCTCTTCACACAACCTTCTCCACCTTACTCATTGGGGCTAGTGGTATGTGAGAAGGATCTTTTGGAGGTGCTTGTGTGCTTGGTTATGACTCCTAGGTTGAGGGGTGATTTTTTTCTTTCCTTGAATGCAAACTGAGATTGAAATTCACCCTCATATTATTTGTGAATATGGCTTGTTCCTTGAATTATCTTCTAGGAAGGAAAAACCTTCACTTTTCATTATAGATATCATATTCTGTATACATTGAGTAAGCCATGCTTGATTGTGAAAGTTGCACAAAAATCTATCTCTAGCAAGATACAATGGATGACGTATATTATTTAGTTCACAAAGTTATCTATTTCATTCCAAAAATTTACCTATCCATGCTTTGGGATGTCGATCATAACACTCAATATAAAAAACCATATATATATATATATATATATATATATATATATATATATATATATATATATATATATATATATATATATATATATATATATATATATATATATATATATATATATATATATATATATATATATATATATATATGATGTGTGTGAACACTCTAGGACCGCCGGGGCACTTTTTTCCCTCTTTAGGAGGTTTTTTTCCCCCGGCTTGTATATACGCCTATTGCCCTAATGGGCTACTTATCTTTGTACATTCTCGAGTAATACATTCAGTCTTGTGTGTTGTGCTCCAAGCTTCTTCTTCTTCCTTGTGCTGTTCGCGTGCTTCCGCAGACGTCTATCTCCAACAATTGGTATCAGAGCAGGTCGTCGCTTCTTCTAGGGCGCCGTCGACACTCCTCCGTTTGCAGTCTCAGATTCGCACGAAATTTGGTGAGCATACTCAGGGTGTTTTCGAGATCAAAACTGCTTCGCTCTATGGTGCCGAAATTGCGATCTTAGCTCGTTTCGGCCTCCGAACGCACTATCGCAGCGCTTGTGCAGGCTATTTCGTTCTTTTGTGCCAAAGGTATATACCAGTTTCTGTTCGCCAGTTTAAGCGTCTCGAAGTCTGCTACAGGTCTAGCAGAACTCGTCTGGGCAGTTCTGTTCAACTTTTTGAAATACAGTCAATTTTCTGCATCAAGGTATTTTAGTCACCGGCCATGGCTGAAAGCAGTGATGTATTCCGTATGTTGGCTGTTGAGGATAAGTTGGATGGTACCAACTACCCATTATGGGCTTATATGATGCGACATGTACTGGTTGCAAAAGGATTGTGGAACATTGTGCAGGTTGTTGAAAGACGTCCTGTTACACCTGTAACGACAGGTACTGCAAATACAGGTGTTGGAGCTGATGAAGATGGTGTCGAAGATGATATACAGCAGATTCCTGTTTGTGCTACTGTTTCTGTTGCACCTACTGCAGAGCAGATTTGTTGGGATGGCAGAGATGCCCAGGCACATGCATTGATAGCCTTGTCTGTCAAACGTGCCATTATTCCTCACATTCGCTCTTGCAGAACAGCAAAGGATGCTTGGGATACACTTACCACTTTGTACCAGGCTAGGAATGAGGCTCGTGTTGCTTACCTCCGAAAACAGTTGGAGAGTGAGCACATGAATGAAGGTGATTCTATGGACAGTTTTCTTACAAAGATCAAAGACCTGAAGGAACAATTGATTTCTGCTGATGAGGTTATACCAGATAGCTCACTTGTGCAGACCGTTCTGAATGGTCTTCCTGATTCATATCAGAGTTTTGCCTCTACTCTTCGGTTGATGATGAAAGGCAATCCGAATGCCTTGTCATTTGAGGAATTAGTCTCTGTTCTATTGCAGGAAGATCAGTCCAGGCAGAACAGGTCCATTATGCGTGTTGCAGATCAAGCTTTCCTGGCTAGTCAGAAGGGCAAAGGAAAATGGAGCTCTTCTACTAGTAAGCAGAAATCTGCAAATGCTGCACAATCGAAGAACCAGGATAAAGATGAAAAGAAATCAGAAAAGCAGAAATTGTTCTGCAAGTACTGTAAAGGAAATGATCATATTATAAAGAACTATCCAAAACTGGCTGCTAAAGAGGCAAAGAAGAAAGAGGCTGGAATGGTTGTTGCAGAGGCCTCTACACCAAAAACAGAGTCTGCAAATCTTGTGCAGGAAGAAGAATGGGCGTTTACTACTGTCTGCAGTTTTGACCCATCTTCTCATGATCAGTGCATGTCTGCAGTAGACTCAGATGTTTGGTACTTTGACAGTGGGGCGACCAAACATATTACCTCGCAGCGCAGTTTCTTCTCTTCACTCGAGCCTGCCCCTACAGGGAATACTGTCACATGCGCTAATAACTCCTCTTATCCTGTTATGGGAGTTGGTAAGATCATTTTGACTACTGCTGATGGTAGTTCTTTCACTTTGTCAGATGCTTTATTTGTGCCAGGGATCAAAAAGAACCTGTTATCAGTTTCTGCATTAGCAAAGATTGGCTTGGTTGTGAAATTCGTTGATGACAGGTGTACAGTCCATGATCTCTCAAATGGCGATGTGATTATTGCTTCTGGCATTTTATGTCGTGGGCTGTATAAGCTCATAGACTATGAAAGATCTGTGAATGATTCGGCATGTGCAGTTCATGATTCTTAGGCTATGTCAGATGCAGAGCTTTGGCATGCACGATTTGGTCATCTGAATTTTGCTAGTTTGTTACGCCTACAGAAATCTGAAATGGTGTCCTCTTTGCCCAAACTTGAGGCACCTGGAAAACATGTTTGTGAAGGCTGTATTTTGGGCAAAATGCAGCGTTCTTCCTTTCCAAAAGATGGTTCAGTTCGGGCTATGCAGAAATTGCAGCTTGTACATAGTGATGTCTGTGGTCCTATGCAGACACCCTCTTTTGGAAATTACCTTTACTTCGTGACTTTCATTGATGATTTTTCCAGGCATGCATGGGTATATCCACTCAAAGCTAAGTCCGAAGTGTTCATGTGCTTCAAACAGTTTTTGGTTTTGGCTGAAAATCTGTCAGCATGTAAAATGGGCACCCTCCGTTATGATCGAGGGGGGGAATATATGTCTTCAGATTTTAATGCATTTCTGGCTGAACGTGGGATAAAACACCAGTGTACAGTGCCGTATACACCTCAACAGAATGGAGTTGCTGAACGAAAGAGCAGGTCACTCATGGAGATGGCGAGGTGCATGGTCAAAAGTCAGGCTTTACCACATAGTTTCTGGCTTGAGGCTGTCATGTGTGCAGCATATGTACTGAACAGGTGTCCCACTAAAGCGTTGCAGTCTATCACTCCATATGAGGCTTGGCATGACCGCAAGCCATCTGTTGCTCATCTGCGTGTTTTTGGTTGTTTGGCATATGCATTAGTGCCTGAACAACATCGCAGAAAATTGGATGATAAGGCAGTAAAATGTATTTTTGTTGGGTACAGCTCTGAAAGTAAAGGCTATCGTCTGTATCATCCACAGACTAAACGCATTCTGGTTAGCCGTGATGTTGTCTTTGTGGAAGATGCTATTCAGCCATTGCTTTCATGTACTAAGGAGACATCTGTTAGCTCCAAAGACATGTATGATACTTTGATGCCTCTTTTTACAGGTGGACAGGCTAGTGCTGGTCCTAATGAGGCAACTTCTCAACCTTTGCAGGTTTCATATGATGATGCAGATCATTCCATTTCTGATGCAGATTTACATGATGCACTTGTTGATGAGAGAGCTGATATTGAGCAGGCAAAAACTATGCCAAAATGGCTGGTGCAGACTTTGCGTGACAGCAAATTAGATGCACCTTTGTCATATCGTACTCGTTCAGGCTCTCATAGTGCCTCCTTTGCATCAGATTGCTATGCTATGGCTGCATCTAGTCTCTGTGATGAGAATGAGCCTGTTTCTTTTGATGAAGTACAAAATTCAGAAAATTGGATGGCTGCTATGCAATCTGAATATGATGCTATAATGAAGAATGGTACATGGTCTTTATGTGACTTGCCTCCTGGCAAGAAGGCCATTGGCACTAAGTGGGTATACAAGCTGAAGCGTAAACCTGATGGTACAGTTGACAGGTATAAGGCTAGGCTTGTTGCAAAGGGTTATGCACAAGAAAGAGGCATTGATTTTGATGAGACCTTTGCACCTACATGCCGTATGACTACTGTTCGCAGCATTTGTGCACTTGCAGCCCATCATGGTTGGAATGTACATCAGTTGGACATTAAAACAGCATTTCTGAATGGTGACTTGCATGAAGAAGTGTATGTTTTTCAGCCCCGTGGCTTTGTGCAGAAAGGGCATGAAAACCAGGTTTGCAGGTTAAAGAAGGCATTATATGGTTTAAAGCAAGCACCACGTGCTTGGTATGAGAAGATACATGCCTATCTGATTGCACATGGTTTTGAGAATAGTCCAACTGAAAGCAGCTTATATGTTAAGCGTGCTAATGATGTGCTTCTGATCATTGTTGTCTATGTTGATGACATGCTGCTCACTGGTCCTATTGAAACACATATTGCTGATTTTAAGGCTGATTTGCATGCCTCATTTGAGATGTCTGATTTGGGGCATTTGCATCACTATTTGGGCATTCAGTTTATGCATGTTGATGGTGGAATGGCTTTGTGTCAAACGAAATATATAGACACATTATTGCAGCGTTTTGGCCTTGAAGACTGTAAGCCTATTGCCACTCCTATGGAGACAGGTTTACGCTTGAGTCTTCATGATGCTGGAGATGCATTTGATGTTGTTCTCTATCAGCAGGCTGTTGGATGCTTGATTTACTTATGCATTACTCGGCCAGATATTCAGTTTGCTGTCTCACAGATGAGCAGGTTTATGCATTGCCCAAGAGTCACGCATTGGAAAGCGGTTAAGGATCTTTTGCTACTTGAGTGGTACTCGGCTACTTGGGTTGTTTTATCCCAAAGGGGGATCACTACCGCCAGATTTAGATGCTTTTTCTGACTCAGATTGGGCTGGTTGCTATGACACTCGTGTGTCCACCAGTGGTTTTTGCTTCATGCTTGGTAGCTCATGTATATCTTGGTTGAGCAAGAAGCAGCCTACTGTGGCCACTTCCAGTTGTGAGGCTGAGTATAGGGCAGCTTTCACAGCGACTGTTGAGTGTGTGTGGCTCAGACGCCTTATGGCTGATTTGGGTGTTGGCCAGTCTTCTGCCACCACCATCTTCACTGACAGTCAGAGCGCATTGGCAGTTGCGAGGAACCCTGTGTTCCATGCTCGCACTAAGCACATTGAGGTGCATTATCACTATGTCAGGGAGAGGTTCTCTGCTGGGGAGATCAGCTTGGCATATGTGCCCACGCAGGAGAACATTGCATACCTTTTCACGAAGGCTCTGCCTAGGGAGAAGTTTGAAGCTTTCCGCAAAGCTTTGGGCTTACTTCCTTTTGTGGAGTGATTTCCACATAGCTTGGCACTTCCTTATACATGAGTGCCAGCTCCTATATATATATACACACATATATATATATATATATATATATATATATATATATATATATATATATATATATATATATATATATATATATATATATATATATATATATATATATATTTTTTTTTTTTTTTCTTCCTTGGAAAAGTGCATGAGAAAGAAGCACATGATGATGCAGACATTGATTAAGAGAACCTTCACATGAGAACAACTGAAATCAAATGGCATAATTTTAAAGTGTACAGTAGATGTAATTGTGTATTGCAAGGCCAACCTATCTGGGGGAGAAATTTCATCCCATCCCTCAAAGGAGAGTAGATGCACACATGTGTTTTGGGAGCTTAAGCTAGGGGATGCGAACAAAGAGTACAAGTAGAATTGTGTAGTTGTTAAGAAATCTTGCATGTTTCGTGTTGCATGTGGTCCCAACCCATTAGATGCAAATGCACTTTCAACCATGCATCTATCATGCTTTTGTGACACATGCATGCAATGTAATCGGATTTCTTGTACCAATAAGAGCCATGTACATCCTTGAACTTACCATCTTCTACTACAATTAGCAAAAGACAAGGACCAAGAAAGTGACTCTTTCTCAGATAAGTAGGATACAAAATGGACGATGGTTTCGTGTACAAAGGTCATCATGATGCACTAAGTACTACTTTGAGTATTGGTGACAATTTTGCAATGAAATCGGACATTAGAAACAATATTCATGATTTGTAGTTTTACTTGGTTAACTCCATACACATAAAGGAAAATGCATGAAAATCCTATGTACATCAATGGGGAAACTTCATTGATCACTGTTGTTATGTTGTGCAGTGATTGTATTATAAGTAAATAGATGCATGTACATTTCTGTTGGACGATACATAGATCCCTGTTCATATGTCATCACATCTTGTGCATTTCATCAAAATAACAATGGAACATTTTTATAATTATAACAATGGAAAATTTTACAAAATGGCCACACACATTATGTGTCTATTTATAATAGTATTATGTCCTATGGAATTTGATTTTTTACAATCAGGGAAACCTCTCAAAGCTTATGGTTTTTTCTCATCAATAGAAAATAAAATCACCCAATTCTATTCGCATGCTTAAATCTTTAGATTTGCGAGCTGAGTGCAAAAAAATTAGTTGATTTCTTTTTTGGATACTAGTATTATTAGGTAATTGTTGGAAAACATTTCTAAAGCCAACACAACTTTCATACTATAGGATTGAGGTACCAAGAAGAAAGATCGATGATAATGATGCCTGTTCAATTCATTTTTAGTCTAAATTAGAGAGGGTTGGGTAGATATGGTGGCAGGACACAAAATTTAGGACTCATGCGTGGCAATGGCAGAGTGTAGTAGCTTGCATACTTGTATGTTGAGAATAGATTGTAATAGGTTATATTCATTCAGATTTTCTTTCAAGTGGATATTTATCCTTAGAAATGAAAATGATGTGCAAATATACCAATGTATTTGAACATGCCGTTCACTTCATAAGCATAGATAAACACATTAAATACTAAGTTATTAGGGATCCAAGGTTCAAAAGGTTCAAAAAATATGCAATTTTATGATGTTTACACACTTTGGATGGTCATCAAAGGACAGCGCAAAATGGCAATGGATTTTGAGCCTTGGTGCAAGTGCTTGGATCATTAAGTGTGTATGTAGATTCATAATCATTTTGAAAATAGGCCCCTATAAGAAGTTCAAGGCATGAATGAAGCATCATCCAAGGGCTTAAATTAAGTATTGATCTTTCATATATTTCTCCCAGAGCTTCATCTTGAAAAAACTGCTATGCAAGGATTGACACATTCTCTTGAAACTATGATACTAAGAGGTGCATAAAGCTAGTTGGTTACTCCTGAATAACTAGATTCAAAAGGCTTAAAAGGGATGGGTAATTTAGTTCAATAATAGATACTTTTTGACACTTAATTGCAAGTAAAAAACTCAGATTGTAGTGGATATATATATATATATATATATATATATATATATATATATATATATATATATATATATATATATATATATATATATATATATATATATATATATATATATATGTATATATATATATATATACACACACACACACACACACACACATTGTAGTTATGAACTACAACTAAAACAAAGCCCACACAGTGACTTCTCAATAACAAAGTCAGTGAAAACACACATATACATACACACATACACATAAACATACACCCACATTACACACACATAGAGATACACACACACAAACACACACATGCATGCATACACACAAACATACGCACATATACACATATTAAAGCACACATACACACACTATACATACATATGCATACACACACATACACATGAATACATACACATATACACACACATACACACATATACACATGTATACATACACACACATAGATACACTATACATACATATGCATAAACACACATACACACATGTATAGATACACACACATAGATACATACACCCACATATACATACATACACATAGAGACACACATAGACACATACACACACACATACACATACAAACACATACATACATTTACATACACAATGCACATGCATATGCATACATACATACATGCATGCTTACACACACATACACACCCACATACACATATACACACATACTTACACTCACATACACACCTACATACACATACACACACATATACATACATACATATACATACACACACATACAGCTACATGCATGTACACACACATACACACACACATACACACACACACACACACACACACACATATATATATATATATATATATATATATATATATATATATATATATATATATATATATATATATATATATATATATATATATATATATCGATTTTGTTTTATATGTACAAGAATTGCAGATCATCATAGAGAGAGAAGGCAAAATTTACTCTCATAAAAAATCTTATGGGAGGGAAAGTTCCACTTGATTCCTTAGAGGCTGTCATGCATGAGTATCCAGACATGCCCGATGAGGAATTAGAATTTACCATACAGATGCTTACCCAACGGCGAGAGGAAGGCTCCTCTAGAGCTCCATTTGTAGGAAGAGACTTATCTGCGCATAGGTATGTTTTCTTTTAATAAATTAATATTTTTAGTGATATTATAACACATGTTTTTATTCATTTTTATCTATTTCTTTTCAAGATACCTATAACACCTCTAGCTCATGAGATTCTAGTGTATTTACAAGGATCCTTGATAGTTTTTGATGGATTTTAAGAAAAGAAAATGGGAAATTTCTTGAAAATTTTGTGGGCCTACTTTTCTTGTGCTATTTCCTATGCCTTCTACTTTTCTTGTCTTTAGCCCTTTGCAATAGGAACCTACCCTTGTGCAGATCTATATATGACTACATAGTTTCTTTGGTGAGATAATAGAGGACATTGAAGCTCTCTTGCATCCTTGAAAGGGTTCTTCTAGCACTTCGAGGTGTAGTGGGATATCACTCGCGTCATAAAGCATATTTGCTCATATCACGTGGACAAGATAAGTATCCATGTACTATTCTTCTCCATCAAATTTTGCACCTCTTCTTCATAATTTGATAGCGATCATCATGAATTAACTTTTAAGATCGTCTATAAGCGTATTTGAAAAAAGAATTTTTTCTTAAGTAATCCTTGTGCTTGTTATGTCATGGATTGAAAAGAATTGTTAAATTTCAAGAGTTAAAACTATTGTATTTCGGAACCATATGTTTCATTTTAGGTACGTGTAGGAAATCTTTTGCGCCGGTAGAAGCTCTTTCGTACTGTATTGCAAATAGAAGAAAGCAAGGAGAATTCGAGTATGTAAGTATATACATTTTCTATACTTGATCTTTGTATAAAATATTCTTCCAGAGAAAGAAAGCTTATATTGGACATGTTTCTAGAATAGATTTCTTATGTAGGTAGCAGTTTTATTAAGGAAGACTGAGTTATAGTCAAATAAGGGCATGTAATGCCCAACACTTTTTGATGTGATTTTATATGTCCACCAGCGCACATATTTTGATATAGTGCCGATGGAGCACTTGACTGTTGTTTCTATGATTATTCTTGTGTAGATCTTATGTTGCCAAAATCTTTGTAGAATTATGCATAACTTTTTGATTTAGTGCCGATGGAGCACTTGACTCTTGTTCCTAAGATCATTCTTGTGTAGATCTTATGTTTCCAAAATCTTTGTAGAATCATGTAGAATTAGGAGTACATTAGGAGTGGGAAGTTGGTTAGAAGGTAGGTAAGAGAGCTTGCAAGTAGGTTAGGTGAACCAACAATTGAAAAAATAAAATAAAATTATATTTTCTTGAGTTCATTAGCCTAGAGGAGTGACAAAAACGCAAAATCATGACATCATAATCCACTTGTTAGCTGCAAGTATCATGTATCACCAATACCTTACTCCTAGGGTGTCTTGTGATACTTTGGTAACATGTGTCACCGATCTTGACCTCATATTGTCTATGGTCGAAATTGTGGACAAGTATCATACCATGTGAGGTTACTATCAGGTATCATGTCTTGTCTTGTATGGTGACTCAAGTATCGTATAATGGAAGATCCAATGTCATGTGTCATATATAACCTTTTATCATGTATCGTGTCTTCCCTTGAGTATCTGAGTATCATATCACTGTGTATCATGGAAATCTTGAGTATCAAGTATCGTGAATTGAGCAAACCCTAATTAAATCAACTCCAAAATTTTGGAATCTCATTGCTCGATCTTCACTGAAAACATTGTGTAGACCCTAGAAAATACTTAGGAGTGAGAATAGAGATCTTTGAGTTACAAAAGGTGAAAATGCCCATAGACATTAAATGAACCTATAATTTGGGCATGTCCTAAGGAGTCGAAGAAGTGTGATATCCTCAGTAAAGAGTGTAACACAAAGGAGTACTCTCTCCACGTGCTCAGACACTCTATTGAGTTGAAAGGTGAATTAATCATGGCCTCTAATGATATGCATAGCTCTATCCATTCAACAGAGCTCATGTTTGTGATATAAGAAGAATATAGAACTTCATTGTGGTATGTGTCCACAAATTTTCATGGGGTCCCTATATACTTGGATGGTCTTAATAGGTTCGTAGCAGGACTTAGAAATTCGATTCATTTTGAAGTCATGCAAAGACCAACTATGAAATTTGAGGGAGGATTTTACATGGGAAAACAAGGGCAATTGTAATTGGTGACTAGCAACCCTGATGAAACCAATGAAAGAAGATAATGTGAGGAACCAAATAACCCAACTAGGACTGACAATAGAGAAGCCATGATTATGTCAAAGGGAAGTTCGATAGTGGTGAATATCTAGAGAGGAGATAAAATCCCTCAAGATGATGATCTAGTGGATATCTATCTAATAGCTGGAAGCGATAAATTGTTACAAGCCACTTCACCCATAATGGGAAGCAGTATCAACCCTGCTACCATCTATGAATTGCATGACCGTGAAGACTCTTTGAGAGCCATTTATTTGGATAAAAACAAACAAAGATATTGGGAAGTTACTGATTTTGAGAGATCCAGACTACAATACTTGGGTTTGCGAATATTTCCCCCAAGGGATGAAGCAACCATATTGTTAGAAGAAGCATTTTTTGAAGGGAAATTATTTGTAAAATATCAAAAAATTGTAGAAATATTTATGCAAATGATGTAAAAATGAGAAAGAGTCTTCCTCATGTAAATTACAATCATATGTATTTTTTCTAGAATTTTTGGAAGCTCTTTGATAGCATATTTTTAGATTAGAAGGGAAAAGGACCAAAACTCAAGTGTGAAAGAGGACACTTGAAAATGTATAAAAGATAATTTCCTCTATTTTGAGAGGGTTGGTTGTATTATTTTTGCTATCCAAGTAATGTGAAGAGCTCTCCTGCAGAAAATCGTGTTTCTCCCTTTCATGTATTTTCTCTTGATTTGTTGAGTCTATTCTTTGTGTAATCCATGGAATTTGTAAGCTTTAGTTGTGTATTTCTGAGTATGGTGTATGAAGAGCGGTGATTATTAGTGTATTGAGTGAGAAAGTGTAGAAAAACAAATCTGGAAATGGAAATTCTCAGTTTTCACAGAATCATGATTGTCTCGTCTGTGTGGTACAGGTACTGTTCTTGAAATTTGACTTCATAATTATATTCTACTGTGGAAATGGCACACTTTAGGCACAAAGATCATTGAAAATGCTGTTGTAGAACTCAAGATAAACAAAACCCTAGATATTTCTCTCCTTCTTCATAATTTCTCAAAAAAACAGTCATCGTAATCCTTAGTCTTGGATTCCATTAACTAGAAGGGGTTGTGGTCTTTGCATACTTCCCGGATTGACAATTTAAAGATGTGTAGTTGATCCTTTGTGCTATAATGATTGGAGAGGACAACTCCAAAGGGTAACAATAAACATTTTTTGGCATCGTTGCCGGGGAACAAAGCAAAAGCTTCATTGAAGTCTTGGACCTTGTTGGATCTTCCATTGTTGATGGTATTTGAACACATTGAAACTCTATAATTAAGAAAGAAAAAATGAAAAGGTAGGTTTCTTTGCTTGTCTTTTGGGAAAAGAAAGCATGAGTTAACCTTTTGGGATAAAGAAGTTGTGAAATTCTTGCAAATTATTAGTTGCTCATACCTTTTAAGAGTAAAGTGCAGGTGTGTGGAAAAAATTGAATCAAGATTGTTAAAGGGAAGGTAAAATGTGACTATCTTTGCATATGTAGAGTGCTTTTTGACTAAGTACCAAGAAAATTTATTAATCTTGGAAAAGATGACATGATTGCAATGAGGAAAGTCAAGTAAAGTAGCTATGTGCAAATTGATTGATCCATTTGTCTATTCAAGAAAGGATAATAATCTTGAAAAAAAATTTTATTTGGCTCTTGAAAAAAAAAGGTATTTGAGTTTATCTTTGCATGAATTGATACTTGTACTTCTTATCACATATTTTCTTGGAAACCTCTACTTCCAAAATGATTAGATTGCAAGCATAAAAGAGTATAACCAATCATGAATCAAAAGATCAATGGATCTTGAAACAAGAAAACCCTAAGTGAAGTGTTTACCGTGATTTAGGGTTCAAAATACTAAAAAATTTATAAAATCCATTAAAAATTCAAACAAATTTCTTTTCTCTTAGGAAGTTGGACACAAGGATTGTTGTGGGAAGTGGAAGGGGAAAAGTGAAAGAAAAAAATATGGAAATTGAAAGAAAAAAAAAAATGTCTAGAGTAAAATTTACTGTTTAAATTTTTCAAAAAATCTCTTTGAATGAGTTTGGTGTTGTATAATTGCATGTGACAAGTGATCTGGCAGATGACAAGTGATCTGGAGTTGGTGAAGAACATTAAAGAAAATCAGGTGGAAAGAAAAGTTAAAAAGTGCAAAAGCAGGAAGTTCAGAGAAAAACACGATTTTCTTCACATAATTGCAATTTTCAGTAAGATAAAGAATTTGAATTAGTTGCACTATTGGGTACTGAGGTAAGTGATTTTAAAAGGTTTCATAAGTTGCATGAGTAATGGAAATCAAAATGTCAAAATTTTAGTAAGAATTGAGCATCACGTGATTAGATTGGAGAATTGGGTACAGAATCGCGATTTTCATCAGTAGAATAAAGAGAGAAAATTTTGTTGGAAGGGATAAGATTTGTGAATTAAAACCACAAAATCGCTAAAAGACAAGAATCATACAGTGAGAAGTTAAAATTTTGTGAAAATCACTCACAATCGCGATTGTCTGAAGACTATAAAAGCCTGAAATCTCAGAAAATTATTCATTTGAGTGAAAGAGTGAGTGAGAGGAGCTAACAAAATCGTGACCTTCTGCAAATACAAGATTTTTGGACATTTTTTGATCAGGCAGAAAGGTAATTTTCTTACAACAAGTTTTTGCATGATTTCAAGTTCAACCTTTTGGAAAAAGCACAAAAAACACAGAAAATTGTTAAAAACCAAACACGATTCTATTCACAGAATCGTGAGGAAACACGATTCTATTCACAGAATCATGAAAAAACACGATTCTATTCACATAATCGTGAGAAACACGATTATATTCACAGAATCGTGAGAAACATGATTCTATTCACAGAATCGTGAGAGAACACGATTCTATTCATAGAATCGTGGAAAATCTAGAATATTCACTGAATTGTGGAAAAGACGATTCTATTCACAGGATTGTGGTAAACACGATTCTCTTCACATAATTGTGAATTAGTTGAATGATTTTGAGATCTGGGAATAAATTGTTCACACCTGAAAAACAAGAGTTAAAAAGGAAGGAGACAGAGCCAGTGATAGGAGATTTACAAGAAGAAGAATTAGGGCAGGTAAATAACATGGAAAACCTAAATGAAACAAATGAATCCTCTAAAATTAGTGATTCTAGAAATATTCTCAAGTATATGCATACAAGTAGGTTTGGAACCTATGTGTATCAAGATGGTATGCATAAGTTTCTCATTAGGATGAGAAACTTAGAAGTTCCCTTAAATATAACACCAGTAGCACAATTTAAGGATGGAAGATATGAGGATAGATAGGGATGTGTATACATATTCTCACAAGATCTAGAAAACTCTAATGATTTAGGGAAATGTGCAGACAAGAGACCTTGGGAACAAAACCTAGGGCAACCAGACTTGTCAAGACAAAATGAGACTCACACTAATATCGAACAACAATAAGGTAGGAGAGCACACACTTCCCCAAATCCTTTTGAAAGAGAAGCAAAAGGAATGAATGATTTCCAATCAGAAGGAGATATCAGTGGCAAAACCATGGAAGAATGTTTAGGCCCTATGAAGTAGCTAAATGCATGAAGAATCAATATGAAGGGTATTCTGATCCTCATGCCCATGCTATAGAATTTAGACAATTAATTAGGGCAAAAGAAGTGGAAGATTATAAAGTACAATTTGAAGCATTTGGTCTAAGCCTAAGTGGACCTGCACTGTCTTGGTTCATTCCATTGAGAAAGGAAATGTATCCAGAAATTGAATCCTTCCTTGAAGCCTTTATAGGGGAATTTTCAAAAACTGGAATTAAACATAGTACAGCTACCCTGATACATAGCTTTAAACAACAAGAAGATGAAAATGTCAGAGAGGCAGCTAGGAGATTCAAGCAATACATTGATAGATGTCCAAGAGAAGAGGTACCTTCAATGGAAAGACAAGCGTCTTTGTTCATAGAAGGATTGAGAAGTGCACAATTAAGAACCTTGGTGTATTATAGGAGATGTTCTGATCTAGGAGCATGTGTGAAAGAGGCAAAAGACTTAGAGGATAACAGAGGACATGATTTATTAGCATTTGACCAACCAAGAACAAATGAAGATAAAATTCCACCAGCTGAAGAATTGGCACAAGCTATTACTAAAGCCCTAGAAGTTAACACCAAGACAAATTTGATAAACATCAGAATAGCAACCAACAAGAAATGCTATAACTGTGGAGAAAATCATTTGGTTCAACAATGTCCTTATCACAAACCACAACATTTGCAAGATAGAAAAACACTCAAATACTGTACATTAGAAAGAAAATGGGCAAACCATACCAGAGAAGAATGTTTCTACAATAAACAACCCATTAAAGAAAGAGAATATGTGAACCAACACAACTCACAAAGAGAATCTGGATTTGTTGAGCAACCAAGACCTGTACTTGGCCAACAACCATCATTACCAACAAATGTAGTACCAGTAAAATACACACCAATAGAAGAAGAAAGCTCAAGACTTAGATCATCATACAGAGAGGATTATCATTGGAATGAAGGATATCAGGAAGATTGGGAAGAATATGAACAGAGAGAATCAGAACTGCAAGCCTTGGACTTGGGAAACGGGAGACTTGAAATGGGCATAGCCACATTTATGTACATAACTAACAATTACATGTCCAATCAGAAACCCTAATTCAAAGGAAGTCAAAAGATAACTTGTTATAGATATGGGGGGGGACATTACATTAGAGAATGCCCACAACCTCCTACACTAAGAATAGAAGAAGCCTATTGCAAGGATTGTGGCAGGGAACACTTAATAAAGGATTGCCCAAGAAACCCTAAAAAACAACAGAATATATCTAATAACATACCATTAAAAACAGTTAACATAATGGAGCAAGAAGAATTGAGTGACCATGATCAAGCAACTGTAAATGCTATAGCAAGAGCACAAGCTAAACAACAAGAAACAACAAAGGAGCCACACACACACGAACATAAGAAAATCCCATTTTCAAAAGAAAAGAAAAACAGACAAAAAGGAAGATGGGAAAGAAAGATGAGAATGGGAAAAAATTTGGAAGAAGAAACCATGGAACATTCAAACAACAGTCAACCACAAAATACACAAACTCAGGAAGAGGCAAAAAATTCACAAAGTCTGGAGACTCTAATAAGAGCATACAAGGGTAGAATTCAAGATGGACCAAATCGTACAGATCATGTGATGGCATATCCTATGCCAGATTTAGAGGATGAAAGAATGCAAAGATGTAAACAAATCATACAGGAAGCACAACTCAAAATGGGGGAACTAGACAATTATCAAACAAAAGTTGAAGAATCAAATGCAACAGAAACCAAGAAACATTTTGATCAGGAAGATATTTCACAAATAACCTTCCAAATCAATCTAGACAAACACTGTACAATTTTATATCACACCACAATGGAGGAGATAGTAAACAAAATCCACACTGACAACACAAGATAAAAAATTGGGAAACAAAGTCAAAGAACCTAGATCCACATCAACAAGAATTGGAAGAGCTATTGTACATACCTATTGATAAAATAGGAGGATACTGTGAAGGAGAAGAAGGGAACTCAATCTTGAAAATACAATTTGGTAATAATCATGCTAAGGCCATATTAGACAGTGGATCAGAGTGGCTATCATGACTAAACAAACTTGGGAGAAATGGGGAAAAAATGAGTTAATACCCACTAAAATGAGATTACAACTTGCAGATGGACACATAGTAAAACCCCTAGGAATATGGGAAAAGGTGACTGTGGAAATATGTGGAATTGAGATAGAGCATACTTTTGCCATAGTTGAATTCCCACAACCCACTTCATATGAAATTATCCTAGGAAGACCATTCATGAGAAAAATGCAAATTGTGCAAGATTGGGGTAATGATTGCCTATACCTTCAAAGCAAAGGAAGGATAACTAAAGTAAATTTAAGAAATGGTCAATATTGTGATATGTCCCCTCAAGAATGGTTCAAAGTACATCAAAATTAGGAATTAAGTGAAGAATCAGGGAGTGAAGATGAGAATGAGACAGAATCATCAATTTGGAAATGTAATGTGATAAGGAATCTCATAGATAAAAAAAGGATGTTAAAAAAAGGAGATTTTCTAGGAGAAAGAAAATCACAAGATGAAAGCTACATACCACAGAAACTTAAGGATGAAGAATGTGAGCCTTATGGTTGGAATCAGATTTTAATCACCATGGATCTAGCAAATGATGAGTATGTGGGAGTAAAATTCCAAAATGAAGAAGGATATGATATCTTTCACATAGGAATACAAATGATAAAGGTGTCAAAAACAGAGGAAGACCAGGAGGAAGGAATAATATTAAAAAATGGGAAAACACAATATCTGGAAGCAGTGGAAGCTACTGATTTTATAAAAGACAAAATCTCAGGAACATATAAAAAAATAAACACAAAAAGATAGAAAAAGATCAAGAAGTTGAAAAAAATAAAAACATAAAGAAATAAGACCAACAATTTGATGTACCTACAAACTTCAAGACCTATGAAGTAAAAGGCAGGTTACTCCTAAAAATAAAACCAAAAAGAGAGAAGAAAAAAGGGGAGGCATATGACAATGAGGAACAAACTAAGAAGGTGACGATCACTCAAGAAGAAGGAGAAGAGAGACATATTGTTATAGCTCATGACATGACAAATCAAGAGGAGGAAGCATTGAGGAAAATGGCTAAAAGCTATAGGGATGTGTTTGCTTACAATTATAAAGATTTGAAAGGAATTGACCCTAAAATCTATGAACATAAGATTCCTATTACTCCTGATGCAAAACCTAGCAAACAAAGATACTATACATTTAATGACAAATACTCTGCTAAAATAAAGGAAGAAATTGACAAGCTACTGGCTACCAATTTCATTTATGATATTGAGTATACAGAGTGGATATCTCCTATAGTTGTGGTACCAAAAAAGAATGGAAAACTCAGGGTATGTATTAACTTGAAAAAAGTTAATGCTGCAACTATAAGGGATAGCTATCCATGGCCCATAACAGACCATCTTTTGGAAAGAGTTGCAAGTAAAGAGGTCTATAGTTTTTTGGATGGTTTAAAGGATATAATCAGGTACCAATAGCTTTGGAAGACCAACATAAAACTGCCTTTTCCACAGAATGGGGAATCTATGCCTTTAGGGTTATGCCCTTTGGTTTAACTAATGCTGCAACAACTTTTCAAAGACCGATGTGTCACATATTCAAAGAATTCCTTAGAAATATAATGGAAATTTATGTGGATGATCTTTGCACTTTTTCATTAAAAAGACAAGATCATTTAAAGGATCTGGAAAATATATTCAAAAAATGTAGAACATACAGAGTATGTTTAAATCCAGAGAAATGTGTGTTCTTTGTGAGGCAAGGGAAAATGTTGGGTCACATAGTTTCCAGAAATGGAATTTCAACTGATGAAAGAAAAATTAAGGCCATATTGGAACTTCCAAGACCAACCAATGTAAAATAACTTCAAACTTTCATGGGACATTGTGGGTATTATAGAAAATTTATACACAAGTTTGCAGACATTGCAAAACCTTTGTATGCATTAATAAAAAAATTTGAATGGACCAAAGAATGTGATCAAGCCTTTGAGACTTTAAAAACTTGTTTGGTAACAACACCAATTCTGAAAACCCCACAATGGAATAAAAATTTTCATGTTCATGTGGATGCTTCAAATTATGCTTTGGGATGTGTGTTAGCACAACTAGGGAGCAAATTAGACTTTCCAATTGCTTATGCTAGTAGGGAATTGAATTCAATAGAAAAAAATTATACAACCACTGAGAGGGAAGGGTTGGGAATGATATTTGCTGTAAAAAAATATAGACACTATCTTTTAGCAAAAAAATTTAAATTCTTTGTGGATCACCAAGATTTACTCTACTTGGTAAAAAAACCATGTCACACAGGTAGGATAGTCAGATGGTTCCTCTTACTGATGGAATTTGAATTTGAGGTAGTGGTCAAAAAAGGAAAAACTCATTTAAGAGCAGATCGTTGTCCAAAATTCAAACCAAAGAGCCAAGTTCACCTTTAGATGATGACTTACCAGATGCATATCTACTCAAAATAAAAGGTATTCTTGAATGGGCCATGACTATAGTACCTTTGCTAACAATGGGACCTTGCAGAACATTTGGAAACAACACACATCTGGTATTACAAAGTAGGAATTTTGTACTACTAGCTGGATATTTGTATCATCTCAATCATATGGGTATATTGGAATATTGTACTCCAAAAGATGAGCAGCATGAGTATTTAAGAAGAGCTCATTGTTGGAATCTCTGTATTCATGCTTCCATGATAGTCAGCTTAAACAATCTCAATAAGATGGGAGTACATTGGCCTAATAAGATTCAGGATGTAAAAAAATATGTCTCTAACTGCTGGGAATGCCAATCCTTGCAAAATTCAAAAATTACAGCTTTGTATTGGTTTCAGAAAAATCCAGATTGGAGTACAAATATAATTGAGGAGTTGAGAAGAAATAAGAAAGGAGAGCCAGTAAGAGCTAGTGTAGACTCAAGGAATCTACAAATGATTTCTGAGGAGTATCAACTGATAGGAGATCAATTGTACAAGAAAGGGATGGATGGATATTTGAGGATTTGTGTTCCTGAAAAAAAGTATATGGAAATGTTAGAGATGGCACATTCTAGACTAGCAAGAGGACATTTTTCAAGTGAAAGGACTGCTAAACTCATATTATATTTTGGGTTTTGGTGGCCAACTCTATTTCCTGATGCAAGAACCTCTGTGAGAAGATGTGACATTTGTCAAAGAGTGAGTCAACCAAATAAAAGAGATAATATGCCATTGATACCGCTTATTTCAGCAAGAGCATTCAGTAAATGGGGGTGAGATTTCATTGGACCTATACATCCTCTAGTAAAACAATCATGCTGAATATATACTAGTAGCCACAGATTACCTGACCAAATGGGCAGAGGCCAGGGCTACAAAAAGGAATGATGCTCAGACCACTACAAGATTTCTTTATGAAAATATTATCACCAGATTTGGATTACCAATTGAATTGGTAACTGATAGGGGGACTCATTTTTTAAACCAAGTAATAGAAAACATAACTGAATATTTCATAATCAGTCATAGAAAGTCAGCCCCTTATCATCCACAAGCCAATGTATTAGTAGAAAGTACTAATAAGGTACTCTGTACTGTTTTGTCGAAATTGGTAGATACAAATAGGAATGATTGGGATTTGCAACTTAATCATGTCTTATGGGCTTATAGAGTGGCATACAAAACTACAATTGGAACAACACCATTTAATTTGGTATATGGACAAAATGAAATTTTGCCTTTGGAATTTCTCATTCCAACATTAAAAGTGGGAAATCAATACAAGTGGACTGGACATGAGTTATTTGAGAGAGTGGTGGAATTGGAAAAACTTGGAGCTTCTAGACTTCAAGCAATCATGAGCATATATGCAGACAAGAGAAGGCATAAAGCTTATCATGATGTTCATATTAAAGAAAAAGATTTGTAGGTAGGAGACTTAGTTTTGGCTTATACAGTAAAGGAACATCAGAAAAAATTTCAGAAGAGGGGGCATGGACCTTATATTATCAACCAAATCAGTAATAGTGGAGCTGTCCAATTAGCTAATATAGATGGAGAAATCATGCCAAATTTCATAAGTGGATGTAGGGTAAAAAGATATGATCTTCCATTAACTATTTCTGAATGGAGAAGAATACATTAAGCTCAAAACAGGAAAAAAGAAGAGGAAAAAATTAGGAATGAGGCTCAACAGGAGGCAAAGGAAAGGATAAGAAAAATCAAGGAGATTAGAGAAGTTCTCTTGTGTGAAACACCTTTAAGAGTGAGAGAGCATTTGCCAGTTATAACAATGAATCTCCATAATGAGAAAATCAAGGTTTTGATAGATTCAGGTGCACAAGTTAATTTGATCAATTCAGTTTTGTTGGATAAGTTCAATTTTAAAAGGACTGAGAGTAAAACATTTATCAAAACACTGGAAGGACAAATAATACAAAGTTTGTCTTCACCATCTATTAAAGTTAAGTTCAATGAAGAATATATGAAAATAGATTATGAAGAATGGCCTAATCATATGATGACTGAGAAATTGATTTTGGGACAACCATGGCTCAGGCAAGGTAAAGTAATTTTAGATTTTGAAAATATGAAGCTTAAGTTGACACTAAATGACAAAAGGTTTTTAATGTTTTTATTGAGTGATGAAGAACAGGAAAATCAACAAGATATCTATGACTCAGATCTGGAGGGATTTACTTTTCCACTAGAAGCTACAAGGAAACCGCAAACAACACTTCTTCATGACCAAATCTATTTCAATAAAAAACAGGAGAAAATTGAAGAAACCAAAGGTGTTGAAAGGACAGAAGAAAGGTGGAAAGTGTGGGATACTCAGAAACATCAAGATATCAAAGCTGAAAGGATGTGGAAACCTAGAAAGTCCAAGCATTCCTTATCAACAAAATGCAGTAACACTAAGTGGATGTGGAAACCAAAGACATCCAAGTATTGTGTGTTAAAATAAGATTTTTATACTCCAAAAAAGGAATCAATAGGAATTAAGTATTTTTGGGTAAGAAAATAAGATCTGCTTCAATGGAAAGAAAAGAAGGATGAAGACACTAAAATAGTTCAAAAGCATGAAGAATTACAAATGAAGGAAAAGGCAAAATGGTCATCTAATACACACTTGGGATTCTTGATAAAGAATTCAGAATTTCACCAGAAGGGAATTATGACATCTTGGAAATTATTTCCATTTACTCTACCTCATCCTTTTTCTAGGAAAAGAAATAGGAGGGGAAGAGAGAAAAGAGGAAATTATTATTTAAAAAAAAGAAGAGAAAATAGAAAAAAAAGAGAGAAAAAATAACAATTATTATTAAAAGAAAAGAGAAAAGAAAAAAAGAGAGAGAAAAAATAACAACTCTTTTGTTTACATAAGTTATATAGCACGAGCAAGATATAAGTTATGATTTGGCAGGGTTAAAGCAGTCACTATTCTTTTAGTCATTGGTTAATTATTTTTCCTATAAAAATCTAATGTTTTTTTTTAATTCATTCATTTTTTCTTTTTATTATTAAAAAAATAAATAAAAAAGAGAGAAAGGAAGAGAGCACTAGACATCTTGCTACACATGTGATGATCACTTCAATTGAGTTATATCTGTGATACAAATAAGGAAGTCAGGATTCATCTGAGATTTTATTTTTTTCTTTTTCATTACACCTCAAGACAAATGTGATTTCTTTTATGTTTTTTTATGACTCATGTGGGTGGAGTATTCTTTTTGGTTATGATATATTTTCTCCAGAATGGTGAATCTGAAAGAACTGCCAATTCATGACTTCAAAGCAGACTCAGTAACCTTGTCTAGAGGACATTGGTTCTTAGACAGTGAAGCAGCAGTGGAAAAGGTGGAGTTGGAGTTTGATGAAGAACAAGATATTCTAGAAGCCGAGAAGATAGCCAAGGAACTAAAGGAAACTCTTAGCATCATTGGTCAGCATATTTTTATAGTAGGAGCTGGAGGCCATAAGTATACAATGCTATGTCAAGAATTATATAAATTCCAAAAAATAGCAATCAATTATAAAAGATGGAAAGTAGTGGGATTACACAGACTGCTGGATGAACCTCTTTTCTTTATAGATTTTGAGAGAGTATCACAGGTGATGAATAGTCTGTTAGAAGTTGGCAAAGGTAATGAAGCATATTTCAGATGCTCAGTGAAAAACAAAGAAAACAAAGAGGTACAAATCACTATAAAAGCAGAACATATCAGGGAAGCCCTTCAGTTCTATTCCATGGGAACTAAGCTGGATAATAGTTTTGTCAAGAAGAATAAAGCAACTTATGCTGGATATTCCAAATTTGTGGATTTCAAAGGGAAAGAGAATGAAGAATATGCTATCAGGATGTTTCTTCAATATTTGTGTTTCCCAAAGCTGCCTAGATGTACCATGCCACATAAGCCAGTGATGCTGATCATGTTCAATAATAAAGACAGGACCAAGCCATTTGGAGTAATGGATGTAACTCGCTACATTCATGATCAATTGAAGGAAGCAGCAAAGCATTGGGAACAGAAGAAGTTCATGAATGGAGCATAATTCTTAACCAGGATTATATATCATGTTTTAGGTATGGAGGATCAGCTAAAGTTGGCTCCAGAAGCCCAATATTTCAAGAGTTTGATGTCATGAATCAAAAGTCCTTCTAAAATAATGTCTATAAGAGAAGAAAAAGCTCAAACAAGCATGAGGGGATCAGAGAGGAAAAAGAAAGGGATATCAGAAGAAGTCATTCCAGTAAAGAAGAGACGATTGGATCCCAGGAAAGTAGAATTGGAACAGGAGGAAGCAACAAAAGAAGAGCATGAAGCTGCTCAGAAGGAGGTACAGTCCTCAAAGGAACCTCATCCACCTCAAACAAGTAAGGAACAATTGTATGCTTATCTGACACAAGGAAACAATAAAAGGGCAATTTATGAAGCCTAGTATCAGAAAATGTTGGAAGACTATTCTTGTAAAGCAACTGACTGGATAAAAGAAGAAGTGGAACATTATGAAGAGCTACATGATCAAATTATGGCTGTAGATACTGAAGAAGTATTTGTTAAAAAGGAAGTGGAATTGCTTGCATATTTCAAGGAGTTACAAGGTTCTCCTATAACCAAAACTACAGTAGTAGTGAAGAAGAAGGTTCAAAAAAAACCTGTTCAGAAAAAGAAGTTAACCAAAAAGAATAAGGGAAAAACAGGTGAACAGGTACAAAAAGAGGAATCAGTAAAATTGCCTTTAGAAGAAAAGAAGCAGGAGGAATCAATTATATTAGAAGAATATAGAATGGACAAACAAGGGATGGCTAGTTTCTCACAGTTTTCTTCAGATTCATAAAGTGACATTGAGAACTTTCTTTTGAAAAGTTTAAATCTCTCAGTACCTAGCACACCAATAGTGACAGTACAAGCCTCTGAAAGAAGCAAAACACGAGAAGATTTGAGCTAGAAGTCGCGAGGGATACAGGTCCATGAAGAAGCAGCAAAACAAGTTAGTCTTGGGGAGGAAAAAAGGATATTAAAAGGTAAAGTAGTAATGAGGGAAGAAGAACTTGAAGCAAGGAAAGAATTCAGTAGTGGATTAGTGGAGACAGGGTTTAAAGCAATATGGACAAAACCATCTCAGCAAACCTATTTCAAACTAAACGAGGAAAAGCTAGAAGTAGAAAAGGAAGCTCATATATGCAGCTTAGTGCACAATAAAGAAGATAAAGATCAGATTGAGGAAATAGAGGAAGTATTGGAAAAGGTGGATTTCCAAGAGGTTAAAGAAGGGAATACAGAAAAAGAAATAAATCAAAGTATAGAAGAGGTACTTTATGATCTAAATCATGGTGTAGAATCCACACATACAAGTGAATAGGAAATAGAAGAAGAATTAGATCTTATGGACATAGATGAGCAGGAAGAGGGACAAAACGAGAAGCAATTAAATGATCAAATAAAGATCTTAGCAGAGAGTGACTCCACCTCAATTCAGGATAACCAAGTACAGAAAGAGGAAAGACAGGTCATTGAGGAAAAACAACAAGAAATTGAGGAAAAGAAGGCAGAAGAAATGGAAGAAGAAAAGGGCTATGGAGAGCAAGAGAATCAGGTCATAGAATTTGAGGAAGAGGATAAAGAAGAAAATGAATGCAAAGAGGAAAAGCAGATAGAAGTGAAGCAAGTGGAGCTAGAAGCTGAGTTAGAAGGATACCCAAGGATATCAGGTCTGCCTACAAAGTCATCATGAGCCATATAGAGCAATTCAGACCATCTAGTAGAAACATGATTATATCAAGAATGGTGGCTGAATCAGAGTTTGTGAAAGGTAGTAGAATTATTACTGAGCAAAAGAAAGAAAAGGAACAGTTAGATGAACAGCTAAGGATTTTCTAGGAAAGAAATGAGGATTTGACCGAAAGGATAATCTCATTGGAAGAACTGGAGGTTCAATAGAAAAATAAAATTCACTTTCTTGAGGACAAATGTGCTACACAGATGGAGCATAGTAGCAAAATGGAAATGGAGCTAAAGAAAATGGAAGGAAGATTCAGAACACTTCAAAGCTCATATCAAATCATGGTCAAAGCAAATGAAGGTATAAACAGATTATTGATGGAGGAAGGACAAATGAAAGAAGAAAGTAAGATTGTACAGATAACACAGGATGAGAGGGAGGAATTGAATAAAGAGATTCTAAGGCTACAAGCAGAATTGAAAGAGGTCAAAGAATTGGAAAAGCAAGCTAGTATACATGCTGCAAGTGCAATGAGAGGATACAACAAATTACATCTGGATATGACAGAAGAAAGGAGTAAAATACATTTGAAAATGGAAAAAGAAATAAATGAATGGAAATCAGAGAAAGAATTGTTGATATCCAAGAATCAAGAACTTATGATGATGGTGGAGGATCTACAGAAAAAATTTGAAAATTCACAAAAATAGGTTGAAGATCAGGTGGTGACTACACAAGCAGAGGAATATGAGGGAGTTGAAGATAACAAAACTCAAAATGTTGATGAAACAGAGGACAAAGCTGTGGAAGAATATTCATATGAGTTTGTTCAAAAGCTTCTAACTGACAGAGAATCAAGAATGGAATTTATCAGAAAGATGCATAATGAATATGAAGAACATATTGTGAATTTTGCTCTTAATAGGGGAGTAAATCCAGACCAACACCATTGGGCAACAGATGGTCTAGGTATACCATTTTGTATGATAATGGAGAGTATTAAAAATTACCAGACTCCAAGGGTAGGACTATCACCTAACAAATATTTGGAATATGAAGAGGATATTAATGTCACTAAGGAACTATTTGAAAAGGCTAATCCTAAATGGAGGAACAGGTGGTTAGATGCCAACAAGGAGTGCAAGAAAATCTGGAAAGAGGCACCTATTCAGCTAAAGATCAATCCAGCCTATTGTCCAGTAGCAAGGAGAAGAGAATGGTCAGTGTTGTGGGAAAGAAGAAATGCAGGGCAGATTCTAGCAAAATGGTTGAACTTTCCAAAAATAGCAAGACCTAAAGCAGGAACATGGCCAACAAAGAAGTATATGATTGACACATCAGAGTCTGTTATATCTACATATAAAGATGTCAATAATCCAGCTTGCATTCTATTAATCAGAGTGATGTGACCCATAATGCCATGTATAGAAACATTTACAGATACAGATGTCAGAACTTTCAATTATATTGGATTCAATTCACGGACTGATGCTTTACTTTTTGATCTAAGTGAAACTCTAGACCAAATTTGCTTAATGGCATATTATAGTAGAACAATATTTTTGGGTAGCCATTACCTTTAAATTTTTGAGGATGCCTTTGATTACGGATTTTTTGAAAGAGAGTCAAAAATCTTTGGGAATTTATCAGTAGTCACAAAATCTGGACTCACTGCATATGAAGCTGCATATACAGAATATTTGAAGAAAGATGTGATAGACAAACCAGAGGAAGCCATACAATGGAGAAAAGCTCTATTTGAGATGGTGAATAATTTGAACATTACATAAAGAAAAAGTCATGATCTATTGTCACAGGTTTATCAAAGAAGACAGAAGTGAAGGAAGCTCTCACTACTTATCTGCAAGAATATCTTTTGTCAGGAGCCAAAAAGTCTAGGAGGGGAAGAATGTTAGAAGAAGCATTTTTTGAAGGGAAATTATTTGTAAAATGTCAAAAAATTGTAGAAATATTTATGCAAATGATGTAAAAATGAGGAAGAGTCTTCCTCATGTAAATTAGAATCATATGTATTTTTTCTAGAACTTTTGGAAGCTCTTTGATAGCATATTTTTAGATTAGAAGGGAAAAGGACCAAAACTCAAGTGTGAAAGAGGACACTTGAAAATGTATAAAAGATAATTTCCTCTATTTTGAGAGGGTTGGTTGTATTATTTTTGCTATCCAAGTAATGTAAAGAGCTCTCCTGTAGAAAATCGTGTTTCTCCCTTTCATGTATTTTCTCTTGATTTATTGAGTCTATTCTTTGTGTAATCCATGGAATTTGTAAGCTTCAGTTGTGTATTTCTGAGTATGGTGTATGAAGAGAGGTGATTATTAGTGTATTGAGTGAGAAAGTGCAGAAGAACAAATCTGGAAATGGAAATTCTCAATTTTCATAGAATCTTGATTGTCTCGTCTGTGTGATATAGGTACTGTTTTTGAAATTTGACTTCATAATTCTATTCTACTGTGGAAATGGCACACTTTAGGCACAAAGATCATTGAAAATGATGTTGTAGAACTCAAGTTAAACAAAACCCTAGATATTTTTCTCCTTCTTCATAATTTCTCAGAAAAACAGTCATCTTAATCCTTATTCTTGGATTCCATTAACTAGAAGGGGTTGTGGTGTTTGCATACTTCCCGGATTGACAATTTAAAGATGTGTAGTTGATGCTTTGTGCTATAATGATTGGAGAGGACGACTCCAAAGGGTAACAACAAACACATATCCAAAAATCCTCAAGCATAGCAATAAAGCCAGGGAAACCCCTTCATAGGGAAAAATAGTTGACAAAGTGTTCCACATAGACAACATGTTCACTTGCCTATACCAAATATGAGTACAATACCCAATACTCACTTGGAAAGTGAGATGATGAATCAACCACCCTTTCCTTTAAGACCTTCACAAGGAAGAGAACTAGGTGTGCATCTTGTGGTTCAAGTTATTCCTCAACCTCTTTAAGTAGGTAGAAGACTGAGACCTCACTAAGTGGCAAGACACCTAAGAAATCATTATGACGGGTCACGAGATCCATATGATCACATGGCAAAATTCAAGCAAGTGTTGTGGGTAGAATAGGTAGATGAATTTTTTATTCAATTTGAAACTTTTGGACTTACATTGGTAAAAAATAGCTTTAACTTAGTTCAACCCTTGGATCCCAACCGATTTGCTCATATAGAGCAATCTTTAGAACAATTCATTGGTGAATTCATGAAGAGATGAATCCAACATAATACTTCTTCCTTGATTCATAGCTTTAGGCAAGCTTCCAATGAATTTGTGGGACTGGTAGCTAGAAGATTCAATCAATATGTGGACTATTGTCCTATGGTTGAGAGGCCCACCCAAAAAAAGATAATATCATTATTCTTGGATGGCTTAGCTAATGCAAACATGAGAACCTTGGTGTATGTGAAACGCTTATAGACACTGAGTGAGTATCTATTAGAGTGCATAGATTTGAAAGGTCAATTAGCAAATGATTCGAAGATCTCGCAGACCATGACGAAGTCTCATGATACTTCTAGTAGTGTATCTTCCCAATCTAACAATGTGGAGAAATTAGCAAATTAGTGCACAAAAAGCTGGGAGTTCAACATGAGCAAGGACAAAAACCCTATGAAGCTCAATCTATGTGAATGCCAATGTTGAGAAGATATGTGCATTGTGGAGGGGACCACTGATCTCATGCTTGTGCAAGAAGAGAACCTGTCCTCCCATAGACATATCAATATAATAGGAAGCTGATGCAGGGAACAAACCTCTACTGTCATATTGAGTAGAGATACACTAATCATTGAGTCCTCTTACGAAAAACAATATTATGAACATGACGGTTATGGAAAGGCATATGGATCCGAATATTTCAATCTAATGTATGTGGCACCTAGAGCTCAAGCTCTAAGAAGACCAACAATGAGACCATCTACACCTAGAGGACCATGTCATAGATGTGGAGGAGACCACTTCCTTAGGGAATGCACAATGCCCTATCATCCACCACCTTAGAAGGTATGTGAAGGATATTGTAGTAATTGTGGAAAAGAACACCTCTTTATGGATTGTTCCAATAACCCTTCTAAAGCACCCTCCATTACTAAAATCATCATGATTAAAGAAATAGAATCATCAAGTAGTGACAAGGAATACACAATACCATTAAAAGCTATCATGAGAAATAAAGCTAAAGAACACCCTCGGGATTCACTATCTCAAGTAACAAAAGACTTGGAAGAACCATTAGAAATCTCAAATAGAAAGAAAGCTCAAAAATGGAAAACTAGATGGGCAAAAATAAAAAACAAAAGTGATTTAAGTTGGTAGAAGAAAAGGAAAAATCGGCACAAGACATCGAATCTAAACCAACAAGTCAAGTCAATAAAAATACGAATGTGGTGAATGGAGAAAGAACAAAAGACTAAGCAAGATCAATTCTAGCATATCATATGCCTAAAGACTTACAAATGTGATTAAAAGCTTATCAATGTATAATAGGGATAGGACATAGTCTAAAGCAACATGAACAAAGTTATCCACGAGGAGACCTAGAGAAGGAAAGGTAAGAAATATGTAAAAAGCTAATTGAAATCTCTTAGACTATGCTAGAACACTCAACACCATGCCTTTCTAAGATGCGATTTGTAGAAGAGGTTTGGAAATCTTCAACTCAAAGTAGAAGAAACTAGAAACAACTAAGGAAGTTGAAGAAAAATTGGAGTTAGAGACCATAGAAACAAACTCTGTGATTCCAAAAGTAGAAGTTGATTGGCCACATGACTTATGGGCCAAATTTCAATAATGGAGGTGGAGAAAAAATGAAGATGAGATCCCTCCTTTCATTAATTAGATGTTTCCATGAATAGACCCATGATGGAACAAGAATTAAACCAAAGGATCTTCCCAATGAGGATCAAGAAAGAGATGAAGCAATCAACTCGCTACCCGTCCAAACTATATGGGTGAATATGAACAAAAATCAGATTTTTTTCATGCCCCTTCAATAAGATGTAAGGAGAAGAGAACTTCAGAGGAGGTGTCAAACACTCTACAAGAGTTGAGAAAAAACTAAGATTCATTGCTCGTTAACCTTGCAAGAGCTTTTGCAAGTAAGCCCCAACTATGGAGTAAATTAGCCACCCAATTGAATTTGGAGGAAGAAAGTACATCAGCCCTAGGAAAAGAAGATTGAAGAAAGATCAAATATTAGAATACCTATGGATAAAGTTGGAGATTTTAGTGAAGGTGATGAAGGAAATACATGTCTCCCAATTAGATTTTGGGGATATATATCCCAATCCATACTAGATACAAGCACTAGAGTAAGCATAGCGACCAAAGAGACTTGGGAAAAATGGGAAAACCAGTCCCATGATTGACCTAGATGAAGTTGCAACTGGTAGATGGTCAAGTAGAACTTCCTTTACAACTCCTAGAAAATGTAATCTTGACTACTTGTGGAGTAGAATTTGAACACACCTTAGCCGTATGTAGATTTGAAAAGGTAGTTAATTACAAGATGATTCTAGGAAGACCTTTGATGTGACAACTAAAGGTAGTTCAAGATTGGGGATGAGACACTTTATATCTTCAACACTAGGGCACAAAAACTGAATAAATCTCTAAAATATTGGTGAGTTGGAAATCAAGCATTCAAGCTCAGAGTAGGAAAAATATATGTGAACCATGCTAATTAAGAAGATAGAGTAGACTAGCATTGAATAAGCAAGGGTTTCTGATCCAACATCCATTGAACCTCATGCATATAGATGCATGGGGGCCAAACAGAAGCCCTTACCTAGTGGTAACCTAAACTTTGTGACATTCATTGATTATTTTTCTAGTAAATTATTGATTGCTCTTTTGAAAAAAATAGATATATCTCAAAGTTTCAAGAAGTTTAAAGATTAATGGGAGAAGGAGATAGAAAGATGTGTTAGACTTGATAAAGGGGAAGAATACTTCTCCCACATTGAGTTCCTAATTCATGTCTAAATTTAGTGGCCCAACATAGTTTTTGTATTTAGCAAAAAATTATATTTCACAAGATTTAAGGTCAATACTTTTTGAGGAAATCCTTCAAACTAACCCCTCAAGCTTTTAATGTGTACATGAAAATTTTCCAGTATCTTTCTTTCATCATGCCTTCAAACATACAATCATCCATGAATATAAGAAATACGTTATTGAGCCACTTTCCTAGATTAAATACATGCTCCTATTAAAAGACACGAGTGCACTCTTGAGCCTAAATGCCATCCTAGTATATCCTTCAGCTCTTTTAGGGGTTCGAAACTTTGAAGATCCAAAGTAATCAGATTGTACCTATGAAAGCCATCAAGGGAAGTATAAATGGTATATCCTATAGCTTCCTAAAGATCTTGGACAATAAATGGCTGAGATAGCCCATCTTCAATGGTGGCTTCATCTTCATTGGTTGATGTATGCATGCTTCTTCAACCTTAATCAATTCAAGCTTGATATATTTTGTGTATATTTGACTAAGAAGATATAACCTACTTCACATAGGTCTTAAGGGTGCAACTTTGTAAATCCCAAGCACTTTGAGAATGCCTATCAAATCTTCATAGGACCATACAAATTCATGTTATAATGTTAAAACAACCAGATGAATTCATGTAATAGTACAAAATTTCCATAGCCATTTTGAAACCCAAAATTGCTTTGATTCAAATTCACTTGTTGAACTAAGGAATTTTTAAGGCATAAGCTTGAAATTCTACTCCTTAATCCACTTTGAAAGGATTTCATGAAAATGAAGTTCAAGTTTCTCCTCTAATGACTTATTTCGAATCTCTATACTTGCAAATTTTTTCACTACATCCTTTGATTTTGATCCAAGATGTAATGTTAAGGCTAGTCATGTATTAAACCGATATTCACATCCTTTAACATAAAATCAATGCTTGGGAGTGTGTTGCTCCATTCTTCTATATCTCCTATGGGATCCATTCCACTCAATAGTTGTCCCATGTAGGAGGTCAAACCCTTCTCAAAGTAGCCCACTTTTTTATTGATCCAATTCTACCGGGATTTGGGTAACTATATCTTCAATAAATTTCAGGTCAAATCTAGGCCCGATTTGGAAACCTACAAAATTTTTTAGGTCTAGCAGATTGGAACTACAGATAACATTTCCTAAAAATCTACTTTTACCAAATACATGTTAGCTTCATTTTGATCTATTAGAAGATAGTACAATTTCAACCCATTTTGGCCTACTAAACAAAAGTCTTATTTTGGTCTAAGTGCTTCAGCATGATTTTGCTACAACAATATTTCTAGTTTGAATTCTACAACATAACCAAGAGAATAAATTGACTGAGAGAACAAAAGCATCCACCAACTCCACCATGTCAATAGAGAGAATGTCCCCACCCATCAAACTCCACCCATATATATACCTCTAGGCCAATGGGGTGCATGTCCTTGGGTTTTGCCAAGATTCCAACCAAGTGGCCCTCATTTGGATATTTTCCCAAGGGTGAGTGTTAAAATTTATGTGTTTTCTAGGGAAAGCTCAAGCATATGTTTTTCACTAAATAACTTAATTTGAAGGCTTTTGAATCTAGAACAGTCAAACCACATGTTTGAAGGTGAAACCTTATCCAAAAGGAGGCATTGAACCACACATGACACTCTAATGAAGAGACAAAGTTACAAGCTAGCTAAATAGAAAAGGAGGGCATTTGAAGAGAAATGGAGGACATATGAAGAGTCATGTAAGGCTCTTATGGCTATTTAAGCACCATCCAAGCTCATTCTAATTATGTGTGGATGGTAGGAAGTCCACGTGCTTCTTGTACATGTGCTATTGAGCTCATAGAAGCTCATATTCTCTTGTATATCTCTCGTACCCTTTCCAAAGGGTGTTGAATTTCTATAGGATATTGTTAGGACTTCATTTTATCTATCTAGGAAGGTCCACTTTCAGAGTTCATATAGTTGTTGAAAAGCGTACAAAGCAAGGATTCTATATCCAGAAGGTATTTGGAAATGTTATCTTGTACCTTGAGTTATAACTATTCCTTTAGCTATTAGTCTATCCCAAAACCTAAAAGGAAAACTAGTATGTCTTGTGTGACTAAGTTGACTAATTTACAAGTGTCCAATTCCAATGATTGATAGCTCATCAGAAAGTGATTAGTGTCTAGTTTATGTGGATAAAAGGGTTTGCCAATTGGTGTCATGAATTTTGATTTATAGTAGGCTTAGTGAGTACTATGTTGAGAGTAACTAGGTCTTGGGCAGGGTCCAAGTTTCTTATTGTGCATTTGGAGAAGAAATGTTCCATCAGTGGTAATAGAGAAGCTTGAAGACATCAAGCTCAATGGAAGAGGAATTGAAGTGAAGCAAAACAACTAGGTGAAGTACTTGACGGCTACATCAAGGGGGAGCATCTAGAGGAGTGCTCACCATCAAAAGAGTAAATTTATCTACGAACTCTACAAAGGTAACACACACCTACTTTTATCATGGCTGATAATTCCAATGCTATTGAGAAGCTTAAGAAGTACAACTACCAGCCTTGGAGGTTTATTGTCAATGGAGACAACTAAGGACATGTAGGATTAGTTGGAGAGAATGTTTACAACTAACAACAAATCTAGGAAGGTGCAATTCAAGAATGAGCTTAACAACATCAAGAAGCTAGTAATTTATCAGTCTATGAGTACCTTAGGAAAGTAAAAAACATTAGGGATTCCCTTGCAGCAATAGGTAACCAATTGGATGATGATGACATGGTGGCATGTTATTTGAATGGTCTCAAGGACGATGACCAATGGAGGCTATTCACTTCTTCTTTGTATGCTAAGGAGGACATGCTTGATCTTCATCAACTTACCACACTCATGATCAATGAGGAGATGCTTCAAAGAAGAAGCAAAGTCAAAGGCTCTCAATATATGCTATATGCAAGAAACAGAGGGAAAGGTAGAGGCAAGGGAAGAGGCAAAGGAAGGAAAAACCAATCCAAAGACATGAATGAAGATGAAGCTAGCACATCCTAAGGCAAAGGCAAAGGAAAGAACCAAAGAGGTAGAGGTAGTGGTGGTTACAACAATCAAGGCAAGATATGTGAGTGATATTCATGTGGAAAGCAAGGCCATTGGGAAAATGAATGCCCTTGAAAGAAGAATCAAGGTAACTATTCTTTTAATGAAGGTGATGACCAAGTCTTAGCTATGAGCCATGCCTATAGGGATCATTTGCAAGATGAAGATGAAAAGTGTTGATATATTTAGGTAGTGATGTGTGTGAGCACATTAGGACCACCGGGGCACTTTTTTCCCTCTTTAGGAGATTTTTTCCCTAGGCTTGTATATATGTCTATAACACTAACAGGTTGCTTATCTTTGTACATTCTAGTGGTAATACATTTAGTATTGTGTGTTCTGCTCCTAGCTTCTTCTTCTTCCTTGTGTTGTTTGTGTGCTTCTGCAGATCTCAAACTCCAACAATTGGTATCAGAGCAGGTCATTGCTTCATCTAGGGCATCATCGATACCCCTTCGATCATAGTCTCAGAATTGCACTAAATTTGGTGAGCATACTCTTAGCTCGTTTTGACCTTTGAATGTAGTATTGTAGTTCCTTTGCAAGATATTTCAACTTTTTGTGCCAAAGATATATACAAGTTTTAGCTCACCAGTATAAGCTTGTCAAAGTTTTCTATAGGTTTAGTAGAACTCGATAGGGTAGTTCTCTTCAACTTTTTGAGGTTCAATAAATTTTCTACATTACGTTGTCTTATTCAGTGGCCATGGCTGAAAGCAATTATGTATTTTGTATGTTGGCTATTGAGGATAAGTTGAATAGTACCAATTACCCATTATGGTCTTATATGATGCATCATGTATTGGTTGCAAAAGGACTGTGGAATATTGTGTAGGGTGTTGAAAAATGTCCTATTACACCTGCAAACACAGTTGTTGAAGGTGACATAGATAGCATTGAAGATGATGATATTCTTCATGTTCCTATTCATGTTGCAGTTCCTATTGCACCTACTTTAAAGAAAATTTGTTGGGATGGCAAAGATGTTCAGGCACATGCATTGATAGCCTTTTCTATCAAATGTTCCATTATTCCTCACATTTTCTCTTGTAGAATAGCTAAGAATGCTTGGGATACACTTACCACTTTATACCAGGCAAGGAATGTTGCTTGTGTTGCTTATCTTCGAAAACAATTGGAGAGTAAGCACATGAATGAAGGAGATTCCATGGATAATTTTCTAACAAAGATCAAAGATTTGAAGGAACAATTGATTTTTGCTGATTAAGTCTTGCCTGAGAGTTCACTTGTGCAAACTATTCTGAATGTTCTTCTCGATTCATATCAAAGTTTTTCTTTTGCTCTTCGCTTGATGATGAATGATAATCCAAATGCCTTAACATTTGATGAGTTAGTATCTGTTTTGTTGCACGAAGATCAGTTTAGGTAGAACAGGTCCATTATGCGTGTTGCAGATCAAGCATTCCTGGCTAGTCAGAAGGGCAAAGGTAAATGGAGCTCTTCTACTAGTAAGCAAAAATATGCTAATTCTGCATAAGCAAAGAAGGATGACATAGATGAGAAAAAAATAGAAAAGTAAAAATAGTTTTCCAAATAATGTAAAGGAAATGATCATGTCATAAAGATGTATCCAAAGCTAGTTGCTAAAGAGGCAAGGAAGAAAGAGGCTGGAATGGTTGTTGTGGAGGCCTCTACACCCAAAATAGAGTCTGCAAATCTTGTGCAGAATGAAGAATGCGTGTTTACCACTATTTGCAATTATGACCCATCTTCTCGTGAACAGTGCGTGTCTGTAGTAGACTGTGATGTTTGGTACTTTGACAGTGGGGCAACCAAACATATTACATTGCAGAATAGTTTCTTCACTTCACTTGATCTTGCCCCTAGAGGGAATACTATCACATGCACCAACAACTCCTCTTATCCTATCATGGGAGTTGGTAAGATCATTCTGACTACTGCTGATGGTAGTTCTTTTACATGGTTGGATGCTTTATTTGTGCCAAGGATCAAGGAGAATCTGTTATCAGTTTAAGCTTTAGCCAAGATTGGCTTGGTTGTGAAATTTATTGATGACAAATGTAGAACTCATGATCTATCAAATAGCGACATCATTATTGCTTCTGGGATTTTATGTCATGGGTTGTATAAGCTCATAGACTATGAAAAATCTATAAATGATTCAGCATGTGCAATACATGATTCTCACGCTATTTCAAATGCAAAGCTTTGGCATGCATGCTTTGGTCATTTGAATTTTGCGAGTTTGCTATGCTTGTAGAAATCTAAAATGGTGTCCTCTTTGCCCAAACTTGAAGCACCTGGTAAACATGTATGTGAAGGCTATATTTTGGGCAAAATGCAGTGTTGCTCATTCCCAAAAGATGGTTTACTTTGAGCTACTCAGAAATTGTAGCTTGTTCATAGTGATGTGTGTGGTCCTATGTAGACACCCTCGTTTGGAAACTATCTTTACTTCATGACTTTCATTGATGATTTTTCCAGGCATGCATGGGTATATCTATTGAAAGCAAAGTCTGAAGTGTTTGTGTGCTTCAAACAATTTCTAATTTTGGCTCAAAATCTGTTAGCATGTACAATGGCTCCATTCTAATCGGGTGGGAATGCATTTTGGTTAGCCATGATGTGGTTTATGTGGAAGATACTATTCATCCATTACTTTCATGTCTAAGGAGACATTAGTTAGCTCCAAAGACATGTATGACACTTTGCTGCCTCTTTTTTGAGGTGGATAGTCTAGTGCTGGTCCTTATGAGGTAGCTTCTCATCCTTTACAAGTTTCATGTGATTATGCAGATCATCCATTTCTGATGTAGCTTTACATGATGCAATCATTGATGAGAGAGCTGATATTGAGGTGGCAAAATCTATGCCAAAATAGTTGGTGCAAACTTTGCATGATAGAAAACTAGATGCAGCTTTGTCATATCGTACTCATTTTGGCTCTCATAGTGCTTCCTTTGCATCAGATTGCTATGCTATGGATGCCTGTAGTCTCTGTGATGAGAATGAGTCTGTTTTGTTTGATGAAGCATAAAATTCAAAAAATTGGATGGCTGTTATGCAATCTAAATATGATGCTACAATGAAGAATGGTACATAGTCTTTATGTGACTTGCCTTCTAGAAAGAAGGCCATTGGCACTAAGTGTGTATACAAGCTGACTAAATTTGTTGCAAGAACTTTGCTTCTACATGCCAAATGACTAGTGTTTGTAGCATCTGTGCACTTGCAACTCATCATGGTTGGCAATGTACATTAGTTGAACATTAAAAATGTATTTCTAAATGGTGACGTGCATGAACAAGTGTATGTTTTTCAGCCCCATGCCTTATGCAAAAAGGGCATGAAAACAAAGTGTGCAGGTTGAAAAGGCATTATATGGTTTAAAGCAAGCACCAGCTGTTTGGTATGAAAAGATACATGCCTGCACATGGTTTTGAGAACAGTCCAACTAAGAGCACCTTATATGTTAAGCATTCTAATGATGTGCTTGTTGAGATATCAAGCTCAACATGTGATGATCCAGGATGACACGTACCACTTTTTTGTTTCTCTGACATGTATAGTGGTCACGCCGGTATATGTCAGGGATACTTCATTGAGCTTTATTAGATTTATCTACCGAGAGTGATGGCACATTTGTTTCTTTCCAGCTCACTCATTCCGGACATTAGGTTTTTCCTTATGTATTGATCTTTATATATTGCACTTGTTGTATTCTTGTTTTTAGGGCATTCTTGTACATTCCTTTTATGTAATAGAAGAAGAAAAAGAAGATCATTCTTCCTTATACCATGTCAATTTGGTAAATAGTCAAGAGCATCATTTCCACATGACAAGCATGTTAGTGAGAATGTACTATAAGTAGTACATACAGATGTTTGGGGTCCAGCAAAGACCACATCTATGGGTGGTTGCAAGTTTTATGTTACTTTCATTGATGACCATACACGCAAAGTATGGGTATATTTCATGAAAGAGAAGAGCGAGGTATTCACTCACTTCCAAAATATTAAAGCTATGGTGGAAAAGCAGACAGGGAAGTACATTCAGACATTAAGATCTGATGGAGGAGGTGAATACATGTCAAATGAGTTCGGCAATTTTCTAAAAAATCATGGAATTCGGCGTCAGTTTTCATGCAGGTACACACCACAACAGAATGGCATTGCTGAATGCAAAAATAGACATATTGCAGAAATAGCAAGAGCCTTGATGGCTGAGAAGAATATGCCTCATTGTTATTGGGCAGAAGTTGTGCATACTGCTATATACATCATGAACAGAACTCTGACTGCTGCTGTACATCAAGTTACACCTGAAGAGAAGTTTACAGGTAAAAAGCCAAACTTATCACATCTGAAAGTTTTTGGTTGTATTGCACATGTACATGTTCCAGATGAGTTGAGGACGAAGCTTGATCCAAAAGTAGAAAAATGTGTCTTCATTGGATACTCCCTTGAGCAAAAGGGGTACAAATGTTATAACCCACTCACATGACAGGTGAAGGTGAGCACAAATGTGGTATTTGATGAAATGTCAAGCTTCTATGCAGATGCCAAAGAAGGACTGAATCTTGAACCAAATGACAAAGAAAATGCTGAAAAATCAAGTGCAGAATCTCAAGTTTTGAGTGGACCAAATGCATCACCAAGCAATAGTTCCAACTCAAATCCATGGAGTGGATGATTGCGTGGAAATTTCAGTCCAACGAATTCATCAAATACATCCAAGAAAGGTAAAGAAAAGCTTTTTGCTAGTAGTAAAACATGTGCAGGTTTTGAAGATGTTGATGGAGATTCAAGTGGTTCAGAAAAGAGTCTTGATGAGGAACTTGGATTGCCCTCTATGAAAACTCCAAGAGTAAGAAGGGCACATGCAGATGATAGAAGGAGAAGTGACCCAGGACCAAGAAGATCTGGGAGGATGCGTAATTCAGTGCAACGATTGACATATGATAGTTACATGGCTTGCCATTGTGCTTACATGACAAAGGTAATACAAGATACTGAACCTTCTTATTTTGAAGATGCCATTGGTAATGCAGATTGGGAAAAAGCTATGGATGAGGAGATGGCTGCACTTTATGCAAATGATACATGGAAGCTGGTTCCATTGCCACAAGGAAAGAAACCCATAGGTTGCAAATGGGTTTACAAGGTGAAGCATAATGCTGATGGTAGCATAAGCAGGTATAAAGCACGATTGGTAGCTAAAGGTTATGCATATGGCATTGGTTATGAGGAAACATTTAGCCCTGTAGCTAAAATGTCTACTGTCAGAACACTTGTTGCATTAGCTACAACAAAGGATGGACTTTACATGAGATGGATGTGAAGAATGCTTTCCTACATGGTGAGTTTCAGGAAGAAGTATATATGGACCAGCCACAAGGATATGAAGATTCAAAGCATCCAGACTATGTTTGTAGGTTGCAAAAGGCTTTGTATGGGCTGAAGCAAGCCCCTCGTGCATGGCATGCAAGGATTGCTGATTACTTAACCAGCATTGAGTTCTCTATGTGTGATGCAAATCACTCGCTATATGCAAGGAAGGCTGATGATGGCATCACTATTGTGGCTATTTATGTTGATGACTTGATTGTAGGTGGTGATAATGAAGAAAGCATCAAAGAGGTAAAGAAACTTCTTATGAAGGAATTTGACATGAAAGATCTTGGTGTGCTATGCTATTTCTTGGGCATTGAGTTTATACATACAGAAACAGGTATATGGATGTCACAAAGGCAATATGCCTTGAATATGCTACAAAAGTATGGTATGGCTGATTGTAAGCCAATTTCTATGCCATTGGATCAGAATTTGAAATTGTATACTACATCACGTGAAGCATTGGAAAATGCTACTATGTACAGGAAAATTGTGGGGAGTCTTATATATCTCACAATTACAAGGGCTGATCTAAGTTATACTGTTGGACTTGAAAGTCAGTTTATGCAAGTTCCCAAGAAGCCACATTTGGATTCTCTGAGGCACACTCTATGTTATGTGAGTGCTACTTTGGATTATGCATTGTTTTATGAAGCTGGTGTAGATTTGCACGTTCATGGATACACCGATGCAGATTGGGCTGGTAGTACTCCAGATAGAAGATCTACTAGTGGCTTTCTTTTCTCACTTGGAGGTGCAGCTATTACATGGAGCAATAAGAAGCAACCCACTATTGCTTTGTCGAGTACAGAGGCTAAGTATAGAGGTGCTGCAATGGCAGCATGTGAGGCATCATGACTGGAGATGTTACTTGCAGATTTAGGTGTGGAAGTGCAAAAGCCTATCACTATCTATTGTGATAATCTTAGCAGCATACGGTTAGCATGGAACCCTACTTTCCATGCTAGAACAAAGCATATTGAGGTGCATTATCACTTCATCAAAGAGAAGGTATTAACAAGTGATATTGATCTTGTTTATGTGAGAACAGATGAGCAGGTTGCTGATATTTTCACCAAAGCACTTGGAGCTAAGAAGTTGAAGAAGTTTTGGGAGATGCTTGGATTACAAGATATGGCGTTGAGCTTGAGGGGGAGTGTTGAGATATCAAGCTCAACATGTGATGAACCAGGATGACACGTACCAGTTTTTCGTTTCTGTGACATGTATAGTGGTCACACCGGTATATGTCAGGGATACTTTATTGAGCTTTATTAGATTTATCTACCGAGAGTGATGGCACATTTTTTTCTTTCCAGCTCACTCATTCACGGACATTAGGTTTTTCCTTACGTACCGATCTTTATATATTGCACTTGTTGTATTCTTGTTTTTAGGTCATTCTTGTACATTCCTTTCATGTAATAGAAGAAGAAGAAGAAGATCATTCTTCCTTGCCTCAATTTGTGTGTGTGCTTCTCCTTGAGAGTGAGAGTGTGTGTGTGCGCTCTCTTCCTTATCTCCTTCCTCGTGACAGTGCTTATGCTCCTTGTTGTGTATGTTAATGACATGCTACTCACTGGTCCTCATGAGAAGCATATTGCTGATTTTAAGGTTGATCTGCATGTCTCATTTGAGATGTAAGATTTGGGGCATTTGCATCATTATTTGGGCATTCAATTTATGCAGTTGATGGTGGAATAGCTTTGTGTCAAATGAAATATATTGACACATTATTGCAGCATTTTAGCCTTGAAGACTGTAAACCTATTGCCACTCCTATGGAGACAGGTTTACGATTGAGTCTTCATGATGCTGGAGATGCATTTTGATGTTGTTCGCTATCAACGGGCTGTTGGATGCTTGATTTACTTACGCATTACTCAACCAAATATTCAGTTTACTATCTCATAGGTGAGTAGGTTTATGCATTGCCTAGGTCTCAAGCATTGGCAAGTGGTTAAGTGCATCTTTTACTACTTGATTGGTACCCGACTACTTGGATTGTTTTATCTCAAGGGGGGATCACTACTGCCAGATTTACATGCTTTTTCTGACTCTGACTAGGTTAGTTGCTATGACACGCGTGTGTTCACTAGTGGCTTTTGCTTCATGATTGGTAGCTCATGTATATCTTGGTTGAGCAAGAAGCATCCTACCGTGGACACTTCTAGTTGTGAGGCTGAGTATAGGGTAGCTTTCACAACAACCATTGAGTGTATGTGGCTCTGACCCCTTATGGTTGATTTGGGTGTTGGTCAGTCTTCTGCTACCACCATCTTCATTGATAGTCAGAGTGCATTGGCAGTTGTGAGGAACCTTGTGTTCTGTGCTCACACTAAGCACATTGAGGAGCATTATCATTATGTTTGGGAGAGGTTCTCTCCTAGAGAGATTAGCTTGGCATATGCCCTCACACAGGAGATCATTGCAGACCTTTTCACAAAGGCTTAGCTAGGGAGAAGTTTGAAGCTTTCCGCAAAGCTTTGGGCTTACTTCCTTTTGTGGATTGATCCCACATAGCTTGGCACTTCCTTATACATGAGTGCTAGCTCCTTGTTTACTACATCACTCCTAGGGGTATTTGTTGATATATCTAGGTAGTGATGTGTGTGAACACACTAGGACCACGGGGGCATGTTTTTCCCTCTTTTAGGAAGTGTTTTCCCCTCGGCTTGTATATATGCCTATAACCCTAACGGGTTGCTTATCTTTGTACATTCTAGTGGTAATACATTCAATATTGTGTGTTGTGCTCCAAGCTTCTTCTTCTTCCTTGTGTTGTTTGCATGCTTTTGTAGATCTCAAACTCCAACAAAGTGGTACATAGATAGTGATTGTAGCAACCACATGTCATGTATGAAAAATATGTTCACTAATTTGTAGGTTCCTAAAGACAAAGGGTGTGTTGTGATAGGTGATAATACGGAGCATTTCATTAGACATATTTTAGACATGAGATTTAAAAATGGCAACATGAGCACTACACTTAAAGAGGTATTACGTGTTCCCACTACTACTAAGAATTTGATTTCAGTTGGCCAGATGGTAGAGAAGGGTTACCGGGTCAAATTCAATGACAAATGATGCATCATAGAAGATCCAAAGAATGGCTTCAAGCTCATTTCCAAAGGTGAAAGGCAAGGGAGGATGTTCACACTTGGAGTCAAGGCAAATTCTTGTAAGTATATGTTCATTGCATGTGGATCATCTAAACTTGTAGCTCTTCATCTATGGCACAAAATAATTGACCATGTTTATATTGGGAAGCTCAAGAATATGCAGAAGGATAAAGTTCTTAGAGTACTTCCAAGCTTCACCACACCTAACTTGCATGAGGTATGTGAAGCATATTAGTTTGGGAAGGAGACTAGGAGGCCTTTCAAGCCATCAAGCTATGTGGCTCCTGGAGTTTTGGATTTGGTCCACACAAATGTATGGGGACTTTCAAGAGAGCCATCACATGTAGGTAGCATGTACTTTGTAACCTTTATTGATGCTTCATCTATAAAGATTTGATTCTATGCCATCAAACACAAGGGTGATGTGTTTGATACATTCAAAAGGTTCAAGGCACAAGTTGAGAATGAAAGAGGCCACAGGATCAAAACTCTAAGATTAGTTGGTGGAGGAGAGTACTTCTCCAATTATGTTACTAATTTCTTGCAAGATGAAGGGATAAAGAAGCACTATACATGCATGTATACCCCTCAACAAAATGGAATTTGTGAAAGAAAAAATAGACAGATTAGAGAGGTAGATACATGCATGTTAAATGAAATGAATGTTCCATTTACATATTGGGTTGATGCAACAAATACAACTTCTTACTTGATGAATAGGATGAGAACATCAGGAGTTCATGATGCTAATCCAAATGAGGTTTATTACCAAGGGAAGCCTGACTTTTCACATGGAAGGATGTACCTCAAGAGGTGAGGGAAGGTAAAAATCAAAATGGGTATAGATATTACAATCCCATCACAAAATAGCTTATAGTATCAAGGGATGTGGTTTTTTATGAACATAAGCCATATTTTGAACCACCTAATGCATTGCAAGTTGAAGATACTGAGGAAGCAAAAAAAGTCTATGGACAATAAACTCAAGTTAAAACAAGTTTGAGTGGCCCCTCCACTTTGATTCCATTAAGGAGTCCTTCATCACTCAGAGGAAAAGAGAGGGGAGGGAAGGAGTCCTTCATACATGGGTGTATCCTATGAAAGCAAAGAATGAAGTATTTTCTTGCTTCAAAGCATTTTTAGCTATGGCTGAAAATTTTTCGTCACAAAAGCTTTTGACTCTATGCACAGATCGTGGTGGTGAATACATGTCACATGAGTTTAATGCTTTTCTTCATGAAAGAGGTATTTCACACCAATGTATGGTGCCATATACACCTCAACAAAATGGTGTTGCCAAGCGTAAAAATAGAACTCTTCTTGAAATGGCATGATGTATGGTTAAAGGAAGTCATCTTCTTGATAAGTTTTGGATGGAAGCGGTCATGTGTGCAAATTATGTGTTGAATCACTACCCTACAAAAGAATTGAGAGTCATCATCCTTATGAGGCTTGGAATGGTCATAAGCCTATAGTTAGTCATATGCGTGTGTTTGGTTGTTTGGCATATGCTCTTGTGCCATCACAACAACGTCACAAACTTGATGACAAGGCAAAGAAATGCATATTTATTGGTTATAGTGCTGAAAGTAAGGGATATCGTTTGTACCATCCATTGACGAACACAATTATTCTGAGTCGAGGTGTGGTATTTGCTGAAAATTCAGTTTTCCCTCTACTTGAATGCAAAAAACAGGCAACAGTTAGCTCACAAGATGTGTTCGATACATTCATGCCTTTGTTCCAAACTGGTGTGCTTGACTATGGCCATGTAGACCAGCCAATTGAGGCTCAAAGGGCTGAAAAATTCCAGCCAAATAGGGCTGAAAATGCAGAGAATTTCTAGCCAAACATGGCTGAAAAGTTTTAGCCAAAAATTGCCAAAACTGCTGGAAATTTCAAGCCACATATGGTTGATAATGGATGCTTTCCCTCTACCTAAGCACAGACTCTTGTCCTTAGTGCCACTCAGATATCTCAAAATCATCTTGACCACTTCCCAATGTTTCTTGTTAGGATTAGACATATAACTGCTCACAACTCCCATTGCAAATGCAATGTCTAGTCTTGTAGCTACCATAACATACATGAGACTACCAACAGTAGACTGATAGGGAATTTTGGTCATGAATTCCTTTTCCTCATCTGATTTGGGGCAATCATTCTTTCTCAATTTCACATATGTGGGTAAAGGTGTACTCAATGCCTTTCCGCCCTGCATATTGAACCGGTGAAGTACTTTGGATATGTACTCACTTTGAGACAAGTATATGCATCTTTTACTCCTATCATGAGTAATGTGCATGCCAAGAATATGTTTGGAATCCCCCAAATCCTTCATATCAAATATCTGACTCAAATTCTTTTTGAGAACTGACAAATCATAAGAGGACTTCCCAACAATTAACATATCATTAGCATAAAGTATCAAGCATATCAAGCTGCCATCTGAGCATCTCTTTGTGTAGAGACAATGATCCTCATTGCTTCAAGAATAGCCTTGAGATTTCATAAAAGCATCAAACTTTTGGTACCAGGGGACTGTTTAAGTCCATACAAGCTCTTCTTAAGCTTACAAACTAGACTTTCCTTGCCAGGAACTACATAACCCTCTGGTTGTTCCATATAGATCTCATCTGTAAGATCTCCTCACAAGAAAGCAGTTTTCACATCCATTTGGACTAGCTCCTAAGTCCTCCATTGCAACAAATCCAAACAACATGCATAGGGTAGTCATCTTTACCACTGGAGAGAAGATTTCCTTGAAATCAACACCATGTTGTTGTTTAAAACCCTTTGCAACGAGTCCTGATTTATATTTTGGAGAAGCATTATCTGATGTGAATTTCAGCTTATATACCCATTTACATGGTAAATCTTTCTTGCCCTTTGGCAAAGTTACTAAATCCCAAGTACCATTCTCGTTAATAGAATACAACTCACTCTTCATGGCATGCTCCCACTTAACATGATCCTCTCTCTGCATAGCCTCTTTGTAGCAAGAAGGCTCACCGAGATCTGTTAGCATAATAAAATCTAAACTTGGAACATATCTATCAGGTGGATGTGAGACACATGCTGAATGTCTCAATGGTTGTTGAACAAGAACATATGCAGATTGATCTGAATGGACATTCTCTTGAACATCCTTATGTGCAGCATTTCCTCACTTCAACCTCCTTAATGGGCTGTTTATGCATCTTAGACTCATTGAAAATGACATCACTACTTCTAATCACTGTCCATGTTTCAGGATCCCATAAACGATATCAAAATTGTCCTTCTCGACCATATCCAAGGAAAATGCATTTCTTTGACTTATGGTCCAATTTTTTTCTAAGATTCTTGGGTATATGAACATATGCTTCACACCCAAAAACTCGAAGATAATCATAATATGGTGGATTCCCTGTCCACAACTCTTGTGCCACTTTTAGACCTTTGGTAGTACTAGGTGAAAGGTTAATCACATGAAATGCAGTCAATACTACTTCTGTCCAAAAGTCTTGTGAGAGGTTTGCATGATGCAACATAGAGACTACTCTATCTTGAATAGTTCTATTCATCCTCTCAGCTACACCATTCTATACTGTGGTATAAGGAGCTGTAAACTCTCTAGAAATCCCTCTAGACTGAGAGAAAAGGTTGAATTCATGTGAGGTATACTCACCCTTGTTATCTGAACGTTAAGCCTTAAGCTTAGTTCCTTTTTTAGTCTCAACTGAAGCAAGCCATTTTCTGAAAGTAGGGAATACCTCATCCTTCAATTTGATAGGATATACCCAAACTTTTCTAGTAGCATCAGCTATGAAAGTGACAAAGTAGAGAGAACCACCTAAAGACCTAGTGGGCATAGGACCACACACATCTGTATGAACGAGATCTAAAGGCTGAATTGAAGATTCCATGTGCATTCTATGCAGATTTCTGGTTTGCTTTCCATATTGACAATGCTCACAAAATGAAAAATCAAAGAAAGATAACACAGGTAAGTAGCCAGAACGAGAAAGATTTTCCATTCCATTCCATATTGACAATGCTCACAAAATGAAAAATCAAAGAAAGATAACACAGGTAAGTAGCCAGAACGAGAAAGATTTTCCATTCTATTGTGAGCTTAGAGTGGATTTAGCACAAGGCATGCGAGGTGGTATCATCGACGATCTGAGGTTCGCGATGCTTTCAGAGCAGTCTTCCCAAAGATTGTGTGGTTAGATGTTGAGGAGTGGGAATCGATTAACGATGAGCAATAACATTCTCCTGACCGATGTCATCAACAGTGAGATGCGGAAGCCACATCTTTAGATACGGTTGGAACGTCACATTTGGGTAGCGGCCGATATGATAGTATGCGTTACCAATTTGTAAGTATCATTTTAGTTATTGAATTTTTTTGTGTTAAGCACATCATGTATGTTCATCTAACATTTTGCATATTTATTATAGGAGTTGGCAGTGGGTCATCCTCCGACGCAAACCAAAGAAGCTTATGGATATCATCATGGATTAGCTACACGGTTGCAGGACTTAGAGGGATGTGGTGCAATCATTTCATGGGAGAATCTATGATGAGGTAAACTTATAGCTTAGTTAGGTATTTTTAGTTGTTTCTTATAAATATCATGTCAAATTGTCTCATTTTATGCATACGCTTTGTTGCAGGATTGTAGATGTAAAGGTTTTGATTCCCTTGAGCATATGTATGGTGGTGCTTTGCCACAATTTTGTATTACACCCATATGTGGCAATGGTGCACCATAATTTTGTATTCGGTTCCTATATGGAAGTGCTTCACCACATTTTGTATTTGGTTTATATGGCAGTGGTTTGCCACACTCTTGTACATGCTTCATCTATGGAATATATACCTTTTTTGCACATGTTTCATGGTTCATTCTACTCATCTCTTTTGTGTTCGATAGTATTTTGCTATATGAAATCATGTTTTGGTTGCCATTAGAGTACACATCACATGTACTTGGTTTTCTTTGGCCAGAGTTTATTGTCTTTTGCCACAAACATCATGGTCAAGTTGCTACAGCAAGAGACAACACACTCTGCCCAAAAGAAATTATGCACATATGGTCATCCATATACCCATCGGTATTCCTAGCAGGATGTCGATATACATGATGGTACGCCCAGCAAGTCATCGGTATAGCTGTCGATATGGGCACTGGTAATATCGACGATTATATCGATGCCTATACCGGCACTTTGCTATCGACACTTATACCAAACCATACACCGACGTCGAGACAGAAATGCGCCCGCTCAACCCTCGGTATGCACCTCGGCATAACCCTTATATGTTTTAGTGAGAGGCATTGATTTTTATGAGATCTTTGCACCTACATGTTGAATGACTATTGTTTGTAGCATTTGTGCACTTGCAGCTCATCATGGTTGGAACGTACATCAGTTGGACATTAAAGCAACATTTTTGAATGGTGACCTGGATGAAGTGTATGTTTTTCAGCCTCGTGGTTTTGTGTAGAAAGGGCATGAAAACAAAGTGTGGAGGTTGAAGAAGGCATTATATGGTTTGAATGAAGCATCACATGCAAGGTATGAAAAGATACATGCCTACTTGATTGCACAGTATGGTTTTGAGAATAGTCCAACTGAGATCACCTTATAGGTTGAGTGTGCGAATGATGTGTTTCGGATCATTGTTGTCTATGTTAACCAATGCGAATCAATGGTCCTAATGAGAAGCATATTGCTTATTTTAATGTTGATTTGCATGCCTCATTTGAGATATCCAATTTGGGGCATTAGCATCATTATTTGGGCATTCAATTTATGCAAGCTGATGGCAAACTAGCTTTGTGTCAAACAAAATATATTGACACATTACTGGAGCATTTTCCCCTTGAAGTTTGCAAAACTATTGACACTCTTATGGAGACAGGTTTATGGTTGAGTCTTCATGATGTTGGAGATGCATTTGATGTTGTTCTCTATCAGTAGGCTATTGAATGCTTAATTTACTTATGCATTACTTATAAAATATTTAGTTTCTTGTCTTAGAGATGAGCACGCTTATGCATTGCCCAGGTCAAGCATTGGTAGGCATTTAAGCACATCTTTCGCTACTTGAGCAATACCCGACTACTTGGATTGTTTTATCCCAAGGGGGGATTACTACTACCATATTTACATGCTTTTTCTAACTCTGATTGGGCTGGTTGTTATGAGACTCATGTGTCCACCAGTGTAGCTCATGCATATCTTGGTTGAGCAAGAAGCAGCCTAATATGGCCACTTCTATTTATGAGGTTGAGTATAGAGTAGCTTTCATAGTGATTGTTGAGTGTGTCTGGCTTAGATGCCTTATGGATGATTTGGGTGTTGGTTAGTCTTGTGCCACCACCATCTTCACTGACGGTCAGAGCACATTGGCAGTTGTGAAGGACCTTGTGTTTCATGATCACACTAAGAAGATTGAGGTGCACTATCATTATGTCAGGGAGAGGTTCTCTACTAGAGAGATTAGTTTGGCAAATGTGCCCACACAAAGAGAACATTGCAGACCTTTTCACAAAGGCTCTGCCTAGGGAGAAGCTTGAAGCACTACACAATGCTTTGGGCTTACTTCCTTTTGTGGATTGATTCCACATAGCTTGGTACTTCCTTATACATGAGTGTCAACTCCTTGTTCACCGCATCACTCCTAGGGGGATTTGTTGATATATCTAGGTAGTGGCATGTGTGAACAAACTAGGATCATCGAGGCACTTTTTTCCCTCTTTAGGAGGTTCCCCACTTGTATGTATGCCTATAACCCTAATGGGTCACTTATCTTTGTACTTTCTCTTGGTAATACATTCAATATTGTATGTTCTGCTCCAAGCTTATTCTCCTTCCTTGTGCTACTCACATGCTTTCATAGACCTCAAACCCCAACAGACAAATGAACAGGTTGCTCATATTTTCACTAAAGCACTTGAAGCAGAGAAGCTGAAGAAGTTTGGGAAGATGATTGGATTAGAGGACATGACCTTGAGCTTGAGGGGAACTATTGAGATATCAAGATCAACATGTGATGAGCGAGGATGAAACATCAATTTTTCATTTCTGTAACATATATAGTGGTCACATCAATATACGTCAAGGATACTTTTGTGAGCTTTACTAGATTCGTCTACAGAGATTGATGGCACACTTGATTCTTGCTATTGGGTTTTTCCTTATGTACTATTCTTTATATATTTCACTAGTTGTATTGTTGTATTAGGTCATTCTTGTATATTCATTTTATGAAGTAGAAGAAGAAAAAGATCATTCTTTCTTGCCTCAATTTTTGTATGTGCTCCTCTTTGAGTGTAAGAGTGTGTGAGTGATCTCTCTTCCTTATCTTCTTCACACCCAAAAACTCAAACATGATCATAATATGGTCCCTGTCCACAGCTCTTGTGCCACTTTCAGATCTTTGGCAGTACTAGGTGAAAGGTTAATCACATGAATTGCAGTCAATACTGCTTTTGCCCAAAAGCCTTGTGAGAGATTTGCATGATGCAACATAGAGACTACTCTATCTTGAATAGTTCTATTCATCCTCTCAGCTACACCATTTTGTACTAGGGTACAAGGAGCTGTAAACTCTCTATGAATCCCTCTAGATTGACAAAAAAGGCTAAATTCATGTGAGGTATACTCACCCCCATTATCGAATGTAAAGCCTTAAGCTTAGTTCCTTTTGTAGTCTCAACTGAAGCAAGCCATTTTCTCAAAGTAGGAAATACCTCATCCTTCGATTTGATAGGATATACCCAAACTTTTCTAGTAGCATCATCTATGAAAGTGACAAAGTAAAGAGAACCACCTAAGGACCTAGTGGGCATAGGACCACACACATATGTATGAACGAGATCTAAAGGTTGAATTGAAGATTCAATGTGCATTCTATGCACATTTCTGTTTTTCTTTCCATATTGACAATGCTCACAAAATGAAAAATCAGAGAAAGATAACACAGGTAAGTAGCCAGAATGAGAAATATTTTCCATTCTAGTATGTGATATATGGCCCAAACGACCATGCCAAATACAAGCCATAGGCTGTTTAGTAATAGCTAAGAAGTGTTCTTTCTGTGATACAAATAAAGGATAAAGTGAGCCAACTTTGGTTCCTTTTGCAATAACCATATTGCCCTTTGATATGCAAAAGGCGTGAGCATAGAAGACCACCTTGTAACCAAGGTCATCAAGTTGACCAATTGACATCAAACTGCGTGATAACTGAGGTACATTGCATACATTATGCATAGTAAATTTTGAACCATCAATGAGTTGCAGAACCACATCTCCAATCCCCACAACATCACATTGGTAAGAGTCACCAAGTCTCACGGTACCAAGAGACTTTGCTGCATAATTAGAGAACCATTCTCTATGTGGTGTCACATGGAAAGAAGCACCAGAATCTAGCAGCTAGGTGTGGGAAAGAGAATAGCATCATCAGAAATAGCATCATCAAAGATAGCATTAATTTCTTCAATCTTCACAGTCGAAGTAGATGGTGCAGGTAACTGTTTAACATGCCCATCAACATTCTGTCCTTTACCTTTAGCATTCTTTAATGCATAACAATCTTTCTTCATGTGTCCTTTCTTATGAAAATAATGGCATTAGATATCCCTCTTCCTTGATTTGCTTCTACTCTTATTCCGTTGACCATTCTTTTCCTTGTTCTTGCTCCTGCCACGTTGATTCTTTCCTTGGTAAGAATCACGAACATTATATGCATCTCCACTCCGAGTGCCAACCATAGATTTTCTACAAATCTCCTCACTCAAGAGTGCTCCACATATGTCATCATAGACGAGTTTACCACCAGGTCAGAGATTGCCACAGTTAAGCGAGCTCCGGGGGAATAGTACTAGGATGGGTGACCTCCCGGGAAGTACTGAGAACCTCTATATTCCTTGATCGTTGAGGTTCTCCCTCATGTGCAGCCAACGGTGCCAATGGTGACTTCGGTGACTCGGATGACAAGGTATGCCAAGGTCTATGCCTTGGTCACCGCCTTAGTCATAAGCCTTGGAGAAAGCCTAGGGGGGGTGCTCACTTCGCTCGCACAAAAGGAACAAAGCTTTTGCCTCAAACTGCTCTGATATCAGTGAAGTATTTCGATGGCGATGCACCACAGTGCGCTCTCCTTCTCAAGAGCTTCACGACGATATGCTCGAAGTAGAAAACCGAGCTCCTAAGGCCGCACATAGTACTCCGCACAGAGGCTACAAAATACGCAGAAAACACAGTACATAGGGAGCACGAAGATAGACTTCTTAGGTCTTACAAATGCGGTCAAACTTACAGTCTGTGATTGCCCAAACAGAACATATACAAAGAAGTGTCCAATGTCCATTTGGCCTTTCACATGGACACTAACGGTAACATGAAAGTCTCTCTAATCCTTTCTAGAATCATCAACTATCCTACTGCTTGGTCCTTCACCTTCTCGACTACGCTTTTGTGTAACTTCTACTCTGAACACACCTAAATCTACTAGATCTGCATTTGTTCTCATAAACTCTAGTTTTGCACTTCTATTATGTCTTCTCCACCTTGTGTGTTTCATTTTATTAAGTGCTCTGGAATAACTCTATGGATATGCACACTTCTGTTTTGCATGTATTTGTGCGTGTTTATTATGCAATGAATCCCTAATGGTTGTGTGATGCTCTATGACTTAGTGATGTATGGAACTCTATTGTGATGGTCTATGCCTCTCATGTATGTTCTACTCTTGTGTCCCTTCTCTTATGTGTAGATATGACTTCTTGTGGACACCCAAAATTCCTTTATATATTGTGGATCCTCTAGCCTCTCTCCGCATTTCTCCAATTCCACCATGGCTTTGATACTTAAAGCCTAAGAGCTTACTCTTCCAACGAAGATCCAAATATTCACGATATGGAACATCATGAGGATTGAATCCAAATAATTTCATATACACCCATGCACCTTTTCAAAACTCATATAGTACCCAACTTCCTTCCATTTTGTTTTGATGTTTTGGCATGTCATTGTGTGAAGTTCATTCTTTTGTCATCTACCAGCTGTGGAGGTTTCCATGGGAGTCCAAGCTATTGTAATGGCTACAAAAGTTGGATGAAAAGGGGTGGGAGAAGAAATAGAGCTTTTGTGGTATTGTACAGAGAGAATAGAGGGGAAAAAGATGAATTTTTGGCTTTTGAGTATGAAAATAGGCTCTAATCATGCATAGATTCGGAATTAGAAGTGAAAACTAACATTTTTTACCTTGAAAAGTAGTAGGGGGTCATTTAATGGTATTATGAGTTTTATGGCGTTTTAAAAACTTTAAAATTTTGAGCCCAACCTAATAACAAGTTTTCTTCTCTCTCTAGAAGAAAACCTTGAGCCTAGGTAATCATGTCCCCTCTTCCCCCTTCAACCTAGTAATCTACAGGGTATAAACTATTGTCACCATCCTTTTCTGATTAGTCCATCACTAATCACTAAATCTAAAAGGCCACGTAAGGTTCACATTTTTTCCCAATGTTCATAGAGATATCACTAATTATAAAGTTTCAAATTATCTTAAATTCGAATGAATAAAGTGCTTAGGAACTATTATGGAGCTGCAACAACATAAAACCAAGAAGAAAAAGGGGGAAATTGAAGTAGTTTCAAAAAACAAAGTTCGTGTTATTCAAAGACATCATCCTACAAGCACATAAGAGAAAGAGATTAGATTAAGTGGAAATTTAGTATAAACCAAGCCTAGATATAAGGATAAATTAAGAACCATACTAAGGATTCAGTTCCATACAATAATGTCCCTAGATCTTTGGGACTAACAAAGAAATAGTCGTCCATTTTTTTATTTTATTAGAATGATTTCGAGCTAAAAGAATTTGATAATCACTTGGGCAATCTTGAGATATACGTTGGGCAATCTTGAGATATACGTAAAAATGGTTTGGAAGGGTAAATTTAAAGAAGATCATTGAACAATATCCTTGCTATATAGATACATCACTCAATGTTCAAAGACTCAATAAGGCAAACATTCGAAAGGAAGCAAGTACACCCCAAGTTTGGAAAAAATAAAAAGTGAGAAGAACCAATAGAGGTACCAAAACACAATCTCTTGAGACCAAACTTCTAAAGATACATTATTCTTAGTTTGGAATGGTGTTTGGTGATACACAAGTATAGATAAGTCCTAAAGAGATAGAAGAAAGAACTTATCCAAAAAGAAATGGAAAGAATTCAAGAGCAAGAGTGTTTGAACCTCAACAATGTTCGTAAGGGAATTCATCTAGAGACATCATTCCTAAACAAAAGGGGTAATCAATGAATTTTTTGGGCATAAGAGAATCCATGGGGCCTTAGGAGACTATTTCAAAATAGAATCAACAGAAACAACCAATTTTAAAGGAAATTTGGCAACCAACAAAGTCCCAAATTCACTTTGAGTAGGGACATTACTCTATGAAGGTGGAACAAAGTCCAAACATTATTGGGAAGGTGCAGTGTAAACATATTGAGTAAAAACTCAAAAATCAAAGAGAAGTAAGGAGGGAAATATTTCAAGCCAATAGGCTTGGAAAAATGTCCATATGTAGGTGACCTCCAGAGACATTGTTATGCGACCTTGACCACTTTGGAATTACATTTTGGTCTATTAGGTGTCAAAGGACCAAGAGAAAATTATCTTATCAAAATTAGAATACAAAAATCATGATCAAAAGCCTAAGGATAGCAAATGATATCCTTGGGTATTTATTGAATAGAGACATTTTTCAATTAAAACAAAGGTCCATTGAGCACATTGAGGGTAAGTTGAAGTGGGTGGGAATAGCAAAATAACTCTAGTCCACTGAGTGAGAAGCATACTAAGAATGTAATTGCATGGAACGATATGGAGCAAGATTCCTTTCCATGAGAGGTGCGAGGAAATCATTTGATGATTTTAGAAGAATACTAAGTGGAGTGAAGACCTATAGAATCAAGGAACCAATAAGAACACTCTCCAATTATCCGTCTAGGAGAAACTAAAAAAAATCATATCTATTCCACTTCAACAATGTCCCTAGCCATATGATTTCTAAAGGCATCATTGGATAATAAGGTGGTTACTCTCAGCCTCTAAATGACAATACATTGATTCCTACGACACACATGCAATACCAAGGGATACTACTCGTACAATTACCTAGATAAACCTCCACATACAATACCAAGGGATACAACTCTTTGAATGATGTCCCTAACTTGGTGAGGGCTAGAGGCCTTGTTAGAGTGAGTGTAGAGCACTTCTCAAGATCCACTAATGCTTGGTATCATTAAGGCTAGAAAATCCTTACAAGATTTCCTTACCTTAGAAACACTAGTACACCAAAGCGTGAATCCATTGCTATGGAGTGTCGTTGAAGGTTTTTTGAAGACGTACACTCATTTTGGGAGATGTTCTTACTTCGTAGAAGTGTTGACTTGAAAGGTATTGATTAAAAGATATAGGTTGCTCCAACTTGATTTCTTTAAGTCGATATCTATCATCAATGACGAATAAAAATTGGAGTTTTTTACCTTTGAAAGTAAGAGGGATCATATCTAAAACATATTCACAGATATTGTCACAAGGACACTTGGACTTTGTAAACAAATTACTTGAGAGATTAAATAGGAGCTTCCTTTAGTCCAAAGTGCACTAGAATTAAGTCTATTTTGTTGGATCCTTCTATTGGATTTTGGACTAAGGAGATTTTTGTAGTATGCATTTAAACCATTTCTTTTTAAGTATACTTCATTTCAATTGAAGTTAATAATGTCTTTGAATGATTGTATGTGTGGATTAGTAAATGATTAATATATCTGCATGCAAGCATTCACAATTGGCACATTTAAGATTTTAAGATCAAGAGTTATTCTAGGGTGAAAAATAACGCTTATTGCACTACGCAACAACGTTGATCCACGAGCCAAAAGCATATTCAATAGTAGATTAGCATCAAGTAGCGAGAGTATTTTCTCATCTAACTTACAAATGAGATCATTGTTCAATACTCATAGTGAATCTTAAAGTATGTCCCACTCCATGAATGTGGATGAACTCCATAACGAGCTGAACTTCTTATCCAAAGAAGAAGGACAGTACTACATTATTCTCATCTACAATAAAAACAATGAATATGGAGCACAAATGTTTAGAGATCCCTAGGGATAAATCCTCATGAAAGTAAAGAATTGAGATGTGAAATTGACTTTGTGCCACAACCATGTTGTAAAGAAAGAGTGGAATGCTTACACGAATAAGAAAGGATCGTTGTATATATTCATAGAGAACTAGAGAAGCTTGATGAATATGGAAATGAGGTCCCCGATGCTCAAAATATGGATTTTGGTAATGATCCTATTGGATTCACAATCCTTAGGAGCGGATGATCCTAAACAAATATTTGTGGCAAGGGTACTATTCTTTAGCAAATTGTGTTGGACACCTCAACTATCAAAGTTTAGTACTCAATTGAAACTGGGTATTCCTTTTGAGCCCTTCTGTTGTAGGAGGAGAAGGTCCACCTTTTTTCAAGTAAAGGAGCTTAGATAATCTAGAGTTTCTAATATGGTTGTATATGAAGATCCAATGAAAAGAAAATTATGTGTGTTACATGTAGACATTCAAAATACATTTTTGTATCAAGGCCAACCTATATTTGTGAATGGTGTGCCTAGGGTACTCAAGAAAATAAAAAAAAAGGCTTAAGGATCACATACAAAGAATGAAGAAAACTAGGGTAGAGAGAGAGAGAACGAGAAGAAATCTTGCGGAAATGAAAGAGGCCAAAAAGTAGATCTAGTAAGAGAATCTTAGCTCTTTGGAATTTGGGAGTTCATATGAATTCTTTCGGCCTTAGAAAAAGAAGCTTAAAAGCGTTTAACATTAATTGGGTTAGATAAAAATAAAAATCCATTTTAGAGAGAGAGAATGATCCTCTTTTGACTACATGTTTTGTAAAATCCAAAAGGTTGAGGTCAAGTCACTCTTTGAGTAAAAAATTAAGTCACTTTTTGAGTAGCCAATTTTAGAATATTGTATTACATTTGTAAAAAGCTAAAGATTACAAGAATTGATACCATATGGAGAAGGAACTTTTCTCAACACTCAAAGCTAGCTAGCTCCTTGAAAAACAAAATAGAGTGTGAGCTATGGATACTTAAATTATGGAGGAAATGTGCAAGCAAGTAGTACTCTTGCTTAGAAAGGGATCTTCTAGCTTATTGAAAATCTAAAATTGATAACACATGTAGGATCACAACAATTCAAAGTTCATGGTGTGTTTATATGACTTGGAAAAAGATTCCTTCAATTATAGGATGCTCTTTTCCTAGAAAAGAAGGTTCCTCACATCTAAGTGTAATAGGTGATTGATTGAATATAATGAGGGTATTCAGTATTCAAATTTTAATGCAAAAATATTCATTCTTGGTTGCTTGCTTCATAATCCTCCAAGTGCCATGAATTGAGTTGGTTCATATGCTCCTAAGTTTTGAGCTTGATTTAATACTCTCCCTCAAGTCTCAAACTTCCAGTCTTCATCCTAGATTCAACCTTCAAGTCTCCATCATAGAACCATCATTTGGACTTTGTTAGATTTGAGTCCAATGCTTTGGTGGACATAACAACACACTGATCCTTGGTTCGTATGTGTTGCACTTGCATCTCCTTAGTGCACACCTTCTCTTTGATGTAGTGATAATGTACCTCTATATGTTTGCTTCTAGCATGGAACATAGGATTGATAAATACATACACACTACTATTGTTGCCACACATGATTGAAATCGATTAACCTGCAAATTTAATTCAACCATAAGCTTCTTGATTCACATGATCTCACATGTTACTTGTGACTAATGCTCTCTATTCATCTTTTGTTGAGGATAGGGCAACAATAGGTTGCTTTTGGCATGCACGAAATGACTTTCTTTCCCTATGATCACTCCATATCCAGTTGTACTCCTCTTATAGTCTTTACAACCAATGCAATCTGCATCTATATATGCTTTCACCTGAAAATCATCTTCAAGATGATAGAAAAGGTCCACATTCAATGCACCTTTGAGATATCTGAGTACTCTCTTAGATGCAAAGAAATAAAGAATCCTAGGTGTGTGCATGAATTGAGATATCACACCAAGTATATATGCTAAGTGAGGCCATGATAAAATGGCATACTTCAAAGAGCTCACTATAGACCTCTATAAGAGTGCACCCTCAACTTCATCACCTTTTATCAAAGTGAATTTTTTATTGAATTCCATTGGATTTCTCAATGGCTTGCACCCATTGTGTCCATACTTCTTCAATGCATCCAAGATGCATTTCCTTTGCATGAGCCACATACCATAATCTTTATATATTATTTCAGTACCTAGAATTTATCTTGGATCTCCAAGTTTTGGGACCTTGAACTCTTTCCCAAGTATCTTTGATATCATTGATGCCATCTTCATGATCATACGTAATAATCAAAATAATCAATCATCTACATATACACACAAGTATATAGATTTTGTAGAATAATGATGAATCTGATTTGCTTTGTTTGTATTCATAATTGATCAACTAAACTACAAACCTTTGATTCAATGCTCGTGGGGCTGGATCAAGGTAACTACTCAGCCTCATCACTTAGAATGGAAGCTTTTCTTCAAGTGAGAAATCTCGATGGTTACATATCTATAGATGAGATGATGCCAATCCTCAAAAGCAAGGGTCAACCAACACAAGAAGAACAAGAGAGGTAAATACATGGTGCTCAAAGCAAGTTCATATATGCTAAACTCAATCTCTGATTCTTTTACTTCCATGCATTAGGACTTGCAAAAATTTATAAGAGACTTGGAATGCTCTTCAATCATTCTTCTCATCAAGCACCAAGGCAATGAAGAATCAACTCTGGATGGAATTTACCACACTCAAGAAGATGCCCAAGCAAAGTGTAACTAATTTTGTCACCAAAATGAAGGACATAGTAGATCAACTTGGAAGCATTGGAGAAATCATTGATGAAGAGAAAATAGTAAGGCAAGTAATCAATGGAATAAAGGAAGATGACAAATGGGAAGCTTTCACCACAGCCATGGACCTCTACATGGACATACAAGTTTCACTACAACATATCGGGCGTATACCGAGGCTTCTACCGAGGAAAATGAATGGGCGTGATTTTGCCCCAACGTCGGTGTAAGGGTCGGTGTAGGCGTCGGAACCAAAGCGGTATAAGCATCGGTATAAGCGTCGGTATATGCGTCGGTATAAGGGTCGGTATATGCGTCGGTATAAGCGATGGTATAAGCGACGGTATAAGCCATGGTATGCCCCTGGGCAAAATAGTCGGTATAAGCATCGGTATGTGCCTGGGGATACCGACGCTTATACCGTCGCCTATACCGTCGCCTATACCAACGACCATATCTGCAAAATTTCTTTTGGTAGAGTGTGTTGTCTCTTGCTACAGCAACATTCCCATGCTGTTGTGTAGCAAAAGACAATCCACTCTGCCCAAGAAAAACCCAACTACATGTGACATGTATGACAGGCAACAAAAAAATGATTTGATAAAGTAAAACATACTGTCAAATACAAAAGACATGAGCAAAATGAATGATGAATCGTGTACAAAGAAATCGGACACATAGACATGATATTTATAAACAACAACTAGAACACATGTATATGTGTGTCTGCCTATGTATATATATGTGTATATGTACATGTATTATGTGTGTATATTTCTATATGTGTAAATATTTATCTGCATGTGTAAAAACCATAAAACCCTAATCCTAAAGACCTAAATCTAAAACAGGTGTATGTGTGTATGCTTGTGTATATATATGTGTAGGTGAATATATATATGTGTATGTGTGTGTATGCATATGTGTATCTATCCTAAAACCCTAATTTTGAAGACCTAGACCTAAAACATGTATATGTGTGTATGTGTGTATGCATGTGTCTATATATGTGTATGTGTATATGTATTATGTGTTTATATGTGTATATGTGCGCATGCATGTGTGTATATATGTAAAATCCAAAAACCCTAACCCTAAAACATGCATATGTGTGTATGTATATGTCACATATGTGTATGTGTGTATGCATGTGTGTGTATGTGTGTATGCACGTGTATATATATGTGTGTGTGTGTGCCTATTAATGTATGTGTGTGTGTGTGTATGTATGTATGCACATGTACATATATGTGTATGTGCATATGTATTATGTGTTCATATGTGTATATGTGTGTATGCATGTGTGTATATATGTAAAAGCCAAAAACCCTAACTCTAACCCTAAAACATGCATATGTGTGTATGTATATGTCACATGTGTGTATGTATGCATGTGTGTGCATGTGACTCTCTCTCTCTATGTGTGTGTGTGTATGTATGTATGTATGTATGTATGTATGTGTGTCTGTATGTATGTATGCATGTGTGTGTATGTATGTATGTATGTGTAAGTGTATGTGTATGCGTATGCGTATGCGTATGCGTATGTGTATGTGTATGTGTATGTGTATGTGTATGTGTATGTGTATGTGTATGTGTATGTGTATGTGTATGTGTATGTGTATGTGTATGTGTATGTGTATGTGTATGTGTATGTGTATGCGTATGTGTATGTGTGTATGCATGTGTATATGTGTGCATGTGTGTATGTATTATGTGTGTATATGTGTAAAAGTAAAAAACCCTAATCCTAAAACCCTAACCCTAAAACATGTATATGTGTGTTTGTGTGGATGTATATGTGATGTGTGTGTATGTGTATGTGCATGTATGCATGTGTATGTACACGTGTGTTCATGTATATGTGTGTGTGTATGTATGCATATGCATATATGTATGTAATATGTATGCATCTGTGTGTATGTATCATGTATATGTGATGTGTGTGTATGTGTATGTGCATGTATGCATGTGTATGTACACGTGTGTGCATGTATATGTGTGTGTGTATGTATGCATATGCATATGCATATGCATATGCATATGCATATGCATATGTGTATGTAATATGTATGCATCTGTGTGTATGTATCTCTATGTCTCTCTCTTTCTCTCTATCTATATCTCTCTCTTTATCTCTCTCTCTCTCTCTCTCTCTTTCTCTCTTTCATCTCTCTGTCTCCCTCTTTCTCTCTCTCTCTCTATCTCTATTTATAATAAATAACAAAACAATCACTTACATTGATGTAATTCTTTTGAACGCTCTCATCAAAGCCCAATTGACATCGTCTCTTGTCAAATTCCAAAGAATCAATGCCAAAAATCTCCTGCAAAACAAAAGAAAAGAGAAATTCAAAAACTCTTATCCTAAAACCCTAACCCTAAAACATGTATATGTGTGTATGTGTGTATGTATATGTGATGTGTGTGTATGTGCATGTATGCATGTGTGTGTATTAATATGTGTGAGTGTGTATTAATATGTGTGTGTGTATGTATGTATGTATGTGTGTGTGTACATGCATATGTGTGTGTATGTATGTATGCATATGCATGTGTGTTTGCACATATGTGTGTGTATACATATGTGAGTGTGTATGTAATATGCATGTGTGTTTGTATGTATGTGTGTGTGTACATGCATATGTGTGTGTATGTATGTATGCATATGCATGTGTATGCACATATGTGTGTGTATACATATGTGAGTGTGTATTTATATGTGTGTGTGTGTATGTAATATGCATGTGTGTATGCATGTATGTATGTGTGTGTACATGCAAATATGTGCGTATGTATCTCTCTCTTTCTTTCATCTCTCTCTCTATCTCACTCTATATCAATAAAAAACAAAACTAATCACTTACATCGATGTAATTATTTGGAGTGTTGTCGTCAAAGTCCACTTAATGTTTTCCTTCCTCGAATTCCAAAGAACTGATGCCAAAAATCTCCTGCAAAACAAAAGAAAAGAGAAAATCATAAACCCTAAGCCTAAAACCCTAACCCTAAAACATTTATATGTGTGTATGTATATGTGATGTGTGTGTATGTGTATGTGCATGTATGCATGTGTGTGTTTACATATGTGAGTGTGTATACATATGTGTGTGTGTATATAATATGCATGTGTGTATGTATGTATGTGTGTGTACATGCATATGTGTGTGTATGTATGCATATGCATGTGTGTATGCACATATGTGTGTGTATACATATGTGAGTGTGTATGTAATATGCATGTGTGTATGTATGTATGTGTGTGTGTACATGCAAATATGTGTGTATGTATGTATGCATATGCATGTGTGTATGTATATGTGTGTATACATGTATGTATGTATGTGAGTATGAGAATGAATATGTGTGTGTATGTATATGCATGTGTGTCTAATATGCATGTGTGTATGTAATATGCATGTTTGTATGTAATATGCATGTATGTATGTATCTGTGTGTATGCATGTGAGTATGTAATATGTATATGTATGTATATGTATGTGTGTATGTAATATGTATGTGAGTGTATATGTAATATGCATGTGTGTATGTAATATGTATGTGAGTATGTGTATGCATATGTGTGTGTATGTATGTATGCATCTCTCTCTCTATATCATTCTCTTTCTATTTCATCTCTCTCTCTCTCTTTCACTCTCTCTCTATCTTTCTCTTTCATCTCTCTCTCTTTCTTTCTCTCTCTCTCTCTCTTTATGTTTCTCTAGATCTCTCTCTTTCTTTCATCTCTCTCTCTCTATCTCACTCTATATCAATCGAAAACAAAAGAATCACTTACATCGATGTAATTGTTTGGAGCGTTGTCATCAAGGTCCACTTAATGTTGCCCTTCGTTGAATTCCAAAGATTTGATGCCAAAAAGCTCCTGCAAAACGAAAGAGAAGAGAAATTAGAAAAGGGAAAACACAAAGAAAGAGAAAGGGTGCTACAGTATGTGCAATTCTTACCAAAATTTCAGATCTAGAGAAACAGAGATGTAGAGAAAGAGAGAGAGAGAGAGAGAGAGAGAGAGAGAGAGAGAGAGAAAGAGAGAGAAAGAGAGAGAAAGAGAGAGATGTGTGTACACAATAGGTTCGGAATGTAGTTCGCACACGCAAACTCGACAGTAGCAAAATTTGGTTCAAAATGCAAGCAGATGTCGAATTTTTGTTCTCGAGCCCGGTTAAAAGTTGCCTCGATATAAGCGTCGGTATGAGCGTCGGTATAAGCGTCGGTAACCTACAGTAAAGTACTGATGCCTATACCGGCGCTCATACCGATGCCGTGTATACCGATGATTAAATGATCGTCGATATTGCATCCGTGGTTTTTCAAGCATTTTCAACTGTCATACCGACGCCGAGGGGTGACCATCGGTATGAGCAACATCGGTATGCCCCTCATATGTTGTAGTGTTTGTGATTTCAACACCCTCATGGGACAAGTGTTCACACATAAGGAAAAGCTTATGAAGAATGGAGAAAACTCAAAAGGTAGTAAATCCTTTGCTCTCTATAAAGATAAGAATAAGAACAAAGATAGCAAAGGCAAAGGTAAGAAGTCTATTGATGAATGGAGCACCTCTCAAGCAAACTTTGTAGCTAGAGGTAGAGGCTCAAGATTGAGAGGTAGAGAAGGAAGACAAGTAGCGGGAGAGCTTTAAGCTCATCTCCATGTGTCATATGTGGCCTAACTAATCACATCATTAAAAATTATTTGAACAATCCTAGGAATCAAAGAGGTAGAGGTTACAACAAAGGAGGCTATGGAAACTTAAGAGGTAGATTCAACAACAACAATGAATACAATTACAATTCATATAGCAACAACAAAAACAACTATCAAGGAGGATACATAGGAAAAAGATACTAGAACCACTATAAAAATGACCAAACCTAAGAGGATTCACGTCTTCTAATGAACATGACCATGAAGGAAGGTGAAGCAGATAAACATGTATTCAATATAGAGTCAGGTTGCTCAAATCATATAGCAGGGAATGTAACTCTTCTCTCAGCCTTGGAAGAGCCAAGGAATAGACATGAGGTCCAAATAGGACATGGCACAAGACATCCAGTTGAGAAGATACGTAATGTGAACACTTCAAATGGTGAAATGACCCTATTGCGCAAGGTATTATATGTGCCAACTATCACCAAGAACCTCATAAGCGTAGGTCGAATTCTTGAGAAAGGATTGCACATGAGATTCACAAAGAATGAAGAACTTGTTGAGGATACACATCAAAGATTCAAGAGGATAGTAAGCGGAGACAAATCAGGTACATTGTTCACATTTGAACTACATGATACTAAAAATATTGCATAGTTGAATTATGGTAGCCAAACTCTGTTAGAGTTGGAAGTTTGGAACAAGAGATAGGTGAAAGAGCCCTCAAGAGAGTAATAGGGATCAAAGTGTACTTGGTCTACCAAATATATCCAAACAACACATGATATATAAATATAGTGCTTGTCAATTTGGTAAGTCACATAGGCAATCATTCACAAAGAAAAGATACATTGAACGAGACCTATTGGAGATACTCCATATAGATGTATGGGGACTAAGCAAGGAGCCTTCAATCTCTAGATTCAAGTACTATGTGTCATTCATTGATGATTGTAGTAGATGGACAATATTATACTTTATGAAGAATAAAGATGAATTTTATTCATGTTTGAAGAAATACCAAGCTCTTGTAGATAATCAAACAGGTAAAACATTGAAGAAACTAAGGTCAAATGGAGGGAGAGAATATTTCTCCCATGACTTTGATTCCTATCGCCAAGAGAGAGGAATTAAAATAAAGATCACTACAAAGTATACACCAAAACAAAATGAAGTGATAGAGAGAAGAACAATTATGGAGGTTGCAAGGTCAATGCTAAATGAGAAAATGCTACCCAATTACTTGTGGGCACAGGCTATATCTACAGCCACATACTTGATCAATAGACTCCCATCAAAATCATTCAATGACATGACATCATATGAAGCATGGAATGGAAGAATACCTAGCCTTGATCATTGTAGTATATTTGGGTGCATAGCATATGCACACAGACCTTCGCAAATGATAGGCAAACTGGATCCAAAGGCAAAGAAATGCATCTTCATTGGGTTTGACCTTAATCAAAAAGGTTATAGGCTAACCAAGCAACAAAGGCTTCATTGTAATTAGAGATGTTGTGTTTGATAAAAAAAATCTTGGTTTGAAGATGACTACAAGAATATCAAACTTCCCTATTATCTAGAGGAAGACTTTGAACATTATGAAAGAAGAATGAGCTTACACTTGAAGCATCAAGTGATTTTGATGATGATTAGAAGAATCCAAGAAGGGAAATCAGTTCTTGGAGCTATAAAGATAAAGCCAAAGTGCAGGAATGGAGAGATGTGGCATAATCATCTCAACACACTATAAGGTCTATCAGAGAGAAAAGGAAGCTAGAAAGGTATGAATATGATACTTCTTTTGTCACTAAACATTAAATATATAAAGCATAGGACTCAAACTTTGAAGAACCTTCTAGCTCTGAAGATGGGAAGAAGAAGCCAAAATGGAGAAGTGCCATGGAAGATGAAATAGAAGCTTTATAAGAGAATTTGACTTGTGAGTTCGTACCCAAGACTCTGTCTCTGAAGGTCATTGGCTGAAGGCGGATATATAAGGTAAAGAAGAATTCTAATGGTTCAATTAACAGGTACAAAGCAAGGCTTGTAGCCAAAGGGTTTGCACAAACCCAAGGTATTGATTATGAAGAAACTTTTTCACCTATTGTACTCATGAGTGTTGCATCTTCCAACAATTTGAAGCGTAACTACATCTGATTTTTCTCTTGATACCATTTGACTCTAAGAAATCAAAGAACTCATGGGAGGAGTATTCTCCCCCTCCTTCTAACCTTAAACATTTGATGTACCTATCACATTCCTTTTTTAAAATAGCTTTGACCTTCTTGAAGTTTTAAAAGATGATCTATCATTCATGCGATAAAGACAAGTCATCCTTATGCAATCATAAAAAAAGGCTACAAAATATATAATATTACCTCCAGTTAAGACTTCATTTCTTGGTCATGGGGGATGATTCGAAAAACCCAAAATACCAATAGAAGACAGTTGCCCTTCACTAGGCCCACAAACAATGATATTTCATTGTTTGGAATATTTCTTTGTACTTGTACATAGACTTAATATGAGAATTTGGCTATGTGTAGAGATTTAGCTTCACAAACTTGGCTATGAGAATTTGCTTGCAACACTCTTTGGCTATGTGTAGAGATTTAGCTTCACAAACTTGGCAAGTTCTCACAATGCACATTAAAAGAACTTGAAACTTTGGCACATTTTGAGGCACTATATGAGAGACCCAATGAATCCTGAAATCAATGAAAATAAGTATAATGAGAGAAAAAATAATGCTTTGTAATCTTGTACAATCAAATTTTACTTCACGTCTAGATAGAGGGGAGCAAAATCATAAGAAAATGAGATAAGCAAGCAAGGGAGCTTCTTTTTGGAGTTTAGGGCCTCAATAAACTAAGTGCAAAGGTAGAGGAGGAAGGTTCAACTAGAATAGAGACAACCAAAGCTCAGAACGATGGTTCATTTGTGGAAAGTATGACCACTATGCAAGGGATTGCTATGAAAGGGAGAAGACAAATTCAAGGTATAGAGGTCAAGGTAATTATGCAACTACTTCAAATGAATTTTAGAGTATGCTAGCCATGATGCACATGAGTGGCTACAAAATACAAGGGTCAAACAAATGGTACATTGATAGTGGATGTGCAACTACACGAGTTGCAACAAGGTGTTCTTCTCAAACATGTAGGCTCCATCATCCAAAGGGCATGTAGAAACAAGTGATGATACTCCTGCTACAACACATATAGGTGATGTTATGTTGGATGGTTCCCAAAAATTCAAGTTCCTGAAAGATGTACTTAATGCTCCCACAATCATAAAGAATTTAGTTTGTGTGGGGCAAATGGTTTAGGGAGGATTCTAGGTAAATTTCAATCAGAAGGGTTTGTTTGTGGAAAACTCTAAAGAGGGGTACATCTTGATAGCCCAAGGTAGGAAGCAACGAAGGTTATTCACTTTGGATGTGAAGCCTCACTTCAACCACACAACCTAATTCACATTTGGAAATAAAAAGGTAGTAAAATTGGATCTATTGCACAAAAGGTATGGACATATCAATAATCAGAGATTTAAGGACATGAAGAGGGAAAGGTTATTGATATGCCCACTTAATATTTATAATCAAAACCTTAAGACATTGTGTGATGCTTTTCAATTAGGAAAGCAGACTAGGTTGCCATTCAAGAAGAGCAATTATGTGAGCTATCATCCACGTGCTATCCATATAGATGTTTGGGGACCAACAAAGGAGAACTCAATTGGAGGTAATAGGTACTTTGTAACTTTCATGTATGATTGCACAAGGATGACTTTTCTCTATTGTGTGAAGCATAAATCGGATGCCTTTTATTGTTTCAAGAAGTTCAAAGCTATGATTGAAAGAGAATGTGATAGGTGGATATTTTGAAGGTCAAAGGAGGGGGAGAATACTTCTCCCATGAGTTCTTTGACTTCTTGGAGACTAATGGCATTAAGAGAAAAATCCCATTTAAGTACACACCACAACAAAATGGTGTGCCCAGAGAGGAAGAATAGGTACATTGCAGAATGTGCTAGGGCCATGATGGAGGAGATGATTATGCCCAATTGTTATAGGGTTGATGTTGCAACCATAGTTATATATATCATGAACAGGGCTCCTACATCAGGTATACATGCTACTACACCTTATGAAGTTTGGTGTAATAGGATGCCAGATATATCGCTCTCGAGAGACTTTGGTTGCACATGTTATGTATTGCCTCCAAGTGAATCAAGGACCAAACTTGATGACAAATTAAAAAGGTCTATCATCATACATGCTACTAAACTTTATGAAGCTTGGTATAATAGGATGCTAGATATATCACACTCGAGAGTCTTTGGTTGCACATGTCATGTATTGGTTCCAAGTGAATCAAGGACCAAACTTGATGACAAATTAGAAAGGTTTTTCTTCATAGGGTATGCAGATGATCAAAAGGATTATAGGTGTTATAGCCCCACAAAAAGGAGCTTAAGGTATCAAGGGATGTGTGATTTGATGAACTTTTACCTTTGCTACAAATGTATAATGAAGATGAAGAAAAGAAGATTTGAAGGGATGAACCAGAGAGCATGGTTCTTAGTGGACCAAAGGAGTCAAGTTTTCTAGCATCTGGTACTCCTACATCTAGTCAATATAGTGATACAGCAAGGGTAGGACCAAAACCACAAAAATAGAAGAAGATCAAGATATATGGATTTAGCTGAATATAGACCATCATGGAAGAAGGGGGAGAGTTCAAAGAGAAACAGAAAATATCTAAATCAATGGAATCGTGACATAAAAAAGTCTAATAGGATAAAGTATCCAATTGAAAGATTTACCTATGATTCATTCATGGCTAGAAATTATGGTTACATGAGGAAAGTTATCGAAGAACCCACATGCTTTGAAGAAGATTGAGAAAATAGGATTTCAAGGGATGAACTAGAGAGCACAGTTCTTAGTGGACCAAAGGAGTTGAGTTTTCAACCATCATGGGAAAAGGATAGCCCTACATCAAATAAATCAAATGATGCAAGGAGTAAAGGCAATGCCAAAACCACAGAAATAGAAGAAGATGAAGATCTATGGATTGAGCTCAATACATCATGGGAAGAAGGGGGAGAGCTCAAAGACCAACAACAAATATCCAAATCAATGGAATGGTGAGATAAAAAGGTTTGATAGGGTAAGGTATCTAGTTGAAAGACTTACCTATGATTCATTTTTGGCTAGACATTATGATTACATGAGCAAGACTTTTGAAGGGCCCACATGCTTTGAAGGAACAAGCACATGCAGGAAATGGAAAGAAGCTATGTAGGAGGAGATCAAGGCTTTGGATGAAAATCATAGTTGGGCTCTTGTACCAAGGAAGAAGGATATGAATGTAAGTGGGAAAAAGTGGGTCTATAAGGTAAAGAAAGATTCAAATGGTAGTATTACTGGGTATAAAGCTAGCCTTCTAGCCAAATGATTTGCTTAGACATATGGAATACAGTATGAAGAAACATTTAGCCCTGTGGCTACAATGACTACCATAAGAGCTATCATTGCCATTGCAGCAAACAAGAATTGGAAAATGTATCAACTTCACGTGAAGGATGCATTTTTGAATGGAGAACAAGAGGAAGTTATGTACATGGACCAACCACTAGGGTTTGAAGACAAAGTCAAGGATGGATATGTTTGCAGGTCGAAGAAAGCATTATATGGTCTCAAGTTAGGATGCATATGAAAGAGAGAATGAATTCTAAAGTTTTGATTCATAGAATACCTACAATATTATGAGTGAGGTTTTTGATGAGGAGTGTATTAACTCATGCATTCTTGAAACATGGATGAACATCTTAGAGGATATTTTTACAAATCAATGTACCTTCAATGTATTCATCTGAGAAGTGATGGTAAAGGAACCATGAGATGCATCATGACAGTCTTGAGATATCCTCGATGCATCTATCCTTGAAAAGCAATGGAAAATGTGACCAAGGAAATTCCAAGATAAATATAGTCTTAATTAACTATGGAAACTTATCTTCTTTTTTATTTTTCATATCCATATCAATTTCAAAGTCAACTAAATATATATTTCATGGAAATAATTGAATCTTAGTGTTTGGATGAGTTAAATATGATGATGTGCTTGAATGCTTAGGTAGATCAAGCACCTAGGTAGTGATCGCATCCTATCATTACAGCTCCACCACTCCATTAAAAAGAGCCTCGAAAATAACTCAAAGTAGCTAGACAGACACATAAACAAGGAAGGAAAAGCAAAGGAATAAAGAAAACTAAGGACTTTGAGATAGATGTGATATTACATATGGTGAAGTAAATAAAGAAAAAATAAAAAGAACGGTGTTAAAAGGTGATCCATGTGCTCTACACATACAAAGGTGTGAGGAACAGAATTAGGTAGGATTTTATCATGTAACTTAGTAGGAAAATGTGTATGCAATCATATGTGCTAGCTACTAGAATTCAAAGGGTTTATCAAGTAAATAGTTTGCAAATATTTTAATTGTTCATGTGTGCGACTAATGGAAACTTCATAGGGTTTCTTCTCACTTACCTTCAGTCAGCCCATTAGATCTTCTCATGAAAAATCTGTTAATCCTTAATCCTTAGGATTAACACATGATCTTCTATGATTTCTCTACGTTTGCATGTATGTGTTATCATTGTAATTATATCTTCCTCAACTAGTCCACCTTCGTGTATACTAAATGTAACATATTATACAATATCACCAATGTTTTTTCTCACTTCCCGTTCTTATAAATTTGTAGATGTCTCATTTTTTGGAAATAGCATCACTTTTGCTCTAGTTATAATTCAATGGGATACTCTTTACTTTAAAAGATTCTTTGGGTGCTCATCAATGTCCAATCAATGTATCTAACACCATAATTTGATTATTATCCTCCAAGTGTTGTTTCAATTAAATAATTCTTCATAGAACCTCTTACAAGCTCATAGAGACATATTGATTTCTTTAGATTTCTCAATTTATAGCTCATGTAAATATGTGTTGTATGATGTAGTTCTTGAATAGTTAAGTGAGTATTAATATAGAAATGTAGTCAATTTATAAGGAAGTAATTCTTTTAGAGTATGCAAAGAATCGAACCAAGACTTTGTACGTAACTGAGAAACTTACGAACCATTCAAATGAATCATAAAATTATAGAGTCGAATCACTGATTATTATTGATCTATGTAAAGCAAGGCTAATCTACTGGCATTGTACACTTAAATGGGTGGTGATTGGGCTTAAAAGTAATTCGGAATCCGTCTTATTCACTTGAAAACCGGAGCTTATTACTTTCATAAGCACTTTTGCTTTTACAAAATTTCACTTATATATATATATATATATATATATATATATATATATATATATATATATATATATATATATATACACACATACATACATACATACATGTACATATACATATACATATACATATACACATACATACATACATACATGTACATATACATATACATATACACATACACATACACATACACATACATACATACATACATACATACATACACATACACATACACATACACATACACATACATATACATATACATATACATATATAACGTGATTCAATAATTTGTTTTGCGATTGAGTCTCTACAAATCGGAATCTTAACTTTATGACGACATTGAACTTAATAAAGATAATCTTAGCACATACACACGAAGAATGACTCCATCAACGTACATGTGTTAGGTAATGTCAGAATAAATTGAACCGATTAGTGTGTAAGATGAAATCTGTGTTTGAATGTGTTTATATGCACGGAATCACTTGATTAATGCGCTTGTGCGATAGATAAAGGAAGATACTGCGTGTTATAAAATCCTTAGTTTAATGAACAGCGAACATATATTGCATGACATAATGACATAACGACATTTATTGTGTTGGGAATGGCTAACCAGTAACACTATCTTGAAGCTCGAGAAGCATCACGTGGAAAGTACTAAATTAAAAGCGCTGTGGTAAATTTACAGACAATAGAAACGGTAGAAGATTATCAAAGAGATATGTATATGTATATGTATTGTATCGTCAAAGAGATCTCAGAGTGTATGCGAGAGGTGTGTAGAGAGTGTATGTGAAAGGTGTGTAAAGAGTGTATCAGATTCACAATGTGTCATTGTGAATGTGTATTGTCAAGGGGATTCAGAGGACATGGGAGAGGTGTGTAGAGATATTTGAAAGGTGTGTAGAGAGTATCACATTCACAATATGTCATTTCTACGTCCAAACGGGTGTGGTGTATCGATATGCCTTGAACGTCGTAAGCCGAGTGCCTCAGTATTTCAACTTAGCTGTATTAACAAAAAATAAAAAAAAGTTACATTTCTACACTTATAATCAGACAAATATATACATGCGCAAAACTGTCCTTCTGACGAGGAGTGACAAATACCTTGTGATCTCAAATTAACGTGATCTTCCGCCAACGACGACAGTGCCAAAATGCGAATGGATCGAGGTGATATGGCGTTATAACAAATTTCGTGAATTTGCGCTTCATTCTAGCGGCACATCTCTCTCTCTCTGGCACACACACACAGAGGCACAAAATAATGAAGATATATAATTTTCCCCTTGTCATAATGTAGGCGCCGTATAGAGAAAAGATTAGCAGGAACATACCAGATTTCATACTGCGAAACCAATTTCCTTTCAGGGAAGAGTTACTTGTTATGGGTGAAGAGAACTGGAGGAATCGTGATCAGGAAAGGTTTGTTTTCTCGCAGAGAATTTTCAAGCGACCTGGAATGAAAGCATGCAGAAACACAAAAATCAGAGGAATGAAGGAGCGTCGTATGACATTGGATTACCTTGTGTTTGAACTTGACAAAGCAGCGTTAACGGTGATGGCCGAGTTACATCATCAATAAAGCAGCGACGGGGAGCTGGAAAGGGGGGTAGGTGGAAATGGGTAGCCAAGGATTTCTTGCCCAGCTCTTCCGCCTGAGTAGGATGCGGATCCCTCGGCATTTCGGCTGCGCACGAACTCTTGCAAGGTCCAGGTCGGCAAGTCATCCTTGGCTTCTCACGGCCACCAACGCCCTCTTTTGAGCTGCTCACCGCTTGATGGGAGATCCCTACAGGTGGGAGCCAGACGATCCTTCATTGGAATCGCAAGGATGACCATGGACGTGACTCTTCCCTGGACGTCATACTTCCCTGTTTCAGACAACGCCGAATACACATGGACAATAGCAGAGGTATGTGAGAGCAAGATGAAACTGAATGTCCATGGAGTCTGCATATTACCTTTAAGAACATGGAGAGAGAGAGAGAGAGAGAGAGAGAGAGCTTCTTCAGAACTTCGCAGACATGCATCCAATCAAATTTTGGATCCAAAAAGCACCTCATCCTATTGGCCGAAGCCAACGTGAGGTTGGCCAATCGGATAGCGGTATTTTGGGAACTGACAGGACAAGCCAACCAATAACATACAATCAACGCTAAGCTTTCGCATCTTTTCATTGCGTGTGTTCAGGAGTCCGTTATATACGTGGCGCTTTCCAGTTCGTTAAAATTCGCCAATCAGAGTAGGCCATTTCGCCTAGCAATGGCTCATAGTTGCAATTTGTAAATGTTCCGTGAACATGTACGAGGAAAGAGACTTGCATAAGGACCTCCCTTTCCCTCCTCTTTTTTGAATTCTAAGAGAAAAATCTTAAAAATCATTGATGCTCTATTTCCCCATCAACAATTTTATTGTAAGTGGATAGTCCAAATTAAAAAGAACATGAATTTTATCATAATCAAGTTATTGGATACTAAAGGTGAGTATAATATTTTATGTGATTGGAGGTGGCTAAAGCCGGCGAGAGTTATGTAGGAGTGCAGCTAGCAAACCTTGGTGTCCACAAATGTAAAGAGAAGTCTAGAATTTAGATGGATACAATCCTAACTTATGCTAAAGCTTAGATCCTAGAAATAGCAAGACCGACACATATGATTGATGGCTTAAAAGATGATGAGTAAGCTCATTTTATAGAAGCTAATAAAGATGACTAGTTTATTGGAGTTTTCCATGTCAACAAGAAGAGTTGTCAATATTCTCAAACGATTGTAGTCCTCCATACTATGAATTTGGTGACAATACTTGATGAGGAATGAGAAGAGGATTTATTAGTTAAGATAGAACTAGAAAAGCTTCACTCCATGTGTCATGCAATCAAAGATTAGTTGGAAACATATAACTTGTAAATGTTAGTATATGACTAATGTCTAACCCTCATGACTGTATGTAGTAATGCACATTTTGTAAGGCCCCCATTATGAGCAAAAGTGAATCATGCATTACCTGATTGATTAGAATATCAACTTGCATGTTGGATGAAGGTCAAAATTGGACCATCTAAAGTATTGTTAAGAAAGGCAATTTACGAGGTTCCGAGTTCTGGTGTTCAGAGCAATGATGAGTAGCCTCTATTGGCGGTTTGGGGGTCTAGCAGTCCCCTTGGCAGGGGCCCCGATGGGACCATCAGTCCCCCTAGTGGCGGCATGGGGTAGTGCCCTTGGAGCGATAGTAATCAGAATATTCCATTGAATATTTCCTGTTAGAATAAAAAATCATTCATATTAGTTAGGTCAGTGTAACCAACCCAAGCCACATATGGGGGCTACCTAGGTTCTAGTTGCCCATGTTCTACTACCCATGTTTAGCTCTCCATTGAAAGCCACACCTCTCCTTTAACCTATATATACATGACCTCTAGAATATTCTAGACATGGAATTGAGCTCGCATAACTCTACCTTGTAACTCCCCACCTAGAGTTGTCTATATCACCATTTAAGCTCTACCTTGAGATCACATTGGTGGAAAACATCATCTTCTTTGTACTTGTTGTTAGTAGGAAATTTTTGAAATTCTACTATTTTTGTTATCGTCTCTGTTATTGCTCTTTTGTTCTCTAGTGTAGCTATATCCTTGCATGGTATGAGAGCTATTGGATGTCTATTAGTAGAGAGGAGTGCTTTCTAAACTTGCAAGTATATTTTTGTTATCACCATAATGCATGAGTGATGACTACATCTTCAAGTGTATGTGCATTTGCTAATGTTATTGTTGCACAAATTTGCATTCATCCATCCACATTCACTAAAGGGTAACTTACAAGGATCATCACACATGAGTGGATCCCTCAGGATAACACCAGCATAGAACTCTTCATTAAAACAGAGATTGATGAACCATTTTAGAGAGTTAAACCTGACAAAACTAGCGATGTAGATGGGATTATCATACATGAGTTCAAGGATCCTAATGTTCTAGGAAAGATTATCTACTTAGACAACACTTCAAAAAGAATGTATATTGTTACACAACATAGTAGACATGTGTACACTTGGAAGGCTGAATGGATTTTTTCCTCACACACGTCTACGTATCCTCATAATGAGAACGAAGAAGGATGTTCACATGTTTTAGGATTGTAGAAACTAAGGAGGGATTATGATTTTCTACACACAATAGGAAGAGAAAGATCAAGGCTAGACATATACAAAAGAGAGCATGAAAGACCTAGAGGAAATATGAATCATAGAGGCATGGATGAATTTCCTTTGCCTAGACCAAGAAAGCACCCTAGAAACTTGAGACCTACTTAGCTCGTGAAACCCGTGAAAAATTACTTTGATGGCACAGGAGATCACTACAATTACGCAGCCAAATTTGAGCAAGTAATAAGAGTAGAAGAAGTCGAAGACTTGTTCACTCAATACAAGACTTTTGGGTTGACCTTGAAAATACAATCTTGACATGGTTTCAACTCTTTCATCAAGATTAACTTAGGGGTATACTTGGTATTCTTTGCATTTGTTAAAATATTTCTTGCATTCTAGGATGTGAGTTTGTCTTATGTGGGAATGAGCACACAAGTTATCCACATAAGCTTCTAAATTCTTTCTCAAGAACTCCTTAAACACATGACACATGGATGTTTGGAATGTAGAAGATGCATTTGTGAGCCCGAGTGGCATCACCAAAAATGCAAAGATTCTATATTCGATTGTGAAAGCTGGTTTATGTTGATCCTCTAGGAAATGGCTACTTGATTGTATCTAGAAAACCCATAAAGGAAGCTATAAACTACATTGACCGTTATGGGGTCTAGTAAATTTTACCTAATAGAAAGCAAATAATTATCTCTTATTGTGGCAGCATTAACGTTTTTCAAGTTAATGCATACATGAAATTTTCCATTCTTCTTGGGAACAACAACAATATGGGACACCCATTCTATATGCCCGATTTTGTAGATGAATCCAACTTCTATCAATCTATCTTTCTGTTTTTTAATCTTAACCATGTAAATATCATTATATGTGTAAGCTTTCTACTTCATTAACTTGGCTTCTTATGTCATAGGGATCCTATGGGGACATATATCTAGATCCACTCCTTTCAAGTCTTTGTAACTCTTGACAACACATCTCTGTACTCTCTTAGTCGTACATCTCTCTTCTTTGTCTTCAATCATCACCACGATTTTCTTGGTTTCTTCTTTATTATCATATGCTTCTCCCATGAGTTCTTCTCTCTTTGCATTCATACCATTAACTTTCTATCTTCAACTTCGTACTTCTTGAAATTTTCAATCACCTGAAATAAGGATTCTTCCTCTTCTTGTGTGAGGGGATTCCTTTTTGGTTTCTTCTTCTTAGTCTTTGTTTCTACTTGTATAGATAACATCACATCATGCTTAGAATTCTCTCATTCTTGAGTCTTAACTTCTACCACATATACATACTCTTCTTTTGAGGCACAATAGGGATCCATTGGAATGGATTCTAATCCATTAGAATGGATTCTAAGTTCATATTTCTTGCTCGTTATAGCTCTCTACTACGCTTAGATTCTCCAATGATGCATTCACATATGGATACTTACTTATCTCTCTCTATCTATCTATCCAACAATCTACCTATCTATCTTTTCTATCCATCTATCTATCTATCTATCTATCTATCTATCTATCTATCTATCTATCTATCTATCTATCTATCTATCTATCTATCTATCTATCTATCTATCTATCTATCTATCTATCTATGTATCTATCTATGTATCTATCTATCTATCTATCTATCTATCTATCTATCTATCTATCTATCTATCTATCTATGTATCTATCTATCTATCTATCTATCTATCTATTGATCTATCTATCTATCTATCTATCTATCGATCTATTGATCTATCTATCTATCTATCTATCTATCTATCTATCTATCTATCTATCTATCTATCTATGTATCTATCTATCTATGTATCTATGTATCTATCTATCTATTTATCTATCTATCTATCTATCTATCTATCTATCTATCTATCTATCTATCTATCTATCTATCTATCTATCTATCTATCTATCTATCTATCTATGTATCTATCTATCCATCCATCCATCCATCTATCAATCAATCAATCAATCTATCTATCTATATATCCCTCCTCTTCCTTTAATGTCCTTCAGTGGCTTGTTGTGGTCCTTCTTGAATGCTTTTGCATGTCAAAATGTTTTGATACCACCAATGGGAGATCTATCAACTTCCCTATGCTAACTTGAAGCATGGGTGGCCTCTCAGGCACACTCATAGAACCTATATTCACTCAAATGATTGCTTCTCTCAACTCTTGAGGATAGAACCCAAGAGTTTTTTCACGCAAAAATTAAATTCAATAATATTGCTAATGCAAGATATCTTACTCAAAATTCTCACTCCTACTACGACAAGCAATGCCTTCAACAAAGACAAGTTACTACATTCAATAGGTATGCACACAAAAACCACTACTCACTTTTGGAATTGTTTCTCTAAGAATAAGTAGGATTTGTTAAGGGAACTCTACTCAGCACTAAGACTTATCTAGCTTATCTATGAGCTATATATGTCTACAAAAAGTCTACTAAAAACTCCCTCAAGCAAGCAAGGGGCTTTCTAAAGAAGGGGTCTGATAGCTGCTTATTCAAAAGATCATACACATGTGAAGGATCATCAATTTGAAGTACAATGTGTATAGATATAATCTTGAGAATATTCCCTATACGTTAGGAATCCCTTTTCCTAAATTATAGACTTTATCACACCCACGTGTGATAGGTTGCTTATGAATGTTGTGAGGGGGCTTTTAGTCAAATTCGAAATCAAGTCTTTATGCTTGATATCTTTCTCCTTATTGCTCTGATTGGCATCCATCAAAAGGTCCAATAATGTACTAAGGTTGAAGCTCAATTTCAATACTTGGCTCCTTACTTCATAATGCTCCAGGTTCCATCAATTTTATTAGTTTATATTCTCCTAAGATTGGAGCTTGATTTCAAACACTCACCCTCAATCTTCAACCTTCAAATCTTCATCCTAGATCCATCATCAATGCATCTTTTGAACTTTGTTAGCTTAGTTGAGTCCAATGCTTTGGTGAGCATGTCAACATAGTGATCCTTGGTACTTATGTGTGGGGCTTGTACCTCCTTAGTCATCACCTTCTCTCTGATGTAGTGGTAATGCACGTCTATATGTTTGCTCCTAGCACGGAACATAGGATTGGAAGATAGGTACACACTACTCATGTTGTCACCCATGATTGGAAATTGATTCTCCTCCATATTTTTTCAAAAAGAAGCTCTTCTGCCACATGCAATCACATTTAACTTGGGCTAATGATCTATCTTCAACTTTCATAGATGATAGGGAATTTGTAAGCTACTTCTTATCCATCCATGAAATGACCTTCTTCCCTAGCATCATTGCATATACACTTGTACTTTCCCTATTTTGTTTGGATCTAGTCCAATCAACGTTTGTATATGTTTGCACCTGCCCATCTTTAACACCTTATTTGTGGGATTGTAGCATCTATACCCCTTTCGTTCACTTGCGTACCCTATGAATACACATCTTTGTAATCTGTAATCCATTTTCTTCCTAATTCACTCTATATTAGCACATAAAATGTATAGTCCAACACTCTCAAGTATGATGCATTTGGTTTTCTATCATAACAAGATTTGTAGGGTTTGTAGCATGTATATTTAATGTGGATGCTATGTTCATGATGCATTTGTTAGTGGTTGCTGCATCATCCCATTAGCGATTTGGCATTCCCATCTAGTTCATCATATTTGTAACATAGTGTCTAATGTACTAGTTCTTCATTGCTTCTACACAATCTTGTTGTGGTGTGTAAGCACATGTAATTTTTCTCTTGATGCCATTTGAATCCAAGAAATCATATAAATCATGGGATATGTATTCCCCCCTCCATATAACCCCCCTCCATATAACCTTAAACATTTGATGTACCTATTACATTCCTTCTCTACAATAGCTTTGAACTTTATGGAGTAATAAAAGATTTTTGATTGATGCTTCATGCAATAAAGATAATTCATCCTTGTTCAATCATCAATTAGTGTTACAAAATTCTATTACCTCCATTTGAGCTCTCCTATCTTGGTCCCCAAAAGTTTATATGAACTAGATGAAGTGGTTGATAACTTACATATTTACTCTTTTGAAATGGTAACCGAGTTTGCTTACCCAATCGCCAAGCTTCACATATGTTCATGAGATTTTGATTGTGAGGATTCAATAGTCCAAGCATTAGCCTCTTCTTTTCCATCTTGTGCAACCTCTAAGTATTGATATGTCCATACCTTTTGTGCCAAAGGACCAATTCTACTTCCATATATGAAGTAGATTGTCAGATTGAAATTATGCTTCACATCCAATGTGAATAGCCTTTACTCGTTTCTATGTTTGGACTCTAATCACCTTCTTTAGGGTTTTCCACAAAGCATCCCTTCTGATGAATTTACATGGAACCCTGTCTCAACCATTTGATCCAAAAAGACAAGATTCTTTATAATAGTTGGAACTAACATCACCTATGTGTGTGATGGAATGGGGGTTATCATTGTTTGTCTGCACATGACCTTTGGTTGATGACACCTAGATATTTTAGAAGAATTCCTTCTTGAAGCTCATGTGCTTAATGCATTTACTATCAATGTGTTAGAGTATGATCAATGTCTACCCCTCATGATTGTATGCACATTTTGTAAGGCCCCCTTTATGAGGAGAAGCCAAGCGTGCATTACCCAATTGATGGGAATCCCAACTTGAATGTTGGATGAAGGTCATATTGGACCATGTAAGATATTATAAGGAAAGGGAGTTACCAGGGTCCCCAATTGTGGGGTCCGGGGCAGCGGTGAGCAGCCCCGGCTGGGGGGTCCAAGGGGGCCAGCGGGCCCCCTGGTAAAGGGAATATTCCATGGAATATTCCCTGTCGGAGTTAGAAATCATTTATATTTGTTAGGTCGGTTCAACCAGTCTAAGCCGTGTATGGCAATTACGCGGGCGGTGGCCGCCCACGCCCTACCGCCCATGTATAGCCGTCCATGGCAGGCCACCCATGATCCTATATATACATGACTTCTGCACTACCTAAGACATTGAGTTGAGCCAGCATACCTCTACCTTGTATCTCCCTATCTAGAGTTGTCTAGATCACCATTTAAGCTCTACCTTGAGAGCGCACGGGTGGAAAACGCCATCATCTTTGTACTTGCTGCTAGTAGAAAATTGTTGAGATTCTCCTATATCTGTTATCTTCTCTGCTATTGCTCTTGTGTTATATTGCGTAACTATTGTCTTACATGGTATCAGAGCTGTAAGGTTCGAATAGCTTGAGAAGTATCATTATTTTAGCCTACTAGCAGACTAGAATATCAGTAGATTATTCGAGTGATTACATGATGGCTTCATCGTCGAACACTAGTCTTGGTGCTTCACCTAATGTTAATGCTGCACCTATTCGAATTCGTCCACCTGCATTCACTGAAGGGAAGCTGGATGGAACCAACTATACACTCTGGAAGTTCAAAATTTCTGCAATTTTGGACTCCTAAGAATTACTTGACACTGTCATGGGACCGATGGGATTGGATCCAGAGCCTATACCAGTTGAAGATCCAGCAAATTCAAGATTGATGATTCAGCCAGATCCAGATCTTCTACGAGCTTGGAAGAGGCGGAATGCTGATGCATTATGTGCGATTGTCACTAGTGTAAGTGATTCTGTGCTTACTTTAGTTCAACATACTACTAAAGCACATGAGGCTTGGGGCATATTGGCTCGACAATATGAGACCAAGAACCACACTAGGATACAGAATTTAGAAAATCAGTTGGCAAATGAAAAGCATTCTGATTCTGAAAAGGCTGAAGATTTTATCAAACGGATAAAGCATCTTCAAGATCAATTGGCTGCAGTTGGTGTTGTTATAACACCAGAAGAGCTAGCTCGAAGATCTGTACGTGTTCTTCCAGCAAAGTATGATGGATTAGTAATAGCCCTTAACACTCAGGTAAGGCCAACTCTTACATTTGAAGAGTTTTGTGCCATGCTTTTAGAAGAAGAGATGCGGCTGAAGAATCGGCAAAGTACAACTGATGCTGCATTCTCAGCAAATGCAAAAGGTAAAGGCTCTTCAGAGGGATCAAAGAAGAAGCCAAAGAAGAAAAAGTTCACAGGAAGTTGCTTCTATTGTGAAAAGAAAGGCCATGCCATCAAGGATTGCAGAAAGAAGCAAGCTGATGAACGGAATGGGACTGTAAAATCATCATGGAAGAACAAAGAGTCTGCAAACAACACAGAGCTGGAACTTTGGGTAGCTATTGAAGAGGTATGTTCATCTGCTCAAGCTCGTGTTGATGAGCCATGGATTTTAGATAGTGGAGCTTCTCGCCATATGACTAGTAAAAAGGATTGGTATAGTTCCCTAGTGCCTCTGCGGGAATCCATCAATGTAGTGGTGGGAAACGACTCCAAGTGTCCAGCTGAAGGAACTGGAACCATCTCTTTTATCACTTCTCCAGGTGTTGAGAAAAAGTTATCCGATGTTCTCTATGTACCTATACTCAAAAGAAATTTGTTGTCAGTTTCTGCAATAACAGATCGTGGACTCGAAGTTCACTTCAATAAGAGTGGTGCGGAAATCATGGATTCATCAGGTAATGTTGTAGGTAAAGGCACACGACGGGATAACTTGTATGAGTTAAGTGCTTTAACTGCTACAGAAGATAAAGATGTAAGCAGGTTATGGCACCAACGATTTGGGCATCTCGGATTTGCAGTTTTGAAGGAGATGCAACGAACAGGGATGGTTGCTCATTTGCCTGCATTTTCAGAGTTGCAGGAACCTTGTGAAGCTTGTATGATGGGCAAGCAACAACGAAAGGCATTTCCAAGAGAGACCAGCAATCGATCTCAAGCTCCTCTAGAGTTGGTACATGCTGATCTCTGCGGTAAAATGTCTACACCTGCTTTAGGAGGATCTTTCTACTTCTTACTGTTAGTCGACGATTATAGTAGAAAGATGTGGGTTTATTTCATTCGAGAGAAGGCTGATGCTTTTGAAAAATTTAAAGCGTGGCATAAGTATGTAGAAAGTGAATCAGGAAGGAAACTGAAGAAATTTAGAACAGATAGAGGAGGTGAATTCTTGTCAACAGAATTCAACAATTACTGTAAGGAGCATGGTGTGAAAAGGCAACTTACCACAACTCATACACCTCAACAAAATGGCGTTGTTGAGCGCAGGAACAGGACAGTAGTTGAAATGGCTCGTTGTATGTTAAAGGCTCAAGACATGCCTGATTCATTCTGGGCAGAAGCAGTCAATACAGCAGTCTACATCCTCAATCGAAGCTACACAAAAGCTCTGAAGGGGATGACTCCTCAAGAAGCATATTCTGGTAAAAAGCCTTCAGTTTTGCATTTCAGAATTTTTGGTTGTTTCTGTTATGCACATATTCCTGATTCAACAAGATCAAAGTTGGATTCAAAAAGCAAAAAGTGTGTCTTCCTAGGATATAGTGAAGAGTCTAAAGCATACAGGTTATGGGATCCTGAGGCAAGGAAGATTTTTGTCAGCCGAGATGTGGTGTTTGATGAACGACCACACTTAGTAGAAGATAAAGGTAAATCTACTATCTCATCAAACGGAGAAATATCTCACCTTGTGCCTATCAAAAGACAGGTTAAAGTTGAGGAGGAGGAAACATCTGATGGAGAAATTTCCTCAATAAAAAGCCAACCAATTGTAACTGCACAGCGTAAGCCACTACCGAAGTGGGCACAACAGCTCTTTGATGATCACAATCCACATGTAGATGCACCAGAATCATCATCGGATGGATTACGAAGATCAAAGAGAATAGAGGAGCAAAGAAGAGCCTCAGAACACATTGTTAACATGGCTCTAATGGCAGATATCATGGGTTCGATAAAGGAACCTACCACCATTGAAGAAGCCATTGATGATCCAGATTGGAGAGCGGCAATGCAGTCTGAGTATGATAGTATACTCAAAAATGATACATGGGATCTAGTCGACTTGCCGCCAAAGAAGAAGGTAATAGGTACTAAATGGATTTGGAAAGCTAAGTATAAAGCTGATGGAACATTAGAAAAGTATAAGGCACGATTAGTTGCACAGGGTTTTTCACAGATTGAAGGATTTGATGTTCAAGAAACTTTTGCACCAACAGCACGCATGACAACTATTCGGACGGTACTTGCAATAGCTGCACAAAAGTCTTGGCCTATTTTCCAGATGGATGTCAAATCTGCATTTTTGAATGGTCACCTCAAGGAGGAGGTATATGTATCTCAACCACCAGGTTTTGAGGTGCCCAATTCAGAAAATAAAGTTTGCAGGTTGAAGAAAGCTTTGTATGGACTTAAGCAAGCTCTACGGGCTTGGTACCAACGAATTGATCATTTTTTCAAAAATATGGGTTTTGAAAGAAGTACTTCTGATGCTAACTTGTATGTAACGAAAAGGGATAGCAAGCTAGTTGTTGTCATTGTATATGTAGATGATTTGATCATTACAGGAGATCATCAAGAACTCATCAATCAAACTCGGATCAGCTTGGGAACTGAGTTTGAAATGACAGACTTAGGTCTACTCCATTTTTGTCTGGGAATTGAAGTATGGCAAAGGAAGGATGGCATTTTCATCTCACAACAAAAATATTCCAAAGAAATTCTCAAGGCATTTGGAATGATGGACTGCAAACCAACTAGCACACCTATGGAGGTAAATCATAAGCTATCTATGGATGATAACATGCCTGATGTAGATGCTAAGAAGTATAGGAAGCTCGTTGGAAGTCTTATTTTTCTGTGCAACACTAGACCAGACATTTGCTATGCTGTTGGAGTGTTAAGCAGGTTTTCCAACAAACCTAAGGAGAGTCACTGGAATGCTGGAATGCGAATTCTAAGGTACATTGCAGGAACCTTGGATTTTGATATTTTGTATACCACAGGTGATACACTCCAAGGATATTGTGATTCAGATTGGGCTGGAGATTGTGATTCTAGAAAATCAGTTTCTGGATATTGTTTCTCACTTGGTTCAGGAATATTTTCTTGGGTAAGTAGGAAGCAACCAACTCTCGCACTCTCCTCCACTGAAGCAGAGTACAAAGCAGCTTGTTTTGCTTCTTGTGAGGCAGTCTGGTTAAGGAGAATTCTTGCAGATATAGGCTTTCCATCAAATATGCCAATTGTACTCAAGTGTGATAATCAAAGTTGTATGGCTATTGCAAAGAACCCAATATTTCATGCTCGCACCAAGCACATAGAAGTACAGTACCATTACATTCGTGAGCTAATTGAAGATGAAATTGTGGAGCTAGAATATTGCCCAACAGAGGCAAATTGTGCTGACATATTCACTAAAGCACTTGGAAGAGAGCAGCTCAACAAGCATCTTCAACAGATGGGCATAGGACCGAGACCTACTTGATTTATCATCGGTAAACATTGAGGGGGGGTGTTAGAGTATGATCAATGTCTACCCCTCATGATTGTATGCACATTTTGTAAGGCCCCCTTTATGAGGAGAAGCCAAGCGTGCATTACCCAATTGATGGGAATCCCAACTTGAATGTTGGATGAAGGTCATATTGGACCATGTAAGATATTATAAGGAAAGGGAGTTACCAGGGTCCCCAATTGTGGGGTCCGGGGCAGCGGTGAGCAGCCCCGGCTGGGGGTTCCAAGGGGGCCAGCGGGCCCCCTGGTGGGGGTCCGGGGGCAGCGCCCCCGGCGCGACGGTAAAGGGAATATTCCATGGAATATTCCCTGTTGGAGTCAGAAATCATTTATATTTGTTAGGTCGGTTCAACCAGTCTAAGCCGTGTATGGCAATTACGCGGGCGGTGGCCGCCCACGCCCTACCGCCCATGTATAGCCGTCCATGGCAGGCCACCCATGATCCTATATATACATGACTTCTGCACTACCTAAGACATTGAGTTGAGCCAGCATACCTCTACCTTGTATCTCCCTATCTAGAGTTGTCTAGATCACCATTTAAGCTCTACCTTGAGAGCGCACGGGTGGACAACGCCATCATCTTTGTACTTGCTGCTAGTAGAAAATTGTTGAGATTCTCCTATATCTGTTATCTTCTCTGCTATTGCTCCTGTGTTATATTGCGTAACTATTGTCTTACACAATGTACCATATGCTTGACCCTTGTGTCTTATAATCACTCATTTGCATCATGGATAACATGCCTTCATTCTCATTTGAAGTAGAAGCATAGTTACCTTTCACTTAGTATGATGAACTTCTCTTGTCCCTTTGATAACAATCCCTTGCATAGTAACCTCCTAACACAAGCTTTTTGCACATGAAATGGTATTGGATCTCGATGTGCTTCATCTTAGTGTGGAACGGTAGATTCCTTATGATGGCCAAGGCTCACTGTCCATGCCGATGCATGTCGCACTAACCTACAAAACACCAATGTCAAATAATAATCATCAAAGCCAAACCGCCTCACATGCTACTAAGCTAGATGCTCAATACTTCCTCCATGGATGACATAGAAACTATAGGATGCTTCTTACTTGCCCAAGAGATAGGTCCTAAGACAAGAAAGAATATGTATCTAGAAGTAGACTATCCGAATCACAATCACCAACCCAATCTGAATCTAAATATCTAGCAAGTTTGATGCCCCCTCTGTACCAAAAACCATGATGTATGGTGAGGGCAAGGTATCAAAGTAGCCTCTGAGCAACATCCCAATGTTTTTGATGAGGTTAATGTGCAAATTGACAGAGGATACCAACTGCATAGGTAATATTTAGTCTAGTGTTGGTGAGGTAGATTAATGAGCCAACAAGATGCTGATAAGCATGCACATCCACAAGTGATGATGAATCCTCCAGTGTGAGCTTGATGTTTGGATCAAGTGGTCTCGATACTAAGCAACACTAGTCCATGTTGTATTTGGAAAGATTATCAGAGCAATACTTCTTCTGTGATAGGAATATGCCTTCTTTTGTTTGCAAAACTTCCATGCCTAAGAATAAGTGAAGTAGACCAAGATCTATCATAGAGTACTCCAGGTGAGGTTGCTAATGATGAATTTGGTGCATCTTCATCTGAATATGTCAAGATCAAGTCATGTACATAGAGGATGATGATGAATACTAAGTGTCACGAGGAAGGAGACATGGAAGAGATCTCACACACACACTCTCACAATCAAAGAAAAGCACACACATATTGAAGCAAGGAAGAATGATCTTCTTCTTCTTCCTCTATTACATAAAAGGAATGTAGAAGAATGACCAAAAAGAACAATACAATAAGTGCAATATATAAAGAACATTACATAATAAAAATTCTAATGTTCGTGAATGAGTGAGCTCGCAAGAAGCAAATGTTCCATTTCTCTCAGTAGATAAATCTAGTAAATCTCAATGAAGTATCCTTGACATGTACCGGCATGACCACTATACATGTCTGAGAAATGAGAAAGTGATACATGTCATCGAGGATCATCACATGTTGAGCTTGATATCTCAACACCCCCCTCAAGCTCAACATCATGTCTTGTAATCCAAGCATCTTTTGAAACTTCTTCAACTTCTCAACTCCTAGTGATTTAGTGAAAATATCAGCAACCTACTCATTTGTACTCACATAAACATAATCAATATCAGCCGCTTATAACTTCTCTCCAATCAAGTGACAATGTACCTCGATATGCTTCCATCTAGCATGAAAAATAGGATTTTGTGCTAACTGAATGTTGCTAAGATTACCACAATAGATGATAATGGGCTTTTGCGCTTCCACATCTAAATTAGAAAGTAGCATCTCTAACCATGATGCTTCACATGATTCCATTGCAATACCTCTATACTTAGCCTCTATACTCAACAAAGCAACAATGGGTTGCTTCTTGCTGCTCCATGTAATAATTGAACTCCCAAGTGAGAATAGAAAGCCACTAGTAGATCTTCTATCTAGAATACTACCGATGCAATCTGCATCGGTGTATCCATGAACCTGTAAATCTACACTAGATTCATAAACCAATACATAATCCAAAGTAGCACTCACATAACCTAGAGTGTGCCTTAGAGCATCCAAATGTGGCTTCCTGGGAACGTACATACATTGAATTTCAAGTCTAACAATGTAGCAAAGATCATACCTTGTAATTGCAAGATATATCAAATTTCCCACAATTTTCCTTTACGAAGTAGCATTTTCCAATGCTTCGTCTGATGTAGTATCCAACTTCAAATTTTTATCTATTGGCATAGAAATCGGCTTACAATCAACCATACCATAATTTTGTAGCATACTCAAGGATCACCTCTTGCAATCAAGCCATCACCATAAATAGCCACAGTCATGATGACATCATCACCCTTCCTTGCATATAATGAATGATCTGCATCACACATAGAAAATTCAATGGTGGTTAAGTAGTCAACAATCCTTGCATGCCAAGCACAAGGGGCTTGCTTAAGTCCATACAAAGCCTTTTGCGACCTGCAAATATATTCAAGGTGCTCTCAATCTTCATATCCTTGTGGCTGGTCCATGTATTCTTCTTCCTGTAACTCACCATGTAGGAAAGCACTCTTCACTTCCATATGATGCAAAGTCCATCATTTTGTTATAGCAACTACAACAAGTGGTTTGATAGTAGACATTTTAGCTAAATGGGTAAATGTAAACTCGTAATGAATGCCATATGGTTGTGCATATCCTTTTTCTACCAATCATGCTTTGTACATGCTTATGCTACCATCACCATTGTGCTTTACCTTATAAGCCCACTTGCAGCCTATTGGTTTCTTTCCTTGCAGCAATGGAACTAGCTTCCATATATCGTTTCCATAAACTTTAGCCATCTGCTCATCCATATATTCTTTCCAATCTAAATTTCCAATTGCATCTTCAAAACAAGAGGGTTCACTTCTCCTTATATCTGTTGATGTATGAAACACCACAAGAAATGAATTAATGTGACACTAGAACACCTCTATGGTCACCATTAACTCATTGCCACTCCAAACTTTGAGAAATGATAGCCTAAAGTGAGAACTTTGCTTCTACAGAAATTCCTAGTCACCGAAATGACATACCTTCAGTATTTTGCTAATTTCTCCTATCTCAAGGATTATTTCTCCATGAAACTTTACAGGCTAAAACTAGAAGAGTAGAGCTTTCCAACAAGCTATCATATGCATCAAACGGAGCTCTAGAACTCAAGTTATGGCCTTCACAAGATGACCCTGTATGACCTTCCAAAATTGGAAACTTTGCCTATTTTAGTATTCCTGGTGTCCAAAAATAAAAAATTCGATGCCTAGCATCAAATTTCAGTCCAAGTCGATGCCAGGCATTGACTTTGGGCTTTTTTTGGCTATTTTTCTGCACCAGAAACACTCTATTTTACACACACATGAAGAAGATGACTTATATGCTAGAAGTCGATGTCGGGCATCCATTTTATGCTGGAACTCGATGCCAGGCATCGAGTTGCTCCACAAACTTCATATTTTTAGAAGATTCAACAACAGTTAACACACAGAGAATGGAAAAAATGACTTATCAGCCAAGATTCGATGCCAGGCATCGAATTGCTCAGAAAACTTGAACTTTTGAATTCATCACACAGTAGGCAAGCATGGAGATGATGGAGAGAGACTCATACACAGAACTTTACTCAGTTCTTTCTCATAGCTATGAAAACTCAGAAGTTTTACAGATGCTTTCTCACTCAGAGAAGCCCGACTATACTCAGTCGTATAAAATGAACTCCTTCTCCTACTTCTTCTCTCTCACTCTCTCTTTCTCTCACCGCGTCAGTTGATACAAACTAACTTATATAGATTTTCGTATTCTCGTGGTTTTAAAAAACTTCTAGAACTAAAGTGAACTAACTTTACAAATATGATACACTTGTGAATTTGTCCCTTCACATAGGCATGGGGTTTTCTTCCTAAGATTTGACCTTCAAATATATGTCCAATTAGTGAGTGTTTCTCCAACAATATCATCTACATGTGCCTTTCTTACTCCTAGAGTCTTCACAGAGGGCAATCAGAGTTCCTGATCAAGGCTCTTTGCGGAACCCCGTGAATCTAAATCAATGTCTTCAAAACCTATAGATGTTTTACTACCAGCAGAAACATTTTCTTTACCTTTCTTAGATGTATTTGATGAATTTGCTCAAGAGCATTTTTGCTTGCCTTCATGTGTCGTGTGAGTGGGTTATAACATTTATATCCTGAGTATCCAACGAAGATAATTTTTTTTTGCTTTTGGATCATGCTTTGTCCTCAACTCATTTGGAACATGTACATATGCAATACAACTAAAAACTTCCATATATGATAAGTTTGGCTTTTTACCTGTGAACTTCTCGTCAGGTGTAACCTGATGTACAACAATAGGCAAAATTATGTTCATGATGTATATAGTAGTGTGCACACCTTCTGCCCAATAATGATGAGGCATATTCTTCTCAACCATCAAGGATCTTGCTATTTCTTCAATATGTCTATTTTCGCATTCAACAATGCCATTCTATTATGGTGTGTACCTACGTGAAAACTGATGTCGAATTCCATGACTTTTAAGAAAGTTGCTGAACTCATTTGACATGCATTCACCTACTCCATGAGACCTTAATGTCTGAATATAGTTTCTTGTCTGTTCTTCCACCATAGCCTTAAAATTCTAGAAGTGAGTGAACACCTCACTCTTTTCTTTCATGAAATATACCCATGATTTTTGCGTATGGTCATCAATGAAAGTAACATCAAATCCACAGACGCCCATAGATTTGGTCTTTGTAGGACCCCAAACATCTGTATGTACTATTTCTAGCACATTCTCACAAACGTGCTTGTCATGCAAAAATGAGGCTCTTGACTGTTTACCGAATTGAGAGGCTACACATACCTTTTGCATCTCTACAACCTTGAAATTTGGTAGCCCATTGACAATCTCCTTTGATTGCATCAATTTTAGCCTCTACAAGTTTGCATGTCCAATTCATTTGTCTCTATAACTCCTACACCTTTTGTGAACATGGCTACTTGCATTTCATGAATTTTCACTTTTAAGGTGAACATCCCACCCGCTTTGTTTCCTTTGGCAATTAATCTTCCATCTTGTTTGTACTCTTCTACATATAACCCGTCAACATTGAACCTTACTTGTAGTCCTTGGTCAACCATTTACCCAATAGAAACCAGATTCTTTGTTATATTTGGAACATGCAGCACATCAACAAGATGTTTTACCTTCCCTTCCTCCATAGACAATGCTATGTTTCCTGCATGCTTAATAGGGTGTAATGTGTCATCACCTGTTTCAACATATCTAGGAACTAGCAATCTCTACAAACCACTAAACCATTTTGCATGATTTGTTATGTGATTTGAAGCACCTAAATAACATACCAAACATTACCATTATATTTTTAAACATTAGCATACATCGTATTCATCATGAGATGTTGGACCATGAACAACTTCTCAGAATCATTTGCACTTGTGGATGCATAGTTATTTTGTTATTTTGATTCTTCAGCCTACAATCACATTCAAAGTGTCCAAGTTTACCATAATTCTAGCATCCTTTACTCTCATTACCTGAATTATTTCTTTGGAAATTTATGCGGCCTTTTTGGCTCCCCTTGCCTCCAAACTATCCTCTACCTCTTGCATGATTCTGATGTTAACACTAGTTTGGTACCAAAATAGGACACTTAGGTGTCCCTTTTTAACAATTTTCTAAAAATCACACACCTTCTACAAAGAGAATTTGAGAAAATCCTTTAACACACATATTAAATATAATTCAAAGGTTAATGCAAAATTATAAAACATAGTAAATCATGTGTTGTGTTCATGTAAATAGCCTCTCAAGATGCTATGGTAGTTAAAAGGATGAAAATTCCTAATCAAATGTATTTTTATCAAAAGAAAAACATGCATCATTTGAAATAAAAAATTATACACAATCCTTGAAACATAGATCACATAGTATGAACCTCAAAATCACTTAGGAAAATCATTTCAAATCAAATAAAATCAATTATTTTGACTATGTACACCAAAAATAGCAACTAGTTCTAAACATGGTTCAAACAAACTTATGGGAATCCACAGAGGTGTACAAATATACCAACAATCAAACAAGGTATGAAGACAACAATCAAGGTACACACATATGAAATCTATTGTATGACTCTAGTCACCATAAACAAAAAACTAAAGCCTACATATATGACTCAAAAGAATTTATGGACATCATCGAAGGTGTACACATTCAAGTTACCAAGTAGAAAATGTGTGACATAACAAACCAAAGCTTACATATATGAGGATAAATAATTTATTGAAAAATACCAAAACTTCACATCTTTTGAAGCTTTCATCATAATTTTATATTCCACCTTTGGAGCTATGTTCTTTTCATGAACATAGAAATATATGCTTTGCCAATTCAGCATGAAAGTTAGCAGCAAATGCAATGGCTACTAGTTCAAAGCAGAGGCCTTATAACTTTGAATAAAAATATGCATTCAATTAGTATGAAGGTTATCCATACAAATTATAGTGAGCCATTCTTTAAAAGGTGTGAAGATTGACTATAAAATGGAAGAGAGCCAAACAATTTAGTGGTCTAGATATGAAAGGCTGCTAACCACAATATACACAAAAAATTAAAAACGAAATCAAATATACACAGCTACACATGTATACATGCACATACATACATATATACACATTCATACATACATACACATACATACATACATATATACATATACATACATACATATCTACATACATACATACATATCTACATACATACATACATACATACATACATACGTACATACATACATACATACATACAATTCATGAAGAAGCTCCACGTGCATGGACCAACGAGTCTTCTTCAAAACTAACAAATGAGGTATTATCAGGTAAGAGAGTTGCATTTTTATTTACGTCTCAAGAAAAAAATGATGTTTCTACTTTTTTAGCATATAATAGTGAATGCATGCAAGCATTCCTGAGCGAGTACGAACAAGAACTTCAAAATCTCCGAAGTAAAAGATGAAGAAACAAAAGATATAGATGTAATCTCGATAATAATGAGATTACAAATATAACTTCTTTCACGGATTGGCCATATAGTAGTTTGCAACACGCCAACGCAAATAATGAAGAAATCTCAGATGAGCAGAGAGAGTTAATGATAGGTTGTGAATGAAAGCTAATTTTATTTTAATAATATTTTGTTTTTTTCATACATGTATACTAGTTTCTATTTACTAATTTAATTTCTTTTGCAGGCTTGAATGTTCACTATATGTGGGCTTTTGGACAACATATTAGAATCAAAGTCACTGATTCTTTACGTAAAATAGAGGATTCTTGTATTGTTGCTCCTTTCAAGCAACTATCACGTGCTAGCTCAAAAGACATGAACCTTATAGAAAGCCAACTTGGTTACGTGGGAACTATTGTTGGTATCTATGAAATATAATTTTGTACATTCAAATAGGTAGAAAAAAGTTTATATTTTTTATGATAGAGTTTATTATTTATTTAAGCACCTAATAATGAGTTTTATTTTTTATATATTTTGATAGGTCATTTTGAAGTTTGACTGGTTTCGAACCGAGTATAAAGGTAGTAATTCCACATTAAGAAAGGAATTATATGGGTTTTGGGCAATTGATTCTTTCAAGGTAATGCGATCAGAACCATATATTCTTCCTAGGCATATTGAACAAGAATTTTTTTATAAAAACCCTGATGCTCATCCTTGGTGGCAAGTCATTCATGTTCAACCTAGAGGTAGGTCATTGTTTGGACAGTTTATTGTTAGGGAGATCGAAGAAAGTCCTCTTGATGATTCACCATCAAATGCCAATACATGAACATCTGAAAGAGAAATTAAAATCATTATACATGATAATGATACTAATCTTTTTTATGAAGAGGATGATACTCTACATGGTGATTCTACTGATGATGAAGAGGAACTACTAGAAATCGAAAGTAATCCATCAATAGATGATATGACTCATGAGAACACATATTTATTAATAGAAGAAATAAATGAAATCAATAAGAATAATGAAGATGATATTATATCTATGTATTACCAAAATGATGGCAATAATGAAAACATATGAGCAGATTAGATAGTAAATTCTACTCTAGTTATCGATCAATAACTTGAAGCTTCTGAATGGATATGAGGTAATAAATTCTTCTTTATAAACTAGAATATCAACGAATCCTATTAGAGAGATGAAATCATGCTCTTTTAAGTTAGAACATGAAGCTCAGGGGTATGCCTAATTATTTTATATATAGCTTTATCTTTGAGGAGCAAATCTTTCTCCTATATGTATGCATATGTGTGTGTATTCATGTGTATTATATGTATACATGTGTTAGTATGCATATATATGTGTTTCATGTATATGTATGTGCGTGCATGTGTGTGATATATGTATACATGTGCTAGTATGCACACGTGTATATATGCATATGCATTTGTGTAATATATGCAAGTGTTTATAAAGTGTGTATGCATGTATACGTATACATGTGTGCATGTGGACATGTATATGTGATGTGTACATGTACATATCTATATGTGTCTATGTGTAAATGTGTACATGTAAATATGTATGCACGTATATATATTTATGTGCGCATATAGGCATGTATGTGTGATGCATAATGTATCTACTCCATTTTATATTTATGTATGTGTATCTACATGATGTGTATATATCTTTATATCTATTATGATCCTCATTGATTCAAGTAGCTATATATAGAGGCATAAGGTTGGGAGGAGAGACATCTCTCTAGTAGGATGTCAGATGAATAGATGAAATGTGTATATATACTTCAATCAAAATTAGTGTTTCTGAATTAGGTTTTTTGAAATAGGATTTCTGAATTAGAATATCTATATATATATATATATATATATATATATATATATATATATATATATATATATATATATATATATATATATATATATATATATATATATATATATATATATATATATATATATATATATATATATATATATATATATATATATATATATATATTTATAAATATGTATGCACACACACACACACACACACACACACACACACATATATATATATATATATATATATATATATATATCCTAACTCATATGTATAGTTCATATCGTAACTCATATATATATATATATATATATATATATATATATATATATATATATATATATATATATATATATATATATATATATATATATATATATATATATATATATATATATATGTGTGTGTGTGTGTGTGTGTGTGTGTGTGTGTGTTTTGTCATAAAATGAGATATATATACTGTAATTTGTAAACATATATATATATATATATATATATATATATATATATATATATATATATATATATATATATATATATATATATATATATATATATATATATATATATATGTATGTATATATATATAGCATGTGTGTGTATGTATGTGTATATATGTATGTAAATATGATTATGTGAGTCTATGTGTGTGTACATATGATTATGTATGTGTATTTTTATGTGAGTATGTATATGGGTCTATGTGTGTATTCATTATATGTGTGTAATTGCATGCATGTGTATGTGTGTGTAAAAATGTGCATGTGTGTGTGTATGTATAAATGTGCATGTATGTATATATGTGTGTAAATGTGTATGTGTGTGTATATGTGTATTTGTACTTCTAGCATCACTCTTTTCTCTCTCTCTCTCATATACATACATACATACATAAACACACATACTCATATCCACATATATATACATAAAAGCAATGCATACTGTGCATTATTGCGGCAATGAGCCATAAGTGTTTGCATCTCTTTTAGACACCACTTATGCGACCATCCTGTCCCAAACTCTATCTCAAGTGAACTAAGTACGTATTTTTTATCCCTCTTATCATGCTCACTACAAAAATAAAAAAAATCATGTAAGTAAAACATAAGATATTTATTTCAATTTATATGTAAAATTTATACTTACTTCCACTACAAGTGGAAAAGGTGCAGGTAAGACTCCCATAATGCTCACATTTTTCTCTTGAACTCCAATCGATTCCCTATGTGCACAATGTTCCCCTCTGGCTCTTTAACCCACTCTAGCCCTAAGGTGCCAATGCATTTTTCTCATAGGCCCCTATGCTCTGTGGATGTGTGTATGTGTGTGTGTATGTGTGTATGTGTCTATCTGTGTATGTGTGTGTCTATGTGTGTATATATGTGTGTGTCTATGTGTGTATATACATGTGTATTTGTATATATATGTCTATATGCATGCGTATGTGTGTGTGTAAATGTGTGTGGATGTGTGTATGTGTGTGTGTAAGTGTGTATGTGTCTATGTGTGTATGTGTGTGTATCTGTGTGTGTGTGTGTGTAAGTTTGTATGTGTCTATGTGTGTATGTGTGTGTGTCTATGTGTGTAAGTGTGTGTGTGTCTATGTGTGTATGTCTATGTGTATGCATGTGTAAGTGTGTTTGTGTATGTGTGTGTGTGTGTCTATGTGTGTATATGTGTGTGTGTAAATTTGTGTGTATATGTATGTATGTGTGTATATTTGTGTATGTGTCTATGTTTGTGTATGTATCTATGTGTGAGTATGTGTCTATGTGTGTGTGTATGCATGTAAGCATGTATTTATGCATATGCATGTGCATTATGTATGCATATGTATGGATGTGTGTGTATGTGTGTGTATGCATGTAAGTATTGAAATTAATTCAAACACTAATTTTAATTATTTTAATTACGTTAATTTGATCTCTACATTTTGTTGGTATTTTTCTCATCTGAATCCAACGTAACTGAAGTTATTGCAAACTCTTGGCTAGATTCTGATTGAGCGGTGGTACTAGCTTGCCATGCACTCAGTCCAATGATGGAAAGCCATTTGTACATGGTGCATTAAGATCTATTCACATTGAGTGGTGGAGAAGCCTAAGGGTTTGCTGAGTAGGCGAAATTAGAACCCTTGTAGAGTTCAAAGAGCCCCCTGTCATTATGTAAAATGTTGTGACATAAAAAAATTATCATTTTCTATGATCTTTCTACTACTGTGATGAGTATCACGTATCGATTTCGTTCTACCAATTATTTCCAATCTCTACAAATACATTGCTGTGTGTGTATGTGTGTGTCTATGTGTGTAAGTGTGTGTGTGTGTCTATGTGTGTATGTCTATGTGTATGCATGTGTAAGTGTGTTTGTGTATGTGTGTGTGTGTGTCTATGTGTGTATGTAAATATGTGTGTATATGTGTGTATGTGTGTGTGTGTGTCTGTGTGGGTGTAAATTTGTGTGTATATGTATGTATGTGTGTATATTTGTGTATGTGTCTATGTGTGTGTATGTATCTATGTGTGAGTATGTGTCTATGTGTGTGTGTATGCATGTAAGCATGTATCTATGCATATGCATGTGCATTATGTATGCATATGTATGCATGTGTGTATATGTATATGTGTGTATGCATGTAAGTATTGAAATTAATTCAAACTTAATCGAAAGAGGAAATCTCAATGATTGAACTTCTATTAAAAAAAGTTTTAAGGAAACTAAAGATTATTTTAATTATTTTAATTTGATTACGTTAATTTGATCTCTAAATTTTGTTGGTATTTTTCTCATCTGAGTCCAACGAAACTGAAGTTATTGCAAACTCTTAAGCTAGATTCTGATTGAGCGGCGGTACTAGCTTGCCATGCACTCAGTCCAATGATTGAAAGCCATTTGTACATGGTGCATTAAGATCTACTCACCTTGAGTGGTGGAGAAGCCTAAGGGTTTGCTGAGTAGTCGAAATTAGAACCCTTGTAGAGTTCAAAGAGCCCCCTGTCATTATGTAAAATTTTGTGACATAAAAAAATTATCACTTTCTATGATTTTTCTGCTACAATGTGATGAGTATCACGTATCGATTTCGTTCTACCAATTATTTCGAATCTCTACAAATACACTGCTAAATAAACAAGAAACGACACAACGTAATTTCTAAGACTTCGTGGTAAAATTATGATATTTTTAAAGCTTGTTCCACCTCAATGTGAAGCCAGCTTATATTCGTTATATTCCTTATGCACAAGGAACGTTTGCAATTATGAAGTATTGCTGCGCCAAAACTTATTGGCCCCTTACATCGAAGTGGAAAGTCTCACCTCGTCCCTCCGACGGCCGCATCTTGCCAAAAATCCAAAAGCTCTGTCGTGCCTCCATCTTATTGGTTATGCGTGTCCGTGCTAGTGGGCAAACATGGCTCTCCGATTAGCTAATCCAACATGCCTTCCAACAATAAGATGATATCCCTTTTGGATCTAAAACCGGATTGGATGCATGTCTGCAGAATTCTTCAATATCAAAAGCTCTCTCTCCCTCTCTCATGATTTTATTAAAGGGATCTTGCAGAGCAAAGTTTAGCAGTTGCAACTTCCTTTCGCTTCTCTCTTTTACTATTGTGTATGCGTATGCGGCGTTGTCTGAGACAAGGAAGAGTGAAGATCTATGGTGATCCTTAAGGTTGCAACGAAATGTCGTCTGCTTCGCACCTACACGCATCTACCATTAAGCGGCGAACAGCTCGAAAGAGGTCGTAGGTGGCCGTGGGCAGCCAAGGATGGCTTGCCGACCTTATTCCTCGGGAATTTGGGCTCAGCCGAATGGCATCAGAGGTCAGCCACCTGCTCAGGCGGAACAGCTGCGCAAGAAATCTTTGGCTACCCATTTCCACCCACACCCCGTTTCCAGCTCCCATCGTGGCGTCCTTGCTGAGAAAACTGGGCACCGCCATTAGCTCTGCTTTGCAAAAATCGAACACAAGGTAATGCAATATCCTATAACGCTCCGTGTCTATCTGCATGTTTTCGTTCCAGGTCGTTAGAAAGCTCTCTACAAGGAAACATACCTTCACTGATCATCTTCCTGTAGCGAAAAAACTCTTCGCTGGAAGAACTTTTGTTTCGTGCTATAAATCTCTGGCATGCGCCTGCTATCTCTTCTGTTAGCGGCGCTTACATTCTCTAAAGCAGAGAAATATCGAGCTTGAGCAGTGTGTGTATCAGAGAGAGAGAGAGCTCCTGTTATGCGGCTGGGAATCAATGGCAAACCCACGGCATTTGTTTTAACGCCGTATCACTCCATCACTTGTTTTCGAAGTGATGCACCAAAAATACGTTACTTTGAGGTTACAACTGTATTTGTCAGTCCTCGCTGGAAGGTCAGTTTTGCGCATGGAGATATGTGTCTGTTTGCAATTGCGGAAATGGTCATCAATATGAAAGTCTCTCTGCAGACCTTGCGCACACACCATATAGGTACTGTGATCAAATATCTCATTATGCTGTTGAGATCGTTTCATTACTTATTTCATGGCGGCATCAAGAAACTGTCGGTGTTTATAAAATTTCTGAGTAGAGCAACTTCGAAACTCTGTGTATCTGTAGTGCTTGTTCTTCTGTGTACATTTTTTTTTTGAAAAAACAGGAAGTATAAAATTGATGCTAAACAGAATTACATCAGAGAACGATCTACCCTCGAAAGGGAGGTGAGAACCTCACATGAGGTAAAAGTTAACATAATCACCAAGAAAAGTGATCATGTCCCTTCTAGGCTTTGAGTACATGAGGAGGAGTTTAGCTTTCCAAACATTACAGTGGTTGTTCTTTAAAATTACAAAGGGGCTCATAGGGACCGATTGGGAATCTTGACAAGAGGTGAGACAAAGGTTGAGAATTTTTCTCAAAGCCATAAGACAAGAGAAAAAGTGATCTTTGCTCCTCATGCTAAAAATGGCATTATTTCTATTTTTCCAAATAGACCAAAAGAAGTGATTTCTGATAATCTGCCACAGAAGGATGTCCAGGCCACAAGATTCACCAATCAGGATATCTTTACAACTAGGAATTTTGAGCCCCTGAAACCGACAAAGAGACCAGATGCAATCCCAGAATCTGGATGCAAATTTACACTTAATGAACAAGTGTTCCAAATCCTCTTCTTTGCCACAGAGTTTGCAGAGTCCAGCATCAATTTTAAACTTCCTAGCGAGGCTTCCCGTCCAAATACCTTTGTGTAGAATGAGCCAGTTCAGACAGGACTGTTTGTTAGAGAGAGGGAAGGCAACACTGAAATCTGTACTTCCACTGTAGGTGGGACCATTGAAGACCCCATTTCTTGTTAAGCTTCCCCGAGATCTCCTTTATGCTTCTGACATTCCTCCTGTAGGAGCTTATCATATCGCCGGCAATATCTTGGAGAGTAATCTCCTTCTTCCACAAGTTGGCCTCCAGCTTTTCCAGCAACTGCTCCTTCTTGCCCAGGAGAATCTGTTTACATTGCACAGACAATCCATCAGAATCCAGAATAATATTATCGTCTACAACTTCACCTTCACTTAACAAGTCCTACCAATGAGCAAAGCCTTTCTTTCTGCATTTATTCCATCTGATAGGGAAGGACTGATGGGTGCATCTTTCAGACCAGCCCATCCAAATGGAGTCCTGCACTATGAAAGAAAAATTGTTAGCAAACCAAATAGGGAGGATATATTTGGATTTAACTACCATCCAAGCCTTCCAAAAATTACAGATAAGCTGGCTACCCTTAGGTACAAATTCAACAGGAGAAGTAATCACATCCCAAAGAGAGCATCCATCCCAGCTCTTATTATGTTTAACTCTGAACCTGTTAATATTTCTTTTAATCAAACAAGCCCAAAAGTCGTTAGAGGAAACAGATCTAACAATCCACTTGGCAGCCATTTGAGTAGCCATCCTGGAAGGACAAATGAGGCCAAGGCCCCCTTCCCTCTTCTTCATACAACAGATATTCCAGGCAACTTTGGGAATTCTAGAGCCTCCCCATAAAAACCTTCTAGCCAGAGAGATGGCCTGCCCAAGCTACTTTTTATTAGGTTGCCAGCAGGAAAGAAAATAAGTCAGAGAGGGGAGGATATAATGCTTCAGGACAAAAGTTCTTTGAGACAGACTATGATGCAAGTCAACCCACTTATAGATTTTAGCTCTATACTTATCAAGCATCCAGTTCCATCTCTGCTCGTTAGAGATGCCAAAGCCCATAGGAATACCAAGCAGCCTGAATATAGACCCTTTTTTAATAATATCACAACCAGTAGCCTCAACACAATAAGGAATCTTATTATCAGTGGTATAAAAGCCCGTTTTTTTATGGTTAACCACTGAACCACTGGCCATACAGAACAACTCAAGACAATTAAGGAATTGGTTAGCAGAGTTTTCCTCAGTCTGCATTAACATATTGGTGTCATCTGCAAACATCTGAAGACCCAGGGGAGAGTGGGCCTGGGGAATATCTAAACCAGTTATGGTTCCTTTGGTAATGCAGTCCTTAACCAGCCAGCCTAAAGCATCACTTGCAATAGCAAAAAGAAGGGGAGCCAAGGGGCAACCTTGCCTGATGGACCTGCACAACCTGAAGGGGCTAGAAAGACAACCATTGATAGACACTTTAGAAAAGGCATTACCAAAAAGAATACTGACAAATTTAATGAATTTTTTGCCAAAGCCAATGTCATGCAAAGATTGCAGAATGAAATCCCATTCAATCCTATCATAAGCCTTATCAAAGTCAATTTTAAAGAAATAGGTATCAACATTAAGCTCATTGTAATACTCTAGCCCTTCCCAAATAGTGATAATATTGTCAAGAATAAATCTACCTTTAATAAACCCTTTTTGCTCAGGGAGAATGATACTATCCATGAGAGGACTCAACCTTCTGGCCAGGATGGAAGCAAAGATTTTATACAGAGAAGTCAGGCAGGAGATGGGTCTCCAGTCGGTTAAATCATCTTTGGGACCTTTTTTGTGGATTAATTTTATCACTCCAGTGTTAATAAAAGGAGAAAGGGATCCCCTTCTAGAGGCTTCTTGCCAAATCTTGAGAATTATGGGCACCAACTCTTCCTTGAAATCCTGAAAAAACTCATGGGGCAAACCATCATGGCCAAGAGACTTACCAGGCTTCATTTTGCTAATGGATTATCTAACCTCACCTTCTGAGAGGGGCATGTCAAGGAGGGAGTCCATTCCCTGAGGAACCAATTTTTTCCTACAAAGGGCAATGGAAGCTCTTGCACTCCACACAGAGTCCCCTCTCTTGGGAGGCTGGGAGAATACATTGGCAAAGAACCTATGAGCAACCTGAAGGTTATCCTTCATGCTGGAAACATGAATACCAGCATTATCTTTTAGCAGGGGGATAAAGTCCCTGGCTTTTTTCTTTCTCAACAGATCAAACATATGCTTATTAGGTTTGTCAATTTTTCCTGCCCAAAATTCTCTAGATGAGGCAAGGGCACCTCTAGCAAGGAGGTAGTCCACTTTCTTGACTTTTTCCTGAAGATCCATAATCTTAGCTCTTTTGGCATCCAAATCAAGGTTAGAATTCTCAAGCATATTCATCTCCTGAATAAACATCATCCTCCTCTTGTATCTAATATCTTTGGCTTTATTTTTATAATACTTAATCAAATCCTGTATTTCTCTAACAGCCCTTTCCCAGGCCACAAAAGGAGACAAATCCAAAGCAAAATGCATCCTAAGAATATTAGAGATTTTATCCTTCACAACAGGGATCTTAAATAGGGAAGAGTCCAAATGAGGCCAGCCAGCCCTATAGCTGGGGTTGTTATTGTATAATTTAACAATCAAAGGCGAGTGATCAGACAGTAACAAAGAATGATCAATAGAACAACTGTAATTCCACAAATCATGACTCCTGGCAGCATGCATATAAAACCTGTCCAACCTAGCAGACAAATAGCAGCTCTGGCTCCTGTTATTCCAAGTGTGCCCCGTGTTAGCAAAAAGATCCACCAGGTTATGCTTATTAATCAAATTATACCAGCAATGCTTTTCACAACCAGATATAATATTTTCCCTATTACCATTCCTGTCACCACTATTAGTGACCATATTAAAATCTCCAGTCAGCCAGATGTCACCATTGATCCTAGATATTTCTTCCCAGCATTTGGATCTCTGTAAAGCATGATTAGCAGCATAAACACACACTATAGTGACTTTGAGAGGCACTTTACACTTAACTGCAATCCATTGATTAGTGGGACTCACCTGCACATCCTCAATTAAATGACACACTCCATTAGCAGCACCTATGGCCGCTCCCCCTTTGCCCTTATGATCCGTGTGCACCCAATGGCAGTTGTTAGAAATAGTTTTCAGATTCATCATGAGAGGGGGCCCTCCGATCTTAAGTTCCTGTAAGCAGATGAAGTCAGGAACAAGAGAAGCATCTTTGAACCAATTATTTATAATCTTACCTCTGATCGGGTCAGAAAGCCCTTTTGTATTAAGAGAAACCAGTTTAATACTATCCATAGGAGACAAAAAGAAAAGGAGAAACTTACTTTTTGGGGTTCTTACCAGGCTTCACAGCAGAGAACGACGTCCTAGCCGTTTCCTTCCTCTTAGTTTTGGTCTTTACTTTTCCTTTAGGGCTAAGAGACCTGACATTGGACATATTAACGTCTTGTTCGATGAGACAACCAGTATCATCTTGGTTAATGGTATCCTCATCAACTCCATTAATTTGATCCACAAACATATCATCACTATCATCTTCTTCAGAAGACACAGAGGCAGGAGTGGAGCTTGAAGTGGGTCTACAGACGGATTCTTTTATGTCTATTTTTTTCCTTTCACCATTGTCCTGAGATTTCAGATTGGTATTAATTACCTGAGTGCCACTGATCGAGATATCTTCAACAGCCTTATTTGCCTGTAATTTTTGCTCCTCAAAAGCTGCAGCACCCAAAGCATGGGAGCCACTGCAAGGGAAGTCCTCAAGAACCTGAAAGGGATTGAAAACCCCCTTGACTAGGGGCTCCGATCTAGTCACCATATTAGGGTTTTTTTTTCTTTGTTTGAGGGGAATCTTTTTGAATCCTTGGTCTTCTTTAGGTTGAGTCGAATTGAAGGGAGCAGAGTCAGTGGGGGTCGCTTCACCACTACCTGACACTTTTTCCAGTTTTTTACCTAGCAGAGGACAGTCTTTAATTAAATGACCTTGCTTATAACAATTAAAGCAAGCATTAGGAAGGTTCCTGTAAACAACATTTTGAGTATGCAACTTGCAGCCCTCGGAGTTCTTAATAACCAGTTCCATTTTAACATTTTTGGAAATATCAACCTCTATAAGCATCTGGGGTTCCCATTTAGGATTAAACTCTTTCTTAGGTTTCTGACCAAGCACTTTCCCAATTAATGATCCTAATTTATCGAGCCATGGGTAAAATTCCACCGGAAAGTCGGGAAATTCCACCCAAACAGGCACTTTGGTAGGCTTGTTATTCCTATGGTTAAACCCAGGATACCATTTATAAAAAGATAGAGGAGTGTTCCTAATGATCCAATGACCCTCTGCTATAACTTGGATAGCATTATTCACATCTTCAAAGAAGAAAAGAAAAAAGTTATTAGGTAGGTATTGCACATGCCTGGCATATAAACCCCTACTTTCCCAGTTAACTTTCATCCAGTTCTTAAGGAGATCCTGAGCTGGTCGAGGCCCGTGACAGTGGGCAATCACAACTTTATCTTCAAGGTGGATGTTCCAACTATTAAGCGCAGAACTCTCAATAATGAGAGTGCAGTCGTCCTTATCTACCTCTTCAAGATCTAGGTTTAATGTATGATCCTTTTCTTCCACAGGAGTAGAAATTTCTACCCTATTATCTTGAAGAACCTTTCCTTTACCTTTGTAGTCCTTAAGAGTAGAGTGAGGGAAATGCATACCTGACATCTCCTGATTAGCAAACATAGAATAGTAGTCATGCCGATGACTCTGAACCACATTGGCGTAAGAAGCACGCTCATTAGGGTTACCTCCTAGCAGAGCTTCAGGAGCTTTCACGCCACTCGAAAGAGCCTCAACAGGTCGGGACGAGCTAATACTGCCATCGAACACGGGGTTAAACATCGATTTCAACATATATTCTGCATCACCAGACCTCGAACCAGGTAAACCATCGCGCAATGCTTCATGCAGAGCCATAGCGGGGGCCCAAAGATGAAACAGGGCTGGAGCAAGGGCAGAGCCCCCCCTCTCGACGAGGGGGAGGGGAAGAGCAAGAGGCGGCCCAAAAAACCCTAGAGGATTCTTGCACCGCAGTCTCACTTGTGCTCTTTTGTCTTCTGTGTACATTTTCCAAAGAACTTTATATTGAGAATTTTAAAGGGACACGTAGTTAGTCAAGATCTTTGTATTTGTGCAACTAAGTATTTGCTCTTGTGCACAAAACATAATGGCGAACAAGTTTGTGTCCACAAAAAATAATGGTATGACCCTTTAAAACGGATCATGGGGATGCTTCTCGACCCCCGTTATGGGCGTCGGTATAAGCATCGGTATGAGCATTGGTAATTTCGAGTGATATATCGACGCTTATACCGGTGCCTAAATTGAGACCGTGTTTTAAACATATTGGGACTCGAGAACAAAAATCAACATTTTGCACATCTTTTACAGTGAGTACTCCTTGCTTCTGTCGAACTTGGATGCACAAACCGAATTGTGGCTTGCATTGTCTTATGCACACACACACGGATCTCTCTCTCTCTACACACACTCTCTATCTCTAGATCTAGCATCTTGGTAAGTGGTGCGCATACTCTTATCATTTGTCTTTCTCTATGCTTTATGTTTTATAATTTCACTTCTCTTTGATTTTGCAAAAGTTTTTTGGCATCTATTCTTTGGAATTCGACAAGAGACAACATACATTACGCTTTGATGACAACGATCCAAAAGAGGGACATACCTCTAAGTGATTGTTTTTATTCTCTATTGATAGAGAGTGAGAGAGAGAGAGAGAGATAAAGATAGATGAAAGAAAGGAAGATAGAGAGAGAAATAAAGAGAGATAGAAGAGAGAAAGATATAGAGAGAGATAAAGAGAGATGAAAAAGAGAAAGATAGAGAGAGCTAAAGAGAGAGAGATATATATAGAAATACATATTTACACACATACACATACACACATGCATACATACACACATATATACACACATGCTTGCATACATACACACACATATACACACATGCATACACACACATATATACACACATGCATACATACACACACATATACACACATGCATACATACACACACATACACATACATATGCATACATACATACACACATATACACACATGCATGCATACAGGCACACACACATGTACACACATGCATACATACACACACACATATACACACATGCATACACATACACATACATATGCATACATACATACACACATATACACACATGCATGCATACATAAACACACACATGTACACACATGCATACATACACACACAGACACATACATACACACGCACACACATGTGCACACATGCATACATACACACACACATATACACATGCATATACACGCACACATACATACACACATATATACACACATACATACATACACACACATACACATATACACACATGCATACATACACACACACATGTACACACATGCATACATACACACACATGTACACACATGCATAGATACACACACACATATACACACATGCATACACATACATATGCATACATACATACACACATATACGCACATGCATGCATACATACACACACACATGTACACACATGCATACATACACACACACATACATACATACACACACATATGCATACATACACACATATTCACACATGCATACATATGCATACATACATACACACATATACACACATGCATGCATACATACACACATATACACACATGCATGCTTACATACACACACACATGTACACACATGCATATATATACACACACACGCATACATACACACACACATGTACACATGCATACATACACACACATATACGCACATGCATACATACATGCACATATACACATATATACACACATATATACACACACATACATACACACACATATACACACGTGCATGCATACACACATACACCTATATACACATGCATACATACACACACACATACATACACACACATATGTAGACATGCATATATATATAATTGAATATATAAAAATAGGATTTTATTATTTTTTATTAAATTAAATATATATAATTAACTATAAAAAAAATAGAGTTTTAGATTAATATTAACATATATAAACATATAGCTATAAGAATTAAGAAAAAAATTCAATATATAATCAAATACATATTAAAAAATAAGATTAATAGTGAGTCACAAGAAAGGAGAACAAGGACATGTTCTCTATTCCTTTTTACCTAAAGACCATGATATCAAGCAATAAAGTGGTCATTTCACAATATCTAGTAAGAATCACTTGTTCTTGCTTGTAAATATTAAGTAGAAGCTTGATCCTATAACCCAAAAGTAGTCAAGATAGATATGTCAAAATGCTTGGTGCCATGAAAACTAATTGTTCAGCAGAACCCCGCATCATGAACTTTGACATAAGAGATTAGACTTAAAGGTAAAAGTAAGAATTGGTGAAACTCCTTCATTACATCTAGAACCTCAACAAGCATAGATTATAGGTGATTAAAAGCTACTCAAAATTCGCAGTACATGTGTTGCAAAAGTCCAACATTTTAACAAGGCAATTAAGATCATCCCTTTGTATAGTTAAGATCCTCATTGAATGTTGGGCCATATTCATAGCATATCAAATTAATGTCACAAAAGCATTCCCAAGAGAAGATTATAATCAATAAAATTATATTAAGAAATATTCATACATTCAATAGAGAAATGCTCAAGGTAAGTATAGCTTTGCACAAAATGGAAGCAGAACTTGGCATTATATTTCTATTAAAATGATGTTTACATTTCATGTATGTTTTATAAGAATAATAAGACTCTACAATAGAAGCTGATCATAGGTTTCCTCAGGCTCATGCATAATGGGATCCTCTAGAACCCTAGAACACATCTCCTACCTCTCTTGCTCCAAGATTGGCTCTTCACCATTAATAGTACCTTGCATGCAAAGAAGAGAATGAATAGAAATTTCGTTACCCAAGGTACTTAGAGCCTATTCCAATGCTTCTTCGGTCCAATTGGGTTGAATGTCTTTAGCAACCACCTCCATATTGTGTACTTGAGCTCCAATAGGCTTCGTGTCATTAGTCCGAAACCTAGATTTAGCTTTAGTATGACCAATCTTACCACAATGCGAGCAAGTGATACAGGGCCTCTTTTGAGCATCCATCATCATAGTTTGAAAGATTGGAGGTTTGGTACGGTGTAAGGGGGTTGTCCTAGGTATTGGTGAGAAATTGGATTGAGGAGGGCATTGAAAAGTAGGTGGGCACTGAGGAGTAGGAGAAGAAAAATTAGAGAAAGGGCGCTTGAAAGGAAAAGTGGGCTTGATTGGTTGTGGTCATTGACGTGTTTGTTGTAAGCGAATGGACTTGGTGATGGATTGAAACTCTTTCTCAGCATCATGGGCAAAAGAAATAGCTTCATAGAAGGTTGTAGGACGTAGGGTATTGAGCTTTGCTTGGATTCCCATCTCCAAACCATCTTCATATTTCCGTTGCAATGTATCTTCCGGAATCGTTTCAAGCAAACGAATAAGTAATAGTCATTGCCAAAAACGTTCAGTATAGGTAGATACAGTATCATCTTCTTTCCACCAAAAAGTTGTCCATGACCGACAAGCATGTAAGTGAAACTGAGGAGGAAGGAAGGATCTTTGATCTTTTCTTAAAATGCTTGCCACGTGGTGGGGCAGAGAGTGCTATGGTGCAAAACATTCCACCATAATTAGGCTTTACCCACCAAATAATTAGTTACAAATTTCACTTTTTCACTTTTAGAGTATGATTCATCATAATAGAAGTCATCAAATTGAGATAACCATGAAAGAACAAATTGGCCATCTTTTCGTCCATCAAAGCATGAAAATTGGAAACTTTTAGCACCAATCTTGGACTGTGTGCCTTGTTCTTGAGCAGTGATAATGGCCTTCACTACCCTAGCTACGTTATTGTCATCACTTTGGAGTTGTTGGAGTGTAGCATCACGTTTCTCAATCCCGTTTTGGGCATGTTGGAGATCATGCTGCAAAAGCTCTAATTGTTGCTACATTGGTACCCCAGGTAGAGGTGAGAAACTAAAATCCTCTATATTTTGAGTAGGGTCCATGGCCGTATGTAGAGATCCAAAACCTAGGTTTGATAAAGGAAAACCTAGACCAGATGGTTGAGATGGATGCCGAATTGCGAACGGAACGAACGTCATGAATCACAATCGAACATTGACACCACCTCCGTGGATGCCTTGGCTCTAATACCACTATTGCCTTTCGGATCCCGTAGATGCACAAATGCAGAGGATATTATAGAAACAAAATCGCACAAAAGTACTCAAACAAAATCCCCCCACATACTCTAATGCACGAGTCTATCAGAGCATGTGTATTTATTGGTAATTTATATTACATCCTGAATAGAAGATACATGAAGGTGAGGTTTTGAAAAGTGTGCTTTTGCTTTACTTACAAGATCATAATGTTGTATTTTTACAAAACATCGCTTTTTAAAGCGATGTATTATTTTTACAAAAATAACTAAAAAATACTATCCTCTAAACATAACTATCTTCTAAATATTCTTCAAAATTAATTCCATGCACGTTCACACCTTCATGGATCTTTACCTACTAAATCAAAACAAAGAACACATTAAAAACCTCAAGGCATTAAACTCCATTTAATATTCCAATATTCCATAAAGTATAACACCTTTTTTATGTTGGGCATAAATAGACAATAATATTTTATTTATTTTGAAGTGATGTTTTGTTTGGAGCCTTGCTTTAACAAAAGAATAAAAAAGATACATGAGAAAATTATAGAAGCTTATCAAAATGAAGTTGGGATGATTTATAGATGGCACAACAAATGCTCAAGGGGATAACCATTGCTATAGCTCGAGGATATTGGTTCCTAGATGCAAGAGAAACCTTAGAGGAATCCAAGCAACACTTGGCTAGGGTCTCAAAGTATGTGTATGTGGTCAAATGAAGGAGTTGCAAGTTTACAGTTATTACCAACGACATCTTTAGGTTGAACAAAAGTGAAGATGTAATGGAAATCTAGGAACAAGTGGGGATAAAAGGGTCCTTAGGCCTACCCACAATCATGATTGATATTCCCAGGTGTATGAAGGTAATGGAGCCTATAGACAAGCACATATGGAATGAGAATGACGAGAGGGAGTACTAAGATATCATTTCACAGATTTGGAAGGTGTGAAGAGGGGAATTCACATTAACAAATAGTTAGTAAAAAAAAGCACTACATTTAGAGAAGGGATCAACTTATAGCCTCAATGATATCAGGAAAGGAATGGACATATATAAGTCCATCAAAAAAGATCAAAGATTTGAAAAAGCAGTTTATTTTTGTTGATGAAGTCTTGCCTAATAGTTCACTTGTGCAGACTATTTCGAATGCTCTTCCAAATTCATATCAAAGTTTTGCATCTACTCTTTGATTGGTGATGTAATTCAATCCAAATGCGTTTACATTTGAGGAGTTATTCTATGTTCTATTGCAAGAAGATCAATATAGGCAGAACAGGTCCATTATAATTGTTGCAGATCAAGCATTCCTAGCTAGTGAGGAAGGCAAAGGTAAATGCAACTCTTCTACTAGTAAGCAACATTCTACTAATTCTTCACGATTAAAGAAGGATGAAAGAGACGAGAAGAAAACAAAAAAGCAAATTTTTTTTTGCAAATACTATAAAGGAAATGATTATGTCATAAGGATTTGTCCAAAACTGGTTGCACAAGAGGCAAAGAAGAAAGAGGCTAGAATGGTTGTTGTAGAGGCCTCTACACCCAAAATAGAGTCTGCTAATCTTGTGCAGAATGAAGAATGGGCATTTACTACTATTTGCAGTTATGACCCATATTCACATGACCGATGTATGTCTATAGTAGACTCACATGTTTGGTACTTTGATAGTGGGAAAACCAAACATATTACCTCATAGTGCAATTTCTTCACCACTTGAGCCTACCCCTATAGGGAATACTATCACATGCACCAACAACTCCTTTTATCTTTTTATGGGAGTTGCTAAGATAATTCTAACTACCAATGATGGTAGTCCTTTTATATTGTGAGATGCTTTATTTGTGTAAGGAATCAAGAAAAATATGTTATCAGTTTCAGCATTAGCCAAGATTGGCGTGGTTGTGGACTTTGTTGATGATAAATGTACAAATCATGATCTGTCAAATGGAGATGTCATTATTTCTTTTGGCATTTTATGTTTTGGGTTGTACAAGCTCATAGACTATGAAAAATCTGTGAATGATTCAGCATGCGTAGTACATGATTCTTAGGCTATGTCACATGCAAAGCTTTGGCATGCATTCTTTGATCATCTAAATTTTTCTAGTTTGCTACACTTGAAGAAATCTGAAATGGTGTCCTCTTTGATAAAACTTAAGGCTCCTAGTAAACATGTATGTGAAAGCTATGTTTTGGGCAAAATGTAGCATTCCTCCTTCCCAAAAGATGGTTCAGTTTGAGCTACTCAGAAATTTTAGCTTGTTCACAATGATGTATGTGCTCCTATGCAAACACCTTCTTTTGAGAACTACCTTTACTTTGTGACTTTCATCGATTATTTTTCCAAGCATGCATGGGTATATCCATTGAAATTAAAGTCTGAAGTGTTTATGTGCTTCAAACAATTTCTAGTTCTAGTTAAAAATCTGTCAGCATGTAAAATGGGCACCCTCCATTCTAATCAAGGGAGGGAATATATATCTTCTGATTTTAATGCATTTTCGATTGAATGTGTGATAAAATATCTATATATAGTGTCATATACACCTCTACAAAATGGAGATGGCAAGGTGTATGGTTAAGAGTCACGCTTTACTAAATAGTTTTTGGCTTGAGGCTGTTATGTGTGCATCATATGTACTTAACACGTGTCCCACTAAAGCATTGCAATCTATCATTCCATATGAGTCTTGGCATGGTTGCAAGCCATCTGTTGCTCATTTGCATGTTTTAGGTTGTCTGGCATATGCATTAGTTCTTGAACAACAACACAGGAAATTGGATGATAAAGAAATGAAATGTATTCTTGTTGGGTACAATTTTGAAAACAAAAGCTATCGTCTATATCATCCACATACTAAATGTATTTTGGTTACTCGTGACATTGTTTTTCTAGAAGATCCTATTTAGCCATTAATTTCATGTACTAAAGAGACTTCCATTAGCTCCAAAGACATGTATGACACTTTCCTTCCTCTTTTTAGAGGTGGACAATCTAGTGTTGGTTCCAATGAGGCAACTTTTCAACCTTTACAAGTTTCATGTGATGATGCTGATCATTCCATTTTTGGTGTAGATTTACATGATGCACTTGTTGATGAGAGAGCTAATATTGAGGAGGCAAAAACTATGCCAAGTTGGCTGGTGTAGACTTTGCGTGATAGCAAATTAGATGCACCTTTGTCATATCATACTTTTTTAGGCTCTCATAGTCCTTCTTTTGCATCAGATTGCTATGCTATGGCTGCCTTGGGTCTTTTTTATGAGAATGAGCTAGTTTTGTTTGATGAAGCACAAAATTCAAAAAAATGGATGATTGCTATGCAACCAAAATATGATGCTATCATGAAAAATGGTACCAAGTCCTTATGTGACTTGCCTCTTGGCAAGAAGGCCATTGGCACTAAGTGGGTATACAGGGTGAAGTGTACGCTTGATGGAACAATTGACTAGTATAAAGCTATGCTTGTTGCAAAGGGTTATGCTCAAGAAGGAGGCATTGACTTTGATGAGACCTTTGCTCCTACATGCTGAATGGCTATTGTTCATAGCATCTATGCACTTGCAGTTGATCATGGTTGGAACATACATCAAGTAGACATTAAAATTGCATTTCTAAATGGTGACTTGCATGAAGAAGTGTATGCTTTTCAGCCCTGTGGTTTTGTGCAAAAAGGGCATGAAAACAAGGTATGCTTGGTATGAAAAGATACATGCCTACCTGATAGCACATGGTTTTAAGAACAATCAAATTGAGTGCACGTTATATGTTGAGCATGTAAATGATGTGCTTCTGAAAATTGTTGTCTATATTGATGACATGCTGCTCACTGGTCCCCATGAAAAGCATATTGCTGATTTTGAGGCTGATTTACATGCCTCATTTGAGATGTCAGATTTGGGGCATTTGCATCATTATGCAATATGATGGCGGAATAGTTTTCTATCAAGGAAAATATATTGACACATTATTGCAGTGTTTTGGCCTTGAAGACTATAAATCTATTGCCACTCCTAAGGAGACAGGTTTACGGTTGAGTCTTCATGATGATGGAGATGCATTTGATGTTGTTCTCTATCAACAACCTGTTGGATCCTTGATTTACTTATGCATTACTTGGCCAAATATTCAGTTTGTTGTCTCATAGATGAGTAGGTTTATGCATTGCCCATGTGTCAAGAAATGGCACGCGATTAAGCACATCTTTTGCTACATGAGTGGTACCTAGCGACTTGGATTTTTTTATCCCAAGGGGGGATCACTACCACAAGATTTACATGCTTTTTTAGATTTTGACTGGAATGTTTGCTATGACAGTCGTGTGTCCACCATTGGTTTTTCCTTCATGCTTGGTAGCATATGCATATCTTCGTTGAGTAAGAAGCAACCTACTTTGGCCACTTCTAGTTGTGAGGCTGAGTATAGGACAACTTTCTCAATGATTGTTGAGTGTGTGAGTCTCAGACGTCTTGTAGCTGATTTCGGTGTTGGTCAGTCTTCTACCACCACCATCTTCACTGATAGTCAAAGTGCATTGGCAATTGCAAGGAACCCTATGGTTCATGCTCGCACTAAGCATATTGAGGTGCACTATCATTATGTCAGGGAGAGGTTCTCTATTGGATAGATTAGTTTGGCATATGTTCCCACACAAAAGAACATTATAAACCTTTTCACAAAGGCTCTACCTAGGGAGAAGTTTGAAGCTTTTTGCAAAGCTTTGGGCTTACTTCCTTTTGTGGATTGATTCCACATAGCTTGGCACTTCCTTATACATCAGTGCCAGCTCCTTGTTCATCGCATCACTCCTAGGGGGATTCGTTGATATATTTAGGTAGTGATGTGTGTGAACACACTAGGACCACCGGGGCACTTTTTTACCTCTTTAGGAGGTATTTTCCCATGACTTTTATACATGTCTATCACCCTAATGGGTTACTTATCTTTGTACATACTCTTGGTAATACATTCAGTATTGTGCATTGTGCTCCAAGCTTCTTCTTCTTTCTTCTACTATTCACATGCTTGCATAGACCACAAACTCCAATAGTTTCAACATCCATATCTACTTTACTAATGCTAAAAATTGCATAGATTCATTTAGAAAACATTACATCTCATGGATGTTTCAAAGGAGCTAAGTGTTTGCATAGGATAACAAAGACATGGAGGTCTCCTAAGAACTAACATAGACGATTCTACTTGTAAGCACACCTTTAACATCCAAATGTGCATGTCATTAGGGTGAGCCTTTCACAATTGCTTGAGTACCAAAAGATCATTTAGTGATGAGCCATGTGAATGTAGCACACTATCTACATATTCTAAGTGTATAAGTAGTTGTAAGTTCATATATACACACATGCCTTGTGTCAGATGGTTAGTTGACCTATCAAAAACCAATTGGAGTAATTTAAATCTTGTTAGAATTTTTGAAGCATTTACTTTATGCATGAAAAGTATTTGGAGCTAGACGAATGAGACTAGAGAGAAATCATGATTTTTGTTTGACAATACTAGACAAGTGTGAGCCTCTACAGGGGGTCCAATGCACTATTGTTGCAATTTGTAGTGTGTATTCTCCATCAATACATATGTATACAAATATGAATATAGACCTAGTTTGTACATACAAACATACACATATATACATGCATATATATACACATAACTACATTGATTCATACACATATATACTCATAGTCATATACACATATTTATATATACACAAACGCATACATACACACATACTTAGACACACACATATATACATACTTATATTCTTACATACATACATACATACACACACACATAGATATATACATAGGTACATAGGTACATAGGTACATAGAAACATAGATACTTAGATACATAGATACGTACATATATACATACATATATACATACATGCATACACACATCTCTATACATACATACATGGATACATACATATATACAAACATACATAGTTACATAGATACATACATATCTACATACATGCATACACATCCACTTACATACACACATACATACATACATACATACATACATACATACATACAGAAATACATACATACAAATCTACATACATACATACATACATACATACATACATACATACATATGTACATACATACATACATAAATACATACATACATACATACATACATACACAAAGATAAACACATTCATACACATATATACATCGATACATAGTATATATATAGACTGACAAACATACATATGTACACTCATATATAATTGCATGCATGCATGCATACATACATACATATAAACATACACATATACACACAAACATACATACACATATACATATAGACTAAGATGAATTCCAAGGATAAGAAAAATTACCTCTTCAATATCGTCGAGACCTTCACACTTCTACTTCACTTTGTAATATTGGCCTGTTATCCTATGTTCAAGGTGCCTTGTCCCACTCGGCATCCAAATTTTCTTGGGGGATTCTTAAGTTAAAAGGTGCTTGTGTGTTTGTAGGAGAAGAATGGAGAAGAAGAAGAGGAAAGACAATTGCACCAAAAGCCTCTATTTGTTGATTAGCAATAAAGCATACAATAGCTTTGTCTAAAATGAGACATAAATTTTCTCTATGCGTAGCGATTAAACTAAAGAAGCACACACACAATTATAAAAAAATATTACAATTACTTGTGCGGTCAACCCCCTCTATGTCAATCCTCCATGTTGTACATTAGCTTGGTCTTGTGCACACCTTGCACTCAAGCTTCCAATAATGTTGAAGGATAGGTCACTCTCTGTCGACGTGCAACACCTCCTTGATGATACTTTGTCACATCTTAGTTTCTCTCTTAGTGTCTCTTTATGCACTCTCTTTGCATGCCTTGCCACCTTCTTTGCAACTTTGTCTCTATCTATGCACCTTTGTTTCTCTCTTTGCACACCTTGCTTCTCTGTGCACACATTGTTCAAGTGTGTCTTGGTCTCTCTTCCTTCTTGTGTAAACTATGCTCTTGCTCGTTAGTCCAAGGATGCTAATGCCCTTTAGTTGTCTGTCAATTCCTCTTATGTATGTCACTTCAAGTAATTTTCTATCTTGGTGCTTACTTTGATGTTTCAAGAACCTCTTCATTTAAAGGCAAACAAATCCCTATTTTGTCTTGTAGTGACTTTATGAAAACAAAATTTTGAATGGGGGGCCACAAATAAAGTCTTGTGTATCGTCTCTACTTCTTTGCTTTTTCACTTTTCACCTTTATTCTCCAAAATGTTTGCATAAGGAAGGGTTAGCTTGCACCTTCCATAATACGTAAAAAGCCCTAAAAACCTTTCAAAAAGACCATTTTGCAATTGCATTCCACTTTTCCTGCAAAACCATTATGAATAAGCTATTTGTGCACTACCTATGCACCCATGCTCTTGGCCATTTGTAAACCATCTGTGCACCACTTGTATCTCACTTGCAAAGTCATTATTATGATTAGCTCAATAATACCTATCAATCATTCCATCAGGCTTATGCTTCAACTTGTATACACAGTTAGTGCCAATGGCATTTTTACCAAGAGGAAAATCACATAAAGACAAGGTACCATTCTTCATAGTAACATCATCTTCTCATTGCATAGCAACCATCCAATTTTCTAAATTTTGTGCTTCATTGAAAGAAAAAGGCTCATTCTCATCACAAAGACTAGACGCCACCATCACATAGCAATCTAATGTAAAAGAAGCACTATGAGAACTTGAACGCATATGATACGATAGAGGTGCATGTAATTTGGTATTTCGCAAAGTCTACACCAACCATTTAGGTATATTTCATGCCTCTTCTATATCAACCCTCTCATCAACAAGTGCATCATGTAAACCTACATTAGAAATGGAATGATGTGCACCATCATGTGAAACCTATAAAGTTGATAAATGGTCTTGTTTGGACTAGCACTTGACTATCCTCCTATAAAAAGAGGCTCAAAGTGTCATACACATCTCTAGAGCTAACTGATGTCTCCTTAGTACATGAAAGTGATCGTTGAACTGCATTTTCCACAAAAAAATACATGATAATTAACCAAAATTCATTTAGTCTATGGATGATATAGATGATAGTGTTTGCCTTCAGAATTGTACCCAACGAAATACATTTTACTGCTTTATCATCCAATTTTCTACATTGTTTTCTAGGCACTAATGCATATGCTAGACTACCAAAGACAGGCAGATGGGCAATAGATGCCTTGCAACCATGCCAAGCCTCATATGGAATGACAGATTGCAATGCTTTGGTGGGACACCTCTTAAGTACATATGTTGCACACAAAATAGCCTCAAGCTACAAGCTATGTGTTGAAGCTTGACTTTTCACCATACAACTCACCATCTCCATGAGAGAAATATTCTGTCTTTTAGCAACTCCATTTTGTTAAGGTGTATACGACATTATATATTGATGTATTATCCCACGTTTAGCTAGAAATGCATGAAAAGTAGAAGACATATATCCCCTCCTCGATTTGAATGGATGCTGCCCAATTTACATGCTGACAGATTTTCCACCAAAACTAGAAACTATGTGAAGCACATAAATAGTTTGCGCTTTGATTTCAATGGATACACCCATGCATGCTTGGAAAAAGCATCAATAAAAGTCACAAAGTAAAGGTAGTTCCCAAGATAAGGTGTTTTCATAGGACAAAGAAATCACTATGAACAAGTTGTGATTTTTTAGTAGCTCTACCTAAACCATCTTTTGGGAAGGTGGAACATTGCATTTTTCCCAAAATATAGCCTTCACATTGGGTAAAGAGGACACCATTTCATATTTTTGCAGGTGTACCAAACTAGCAAAATTTAGATGACCAAAGTGTGCATGCCAAAGTTTTGCATGTGAGATAGCCTGAGAATCTTGAACTACACATATTAATTCATTGATAGATTATGCATAGTGTGTGAGCTTATACATCCCACCACATAGAATTCTAGAAGCAATAATAACATCACCATTTGATAGATCATGAACTATACATTTATCATCAACAAATTTGACAACCAAGTTGAGCTTGGCTAATGTTGAAACTGACAATACTTTTTTATTGACCCGTGGAATAACAAAGCATCTGAAAATGTGAAAGAACTACCATCAACCCTAGTACGAATGACCTTACCAACTTGCATAACAGGATAAGAGGAGCTATTGGCACATGTGATAGTATTCTCTATAGGGATAGGCTCAAGTGGGCTGAAGAAAATGTGCTATGAGGTAATATGTTTGGTTTCTCCACTATCAAAGTACCAAATGTCTAAGTCTATTTTATACATACAATGTTCATGACAAGATGGGTCATAACTACAAACAATAGTGAAAACATATTCTTCATTATGCACAAGATTAGCAGACTCTATTTTTGGTGTAGAGGCCTCTACAACAACCATTCTAGCCTCCTTTTTTGTTGCCTCTTTCGCAACCAATTTTGGACAATTCTTTATGACATGATAATTTCCTTTATATTATTTGTAGAACTATTTCTACTTTTTTGTTTTCTTTTTGTATTTGTCTTCCTTTTTTGAATATGTAGCATTAGCAGATTCTACTTACTAGTAGATGAGCTCCATTTACTTTTGCCCTTCTGACTAGGTAAAAAGCTTGATTTTCAACACACAAAATAGACTTGTTTTACCTATAGTGATCTTCTTGCAACAAAAGAGAAACTTCTCAAATATTAAGGCATTTGGGTTGCCTTTTATCATCAATCAAAGAGTAGCAGCAAAACTATGATATGAATCTAGAATTATCTAGTAAGAGTTCATCCACAAAAATCAACTGTTCCTTCAGATCTTTGATCTTTGTCAAAAAACTGTCCATAGAATCTCCTCCATTCATATGCTCACTCTCCAACCATTTTTGGAGGTAAGCAACATGAGCCTCATTTTTTCCTGATATAAAGTGGTAAGTGTATCCCAAGCATACGTTGATGGTTTGCAAGAGTGAATATGACAGATAATGGCATGTTTGACAGACAAGGATATCAATGCATGTGCCTAAGTATATCTATGATCCCAGTGTAGTTGCTCTGTAATAGGTGCAGTAGGAACTAAAGACCAAACAAATACTTGAAGATCATCATCTTCAATGCCATTTGCATCACCTTGAATAACTGTATTCGTAAGTGTAGCAGGGCACTTTTCAAGACCCTGCACAATAATCCATAGCCTGTTTGCAACCAATACATAACACATCAGATTTACCCATAATGGGTAATTATTACCATCCAAATTGTCATCAATAGCCAACATACCAAATACATGATTGCTTTCAACCATGGTGACTGAATAAATACTATGATGTAGAAATATTATTGTATTTCAAAAACTTCAACAAAACTACCATGTCCAGTTGTACTAAACTTGTAGCAAACTTTAAAGGGGCTTGTACTAGCAAACCTAGAACTGTATATATGTTTGGCACAAAAGGTAAAAATTGTGTGCACATGCACTATGATAGTGCATCAGAGGCCGGAATGACCCAGATCAAAATTTTAATGCCATAGAGAGAAGCTATTTCTAACTTTAAATTTGCCTAAGTATACTCACCAATTTTCATGTGATTTTGAGTTTGTGACAGGAGGGGTATTGATGATGCAATAAATGGAGGGGTTGCCTACTCTGATACCAATTGTTGGAGTTTGAGATCTATGGAAGCATGCAAACAAGTGACAAGGAAGAAGAAGAAACTTGGAGCACAACACACAATACTGAATGAATTACCAAGTGACTATACAAAGATAAGTTACGAGTTAGGGTTATAGGTGTATATACAAGCTAGGGGGGAAAAAACCTCCTCAAGAGGCAAAAACATGCCCTCTTAGTCCTAAGTTTGTTCAATCATATCATTATGGGAATATATCAACAATATGAGGTATTATTGATATATTTATGTAGTGGTATGTGTGAACACACTTAGGATGGCTAGGGTGCATTTTTCCCTCTTTAGGAGGTTTTTTTGCCCCAAATTGTATATTCTTTTTGTGCCAACATACATAGAGGTTTGGGTTTGCCAATACAAGCACTTTGAACTCTGCTACAAGTTTAGCAGAGCACGATAGGGTTCTTCTATTCAAATTTTTTAGATACAATCATTTTTCTGCATGAGGGTATTTTAGTGAGTGGCCATTGATGAAAGCAATGATGCATTCTGTATGTTCGCTGTTGAGGATAGGTTGGATGGTACAAATTACCCATTGCAGGAACATACCATGTCTCATGTATTGGTAGCAAAATGATTATGGAATATTATGCAGGGTGTCGAAAAACGTCCAACTACACTAGCAAATACAATTATTGAAGGTGATGTAGGTGGCATTGAAAATGATGAACTTTAGATTCCTATTCGTGTTATGGTTCTTGTTGCACCTACTTCAAAGCAAGTTCAATGAGATGGTAGAGATGCTCAGGCACATGCATTGATAGCATTTTCTATGAAAGGTGCCACTATCCCTCTGTTAAATGTAAAACAGTAACACTGTGTTACTAACTAGCCGAAATCGTTATCGAACAAATATTAAACATAAAACAGTGATTCATCGTAAACTATGTTAAACTTTCAGTATCATTACCGAAAGGCGTTACCAGACTAACGTGGGTTCTTGGGAGTGGTAGGGGTCTATTAGACAGAGGCCCTGTACTCTTTTCCCAATTCTTAGTCACAACATCAAAAACATGAATGCACGTCTTAGCTCAGTTACTAGCATTAACTAGACAATACTTGATTTCTATATTCCTGCGTACCGAACTTCTCCAGACTAACCTGCTATTGGAATAGAGCAGTAGTCTGAGTTACAGACTCAACAGTAGTAATCAACTAGAGATAACACTTTAACCGACAGATTCGTTTGTCATAACGCTTTACAGCAATCTCAAATAAAAGTTCACGTTTATCGAAAGCAATAGTTCGTCCTCGTCATCGAATACAATAAGTTCAATAAAACAAACAGAACGTATTCAACAATGCATCAGTTTGCCTATTCAACTCACACAGTAATATATCTACTCAGATTAATTCAGGGTACTTCAACCACTGAAAAACGTACAGCAATACAATACGATAACAATACTCAGGCACACAATCGGTCACTCAACACTCGTTATGGTGAACTTCAGTATAAGCGGACGATGCAGAACTCAACACTAACAGTACTCAGAACTTCATAACAGAGTAAACACTAATCACACAAATGTTAAGGCGAACAATCTGGCAATTCCAGAAAAGACGTCTCTCTAACCATTCTCCTTACATTGCTTTATATAGAATTTACAAGATGTGCATACCAACTTTTCACGCGTATTTCCGTTACATCCGGCAGTCATTACATTTGTCCCACTCCGGCGGCCGACTAACACTGGCACGCACGGTGGACTCGAACCCGCAAGTTATTTTGCTTACAAAACTATTGTTCATCGATGATTCCTTCTAGATACATATTTCTGGCTAATCTAAATGTTCGGGCTATCTTTTTCTTAAGAGTTTCTAATAGTTTCTTAAGGGTGTCTGGCTCTAATATTTGCGCATCTACTCTAACAGAACTAAGGGCGATGGCTTCAGTAAGTAAAATTTCGGCCTGTGTTTGCAAAAAGGCCTCCTGTAAGTAGAAGTCATTGGATAGTGCCGCATCTCTGGCTGTCTTTATTTCACTTACTTGCTTCTGCATTTCACTAATTTGGTCTTTCTGGTTGCATACCTGATTATCTAGTCTTTCAAACTGTTGATTCTGGAACTGTATGGTTTTGTGATATGCATCTCGTTCTCTGTGGGCATTCGCTAAGTCTTTCTGATTTTTAGCTTCCCTTAGTAATTGATGTTTAAGTATAGAATTGACCTCGTCCAGAGATTCTTTCGTTCCTTGTAGTTGATCTTCTACCAGCTTAGCTTCTTTCTGCTACTCTTGGTACTTCTGTATGGCTTCCTGCAACTGGAGTCTGGTTTCTTCTAGTAGGTTTCCTAGCGCGATTCTTGTGTCTTCTGTATCTTTGATTGTTTTATTTAACTTTATTATCTCCGCATCGGCAGCTATCAACAATTCTTCTTTTGCAGCCAGTGCCTTATCTCGCTGGCTTGAGCTTTCTTCCTGTGCTTGGAGTGTAGCCTGTAGTTGCTTGATCTGCTCATGGAGTGCATGGTTTTCCCCTCTTGGTGCTTGTAACTCTTCTTGGAGGGGGGTGATATCTGCCTCCATCACTTCCAATTTTCGTTGGAATTCATCTCGTGCATTGTCTGTGGCTTGCTTCAGGTGTTGCGGCAGTTGTTGGGATAGATTAATCAAGAGGCGACCCATAGATTCTAATTCAGAAAAGACTGGAATGGGGATTCATCCGGTAGCTGGTTTGCTTTATCGGCCTTGCTTCTGGCTTCAGCATGACCCTCTGCTGGTAGATGCGGGGGTCCAATCCTTTCATGTCTTTGTAATCCCATGCAAAGACGTCGGTGAATTCTCGGAGTAGCTGGATTAAACCTGCTTGAAATGTTTCCGGTAAGTTTTGCTTTATCTTTACAGGACGTGGATGATCTTCATCTCCTAAATTGTAAGTGATCAGCTGATCTTCGGGGACATAGAACTGTTGATGTTTCTCTGTGTCATCTGTTGGTTTAAGAAGTTGCTGCAGTTCATCGTCATGTGTCGAAATAGTGTCTTCCTTCTTAGCCTCTTCTGTGATGGGTATTACTGTACAGACTGAAGCGTTCCAGTTATCTACAACGGACTGTAGATCAACAGTCCCTAAGGAAATTAAATCAGTGTTACTCTTCAGAAACTCTTCTTCTTCATCATCTGATAATCCATCTAGCATATGGACTGGTTCAGCAAAATACGGTCTAGCGTGTAGCTCGCAAGGTTGTATAGCATCTAATTTTACCACATATCTACGATTGGCATCTTTAAACATAAGCTCTTGTGCAGACCAGTCCTGTATTACCTTCGCATGCTTCAGCCAAGGTCGACTGGAAAGAAGGTTGTAATCCAAAGTGGATTCCGGTAGATCTAGTATAACAAAGGTCATTTAAAGGTCGAACCTTGCAACGTGATGGGTACATTCCGCACAAGTCCTACAGGATGGACTCTTGATTGATCTGCCATTCTGACAAAAAATTGAACTGGTTTGATTTCGGTCCATCCTAACCTTTTGCATAATGCCGTAGTTGCAATGTTAACACCAGAGCCTCCATCAATTAGTACCTGCGTAATCTTATGATTCTTATACCACACTGTAATTAAGGGGACTGAATGATCGACCGTAGAATCAGGTTCCGGTTGAACTGCTGCTGTCGTCGGAATACAAGAAGGCACCCGACTGAACTATTGTTGGAACTGTTGGCAAATTCCAGGTACTAATGCCAGTAGTTGGCCCAGAGGCAGAGTGATAGATGCCTTAGATAGGATTTCCCAAGCCTGTTGAGATTGATTGACAGGCTCTACTGATGTTGAAGTTGATGCCTCTGCTGATGCGGAGGTGTCTACGGTTGGTAATGTATCTACTGCTGATGATGTTCCTACTGCTGACTCCCGTTGTTGTGTTCCTTCCTTTGTTAATGATGGCTGGGTTACCGGAATAGGCTTTGGGAAGACTGGTGGTTCTACTGTGGTCCATTGACTAGCCTTGTTGTACATTCTGTGTTGTTCACGTATCCCTGGTTCAAATATTTCTGCTGCCGGTTGCAGTTGTTTACTGGAACGGGTCTGGACTGCAGCAGCCTGTGTTTCCACCGGTGTGATGTGTACCATGTTGGCCATTGGATTTTGACGTTCCTTCTTCCTTTGATCATACTCAGCTGCATCCTTACAAAATCTCCTAATATGTCCAAATTCACCACAAAAATGGCAGCGTGGTGGTGGTAAATTGGGATTTTCCGGTGGTGGTCCGTTCTGCCAGCGGTTTGCATTATAGTTGTTATTACTCTGTCCTCGGTAATTTCGATATCCTAGTTGCTGGTTGTTTCTCATTTGTGGAGGCACATAGTGGTTGGCTGGCTTCCCTTGTTCCTGTATAATTGCATTGAGAGTTGCTGTCCCCTGTACTCTAGCGTTATATGCGCAATTTTCGGTGGTGTGTCCGGCAATGTTGTAGATAGCGCAGAATGTCTGATTAAGTGCACAATTGGCACTAGTATGTCCTGAATTTTTGCATGTGATGCAGTATACTTGTCTGGTCATATCTTCGGCAACATTTTTGTTTGTTTTTAACCACTCCAGGTCTTCTGTAAATCCGCCGACTTTGTTTTCCAGTTGCAGAGTCATTGCAATGACTGCATCGAGGGTCATGGCTCCGACACATCTTATGATCATGATCTGCTAAAGTTGTGGAGTCAAGCCATTGATGAACCACTGAGTGATAACGTCATCTGGTAAGTTAGCATGGGCCGGTGGTAGCTGCCTTAAGTGTGTTCTGAAGAGAGTAGCATACTCTTGTACGGTTTGATTTGCCTTCTGTCTGTTGTTCTGCAGATAGTCAAAAATTTCGGATGGATTCTTTTTTAGCCTGAATCGCTGCAGAAAAGCATCTCGTACTGCTTCATAGGTGCCGAAGTGATTAATATCATATTCTGTAAGCCATCTGGCTGCTTCATTGACAAGTGTAGATTGGAAGACAATGGCTTTGTAGGCCTGATCCGATGGATGGTTGAGAACTTCATAGCTTATCTCGAAAGTGCGTATGTGAGCATCTGGATCATCTACTAGGAATCCACCAAACTTCGTGTACGTCACTCCTGTTAGAGTCCGCCTGGGTGCACATAAATGTTGTTGTTCGTTCATCGTGAGTGTATTATACCTTCCTTCTGTATCTCGGGGCTGAATATCTGAACTACCGGAATCTGTATCGTCGGATGGCGTACTTTCCGGTGCGATGATCTTGGTTAATATGCTTCGAATCTCTTTTTCGAATAGCTTTCCTTCCTTCTTGATGTCCAGTGTATGGGAACTCGCTTCCAAGCGTGGTGGTTGGGCTGAAGATTCAGCAGAAAATGCTAAACCGTCACCGAAAAACTGTGATTCTCTTACCGAAATATCATCAAAATGAACCGAAATTATGCCCGAATACGGTGTTTTTTCACCTTTGTCGATTTCTTTGACTAGAGTGCTTCTAATCGTAGATAAATCTGAATCTTTTTCCAAGATTGTTAAACTAGTTTCTAACTGCGTCTTGGTAGGTTCTGGAATTACTATATCTTCGACAGATTGTGCCGAAATAGTACCGGAATGTACCAGAGGCGTAACACGTTCCACCGGAATATGTCCGGAATCAGTTCTAACGTTCTTAACTTTCTTGACAACTGGGCCAGACCTAGTTGTACTTTTACCTTCTAGAGTTGTCTTTAGTACATTAAGTACTCCAGACTGATGGTTCTTGGGATACGTTTCACCGGATCGAGTAACCGGCATGTATCATCTTTTGTACTAATCGCGAAACAGTTTGCAACAATCTGGTTCTGTTGCTACTTCCAATCGAACGATAATCTGGATGTGCGATTCTAACAGATGACTGGCAATCTTGATGCCACTTTCCCACAGATGGCACCAAATGTTAAATGTAAAACAGTAACGCTGTGTTACTGACTAGCCGAAATCGTTACCGAACAAATATTAAATGTAAAACAGTGATTCACCGTAAACTGTGTTAAACTTTCAGTATCATTACCGAAAGGCGTTACCAGACTAACGTGGGTTCTTGGGAGTGGTAGGGGTCTGTTAGACAGAGGCCCTGTACTCTTTTCCCAATTCTTAGTCACAACATCAAAAACATGAATGCGCGTCTTAGCTCAGTTACTAGCATTAACTAGACAATACTTGATTTCTATATTCTTGCATACCGAACTTCTCCAGACTAACGTGCTATTGGAATAGAGCAGTAGTCTGAGTTACAGACTCAACAGTAGTAATCAACCAGAGATAACACTTTAACCAACAGATTCATTTGTCATAACGCTTTACATCGTTTACCGAAAGCAATAGTTCGTCCTCGTCACCGAATATAATAAGTTCAATAAAACAAACAGAACGTATTCAACAATGCATCAGTTTGCCTATTCAACTCACACAGTAATATATCTACTCAGATTAATTCAGGGTACTTCAATCACTGAAGAACGTACAGCAATACAATACGATAACAGTACTCAGACACACAATCCGTCACTCGATACTCGTTATGGTGAACTTCAGTATAAGCAGACGATGCAGAACTCAACACTAACAATACTCACAACTTCATAACAGAGTAAACACTAATCTCACAAATGTTAAGGCGAACAATCTGGCAATTCCAGAAAAGACGTCTCTCTGATTATTCTCCTTACATTGCTTTATATAGAATTTACAAGATGCGCGTACCAAATTTTCGCGCGTATTTCAAAAACTCCATTACATCCGGCAGTCATTACATTTGTCCCACTCCGGCGGCTGACTAACACCTCACATTTTCTCTTGGAAATTAGCAAAGGATGCTTGGGATACACTTACAACCTTATAGCAGGCAAGAAACGAGGCTCTTGTTGTTGATCTGTGAAAATACTTGGAGAGTGATCACATGAATGAAGGACATTCCATGGATATTTTTTTGACAAAGATCAAATATTTGAAGTAGAAATTGATTTCTATTGATGAATTTATACCAGATAGTTTGATAGTGGGGTAACCAAACATATTACCTTGTAGTGCAATTTCTTTAGTTCACTTGAGCCTACCCCTACAAGGAATATTGTCACATGTGTTAACAACTCCTCTTATCTTGTAATGAGAATTGGTAGGATCATTTTGACTACTACTAATGGTAGTTCTACACATTTCCATATGCTTTGTTTGTGCCAAGTATCAAGAAAAACCTGTTGTTAGTAGCATTAGCGAAGATTGGTTTCGTTATCAAACTTGTTGATGATAGATGTAGAATTCATGATATGTTAAATGGTGAATTATTATTTCTTTTTAAATTTTATACCATAGTCTCTATAAGCTCATTGACTATGCAAAATCTATGAATGATCCAACATGTGTAGTTCAAGATTCTCAAGCTATCTCAGATGCAAAGCTTTGGCATGCACACTTTGGCCATCTCAATTATGCTAGTTTGTTGTGCTTGCACAAATATGAAATGGTGTCCCCTTTGGCCAAACTTGAGGCAACCTTTGTAAACATGTCTCTCAAGGCTATATTTTGGAAAAAATTCAACATTCTTCCTTCACCAAAGATGGTTTAGTTGGAGCTACTCATAAATTGTAGCTTGTTCATAATGTTAGCTATGGTCGAATGCAAAAAACTTCTTTTGGTAACTATCTTTATTTTGTGAATTTTATTGATGATTGTTCCAAGAATGCATGGGTGTATCCCTTGAAAGCAACATCCAAAATATTTATGTGCTTCAAACAATTTTTGTTGGAGTTAGACGTCTGCGGAAGCACGCGAACAACACAAGGAAGAAGAAGAAGCTTGGAGCACAAACACACAAGACTGAATGTATTACTAGAGAATGTACAAAGATAAGTAGCCCATTAGGGCAATAGGCATATATACAAGACGGGGGAAAAAAACCTCCTAAAGAGGGAAGAAAGTGCCCCGGCAATCCTAGTGTGTTCACACACATCACTACCTAAATATATCAACAAATCCCCCCTGGGAGTGATGCGGTGAGCAAGGAGCTGGCACTCATGTATAAGGAAGTGCCAAGCTATGTGGAAATCACTCCACAAAAGGAAGTAAGCCCAAAGCTTTGCAGAAAGCTTCAAACTTCTCCCTAGGCAGAGCCTTCGTGAAAAGGTCTACAATCTTCTCCTCCGTGGGCACATATGCCAAGCTGATCTCCCCAGCAGAGAACCTCTACCTGAAATAGTGATAATGCACCTCAATGTGCTTAGTGCGAGCATGGAACACAGGGTTCCTCGCAACTGCCAATGCGCTCTGACTGTCAGTGAAGATTGTGGTGGCAGAAGACTGGCCAACACCCAAATCAGCCATAAGGCGTCTGAGCCACACACACTCAACAGTCGCTCTGAAAGCTGCCCTATACTCAGCCTCACAACTGGAAGTGGCCACAGTAGGCTGCTTCTTGCTCAACCAAGATATACATGAGCTACCAAGCATGAAGCAAAAAACCACTGGTGGACACATGAGTGTCATTGCAACGAGCCCAATTTGAGTCATAAAAAGCATGCAAATCTGGCGGTAGTGATCCCCCCTTGGGATAAAACAACCCAAGTATCTGAGTGACACTCAAGTAGCGAAAAATGCGCTTAGCTGCCTTCCAATGCGTGACTCTTGGGCAATGCATAAACCTGCTCATCTGTGAGACAGCAAACTGAATATCTGGCCGAGTAATGCATAAGTAAATCAAGCATCCAATAGCCTAGTGATAGAGAACAGCATCAAATGCATCTCCAGCATCACGAAGACTCAATCGTAAACCTGTCTCCATAGGAGTGGCAATAGGCTTACAGTCTTCAAGGCCAAAACGCTGCAATAATGTGTCAATATATTTCGTTTGACACAAAGCCATTCCACCATCAACTTGCATAAACTGAATGCCCAAATAGTGATGCAAATGCTGCAAATCAGACATCTCAAATGAGGCATGCAAGTCAGCCTTGAAATCAGCAATATGCTTCTCAATAGGACCAGTGAGCAACATGTCATCAACATAGACAATAATGATCAAAAGCACATCATTAGCACGCTTAACATATAAGGTGCTTTCAGTTGGACTGTTCTCAAAACCATGTGCAACGAGATAGGCATGTATCTTCTCATACCAAGCACGTGGTGCTTGCTTTAAACCATATAATGCATTCTTTAACCTCCACACCTGGTTTTCATGCCCTTTCTGCACAAAGCCATGGGGCTGAAAAACATACACTTCTTCATGCAAGTCACCATTCAGAAATGCTGTTTTAATGTCCAACTGATGTACATTCCAACCATGATGGGCTGCAAGTGCACAAATGCTTCGAACAGTAGTCATACGGCATGTAGGTGCAAAAGTCTCATCAAAATCAATGCCTCTTTCCTGTGCATAACCCTTTGCAAGAAGCCTAGCCTTATACCTGTCAATTGTACCATCAGGTTTATGCTTCAGCTTGTATACCCACTTAGTGCCAATGGCCTTCTTGCTAGGAGGCCAGTGACATAAAGACCATGTACCATTCTTCATTATAGCATCATATTCAGATTGCATAGCAGCCATCCAATTTTCTGAATTATGTGCTTCATCAAAAGAAACAGGCTCATTCTCATCACAGAGACTAGATGCAGCCATAGCATAGCAATATGATGCAAAGGAGGCACTATGAGAGCCTGAATGAGTACAATATGACAAAGGTGCATCTAATTTGCTGTCACGCAAGGTCTACATGAGCCATTTTGGCATAGTTTTTGCCTGCTCAATATCAGCTCTCTCATCAACAAGTGCATCATGTAAATACGCATCAGAAATGGAATGATCTGCATCATCATATGAAACCTGCAAAGGGTGAGAAGTTGCCTCATTAGGACCAGCACTAGACTGTCCACCTGTAAAAAGAGGCATCAAAGTATCATACATGTCTTTGGAGCTAACAGATGTCTCCTTGGTACATGAAAGCAATGGCTGAATAGCATCTTCCACAAAAACAACATCACGGCTAACCAGAATGCGTTTAATATGTGGATGATACAGACGATAGCCTTTACTTTTCAGAACTGTACCCAACAAAAATACATTCTACTGCCTTATCATCCAATTTTTTGCGATGTTGCTCAGGCACTAATGCATATGCCAAACAACCAAATACATGCAGATGAGCAACAGATGGCTTGGGGTCATGCCAATCCTCATATGGAGTGATAGACTGTAGTGCTTTATTGGGACACATGTTAAGTACATATGCTGCACACATGACAGCCTCAAGCCAAAAACTATGTCGTAAAGCCTAACTCTTGACCATACACCTCGCCATCTCCATGAGTGACTTGTTCTTCCGTTCATCAACTCCATTCTGTTGAGGTGTATACGGCACTGTACACTAGTGTTTTATCCCACGTTCAGCCAGAAATGCATTAAAATCAGAAGACATATACCCCCCCTCGATCAGAACGGAGGAAGCCATTTTACATGCTGACAGATTTTCAGCCAAAACCAAAAGCTGTTTGAAGCACAAAAACACTTCGGACTTTGCCTTCAATGGATATACCCATGCATGCCTCGAAAAATCATCAATGAAATTCACGAAGTAAAGATAGTTTCCAAAAGAAGGTGTCTACATAGGACCATAGACATCACTATGTACAAGCTGCAATTTCTGCGTAGCCCGAACTGAACCATCTTTTGGAAAGGAGGAACGCTGCATTTTGCCCAAAATATAGCCTTCACATACATGTTTTCCAAGTGCCTCAAGCTTGGGCAAAGAAGACACCATATCAGATTTCTGTAGGCATAGCAAACTAGCAAAATTCAGATGACCAAAGCGTGCATGCCAAAGCTTTGCATCTGACATAGCCTGAGAATCATGAATTGCAGATGCCGAATCATTCACAGATCTTTCATAGTCTATGAGCTTATACATCCCACGACATAAAATGCCAGAAGCAATAATAACATCACCATTTGACAGATCATGAACTATACATCTGTCATCAATAAATTTCACAACCAAGCCAATCTTGGCTACTATAGAAACTGATAACAGATTCTTCTTGATCCCTGGCACAAATAAAGCATCTAACAAGGTGAAAGAACTACCATCACTAGTAGTCAGAATGATGTTACCAACTCCCATAACAGGATAAGAGGAATTGTTGGCGCATGTGATAGTATTTCCTGTAGGGGCAGGCTCGAGTGAAGAGAAGAAACAGCACTGCGAGGTAATATGTTTGGTCGCTCCACTGTCAAAGTACCAAACATCTGAGTCCACGGAAGACATGCACTGCTCATGAGAAGATGGGTCAAAACTGCAAACAGTAGTAAACGCCCATTCTTCTTCCTACACAAGATTAGCCGACTCTGTTTTTGGTGTAGAGGCTTCTGCAACAACCATTCCAACCTCCTTTTTCTTTGCCTCTTTTTAGCAGCTAGTTTTGGACAGTTCTTTATGATATGATCATTCCCTTTACAGTACTTGCAAAACAATTTCTGCTTTTCTGATTTCCTCTAATCTTTATCCTGGTTCTTCAAATGTGCAGCATTTGTAGATTTCTACTTACTAGTAGAAGAGCTCCATTTTCCTTTGCCATTCTGACTAGCCAGAAAAGCTTGATCTGCAACACGCATAATGGACCTGTTCTTCCTGGACTGATCTCCCTGCAACAGAACAGAGACTAACTCCTCAAATGATAAGGCATTCGGATTTCCTTTCATCATCAACCGAAGAGTAGAAGCAAAACTTTGATATGAATCAGGAAGACCATTCAGAACGGTCTGCACAAGTGAGCTATCTGGTATAACCTCATTAGCAGAAATCAACTACTATTCCTTCAAATCTTTGATCTTTGTTAGGAAACTGTCCATAGAATCACCTTCATTCATGTGCTCACTCTCCAACTATTTTCGGAGGTAAGCAACACCAGCCTCATTCCTAGCTTGGTACAATGTGGTAAGTGTATCCCAAGCATCCCTAGCTGTTCTGCAAGAGCGAATATGAGGAATAATGGCACGTTTGACAGACAAAGCTATCAATGCATGTGGATGGGCATCTCTGCCATCCCAACGAATCTGCTTTGGAGTAGGTGCAACAGAAACCGTAGCACGAACAGGAATCTGCGAAGTATCATCTTCGACACCATCTTCATCAGCTCCAACACCTGTATTGCAGTACCTGTAGTCAGAGGTGTAACAAGACGTCTTTCAACACCTTGCACAATGTTCCACAATCCTTTTGCAACCAATACATGTCACATCATATAAGCCCATAATGGGTAGTTGGTACCATCCAACGTATCCTCAACAGCCAACATACGGAATACATCACTACTTTCAACCATGGCCAGTGACTAAAATACCTTGATGCAGAAAATTGAATGTATCTCAAAAAGTTGAACAGAACTGCCCTAACAAATTCTGCTAGACTTGTAGCAGACTTCGAGACGCTTATACTAGCGAACAGAAACTGGTATATACCTTTTGCACAAAAAGATGAAATAGCCTGCACAAGCGTTGCGATAATGCGTTCGAAGGCTGAAACGAGCTCAGATCGTGATTTCTGAGATTGCAAACGGAGGAGTGTCGACAGTGCCCTAGATGAAGCGATGACCTGCTCTGATACCAATTGTTGGAGTTAGACGTCTGCAGAAGCACACGCACAACACAAGGAAGAAAAAGAAGCTTGGAGCACAAACACACAAGACTGAATGTATTACTAGAGAATGTACAAAGATAAGTAGCCCATTAGGGCAATATGCATATATACAAGCCGGGGGAAAAAAACCTTCTAAAGAGGGAAAAAAGTGCCCCGACGATCCTAGTGTGTTCACACATATCACTACCTAAATATATCAACAATTTTTGGTTATGGCTAAAAATATGTCAGCATGTAAATGGGCATCCTCCATGATGATCGAGGGGGGCAATACATGTCTTCTAATTTTAATGGCTTTTTGGCTAAGAGAGGGATAAAACTTCACTATACGGTTCCATATACACCTCAATAAAATAAATTTGTTGAAAGAAAGAACACATCTCTCATGGAGATGGTGAGGTGTATGGCTAAGAGTGAGGCTTTTCCACATAAGGTTCACCTTGAGGATGTTATATATGAAGCATATGTACTTAACAAGTGTCCCACCAAAGCATTTCAATCTATCACTCCATATTAGGGTTGACACGTTTGCAAGCCATCCATTTCTCATCTATGTGTCTTTGGTTGTCTGGCATATGCATTAGTGCCTAAACAACAATGAAGGAAATTGGATGATAAAGTAGTGAAATATAGTTTTGTTGAGTAGAATTATGAAAGCAAAGGATATCATTTGTATCATCCATAGACTTCATGCATTTTGGTATACCATGATGTTGTTTTTGTGGAAGATGCAATTCAACCATTACTTTCATGCACTAAGGAGACACCAGTTAGCTCCAAAGATGTGTAAACTTTGCCACATATTTTTATAAATGGATAATAAAATGTTGGTCCAAATGAGGTAATTTCTTAGCCTTTACACGTTCCACATGATGATGCAGATCATTCCATTTCTGATGCAAAGTTACATGATGTGCTTGTTGATGAGATGTCTGAAACAGATGAGGCAAAAGACCATGCCTAAATAGCAAGTCTAGACTTTGAAAGATAGCCACTTTGATGGACCTTTCTCATGTCGCACTTGTTCAGACTTTCACGCTTCTTTTGCATCCAATTGCTATGTAATGGTTGCCTCTAGTCTTTTTTATGACAATGAGTCTATTTCTTTTGATGAAGCACTATACTCAAAAACATGGATGGCTATTATGCAATTAGAATATGATGTTATTATGAGGAATGGTATTTTTTCTTGATTTGATTTCCATCTAATAAAAATGGTCATTGGAACTTAATAGGTATACAAGCTAAAACATATGACAGATGGAACAGTTGATAGGTATCAAGCTAGGCTTGTTGCAAAAGGTTATGCTCAAGAGAGACACAATGATTTTGATGAGACCTTTACTCCAACATGTGGAATGACTACCCTTTGTAGCATATGTGCACTTTGCAGCTCATCATGGTTGGAATGTACATCAGCTGGACATTAAAACTGCATTTCTAAAGGGTGACTTACATGAAGAAGTGTAGGTATCTCACCCCCTGCTTTTGTGTATAAAGGGTATGAAAACAAAGTGTGCAGGTTGAGAAAGGAATTATATGGTTTGAAGAGAGCACCACGTGCTTGGTATGAAATGATACATGCCTATTTGATTGCGCATGGTTTTGAGAACGATCAAATTGAGAAGAACTTATATGTTAAGTGTGTAGATGATGTTTTTCTCATCATCATTGTGCATGTTGATCACATGCTATTCACTGGTCCTAATGAGAAGCATATTGCTCAATTTAAGGCTAATTTTCATGCCTCTTTTGAGATATTAGGTTTGGGGTATTCACATCATTATTTGGGCATTCACTTTATTCAAGTTGATGGGGGGAATAGCTTTGTGTCAAACAAAATTTATTGACACATTATTGGAGCATTTTGGCCTTGATGATTGAAAACCTATTGTCACTCCTATGGAAACTAGTTCATAGTTGAGTCTTCCTAATGTTGGAGATGCATTTGATGTTGTTCTCTATCAACATGCTATTGGATGCTTGATACACTTATGCATAATGTGGCCTGATATTCAATTTTTTATCTCATAGATGAGGAGGTTTATGCATTACCTAGGTGGCAAGCATTGGTAGGAGGTTAAGCGCATCTTCTACTACTTGAGTGGTACCCATTACTTGGATTTTTTTATCCCAAGGGGGGATCACTACCACTATATTTAGATGCTTTTTCTTTCTCTAACTCGAATAATTTATATGACACTCATGTGTCCACTAGTGGTTTTTGCTTCATGCTTGGTAGCTCATGCATATCTCGGTTGAGCAAGAGGCTACCTAGTGTGGCCACTTCTAGGGTAGCTTTCACAATGACTATTGAGTGGGTGTGGCTCAAATGCCTTTTGGCGGATTTGGGTGTTGGTGTATCTAGGTTTTTGATGGTTGTTGAATAGGAACAATTGTAGAATGATCTGATTTGTGATTGTCTTGAACATCCTTATTTGTTAGATTCTTATGCATGCTAATTGGAGGACTAATATACTCAATCACCACTCTACTGAGTTCAACTTGTTTAAGGGGTTGATAATGCATCTTAGACTCATTTAAAATGACATCACTTCTTCTGAGCATTGATCCTCTTTTAGGCTCTCATAAGTGATATCTGAATTGACCATGACAATAGGCAACATACATTACGCTGTGACGACAACGATCCAAAAGAGGGACATACTTGTAAGTGATTGTTTTATTTTCTATTGATAGAGAGAGAAAGAGAGAGAGAACAGAAAGAGAGAGAGAGAGAGAGAGAGAGAGAGAGAGAGAGAGAGAAAGAGAGAGGAGAGAGAGAGAGAGAGAGAAAGTGAGAGATAAAGAATAATGAAAGAAAGGAAGATAGAGATAGGAAAATAGAGCATACATACAGACACATACACACACATTTACACATTTACACATGCATACATACACACATACATGTACACACATGCACGCTTACATACACACACCTATACACATGCATGCTTACATACACACACATATACACACATGCAGGCATACACAGACATACAAATTTACACACATGCATACATACACACACATGCATACACACATACATACACACACATATATACACATATGCATACATACACATACACACACATATACACACATACATACACCCACACATATATACACACATATACACACATGCATGCATACATACACACACATATACACACATGCATGCATACACACATATACACAAATACACACATGCATACATACACACACACATGCATACACACATACATACACATACATACACACACATGCATACACACACATGCATACACACATACATTCACACAAATGCATGCATACAGACACACACATACACATACACACACATGTACACACATGCATACATACACACACATGTACACATGCATACAAACACACACATATACACACACATCCATACATACACACATGCATGTATACATACACACACACATGCATACATACACACACACATGTACACATGCATACATACACACACATATATACACACATGCATACATACACACATATACACACACATACACACATATACACACATATACACACATGCTAGTGTTTTAATTAAATACATATAATTAAATATATAAATTCTTTATTTTGAAGTTTTTTTTACATCAAATATATAAAAATAGAATAAGGGTTTTTAGGCTATTTACACATACATACATATACACATATAATATACATATATATATACATGTATATACACATGTATACAGAAATATACATATTTTAGGTCTAGATATTTAAGATTAGGGTTTTAGGGTTTAGGCATACATATAACTCAATTATATTTATATTAAGAAAAAATATAGAGAAAAATAAGAAAAAAATCTGAATATATAAATAAATAAATATATAAAATATGATTAGGATTTTAGGATTAGGGGTTTAGATTTTTATAGGTGTTTAAGTATTTAGGTTTTAGTATTTTAAATTTAAGTCTAAGTCTTTGTGATTAGAGTTTTAGGGTTTTAATACCTACATAACATATATACACAAACACACATATACATATAATACATACATACATGTAGATACACATGCATACAAAAATATACATATTTTAGGATTAAATCTTTAAGATTAGGGTTTTAGGGTTTTAACACCTGCATAACATATATACACACATACACATATAATACATATATACATGTAGATACACATGCATACAAAAATATACATATTTTAGGTCTAAATCTTTAATATTAGGGTTTTAGGGTTTAGGCATACATATAACTCAATTATATTTATATTAAGAAAAAATATAGAGAAAAATAAGATAAAAAAATCTGAATATATAAATAAATATATATATAAAATATGATTAGGGTTTTAAGATTAGGGGTTTAGATTTTTATAGGTGTTTAAGTATTTAGATTTTAGTATTTCAGATTTAAGTCTAAGTCTTTCTGATTAGGGTTTTAATACCTACATAACATATATACACAAACACACATATACATATAATACATACATACATGTAGATACACATGCATACAAAAATATACATATTTTAGGTCTAAATCTTTAAGATTAGGATTTTAGCGTTCTAACACCTACATAACATATATACACACATACACATACACATATAATACATATATACATGTAGATACACATGCATACAAAAATATACATATTTTAGGTCTAGATTTTTAAGCTTAGGGTTTTAATTAAATATATATAATTAAATATATAAAATTAAATATATAAAAATAGGATTACGTAAGGAAAAAATCTGAATATATAAATAAATATATATATGAAATAAGATAATTATATACATAAATAAATATAAAAAGAACTAGTGTTTTAAATAATTTAATTAAATATATACAATTAAATATATAAAATTAAATATATAAAAATAGGATTAAGTAAGGAAAAAATTTGAATATACAAATAAATATATATATAAAATAGGATAATTATATAGATAAAGAAATATATAAAGAACTAGTGTTTTAAATAATTTAATTAAATATATATAATTAAATATATATAATTAACTATTTATAATTAAATATGTAAAAATAGGATTAAGTAAGGAAAAAATCTAAATATATAAATGAATATATATATAAAATAAGATAATTATATGTGTAAATAAATATAAAAAGAACTAGTGTTTCAAATAATTTAATTAAATATATATAATAAAATATATAAAAAAAGGATTAATTAAGAAAAAAATCTGAATATATAAATTATATATATATATATATATATATATATATATATATATATATATATATATATATATATATATATATATATATATATATATATATATATATATATAAAGTAGGATAATTATATAGATAATAAAATATGATAAGAACTAGTGTTTTAAATGAAAAAACATGGATGTATATCTTGCACCACTTGTGGAAGAACTGTGCATTTTATGGGATGGGATTACTGTGTGTGACATGCCTCAACCTATAAAAAGACGAGACGTGTGAGTGCAACGCATACTTATGTGGACAATGCATGATTGTTCTGGTTATGGTGAATGTTCAGGTTTATCGATTTCAGGTTACAATGCTTGTCCTTTATGTGGACCACAACTTGAAGCACGCTATTCCAAAGCATTATGTAAAACTGTCTATGAAGGACATCATAGATATTTGCCTAATGGACATGTTTTATGTGAAGGATAAGTTGGTTGACAAGCGCAACACCAAATGAAAGCTAGCGATTGGAAACAACTGTGGGATTCAGAAAATCCAGTTGCTGGCATGAAACGGTTGTCCATTTTTCATGAACTCCCTTATTGGAGTGAATTGTTGATCAATCATTTGGTGGACCCAATGCATATTTTTAAGAATGTGGGAGAGATTCTTTGGAAAACTTTGATCGAAAAGAAAGAAAGCAAAGCACAAAGGGAGGACCTAGAAGAGCGAGGTCGTATGCGAGAGTTGTGGGCAATTACTAAGCCCAACAGAACAGTATTGTTACCAAGAGCTCCTTGGGTGCTTTGCAGGATGGAAGAGCAACAAGTGAAGAAAACAATTTCAGAGTTTCGAACACCTACTAGATGCATGAGGTGTCTAAAGACTGCTTTCACACAAAATGATGATCTTGTAGGACTCAAGTCTCATGATTGGCACAAGTTTTTATAGTTTGTGCTCCCTGTAGCCCTAAAAGATTGTCTTTCAAAGGATGTACGAAGAACCATTTATAAAATTAATTTGTTAGTACGGTGGATATCTTCTAAAGAGATAAATAGAGGTAGCATAGAGAATGCAAAACTCAATGCTATCGAGGCTGTTTGTATGGTAGAGAAATACTTTCCCACAAGTATTCTTACTATTCAACTTCATTTACTAGTTCATGTGGTAGATGAAGTTGCAATAGCAGGAACTGTCCATAGTCGATGGATGTTCTTCTTAGAGTGCTTTATGAAGACAATAAAAGGGTTTGTTTGACAGAGAGCACGTCCAGAGGGTAGCGTGGCTGAGGGATGGCTTGTACAAGAATCTCTTGTATTCATAGTTGAGTTTCTACGTATGTCGGATCCCAAAATGCCTCGCTTATGGAGCGATGATGAAGATGTTTGTCTCGTAGGCGATGAACCACAAGGTAAAGGATTGCAAAGAAAAATGGATGCAGCTTTTAGAGAGAAGGCAATGAAGTTTTGCATAGTTAACTCTGAGCCTATGCAGAAGTGGTTAGAAAGGTATGAGTTTGCCAAGGAAACTAACGCAAAGGAAAGAGCTCAGTTTCAAAGAAATCGTTCCACTCAAGGTTTGCCTCTTCCAGAAATTCTTTGACCTCTTCCACCTTTTCCAATGAGCAGATCGCTAGATACAGCGGTTTCACAAGCAAAGGCAGCGGGTGAAGATATCTCTGAAGAAGGAGAAGAACTCGCACAAGGATGTGATTGGGAGTATATTAAATACGGTGCACTATGGTCTCATGGACGACACTTTAGAATCCCACGAATCGATCAAAATAGGTCTACTTTTGATAGTGGAGTGATGGTGAATTTTTTGCAAAAAAGTAGAGCGAGTGCAAGAGATGATAATGCTCTAGAAGGCGAGCTAGATTATTGTGGTGTGATTCAAGACATTTTGAAACTATCTTTCAAAAAGTTTGATTACTTTGTTTTTGATGTGAAATGGTTCAAAGAAGTCACCTCTAGAAGAAACACAACAGTGAGACGGGATGAAAGCGGTTTGCTTCAAGTCGACTCCACAAGATTATGGACAGATAAAAGGGATACATTTGTACTTCCCGAACACTATGAGAAAGTTGTTTTTATACCAGATTCAAAAGAACCAGAGTGGCTATTTGTTTTACAAGTCGCTTCACGTAGTAGACAAATTTTTGAGAACATAGATTAGAAGAAAGTCCATCTCTAGTGGACTCAGAGATTCATTCGATAGTCGAGGCGGAAGAGATCATTGTTCGAGAAGAAGAGGTCATTGAAGAAGAGGACATTCTTTGAGAAAATGAAGCAATAGATGATGACCGGGAAGAAACCAGCATAGCAAGCGATTTAGAAGCCATCAATATAGAGATATATATTCTCGATGCATTGAATCTTCAAGAGGATGCTAGACTAGAGGACTTTTGAATATAACACTTGTATATACTAATTTTTGTTTTTTTTTTTGTTTATTACAGAGCACGATGGGAGACAGTCCTCCAGTCACTCCACATTCCATGATAGAGGAGCAGTTTTTGGAGTTCATCTCTGAGGTTCCTCCCGCATATATGGCCGCTACATCACAGTATTGGATCGCTTGTGGTAGCACTCCTCCTGGCCTCACTCCTCACGACCTTACTCCTACTAGCCTCACTCCCGCTGGCCTCACTCACACCAGTGTCACTCCCGCCGGTGTCACTCCTGTCGGCGTCACTCATGCGGGTGGTGCTACTCCCGTAGGAGGTATGTCTCCTAGCTTTGTGACTCCACCACGACCATCTTTTCAGCCATCTCCTACTAGGTCTACTAGTAGACATGTGCGTTCGACACCTCACCGCGATACAGGTTCTGGCCCGTCTCGTAGATTGAGGTCACACTGTGGAGTAGGAGGTTCTAGGAGTGGATCTACATGTTGGTCTGGAGGCGGAGGAGGGGGCTGTTGTGGAGGCAGTGCGACCGATGTTGTGTTGCCCACTTCTACTCCTAGGACGAGTACCTCAGATGTAGATATGCCACAAAGTACACCACGTGGAACACCACGTACACCTTGGGGTGCTCATGACCATGATGACTCCAAGGTGTATAGTATCCAAGATGGAGCTCCGGTGATGGATGCGACTGGCAAAGCAATGCATGCACATATACGACAACTTTGCTCCATCCAGTTTGGACACTCTATCATGCTAAAATGGAGTGAGCAGGATAAAGATCGGGAGAATTATATCACACAGACGATTTATCAGGAGTTCCAACCAGCCGATGGACAGTCTCTTGTCAGTTCAGAGTGGATTCTGCACACCGCACGTGAGGTTATGTCCCATCGACGATCCGAGGCTCGTGATGCTTTCAGAGTAGGCTTAGCAAAGCCTGTACGGTTAGATGCTGAGGAGTGGGACGTGATTCATGACGAGCAGCAGTAGACTCCTGACCGATATCGCCAGTAGCAAGATGCCACAGCCACACGTTTAGATACGGTTGGACCGTCACATTTGGGCAGCGACAGATATGATACGATGCATCATGAGCTTGTAAGTACCATTTCATTTATTGAATTTATTTGTGTTAAATTTCTCATGAATGTTTCTCTAATCTTTTGTATATTTGTTTTAGGAGTTGGAAATGGGTCGTCCTCCAACACGAACGGAGGAGTCTTATGGATATCATCATGGGTTGATTGCACTGCACTATTGGAGGACTTGGAGGGAGGTGGTGTGGTCGTTTCATGGGAGCATTTGCGATGAGGTAATTAATTTATAAACTTGGTTTTTACTTGTTGTTTGTAATTTTCATGTGAATTTATCTCATTCCATTAATGTTCTTTCTTGCAAGACTGTTGATATGGAACGTTCTTTGCATGTGTATGCCAGTGGAACACCAAAATTTTGTATCTGATTTTCATATGCCAATGCATTGCTTTGCCACATTTTGTAAAAGCGTCATATATGACATTGGTTTGCCACACTCTTGTACATGCTTCATTATTGAAATATATAACTTCTTTTGTACATGGTTCATGGTTCATTCTGATTATCTCTTTTGTGTCCAATAATACTCTGTTTCATGAAATCATATTTCGGTTGACATTAGAGTACACATCACATGTACTCGTTTTTTTTTTTGGTAGAGTGTATTGTCTTTTGTTAAGCAACATCACGGTAATGTTGTTGTAGCAAAAGACAACACACTCTGCCCAAAAAAACTTTTGCAGGTATGGTCATCGGTATACGCGATGGTACTCCCAGTAATGTCATCGGAATAAGTGTCGGTACACCCAGTAGGCGACGGTATACATGACAGTACGCCCAGCAGAGGCCTCAGTATAGGCGCCGGTATGGGCGCCTATATTACCGGCACTTATACCGATGCTTATACCGACGCATATACCGATGCTTATACCGACGCTTTGGTACCGACGCGCATATTGACCTTTACACCGACGTCGCGGCAAATAAATCTACGTTCATTTCCCTCGGTATACCATCGATCTGTTGTAGTGTCACTAGATGCACTATTGTTTATAGTTTTGAAAAATATATTCCATGATGATGGCAAGGTGCTTGTTACTAGAAAAGTAAATCATCAAACACATCTGTGTCATTCATGTGAAGGTTATGTAACATTTCATCATATACACTGTAATTAATATTGTTTCTTTTTCATAAGTGTTGCATCACTTGTTCCAAAGTTTCTCTACACTTTCATAGTCCAATACTATATATTAAACATTATCTACCACGTGCACTCAAATAGTAGACATAGCCATTTCATCCAACTCATCCCCATCGTCATCATCCATACGAGTAGGCTTCTTTGAGATTCCATTTATTGGCTTTCATTGCCTCTTCCCAATCAACACATCTTTAATCTAATTCTTCCATACAACAAAGTTTGTGCCATCTAATTTTCAGATCTCAAAATGATCTTTGCACTCCAAGTTATAGCTCCTCTTGAGAATCATGGCACTAGAACATTATCCACGAGATGTTCATAAGATCTTTGATGCCATGATGATAGAGAATTGAGTAGCATGATAATGGAAATAGAAAAGTCCAAACACCTTTAAGGCTCAAAAAAGATGTTCAAAATATCAAATTCATTAGGGGAAAAAATGAACCCTGCATGGGCCTTGTAAGGATCCCTAATTTTTAGGGATTAAGCTTAATTCTGTTCTTGTTTAAGGGGACAAAGTGCATTTAATAGGGCACTTTTTAGTAGGCTGGAGTAGGCTTTTTTTTAGGCTTCAGTAGGCCTCTCTCTTTCTTCTTCTTCTTCGAGAGAGAAAGAGAATCTACTTTCCACATCATCAAACTCGTACATGTATTTGAATAAAAAAATGCGTTTTTTTTTAAGTCTCATTTTCAGTGTATATTAACTCAAAAGGGCCTATTTTTTAATATATATGTCAGAAGTCACTTTTTGGGCCCATTTTTTGAAGTTTCTTTTAGAAAAAGTATAATTTTCAAACTCCCTCCAAAAGTAAGTGCCACATCATCAAATCCGTGACTATGCTTTCCCCAAAAAATGACTTTTTTCAAATTTCATCATTTTCAGTCATACACAGTGGAAAAACACACTTTAACCCATACACATACAAGAAAACACATTTTTTGAGCAAAACATATGCTTTAGAGTCCCTTCCAACCAAGTTTTCATCTTTGTTTTTGATATTGCTGGTCATTAGCAAAGATGGTGTTGATATGTATCACAAACTTCACAATAGAACATCTGCATGCTCCTGCATCAACAAGTATCCATGTTTGTGTGCCTAGAGAGTTTGCTCCAAATACACGATGCAACAATGATGCCAATTCTCAAAATGAACGTCGTGCAGCTGGAGAAAAAAGTATTGATCTTTGGGCTCATGGTTCACTATATCCTCTTGATCCAATATCTTCTTACCATCCAACATTCCATAAACTCTCAACTTTACTTCAGTTCATTGGTGCAGGTGAAGCTGGACTATTGGGTTACTGCAAGCGATTATCTACACATTCACTTGCTACTACTAAGTATTGGTTCCAACAATATCACATCCATGATATGAGGGTGGTCACTTTAGAAAGCACAATCATATCTTTACAAAAACAACTTGCAGATTTGGAACAGGATATTGAAGCAAAACAAAGCACAATTTCAAAGTTAACTACCAATCTCCAACAGCTGAAAGAGACTCCACTTGGTATGAGACATAGGAAAAGAGCATTGTCATCCTTTGACACTCTTTCAAAAGGTGGTGGAGCACACAAACGACGTATATATGCAACAAGGTGAGTGTTTGTTTTACTTTTATATGTTTTAATGAAGATTCGTAATGGAATCTTTTATTGTGTAGGTCGTTTATTCAAGACATAACTGCTTCATCAACAACACAACACCAATTGAAGCTGATGAATAGTTGTATAAACACCAAAGAAATCACTTCTGCTTTATACTCACACATAGGAAAGTGTATTAGAGTTGTTGTTGAAGCTGAGTTTTCAAAGAAGTTAAAAAACCTTATCACAGTGCAAGATGTGCAGGCAATATGTGACCATGCGGGCATCAGTAGAAATGGGTATACTGCAATGTACACCCTTCTCAGGCAAGCCTTACAGTCATAAGGTATTTCTCAAAGTATATTTCCATGCCCATATAAAGTGTCTATCAAAAAAAAAAAACTTCAAATGAGGATGTGACTCGTACTATTGGACAATATTTATTCATAGAAGAAACTATGCCTGCCTCTGTTTATCATCCAAATATTCCCAAGAAGCAATCAAAAATCCTATCTACACAAGGATTTACTTACACTAAATTCAACAATATATTTGTGGATCTTCAAAAGCTTCAACAAGCAATGGTTCACTTTTATAGTTCAACAATCAAAGGTACCCCTACTACATTTTATTTGGTGTTGAAGTTTTATTATTGCATTCAAGTGTCATATTAAGATAATGTTTTCTCTTCTGTGCAAACTGTAATGTTAAGTTAAAGTTCATACTGAAGCTTGATGAGTGTCAAATCATAAAGGGTCGATGACTAGAAAGGTTGAGTGTGACGCTAATGAATGAAATTATGGACCATGCAATGAGTGATGAAACTTTAGGAGGGAGGGACCATTTGACTTACAATGTGCAATCAGAGAGAGATATCTGGTGGTTAGGTGCTATAGAAGTTCCCAAAGAAACAAACAATGTCATTTCGTGGATTTTTAGTAGGACTCCATGGATTATGGAAGTAATCTCTTCTCAAATACATGGGCAAAAGCTTTCTGTAGATGATATAGGTGATTTTGAGGTAGAATGGCATTTGGGTGGAGACCTTAAGAGTATAAAATGCATGTTAGGTTGTAAACAAGGAGCATCTTCTCTCTATCCTTGCCCATATTGTACACAAGGTTACAAAGGATCTAAGAGACAGTCTAAGCCTGCAAGGGCATTGATGAGAGACTCTGAAGAAATTGATGAAACAGACTCATCGAATCATAGGGAATGGGAGATATCACTTTTGAGGTGTCCAATGTTACAGGAACCGACTCGTGATAAAATAAGCAATGATAGGAACCCCATTATCCCATTTCCATTAGTCAATGTTCACTTTTGTACTTTGCATGCATTCATGAGGATCTTTGATAGGCTTTTGAAGCTCCATGTTGAATATGCATTTGCAATGAAACCAATAGAGAGGTCTACAATAGCAATACAAAAAATAGAAGATCTTTTGAATTCTATAGGTTGTCATGGTGGCCACGTATCTTTAGTTGTTAAGAAGTATGGTGAGTCTCAAGAGATTTTACAACAAGTTTCAATGACTGGGAAGAAGGCAAGACGTTTCTTTAAAAGAGATGTGAATAGTCAAGATGATGTGAAATGGGAGCTTTGGAAGGACCTCTGTTCAATTACAACAGACAATGATAGTCAGATTGATCTCATTAACAAGCAAAAGAAGGTTTGGTCATCGTTCGATCAAATGTTACATTTGATGTGTTTGGTTTCCACTAATTCTTCACAACGAGAATTATTCCAAGTGACTTTGAAGGAGTTTACACAGTCATTCATCTTATCTTGGGGAGAAAGCAACATTACACGTTACATAGTAAGTTTTGCTTATATTTTTTTATTTGGTCTTAAACACTATGTGTATATCTTATTGACCAGATCATAGCATATTCTTTTTGCACATGGAGCATATTTTATGAATCGATATGGGTCACTGGACATTTTTAGTACACAAGGAATGGAGAAGTCACATTACAAGGCTAGAGATGTTTACTTTAAAAACACTCGTCATGGGGGTGGTCTACTCCAATTAGACTATTTAGAAGAAATGTTCAATTGGTTTTTTTGTGCGACATTTGCTAGAAAATATGTAATGGAACGAGCATGTGAGTCACGAATAGCAAAGATTACACGAAAGCTACAACATGATATTGCAAGAGAGAAGTGGATGTCATCGTTAGGACCCGTACATCATGGCCAATGGCGTGCACAAAGAATCCGCGAGGGTTCTGCTTGGAAATAGTTTCCAAACTCTTAAAATGCATTATTCTTTTCAAGGTTTTTATAACCCCTTTCACTTCAAATAAAATTTTACTGTTTTTGTGAATATAATTTTAATGTCTTAAAACTAATTTTTATCCATTTAAATGTGAACAGGACAATTCTTTTAAGTAAAAGCCTAGAAATAGAGGTGTCCTTCCTCATTTTACCACTTTACAACCTAAGAGAATGGAATGCACAAAGCAGACTGCTAGGAAGGATCATGTCGTCTACCCTAGCCATGTGCAAGGTACTCAGCGCCCAACATGGATGACACCCCACAAGAAGCGTCGAACCACAAGCAACTCTTCCAGACGAAACTCGGGTGCAGGGACACAGTCTGGTAGCATTCCATCGCGGGGAGATGAAGCTTCAGCAGAGAGAGATGTATCCCAAGAAATAAATTATTCCCCTCCCCCATTTGAAGATGAGCCCCCAGTCAGGACACCAATCAAGGCAAAATCCAAACGACGAGGACATAGGCAAGTTGCGATTGAGACATCAAATTTATCGAGTTCCTCAGATGAAGAAAGTATAATTGAGCCACCATGGAACAATGATGATATCCCCGTGAACCATCGAGTAACGCAAGGAGGCAAGGCACTCCCCCTAGGACAAGGACAAAGACCAACCGATGAAGAAAGAGAGCAAGGTCGGGCAGAGGAAGTAAATGATGAGGAAGGACCATCTAGGTGTCCTCCAAGAAGAAAGAAGAACTACCAACCACATCGTAGGCCACAACGACCACAACCCAACATCCCCCCAAATGCAAGAGCACCACAAAGGCGCAAAAAGAAAACCAGAGCTTTTGCAGAGATTCAACATTATCGAAAGTTTGTGGAGCTTCTTATTCCACGAAGGTCATTTGCAAGAGTTGTGAAGGAAGAGATCCAACGCTATTGCGCTGGACTTCGTATCCAAGGGATAGCCATTGAAGCTCTCCAAAGAAGTTGCAGAGGCGTATCTTATATCAATGTTGGACGACTCTAACCTATGTGCCATCCATGCAAAGAGAGTGACAATACAACCTAGAGATTTGCAGCTAGCTAGGAGAATTAGAGGGAATAACCCTTAAAAAAAATTTGTACTCCCTTGTTTCGAGAACCTTTTGTATATCCCATATGATGAATATTTTGTAAATCCCAAATGATGAATATAATCTTTGTCTTCTCATATTTGCTCTCCCAGGTGTTTATCTCTTAGTGTACATGTTTTGAAGTTTATTTCTCCTATGTTTCTCAGGGTGTCTTTTTCCAGTAACTCTTTGAAGTGTTTTTCATGGTTGTATCATTCATTTCTCTGTACTTTTTGTAAGTGGTAATGCTAATAATGCATTTCATGGCTTGGAAATGCCTAAAAAAGGGCTGCCACAGAAACGCAGGGATGGGCCCTGCAAAACTTTTGCAGGGCCCATCCCCGCGTTTCTGTGGTAGCCCTTTTTTTGGCATTTCCAAGCCATGAAAACACATGCCATGCACATTGGGGCATATGATTGGCCTTGGCTAGAGTGCACTGCATGCTAACCCCCTGACCAATAGCTAAACAATGTTTATGAAGATACATGTACTTATTTATTGCTGCATGCTTATATGGACCCAGAGGAGTGTTAACTTTCTCTAATTATTGCACATAACAAGAATTCCACAATTCCCCAAGTGAAGGTGCTCATTGAGGGAGATAGACTTGCAATATAGGTAAGGTAGTGCATAGGATGGCCTAGGAATGCAAAAAAAGGCCTGCCACAAAAACGCGGGGATGGGCCCTACAAAAGTTTTGCAGGGCCCATCCCCGCGTTTCTGTGGCAGACCTTTTTTTTTGCATTCCTAGGCCATTGCATGCATTTTGGGCAACACAAATTACAAGAAATAATGGAAAAAGACTGATTAAACTGTGCAAAAGTTATGAGATTGTCAAACATAAAGATATAATAGATTGAATGCACATGGAAATTGGAAAAACAATAATTGGTATTATAAAGTTTTTACAATTGGCTCTTGGCCTTGAGCCTCTCCACTACATTCTTTCTTCTCTGAAAAGATAGTGGCAATTGGTAAGTCAAAACTGATTGGGATATTAACTGAGGGTCTGTCAATCCAAGACCTAAAGCTATTCCTATTTGACCTAATATTTTTCCTCTAAAATTGACTCCTAGGGTAGTAAGGGCAAGGGACTTCCTAACTAGAAATATACAATTGGTCCCTTGCATTATTGTAGATAGGCACAAAACTTTGCTCAAGGCCTTCAGACACCAAGTCATGAAGTGTCCTTGAGGGGAAAAGTCCTTGTGGATTATGACAAAATCTTCCTTTTGCAATTTTCCAATGTATTGTGCCAAGGAAGAGCCATGGCCCCGAGAAACACGGTCACCACCACTCCTTGTTGCAAACTTATCCACTTCAATTGTTTCCTGCACATAGACAATCATAAAATTAAATAGATACATCTTGTATGAATATGAAACAACCATAAATGTCAGTAGAGACTTACATCTTGAAGCCTATCTTCATCCTCTCCTCTTCTGATTGCATCTAGTGGAATCGATGAATGGGCCATGCCACTTTGCTCCACAACAGGGGATGTTAGAATCTTCTTCTCCAAAATTCTTTCCCTTGCTGCAGCCAGATCTTCTTCAGTTGCATTTTGGTTGGCATGGCTCAAAATCTCTTCACACACAAATGCAATGGTGTCCGCAACTGAATCACCAAGTGGAATTGTTGCCTTTTCGATAATGTCAGAAGTGTTGTCCATGGGGACATCCGAGGTTGAGCAGAAAATACTAAGGCATTCGTCGAGGCATAGACTGAATGCCTTCTCAATATCATGCAGGAACAAAAATTCCTCCCCGTCGACAAGTACAACTGAAAACATTTCCATCTCCACCTCTGGTAGAGTGGGTTCCATGGGGTCTAAGTTGGAGGGTGGATTGTTCTGTGTACTAGCTTCCTTTAATTTGTCCACTACTCCTTGAGGAAATTCTCTGGAAATTTTTTGACTCTCTTCTAATAAGTTGAGAGCTTCGGTTTGGGGTTCCTTCTTGTCATCTACAAAACCCCCAGTAACAAGATGGGGTAGGTCCATGGGTGAAGGTTTGGGCTCCTCATTGACAAAAAAGATGGTTGTTGCTACGTAGGAAAGATATTTTCTTCCCATTTTCCTTTTCTTATTTAATTGTTTAATTAAGGGCACAGTGTCATCTAATAGGTGCCCTGAAGCCTCAGCAATAGCCATGAAACGCTTTAAGCGCTTCGCAAATGCCTCATCTCCTTTATGAATGTAGAAAAGCAGGTCACAAGGGACCCATTTACACTCATATGATGGAATATCTATGGCATATCTTAATATATAGAATTCCATAAAATCTGTGATCTCATCGATCACATCCGAGTTCATGGCTATTGTCCCTTCAAGATTACGGACTCTACAGACTAGGTCATACAAATCCGTACAACCATTGTAGTCTGTAGTATCTAAAAACTCCATGAATAGATCTCCAAGAGATTTCATGGGAGTGGAAGTGCTAGCAGCCATTGCTTGTGCGCGAGAATTCTTGAGGCTTGTAGTCTGTGCTTTCTAGCTCTTTGAGAGTGCAAATGTGAGAAATGAGCACATAGAACCATTTTTACAGTAGTTTCAAGTTTTTAAATTGACTGGGTCCACTTTTAAAAGTATAGAAAAAAGTGCAAATTCAAAAAATGTGTTTCTGATGACAAAATAATGCACAGAAAAAACATGAGCAACCACAATTCAAAGAAGTGAACAGACTTTTTGACATTCCAAAAGTTTTGAAATTACCATTGCAGAGAAGAAGGTATATACAATATCTAACATGAATCAATTGTCCTACTTTTTACAAGGTTCTTGAAAGTGCAAAAACCATGAGATACAATGACTAGGGCCCAAGAAGTGACATTATCAGGTTGCAAAAGAACTATGACAATGAGAGTTCTGTTCCATCTTTGCTCCAATCTACAAGGACTTTCATTTTGTATTCCATTCTTCTGCCCATCTGTAATCAATTTGCAAGAATATGAAGTCATTAAAGTAAAATAAACAATAATGAAAAGATTACTTTAACAAAATCATGAAACATTTCTCACATTATGTCCTTGAATTTTGAATTTGGATTGTGTTAGTCCTTCAACCCCCATAATCATCAAGTGTTCTCTCAGATTAGCCAAGGTCCAATGATTATTCACTAAAATAGTTTCTGTTTCATTGTTGGGCAATCTAAGCTTTATTTCAAATGAATGCAAAGATCCCTCTGAACTTTGAAATGGTATCCATTTGCCAAGTTTGCACATCCAACGATCATAGTAGAATCTGATGTATAATGAAGTACGGTGTTTCAAATATCAAAATCCTATACCTGTTCCACCTATTTTACAAAGATATTTATCACCTTTTGAAATTCCTTCCATCAAACCCCAATTTTCACCAAGAAGACTTTCGACTTGCTCTTATGTGATATCTTTACACATGAACATGGTGGAAGTCTCTTGGAATGAGAATCCTTGGAATAAATATACAAAACAATGAATGGGAAAAGACCAGTGCAAACCTACAGACCTAAACACTTTTGTGAATTTCAAAGAGTTATGTATATCCATTACCATCTTTTGCTTCAAAGATGATACGGACCATATATCAAGTTTTGGCCACTCCAAGCTAAGAAGAGAATGTACTTCAATTCTCTATAACCTTCCAAAACCATTCATTGTAGAGGGTACAACATATCTATGTGTCTAAAAGAAAACTCTATCATGGTAAAGTTGAGCAGGAGATATATTTGGAAAGACTAGTGCACCAACATCTGCATGCAATGCCTGGAAAGTACCTGTAAGACTATGAAGTGGTTGCTCTTCCACCAAAGTAGAAGGAAATATATATGAAACAAACAAAAACATATCTAAATAGTTTAGAAATATATTCGACACAAGAAAACATAAAATATTGTAGAGTAATACTTACAGTTCACAGGATATCTCATACTACTAGATTTTTCAAGTTTCATAGTTGCCATTGTAAAAACATGTTGTACAATAGCAACCATCCCATTGTCTCTGTGCTTCTTGAAGCCAAGAAACTTTCCCTTCCAATGAAGATCTAAGTTTCCACGATCTCTAACTCGATGAGGCCCAACTCTAGAGGGTTGCATGTACACCCATGCGCCTTTGGAGTACTCATGTGGTAGCCATTGTCTATCTGTGGCTTTCATATTGTGACATCTTAATGTGAGGATTTCATCTTTTGGTCGCTTAGAAGCTTTAGATGTTGCCATTGAAGCTAAAGGTCTTCAAGCTACAATAGTAATTCGAGATAGGAGATGCAGGTAGGTTGGAGTGTAGAAACAGGAGCTTCAATGGTGTGCTACAGAGTGAAAGTAGTGGGAAAAGATGACTTTTTGGGACTTGGGTATGAAAATGTGAGGTTCAGGAGGGAAATAACTCTTTTTTTAGTGTTTTTGAAAAAACTCATTTTTTTTAGCTCAAAACATGCACGGATTTTGAATTTGGGGTCAAAAAGAGTACTTTTGATCTTAAAAAGTAATGGGGGGTCCATTTTTAGGTGTTATGACGAGTTTTTTAACTTTCTAGAAATTTTGAATTTTTGGGCCCAACTGAGTTACGAGATTCATTCTCTCTCTAGAGGCAGCTCATTAAATAAGGGAGAAATATGTCCACTCTCCACCCTTCAGCCTAGTATCTTATAGGGCATAGACTGTGGCCACCACCCTCTTTTGATTGGTCCATCACTAATCACTCCTTAATCTAAAAGGCCCATTCAGGGTTTACTCTGAGCCTATGCAGAAGTGGTTAGAAAGGTATGAGCTTGCCAAGGAAACTAACGCAAAGGAAAGAGCTCAGTTTCGAAGAAATCGTTCCACTCGAGTTTTGCCTCTTCCAGAAAGTCTTCGACCTCTTCCACCTTTTCCAATGAGCAGATCGCTAGAGACAGCAGTTTCACAAGCAAAGGCAACAGGTGAAGATATCTCTGAAGAAAAGGAACTCGCAAAAGGATGTGATTGGGAGTATATTAAATACGATGCACTATGGTCTCATGGATGACACTTTCGAATCGCACGAATCGATCAAAATAGGTCTACTTTTGATAGTGGAGTGATGGTGATTTTTTTGCAAAAAAGTAGAGCGAGTGCAAGAGATGATAATGCTCTAGAAGGCGAGCTAGATTATTGTGGTGTGATTCAAGACATCTTGAAACTATCTTTCAAAAAGTTTTATTACTTTGTTTTTGATGTGAAATGGTTCAAAGAAGTCACCTCTAGAAGAAACACAACAGTGAGACAGGATAAGAGTGGTTTGCTTCAAGTCGACTCCACAAGATTATGGACAGATGAAAGGGATACATTTGTACTTCCCGAACGCTATGAGAAAGTTGTTTTTATACCAGATTCAAAAGAACCAGAGTGCCTATTTATTTTACAAGTCGCTTCACGTAGTAGATAAATTTTTGAGAACATAGATGTAGAAGAAAGTCCATCTCTAGTGCACTCATAGATTCATTCGATAGTCGAGGAGGAAGAGATCATTGTTCGAGAAGAAGAGGTCATTGAAGAAGAGGTCATTCTTCAAGAAGATGAAGCAATAGATGATGATCGGGAAGAAACCAGCATAGCAAGCGATTTAGAAGCCATCAATATAGAGATATATATTCTCGATGCATCGGATCTTCAAGAGGATGCTAGACTAGAGGACTTTTGAATAAAACACTTGTACATACTAATTTCTGTTTTTTTTTGTTTATTCTCTATATTACTTTTATTATTGCATGCTAATTATTTGAGTTCTTTTATTAGAGAGCACGATGGGAGACAGTCCTACAGTCACTCCACATTCCATGACAGAGGAGAAGTTCTTGGAGTTCATCTCTCAGGTTCCTCCCGTGTATATGGCCGCTGCATCAGAGTATTGGATCGCTGGTGGTAGCATTCCTCCTGGCCTCACTCCTGGCGGCCTTACTGCTACCACCTCACTCTGACTCGCCTCACTCGCACTGGTGTCACTCCCGCCGGTATCACTCCTGCCGGTGTCACTCTTGCGGGTGGTGCTACTCCCGTAGGAGGTATGTCTCCTAGTTTTGTGACTCCACCACGACCATCTTTTCAGCCGTCTCCTACTGGGTCTACTAGTAGACATGTGCTTTTGACACCTCAGCGCGATACAGCTTCTAGCCCGTCTCGTAGATGGAGGTCACGCTCTGGAGGAGGAGGTTCTAGGAGTGGATCTACAGGTAGGTCTGGAGGCGGAGGAGGGGGCTGTTGTGGAGGTAGTGCGACGGACGTTGTGTTGCCCGCTTCTACTCCTAGGACGAGTACCTCAGATGTAGGTACGCCACGAAGTACACCACGTGGAACACCACGTACACCTTGGGGTGCTCATGACCATGATGACTCCAAGGTGTATAGTATCCGAGATGGAGCTCCGATGATGGATGCGACTGGCAAAGCAATGCGTGCACGTATACAACAGCTTTGCTCCATCCAGTTTGGACACTCTATCATGCTGAAATGGAGTGAGCAGGATAAAGATCGGAAGAATTATATCACACAGACGATTTATCAAGAGTTCTGACCAGCCGATGGACAGTCTCTTGTCAGTTCAGAGTGGATTCTGCACACTACACGTGAGGTTATGTCCCATCGAAGATCCAAGGCTCGTGATGCTTTCAGAGTAGGCTTAACAAAGCCTGTATGGTTAGCTGTTAAGGAGTGGGACATGATTCATGATGAGGAGCAGCAGACTCCTGACCGATATCGCCAGTAGCGAGATGCCGTAGCCACACGTTTAGATACGGTTGGACCGTCACATTTGGGCTATGATAGATATGACACGATGTGTCATGAGTTTGTAAGTACCATTTCATTTATTGAATTTATTTGTGTTAAATTTCTCATGAATGTTCCTCTAATCTTTTGTATATTTGTTTCAGGAGTTGGAAATGGGTCGTCCTCCAACACGAATGGAGAAGTCTAATGGATATCATCATGGGTTGATTGCACTGCACTATTGGAGGACTTGGAGGGAGCTGGTGCGGTCGTTTCATGGGAGCATTTGTGATGAGGTAATTAATTTATAAACTTGGTTTTTACTTGTTGTTTGTAATTTTCATGTGAATTTATCTCATTCCATTAATGTTCTTTCTTGCAGGACTGTTGATATGGAACGTTCTTTGCATGTGTATGCTAGTGGAACACCAAAATTTTGTATTTGATTTTCATATGTCAATGCATTGCTTTGCCACATTTTGTAAAAGCGTCATATATGACATTGGTTTGCCACACTCTTGTACATGCTTCATTATTGAAATATATAACTTCTTTTGTACATGGTTCATGGTTCATTCTGATTATCTCTTTTGTGTCCAATAATACTTTGTTTCATGAAATCATATTTCGGTTGACATTAGAGTACACATCACATGTACTCGGTTTTTTTTTGGGCAGAGTGTATTGTCTTTTGTTAAGCAACATCACGGTAATGTTGTTGTAGCAAAAGACAACACACTCTGCCCAAAAAAAATTTTGCAGATATGGTCATTGGTATACGCGACAGTAGTCCCAGTAATGTCATCGGAATAAACCTCGGTACACCTAGTAGGCGACAGTATACATGACGGTATGCCCAGCAGAGGCCTCGGTATAGGCGCCGGTATGGGTGTCAGTATTACCGGCGCTTATACCGATGCTTATACCGACTCATATACCGATGCATATACCGACGCTTATACCGATGCTTTGGTATCGACACGCATACCGACCTTTACACCGGCATCGCCGCAAATAAATCCGCGTTCATGTCCGTTGGTAAAAACCTCGGTATACCATCGATCTATTGTAGTGTCACTAGATGCACTATTGTTTATAGTTTTGAAAAATATATTCCATGATGATGGCAAGGTGCTTGTTACTAGAAAAATAAATCATCAAACACATATGTGTCATTCATGTGAAGGTTATGTAACATTTCATCATATACACTATAATTAATATTGTTTCTTTTTCATAAGTGTTGCATCACTTGTTCCAAAGTTTCTCTACACTTTCATAGTCCAATACTATATATTAAACATTATCTACCACGTGCACTCAAATAGTAGACATAGCCATTTCATCCAACTCATCCCCATCATCATCATCCATAAGAGTAGGCTTCTTTGACATTCCATTTATTGGCTTTCATTGCCTCTTCCCAATCAACACATCTTTAATCTAAATCTTCCATACAACAAAGTTTGTGCCATCTAATTTTCAGATCTCAAAATGATCTTTGCACTCCAAGTTATAGCTCCTCTTGAGAATCATGGCACTAGAACATTATCCACCAGATGTTCATAAGATCTTTGATGCCATGATGATAGAGAATTGAGTAGCATGATAATGGAAATAGAAAAGTCCAAACACTTTTAAGGCTCAAAAAAGATGTTCAAAATATCGAATTATAGGAGAACTTTGGTAGAGTCTCCCCATAAAAATGGATCAATGAGCAACAATGACCAGCCAAAGAGATTATGTGAGAATAAACGTGCTCACACCAATAAGCGCATCAAGGAGTGAAGTGAGCCACTATATAGTTGAAAATCTCAAATCTTGAAAACATTTTACAAACTCTCCTCTAGAATATGTGAATGTGAGAAATATAGAAGACTCATTAAACTATGAGTATTGACATGTAAACCTACATAGTGAATCATTGAATCTAGTGCATATGAGCACTTAATCGAAAGAAGCCAACTAGGCTTATCAAGCACCTATGCACAACTAGCATACATCTTTTATCATGAGGCTAAATAAGTCTTCCATCTTCAACACCAATGAGACCCCAATATCTAGGTGTACCTTAGTTAAGAAAACATCACAATGGCCTTCTTTATGAACATTAAAGGATCTATGCAAAATGTAACGGTTATGTCAATGACCACGTGGGCATATGTAAGCCATATCTACAAACGTGTACGAAGTGTTTATGTACTTATTATATGCAATAAAATGGTATTTAAAAGCCTAATATATAGCCCAAATTCTAGACAAGAAAACCTATTGGTGTCTGTGAACTTGTTCTTTCAACCCACTAAAACCCTGATAAACATTTTGGTGGCTTTTCCCATGATAATTGAAAGCCTTCCATAAAACAGGTAAGAAGACTCAAGAGATGAAACTTCAATGATAAAGTTGAATGTACACTATGAAGGATACACAATCTCACGTTCCTCTAGTGCAAGATTTGGTATTTGGATAAATCTTTTCACCTGTATAGTCAAAACATTACCCCAAAACTACAAAATAAGCTTCTAATTTTTGACCCAAAGAGACTCTCAAAAAATTGATGCAAAGAGCCCAAGAAGAAACTTTGAAGGCTCCAAAATAATATTAACATGAAGTATCTTCACTTCTACAATCACCAAGTAAGTAGGGCTTAGTGATAGGGAAACCTACCAGTTATGCTAGTCTTAGAGGGAAGACTAGAATGGGGGAGCTCCTAAGAAATGCTAATACTTTGTCTTCTTTGATTGTTGAAATATTTTCTTTCATGTAGCCAATTACATCAACAATGACTTTCGTGACTCAAGTGACAAGGTATTCCAAGGTTTAGGCTTTAGTGGCCACCTTGGACACTCCCTTAGAGGAAGCCGCTACAATCCACAAAGTGTCGGGAACCCATCCAACTGACTCTACTTGCATAACAATGAAAACACTTTTCTATGTTTTTTTATGATACTAGTGAAGTGATATGATGGCCATGCACCATGATGGGGTTTCCTTCATGAGAGCTTTCAAATGATTCTCTCACATGGCAAACCAGAGCTCTAGGGGATATGCACAGTGCTCTACGCATAACTATAGAAACTACATATTACGTAGAGATGTGACCACATATTTCCTATGTTTTACAAATGCACTTAGACTTATAGACTGTGACTGACTAGGCCACTATATTTCTTATTAAAGAATATATACAAAAGTATCTAGCAGCCATTTGGCATTTATAGGGACACTGATGGAAATAGTTTGGTGTCGATTTGAATTGAAATAAATCCTCCAAAAGTTTTGACCTTTCTACATCAAGGTAGTTACAAGATAAAACTAAAATACTCATGGAAATGGTCTTTGAAGCTTCAACAGAAACTACAGACGGTGCCACTTTTTGACTTTAACATTGGTTCACATAGTTGAGCTCGCTGGAGGTCTATATTTCTAACACTGGAGACCTATTTTACATTGCATTAAAGATTTTCTTCATCAACAGAGACGTTGAACACACAACAATGAGATCGATCATCTTGTAGAAGTATAGAGTTAATATAGAATACCCAAAAATAGAAGCACAAAAGTTGTTTTGAGGAGAATAAAAAGAAATTGGGAGCATGAAAAACGAATAGGAAGACGTTATTGGGTGATGCCTAAGGCTAGTTAGATTTAAAAAAAAACAAGTATACAATTACACCACATCTTAGCCTACAATATTAGAGGTGGAAATAGAAATACTCTCCATTTTCGTTATAGATGGGGAGGGTTTTTAGTAACTTCATGGAATTTCCTAGTCATATCTGTTAGGCCTCGATGATTCCGTGGAATTTTATCTAAAATCCCAGATGTTCTAGATGTCCTACTAGGCGTGTGCGCAAGGTTTGCAGAGAGACTCAAATTGATGACCATTTCCACAATTGCAAACAGACACATATATCCATGCGCAAAACTGACCTTCCGGCGAGGAGTGACAAACACAGTTGTAACCTCCAAGTAACGTATTTTTGCTTCATCACTTCGAAAACGAGTGATGGAGTGATACGGCGCTAAAACAAATGTCGTGAGTTTGCCATTGATTCGCAGCCGCATAACAGGAGCTCTCTCTCTCTGATACACACTGCTCAAGATCTATAATTCTCTGCTTTTGAGAATGTAAGCGCTGCTGGTAGAAGAGATAGCAGGCGCATGCCAGAAATTTATAGCACGAAACAAAAGTTCTTCCAGCGAAGTGTTTTTTCGCTACTGGAAGACGATCAGAGAAGGTATGTTTCCTTGCAGAGAGCTTTCTAACGACCTGGAATGAAAAGATGCAGATAGACACGGATCGTTATAGGATATTGCATCACCTTGTGTTCGATTTTGGCAAAGCAGAGTTAATAGCGGTGCCCAGTTCTCTCAGCAAGGACGAGCTGGAAAGGGGGTGTGGGTGGAAATGGGTAGCCAAAGATTTCTTGCCCAGCTGTTCCGCCTGAGCAGCTTGCTGACCCTTTCGGCTGAGCCCGAACTCCCGAAGAATAAGGTCGGCAAGTCATCCTTGGCTGCTCACGGCCAGCTACGCCCTCTTTCGAGCTGCTGGCCGCTTAATGGTAGATGCCTGTAGATGCGAAGCAGACGATATTTCATTGGAATCTTAAAGATCACAATAGATCTTCACGCTTCCTTGTCTCAGACAACGCCGCATACGCATATACAATAGTAAAAGAGACAAGCGAAAGGAAGTTGCCACTGCTAACCTTTGTTCTGCAAGACCCCTTTAAGAAAATCATCAGAGAGAGAGAGACTTGATGTAGAATAACTCTGCAGACATGCATCCAATCAGTTTTTTAAGAAAATCATGAGAGAGAGAGACTTGATAGTGAAGAATTCTGCAGACATGCAGCCAATCAGTTTTTGGATGTAAAAGGGATATCATGTTATTGGTGGAAGCCATTTGGGATTAGCCATTTGGGCTTTCAATCATTGGATTGGATTGAGTGCACAACAGACTACACCCGTTGCTCAGAGCTCAGTGTGAATCCATCCTAAGAGTTTGCAATAACTTGAGTTCTATTGGATTCACATGCGAACAACACGAACAAAATTTAGGAACTTAATTAAAATAATTTTGAATTTTAAAAGAAAAGCAAGAAAGTCATTGATCTTTCGTATCAAAGTCTATATTAAGGGATAAGAAGTGTATAAACAACTTAAACTTTTCTTTACATAAAACATTTTTTAATAAAAGTTCAATCATTGAGATCTAGTCTTTCGACTAAGCTTCAATTAATTTGAAAGTACAATGGAAGAAACACATGGGACCTCGCGAATCCTAGACAACAAGGGTAAAACACCTGTCAACCACTAGGATATAGATCCTAATGAATTGAAGAGGTGAACAATGAGAAAGACCTGGTATGAATTTAAGGTCAAAGGGGATAACTAGTTTCATCTCGATAGCCTAAGAACTCAATGGTCATTTGAATGAGGTAGATTTAACATCTCACCACCTAAGTGATGAGGGGTGTCTGGTCGCATCCCATAGGGGTTGAAGCCATGCCCCCAACCTTCCAAGTGAGTTGATAAACAGAAATCTATCCTTAAAACTTACAAAACATTTTGTGTGCTCACCAATATCTTCCACATGGCATTGTGCTCAATGTATATCATTGTACACCAGTTAATCACTAGATGCACTATTGTTCATAGTTGTGCAAAATCTATTCCATGACGATGGCAAAGTGCTTGTAACTTAGAAGATATATCATCAAACACAATTAAATGAGTAGAAACACATTTATGTCATTCATGTGATGGTCATGTAACTTTTTCAGGTACACTTTAATTAATGATTATTCTTTTTAAAACGTGTTGCATAACTTCTTCCAAATTTCCTCTGCACTTTTACAATCCAATACTATAAAGTAAACATTATCTGTCAAGTGCACTCAAATGGTGGACATAGCCAATTCATCCCACTCATCCCCATCATCATCATCATCCATGTCAGTAGGATTCTTTGAGATTTCCTTTATTGGTTTCCATTGCCTCTTCTCGATTAACACATCTTTATTCTATTTCTTCCATGTGCCATCAAATTTTCATATCTCAAAACGATCTTTGCATAGGAAGTTATAGCTCCTCTTGGGAATAGTGGCACTAGAACCTCATCCAATAGAAGTTCTTGAGATCTATGATGCCATGATGATAAAGAACCAACTAGAGTGATAATGGAGCTAGAAAAGTCCAACACCATTAAGGCTCAAAAAAGATGTTCAAATAACAAATTTTAGGAGAATGCAGTTGGTAGATTCTCCCCAAGAAAATGGATCAATGAATAGCAATGACCAACCAAAGAGATTGTGTGAGAATGTATGTGCTCACATCAATGTGTATCAAGGAGTGAAGTCAAACACTTTATACTTGAAAATCTCAAACCTTGAAAAATTTTTCCAAAGTTTTCTCTACAAAATGAGGATATGAGCAATGTAGAAGATTCATAAAACTCTGAATACTAACATATAAACCTACATAGTGAATCATTAATGAAGTGCATATGACCACTTAACCATAGGAAGCCAACTAGGCTTATCGAGCACTTACGAACAACTAGCATACATCTCTTATCATAAGGCTCGATAAGTCTTCCATCTTCAACACCAAAGGGACACCGATATCTAGGTGTATCCTAAAAACCCTCACGATGGCCTTCTTTATCAACATCAATGGAATTATGCAAAAAATGTAAGGGCTATATCAATGACCACATGGGCATACATAAGTGAGATCTACAAAAGTGTACATAGTGTCTATGTGCTTAATGCTAGCCAAAAACACCTAGTAGTGTCTGTCAAATCCATTCATTTGACCTATAAAACCTAGATAAACTTTTGGTGGCTTCTCCCATGATAACTGAAAGCCTTCCATAAAACTACTATGAAGACTCGAGAGCTATAAATGCAATGATAAAGTTGAATGTACACTACGAAGGAGGCACAATCTCAAGCTCCTCTAGTGCAACATTTGATGTTTGGATCAATCTTTTCACTTGTGTAATCAAAAAATTATCCCAAGACTACAAAATCATGGTCTAATTTTCAACAATTTCACACCCAAAGAAACTCTCAAACAAAAATGATGAAAAGAGACCAAGCAGACATTTTGAGGGCTCCAAAATATTATTAATATGAAGTTTCTTCACTACTACAATCACCAAGTAACTAGGACTTAGTGGTAAGGAAACTTGCAAGTTAAGAAAGCCTTACAGAGAAAACTAGAATGGGGAACCTCCTAAGAAGCGCTAGTACTTTTGTCTTCTTTGATTGTTGAACTTCTTCCTTGCATGCAGCCAATGAAATCAACAATGAATCGGGTGACATGAATGACAAGGTATGCCAAGGTTGATGGTTTAGTGGTCGCCTTGGTCACTCCCTTGGAGGAAGCCACTACAATACATAAAGTTTCGAGAACCCATCAAGCTCATTCTACTCGCACAACAATGGAAATACTTTTGCTATGATCTGCTATCATACTAGTGCAGTGATATGATGGTGATGCACTACAATGGGGTTTCCCTTCATGAGAGCCATAATGCTCTTAGAGTGCAAACTAGAGTTCTAGGGGACATGCAGAGTGCTCTGCACATAGCAATATATTCTATATAGAAGCTACATATTACATAGAAACATGACCACAAATTTCCTATGTTTTACAAATGCAATCAAACTCATAGTATGTGGGTGACTAGAAAACTATATATTTTATTAAAGAATGTATAAAAAAGATTCATGTAGCCAAATTTTGGTGTTTTACATGGACACTAGTGGCAATAGTTTGGTGTCGATTTAATTCAAATATATCCTCCAAAAGTTCTGACCTTTCTGCATCAACGTAGTTACAAGATACAACAAAAATACCCATGCAAATGGTTGTTGAAACTTCAAAAAAAAACTGTAGATGGTGTCACCTTTTGTCTTTAACATTGGTTCACATAGTTGAACTTGCAAGAGGTCTATATTTCGAGACCTATCTTACTATTTTCTACATCAATAAAGACGTTGAACAAACACCAACGAGATCGATCATCTTGCAGAAGTATGGAGTTAATATAGAATACCCAAGAATAGAAGCACAAAATTTCTTTTGAGGGGAATAAAAAAAATTAGAAAGGAGTTATTGGGTGATGCGTAAGGCCAATTACATAAAAAGACAAATATACACTTATATCACATCTATATCTACAATATAAGAGGTGGGAATAGAAATAATCTCGGTTTTCCTTATAGACGGGGAGAACTTTTAGTAACTTCAAAGAAAGGCTCTATCTAGGAGAATCTTGAAGCTTTTCACAAAGTTTTGGCCTTATATCCTTTTATAGATTGAATTTCTTCCACATAATTTGGCACTTTCGCATACATGATTGCTAGCTCCTTGATCATTGAAGCACATGGCGGGAGAGGGGAATTCCTTGTTATACCTTGATAGTGATGTGTGTAAGCACACTTAGATCACCATGGCGCTTTTTTCTCTCTTTAGAAGGTTTTTTCTTATGTCTTGTATAGATGCCTATAACCCTAATGGTTTACTTATTCTTATACATTTTTTCTTAGTAATACATGATAGATCAAAACAAGCTCTTATACCATTGATGGAGCAAATGAGGGTGAGGTTGGTGTGTCGATGCAAAAGTGTATGTGAGCACACAACCTTACAAGGATCTTTGAAAATTGAATTTTAATCGCGAACTTAACCACATTACCATACATCCTCAAATCCACACATTTCATGCATCATTCTCCTCAAACAACTTGCATATCAAAACGTCATAGACTGTCATGTTTAGCATGCATTCATATATATCACAAGAGCATAAAATTACCACTTATCAATGAAAGCTCATGTACATACTCCAAAATACATAGCCCAAGTGAAATCATTCCATTTGCTTTCCTAGTTTAAGAGAAATCACTTTCTCAAGCTGATTACTTTAGCTTCATCACATTCCTGTTTTGACAAATACCCCTGACTTTAAACAATCATAAAATCCAAAGTACAAATGCTAATTGTATGGTTCAACTTGGCACTAGTAGCACAACCTATGAACCTTAATATCCCACAAATTGCATGCAATTTGGATCAGTATATCAATTTTGAGGACCTCTCCAAATCACCCTTCTATTACTTTATTTCCAACACTTGGGAACAATGCTCAGTACCCTTTCTTTGAACATTCATAAAATGCAAACCACAAAAAATTTAGTGATTTAACTTGTAACTGCAATTAAATTTCATGCACTTTAATATCCAACAAATATTACCCAATTTGAATCTCTACATCAGATTTGAGAGATTTTGCAAGTTACCTATCTATAAGTGGGGAGCCCTAGAAACAATACTCAGCACCTCTACTTTCAACACTCATACAATTCAAAGCCAGAACGCAAATTGTGTGATTCAACTTGGATCTCAAAGTAGATTTGATGCACTATAATATCCAACAAAGATTACCCAATTTGAATCTCTACATCAGATTTGAGAGCCTCTGCAATCCACCTCTCTATAAGTGGGGAGCCCTAGAAACAATGCTCAGCACCTCTACTTGCAACACTCATAACATTCCAAGCCAACATGAGAGATGTGTGATTCAACTTGGAACTGAAAGTAGATTCAATTTACATTACCATAAAATAAGAATTACTCAAGTTGGAGCTCTACATCAGATTTTAGAGCCTCTGCAAGTTACCCTTTTGTAAGTGGGAGTCCTGGAAACAATGCTTAGTACCTCTACTTTGAATGCTCATAAAATCCACATCAAGAATGAATTATAATTCAATATTCCTTTAGTAAATAATGCGAGAGAGAGAGATATTATGCAACTAGCATAAAGCTTATGATAAAAAAACTTTACAATGAAAATATGTATCACATATCACTCCATAGTGTATGGGAGGATAGTGAATGCTTCTCTACACAATGAGAAGAGTTCTAACACGCATCAGAATGCTAAGAAGGACAATCATGGATACTCCTATTGCTAAGAGGAGCTCAAGAAGGTAGTGGGCTGCTCTTCTCTTTATATAGATGATGAGCATTGGCTCTTGAGTGGGCTAAAGAGGTAAAGTAGTTAGAGGAGAGATTTCCTCCATTAGAAGTGAGAAATTTTCTCCTTTTTCTCAGCTCATTCACCTCCAAATTGAAGCGCCTCCTTTTTCCCTTGATTAGCTCACCAAAATGCATGCACAAGTATGAAGAGAGCTTCCAAAACCTTTCACATAAGAATTTCGGCTTGATTGACTTGACTAAGGTTAGTTTATAAGCTATGCTCATTATTTAAATGAAATAAGAGGTAGTTCTCATGCTTATACATAAGAGAATTAATTATACAAGAAACTAGATGATGCAAGCAACTAAAAAAGATGCAAAACTTGAAGTTAAGCTTCACAATTGAAGCTTGCATAATTTTCATCAATACATTCATTGTTGTGTTATGCTCCAAGCTTCTTGTTCTTGCATGTGTTGTTTTGCATGCTTCCATAGTCATCGAACTTCAACGTGTACAATATATACAATTTGCATACGTTTTGAGTCACATCATGAATGTGATGATACATTCGTGTTCCAAAATTGTAGATTTTTAAATTAGACTTGTGAAAAATGATAGAAATTGGTTCTTTTATAAAAGCATTGGACATGCAAAATTTTAAAATATAATCAATCCAATCAAAAACTAAGAAAAACGTTTTAGGACTTATTATAAAAGGTGGAATGATAAAATCAAAGAGCAAAAATAAAGGATATGCTTACATTAAGATTTTGAGTCTGCAAGCAATGCAAGGAGTATAGTTGATGATAGACAAGCGTAATGACATGGTGTGCATCCTAGAAAATGAGATACACGATATTGTGTAGTCTCACTCTAAAGCGATTTTACCTTGTCTATTCTAGAAGGCATTCCTATTTCATTCGTTTCTAAGATCAGATGCAAGGTATTCCATGATAAATCCAGTAGATGGATAAGTTAATCTCTTCAAGAAGTTGGAGATTTAAGAGTTAAGGATGGATCTACACAAAGACAAAGATTAACTTGAGTATACACAATCTCATGAAAAAAGTCTTTGTCCAAATCAAGGTGCTTCTTGTTTATTTTTCTTTATAGTATCACTTGAAGCTTTACTTATATTTGGTGGTCTCCCAAGGTGCCTCCATAAGGGTTTAGTAGAAGAGCATATAAGGTGGGACCAAGCTCTAAAAGCACAAGGTGCCATAGAGGGTGTGGAAGTACATAGAAGAGTTCCCATAATTTTTACCTTACACATCTAATGCTCAAGCAATGATTTCAATCACTAATCTTGTACAAAGTAGCCCTTTTTGTAAAGTTACCTCAATTTCATCCAAGCTCATGAGTCATTGATCTAAAGGAGATTTCATTACTTTTAAAGCTTATTTGGACCCCCAAATTAGCAATAGGACCTAAGTTTCAACTATGTCAATCGCTAGATGTGAACCTAGTCAAAGCTAGTTCGAAATTTATAAATAGAGCTTGTGGGCACATTCTAAGGCTTCACCTTTGTGTTATTGTGGAGAATTGAAAATTTGTTTTAATATTTTTATTCTAAGCCTTTATAGTTCAACTCATTGTTGCTCTTTCTTGTGTGTGTGTATGTGTGTGCATTTGTTGCAAGTTCATGCTTGTTGTGTGTATGCTTTTAATCTTCAAGCACTCATGATTGTCATATCATTGCCTTGTCTCCTTCTTTAACAGTTTAAAGCAAGGATGCTTGCCTTGCCGTTGTTGTGCTCATCATTTTTTTTTTTACTTCAGCTCTACAACACATTTTTGCCATTGTTGCTGTGGAAATTACTCAAGGGAAGAGTCTGTGATTACAAGAGCTCATTGAAAGGAGATGTTGGAAGTGTTTCCTAAGTAGAATTTTAGTTTTTTATTCCTTTATAGCTTCTAGATAAACTCAATCTACGATTATGCCAACCACATTCACCTTCTTTCTCGTTACCCTTTCATCTTGTTCTTCATCACAACTCTCGGGCGTGTACAAAAAACCCTCTTTCATGGTTTCCCTCATTTGCATGTGTAAGAGAGAAAACAACAAACAGTAGTGTGTGTGTGTGTGTTGCATGTTGCTTTTTGATTTTCTTTACGTAGATTCCAGATCGTTGCAGGTTTCTATACAAGTGATTTCTTGCTATGCACAAGTCCCAAAACATTGATTAAGTTCAATCGATCACAATAGCCCACCAAATCATATTTTTATCTATCAACAAAATCTATGCAGGATAACTAGGGGCTTATTAAAACATAGTGTTATAAAAATTTTCAAAGCAAATTCGTTGATGCCATCGAAGTTGCGCGTGTGCATTAACTTGAAGAAAGTGAACCGCAGCCATACAAGATAGCTATCTAACCGTTGGAAATGATGCCCAATCATGATAGCGTCGCTCGATGACATATGTGAGCATCATGAAAAGCCCATATCTATCATGAGCGATAACACCATCTCAATGGACAAATCCATTGCAATAGTTTGGCACAATCGAGATTGTCCATTAGTCTAGAGTATGACAATCCAACTTTTATCATGACAAACGTGGCCATTGCAATGGACTGATCCATTGAGGTCGTCTCGTACCATCGTGATAACCTACATTATCATGATTTCCCTACCCTATCATCTATGAAGTTGTGATAGTTTAGAACATTACACATGGTGGAATGTCATGGCAATCCATTCTATCAGAATAGTCTTCATTTTAAAGTTTCATGGAGTGATTTTTTTTTTAATTTCTTGAATTAATTTTTGGTGATTCCAAGCTTGATTTGGGGCTTGGTTAAGCAAGAAGTATTGAAAGGCAAGCTCCAACCATGGGAGCATATGAACCTCATCTTGTGTGCACACTTGAAGCATCATAAAGCTAGGCTCCAATCATGAGCACTCATAATTAAAATTTTAATTTGAGGCCCCCTCATATCTCTCAATCAATCACCTATCACACTTACGTGTGATGAATCCTGTTTTCTAGGAATAGAGCATCAGAGAATCTTTTCAAACTCATATAAACACACGAGTACTTTGAATTGTGTAGATTTCTAGGCGTGTTATGACTCTAGGAGTTTGAATCAGCTAGTAGGTCCGTTTCTAAGCAATCCCTTGTTTGCTTGAGTGCTTTCTTCTCACTTTGGATAGCCATAGCTCACACCTTGTTTTCATAGTCAAGGAGCTAGATATCTCTAAGTGTACAACAGCGTTTCCTCTTCATATATTATGAATTTACTTCTTTAGCTTCTTTATAAAGCTAAGATAGTCTACTAAAGTTGGCTCAAATCTCTAGTATTAACTCTACATATTCTTGGACAAAACATGCTTCGAGTGAACAAATGCCATCTATGTGTATGCCTAGTAAAAGAAGTGAGTAGTCTATCTTGGAGGCATCAATTCTTAGAGCAAAAGTAGGTATTTTTATTCAGATAAATTTCATTATTAAATTGTAACAAGATTGTTTTAGTGACCAAAATCACTCGAGTTCGTTCCACAGGAACTCATAAAACAATTGACTTTAGTGAACATAGGTATCTATGACTATACATGTGAGGCCTGTCATGGACAAAGGAAACCATCTTGAGTCTTAGATTCCATGTGAATCCTATATCTCATGATTGGTCCAGAATTTGAGGAAACTAATGCTTCCATTGTGTCAGGAACATGCCAAAACCCTAAGATCGATTGTCTTCTTCCTTGATTCTGACATCCAGAGACCATGCTTTGAATTGATGACATCATCGATGACATCATCAATTCGTAACCACCCTAGAACCGCCCTTGGAAAGCCTATATAAGAAGGGGTTGGCCACATTCATAATCAGTGTTGCCAATACCAGTCTTGGGAGCTCAAGGAGTCATGACCGCCAAGTAAGTACTCTACAAGTTCCAGTTCTTGTTCTTGTCTTGTTCCTTGTTCTAGTCTTGTATAGTCTTGTATCCTAGACATCTAGTCTTGTCCTCTTGTAATCTTGTAGTACGAGATATTGTCTAGTTATTTCTTGTATCTAGTTCATCTCCCAGAAGGGAGTTCTTGTAATCCAGATATCTTGTCTCAGACTTACGATCTCGAGTTGTGGGATCTCCTGTATCATCTCTAGTCCAGTTTTCCATACCTATTGGTCCCGGGTTGTGGGATGTCTTGTATTGGCTACATCTTCTTGTATTATTTTCCCTACGTGGGTGTTCTTGTAATCATAAGTGTATTTCCGAAATCTTATCTATTGTAGTCAGAGAGCACAATCTAGTGCTCCCCTGACATTTTGGCAAGACCATCTTCTATCCAAGACCAGGCGTCATGGAGAACGCTTATGAATAGATTGTAGCATCACTTCACAGTCTCCAAAAACAAGTGGAAGACCTAAGTCATTGACAGACACAAGTCGAGATGGGACATCCAGTGCATGTAGGTGCACTCCTCCAAGAATTACAAGAATGAATCGGGAGTTTTCAAGCAAATCAAAGGAGTATTCAAGTGAATCAACGGCCTAGTACATCATTTATGAAGGAACCCAAGATCTGCATGGCATAAAAATTTGATGGTGATCGCACAAAGTTCTGAGGATTCTTGCAACAAGTCAAATTGTACATCCGCATGCAACCTGGTAGATACTTTGATGATGCATCCAAGGTCGGTTTTATTGGAACCTTGCTCTATGGTCAAGCTTTATCATGGTTCACCCCAATCTTGCAGAAGGATATGGCCGTACTTCATGACTATGAGGGATTTCTCAGAGAGCTCATCACCACATTTGGAGATGCAGACACGAGTCGAGTGGCAGAAACAAAACTTCAAAAGCTAGGTCAGGGTAACCGCCTTGCGTCTACCTATGCATCTGAATTTAGGCAATTGATATGTGACCTCACTTGGCACGAAGATTATTTCATAAGCCAATTTAGATGGGGCTTAAGAGATTATGTGAAGGACCTTCTACTCATGATGCCAGAGGTTAACACATTGAATGAATACATCAACCAAGCTATTCAATGTGATAACCACCTTTTTGAAAGGAAACAAGAAAAAAGTAGAAGGAAGACCTTGCCAATGGAAATCCTTCCACGCCACTCGTGGAGATGAGTCTATGCCCGAACCTATGCAGATAGATGTAACTAGGTTCCAACCTCTAACATGGCCACAAGAGAAACAAAGAAGGAGGGATAACAAGTTATGCCTGTATTGTGGAAACCCTGGCCATATTGTAGTAAATTGTCCCAACAAGAGAACAAACTCCAAAGTCGCAGCCACCCTTGTAGAGCAGGGAAACGAGGAAGTCCAGTTGTAAAAGAGACCATACAGTTGAACCATGATATAAGAAAGGATCTCATAATTCTAGCCACACTCGTAGAAACATGTCTTGCCCCTGTCAAGTTAATCATGTCTAAGAAGAACCTTTCCCTTATAGCTCTGGTAGATTCAAGAGCCTCCTCATGTTTCATTGATGAGGGACTCATTAAGAAACATGGAATTCCAGTATTTTGAAAGAACAAGCCAGTAATAGCTGAAGTAGTAGATGGATGGCCTCTAGCATCGGGGAATATAACCATGGAAACCATACCACTGAGAGTACACCTTGGTGACCATGATTCGCACATATGTTTCAATGTAATATCAAGTCCAGTAAACACAGTTATCATCGGAATGCCATGGTTAAAAAAACATAATCCAAAAATTAATTGGGAGAATAATAAAATCACACATCGAGATATCCAGAAGAACCCAAAATATGTTGGAGCCAAAGCCTTCATGCATGCAGTAAGTAAGGAACCGACGTATATGATCTATGCCATACCAACTCAAGAGCCCAAGAAAGATGATTCAATGAAGCTACCTGACCAATACCAAGGGTTTGAAGATGTCTTCAAAAAAAAGAATGCAAATATGCTCCTAGAGCATAGACCTTATGATTGTGCCATAGAACTTCAAGAGGGAGCACAACCACCCTTCCGGCCAATCTATAGACTATCCCTAGAGGAACTTATAGAATTATGTAAGAATATTGATGAGAATCTAGCCAAGGGGTTTATCAAACACTTGAAGTCTCCTGCAAGGGCCCCTATCCTATTTGTAAAGAAGAAGGACGGAACTCTTCGAATGCGTGTGGACTATCGTGGTTTGAATAAATTCACAATAAAGAATAGATATCCTCTACCACTTATATCAGAGCTCTTGGAATCCCTCAAAAAAGAAAAGTTCTTCACTAAGATTAACCTTCAAGGAGCATACAATTTTGTTAGGATCAGAGAAGAAGACGAATGGAAGAGAGCATTCCGAACAAGATATGGACACTTTGAATATGTAGTTATGCCATTTGATCTCACAAATGCGCCAGCAATCTTTCAACATATGATGAATGATAGCTTTTGAGATTATTTACATGATTTTGTGGTAATATATCTTGATGATATCTTGATATTCTCCAAAAGTCTAGAACATCATGAATGTCATGTAAAGATAGTCCTAGAGAAACTAAGAGAAAAAGGGTTATATGAAAAATTGGAGAAGTGCTACTTCCATCAGACAAAAGTGGAGTTTTTAGGGTACATTGTATCAAAGAAAGGAATCTTTATGGAACCTAAGAAGATCAAGAAAATTCTTAATTGGCAACCACCTTCGTGTGTTCAAGATGTACAATGTTTTCTAGGGTTTGCCAATTTTTATAGGATATTCATTTAGATATTACTCCAAGATTTTGACACCTCTTACCAAGCTTACAGGAAACTCAAAATTTTCATGGATTGAAGAAGCAAGAAAAGCCTTTCAGACCCTCAAATCCGCATTCATTACTACCCCAATCCTAGTTCATCCTGATTTGAGCAAACCCTTCTTCCTAGAAATAGATGCATCAGACTTTGCCCTGGGGGCCATTTGTTGGTGCAAATCAAGCCTTCATATTTGGCTTGTATCCTTGGAAGGATGTCTCACATGTAGCAAGAACCATAGAAACACTTGCCTATGTGTTATTACATTTTACTCATTGTAAAAGTCTATATGACTTGGCATTTACATGTAATCACTTACCTACTTGATTGGATTCGTGGAAAAGTGGATGGTTTAGAGGAGAGAATATCTCCCTACTTTTAGAGGAGTGATTATAGGAGATTTGAATTTGATTCAAATTCAAATCTCAACTCAACTTCTATAAAAGATGTAATGCAAAAGTCGCGAAAAAAGCTAGTCTCATTTGAGCTCACTCCCCGAGGCATTCCACTATTGTAACTCTGTGTGTGTTAGTGCTACTTCATAGCCTACACCACAATATCTCATTTAGCTATGTTTGTCATGCTAATGAGATTGTACAACTATATCAATCAATAGAAGTATACACATTCTTCATCTCTGGTTTCTCTGAGTCATCTACTCCAAGTCTGTCAACTTCAACAGGGCACATCTCAGGATTTACTGAACCAAATCAAGTGATTCAAAGCACATTGGCTTCAGCTCAAAGTCTTCTACACGCTTACAAATTTTGAAGTCAATTGGTTTGACATTTTTTGAGAAATCGCCATCGAACTGATCTCTGGTATTTTTCTACAGAGGGCCTAAAAAGTCGGGAATGTCCCTAACTTTGCTAAAGTGATTTCTCTGAGTATAGTCTATCCTTTTATCTCATTCCACTTGCAAATGGTAGCTTACTAAGCTAATAGAATATCTCTAGAAGGAATTTTGCCAATTGTAAGTGTGCTGGTCACACTGAGTAAAAGACTGAGCAGGTGTCAATACCAAAATAGCAAGTTTTCTTGGATTCTTGAAGTCTCAAGTAGTCTATTTTGATTTGATCATTACACATATCATTTGCAAAGTACATATATACTTTCTTGGTATCAATTGGAAGCTAATCAAGTGTACTAAGCATTCCTGGAGTCAAAGGAGGGCTGGTGTGAAGCAGGTTTAGCAGCACCTACTCAATCTCTGAGTGCATCCAACCATCCTCTCTCAACAGTGGTATCAGAGCAAACAAGGTAACAATGGGAGATGGATTTCCTTCATTCATTGACAAATTGGACAGGAACAATTACCAAGCTTGGTCTCTAAGGATGAAGACCTATCTACAAGGAAGAAGCTTATTTGGATTCATATCAGGAGATGAGGAATTGCCCTCATTCAAAGCTAGAGGACTACCCACCAAGGATGAACAAGAGAGACTCAACCAATGGTGTGCAAAGGATGCTTTGGCAAGGTCTTACCTTCTTAACTCTATATCTGATTTCCTTTTACCTCATGTAAGGAACTGTAAGACTTCCCAAGAGACTTGGGAAACTCTGTCAACATATTTCTCTTCCAATACAAGGGCCAGGAAGAATCAACTGTGGATTGAATTCACAACCCTTAGGAAGCAGCCAAAGCAATCAGTCTCGGAGTATGTGACCAAGATTAAAGATGTGGCAGACCAATTAGCAAGCATTGGAGAGGAGATTGAAGAGGAGCAAATAGTCAGGCAAGTAACAAATGGACTCAAGGCAGATGATAAGTGGGAAAGCTTCACCACTGCAATGGACCTCTACATGGACATGCATACCCCAGATCTCACAACACTCATGGGCCAACTATTCACACATGAAGCAAAGTTTACAAAGGCAGGAGATCAATCAAAAGGTAACAACCCCTCTGCTCTATATACTGATAAGAAGGTTAAAGATAAAGATAAAAGTAAGAAGGTTGATGAAGAAGGTTCTACCTCCCAAGCAAACTATGCAGGGAGAGGTAGATCCTCAAGAGGAAGAGGCAGAGGAGGTAAGTCAGGTAGGGGGAGACCCTACAACTCATCACCATGCAACATTTGTGGATTGTCTAACCATACCACAGATGAATGCTACAGAAATTATAAGAATCAGAGAGGAAGAGGCTATCAAAGAGGTGGATACTCTCAAGGTAGAGGTAGATTCAACCAACACCAAGGCTACAATGGATACAACAATCAATACAACAACAATTATAACCACAACCACAATGGTAACTACCAAGGTGGATTCAGAAATAGAAGGGATTACAACAACTACACAGAGGAGCAGGATGACTCCCTATTGATCATGAATATGACCTCCAAGGCAGGTACAAATGATGATCATTTATTTTATATTGATTCAGGGTGTTCTAACCATGTAGCTGGTAATGTGGCACTACTCTCTGATTTGGAAGAACGCAAGGGCAAACATCAGGTACAAACAGGTGATGATACTAAACACTCTGTTGTAAAGATTGGAAATGTAAAGACATGTGATGGTAACCAGAATCTATTGAGCAGGGTACTTTATGTACCAACCATTACCAAGAACCTAATGAGTGTTGGTCAGATTGTGGAGAAAGGTTTGCAGGTCAGGTTCACTCAACATGGAGCATATGTGGAGGACCCAAGACATGGTTTCAAAAGAATTGCCAAGGGGGAGAAATCAGGTAGATTGTTTACCTTTGAGCTAGAAGACACCAAAAACATTGCCTTATACAATTACAAGGATCAAACACTTTCAGAGTTAGAGATATGGCACAAGAGGTTAGGTCACATAGGTGAAAGAACCCTAAAGCAAATGTGCAGGGATCAATGTGTGCTTGGGATACCTAATGTATCCAAGCAACACATGATTTACAAGTGTGGTGCTTGTCAGTTTGGTAAGTCTCACAGGTTGCCCTACTCAAGGAAAGGGTTCATGCATGAAGACTACCTAGACTTGGTACACACAGATGTTTGGGGACCTAGCAAGGATCCCTCCATTTCAAGATCAAGGTACTATGTGTCCTTCATTGATGACTATAGAAGGTGGACTATTTTATACTTTATGAAACATAAAGATGAAGTGTTTAATTGTTTCAAGAGGTATCTTGCACTTGTTGAAAACCAAACAGGAAGAAGCTTGAAAAGGCTAAGGTCAGATGGTGGAGGAGAATACTTCTCAAATGAGTTTGAAGATTTCTTGCAGGAAAGATGCATCAAGAGGGAGATAACCACTAGGTACTCACCTGAACAAAATGGAGTAGCTGAAAGAAGGAATAGACTCATAGTAGAAACAGCTAGGTCTATGCTTAATGAAAAGAAGTTGCCAAATTATCTTTGGGTAGAAGGTGTATCCACTGCCACCTATCTCATAAATAGGTTGCCATCCAAATCACTTGATGGCATGACACCATATGAAGCTTGGCATGGTAAGAGACCTTCTCTAGATCATTGCAAAATCTTTGGTTGTGTAGCATATGTGCATATTCCCTCACAGGTAAGGGGAAAGCTAGACCCTAAAGCTGAAAAATGTATCTTCATTGGTTATGATTTGAACCAAAAGGGATACAGATTCTACAACCCAACAAACAAAGGCTTCAAGGTAAGCAGAGATGTCATCTTTGATGAGAATGACTCATGGTATGAGAATGAATGCAGGAAGGTTAGTCTACCCTATGACTTGCAAGAAGAATTCCCAAAGCTAATCAAAGAGGAACCAAGCAATGGAGAAGATCCAAGCTCAGAGGATGATGACACTATCAATCTTGAGGAGTTCAAAGCATGGAAGTTCAAAGCATGGAAGTCCAAAGGGAAGATGAAGATGAAGCAACTAGAGGATATTCCAGAATCCTCAAATCAATCTATTAGAAGATCTCAAAGAGAAAGCAAAAGACCAATCAGATTTGGGTATGACACATCACTTGTAACTAAACATTCTGTATATCTTGCAAAGGATTTGTTGAATGAAGAACCAGGTACCTATGAAGAAGCAATCACCAAACCAGAATGGAAAGGAGCTATGGATGAAGAAATGGAAGCTCTCAAGGAGAGTGATACTTGGGACTTGGTACCCAAGAAGGACTCTATGAAGGTGATAGGATCCAGATGGATCTACAAACTAAAGAGAAACTCAGATGGAACAATCAACAGGTACAAAGCTAGGTTGGTAGCCAAGGGTTTTGCACAAACCCAAGGCATTGATTATGAGGAGACATTTTCTCCTGTGGCTAAGATGCCAACAATTAGAATATTGGTGAGTGTAGCTGCATCCAAGAATTGGAACATGTACCAATTAGATGTCAAAAATGCTTTCCTGAATGGATGGATATCTGAAGAAGTCTACATGTCACAACCACCTGGCTATGAAGATCCCAAGAAGGTAAAATATGTTTGTAAATTGAAGAAGGCTCTGTATGGTTTGAAGCAGGCACCTAGAGCATGGAATTACAGGTTGACAACATATCTCCAAGACCAAGGATTTGTGATGAGTAAAGCAGACACTTCTCTATTCATAAAGAGGAGTAGTACAGAGGTAATCTACTTGTGTGTTTATGTTGATGACATCATCATTACAGGTAATGATGTCAATGGGATTAGACACATCAAAGGACAGATGATGAAGGAATTCAAGATCAATGATCTTGGATTATTGAAGTACTTCTTAGGTCTTGAGTTAGTCTACACCAACTCAGGTATATATATCACACAAAAGAAGTATGTACAGGATATGGTCAAGAAATTTGGCTTGCAGGATGCTAAAGTCTCAACTACTCCAATGGAGGTCAACCTAAAGCTTAGTGCTCATGAAGGTGATGAAATACAAGACATTACAGGATATCAAAGTATGGTAGGTAGTTTGAATTATGCTACCTTGACAAGAATTGACATAGCATATGGAGTAAGTGTGCTTAGTCAATTCATGCACAAACCAAGGGTACCTCACCTAGAGGCAGCAAAGAAGATCTTGAAATCCTTGAAGGGAACTCAGAACCATGGTTTGTACATTCCTTATACATCAGATATTGACATTAAAGTATACTCAGATGCAGATTGGGCAGGATGCAAGGATGATAGGAGGAGCACATCAGGATACATGTGTTTTGCAGGAGATAAACCTATTTCTTGGTCAGCCAAGAAGCAACCTACAGTGGCATTGTCATCCACTGAAGCAGAGTATAGAGGGCTTGCCAATGCCACTCAAGAAGCTATCTGGTTGAAGCTTTTATATACAGAGTTAGGTCTATACACTAGACCTCCAATCATCTTTGGAGATAACACAAGCTCTCTTCACCTTGCAGCTAATCCAATATATCATGCTAGAACCAAACACATAGAGGTTCATTACCACTATGTGAGAGAAAAATTGCTAAGCAAAGACATTCAATTGACTTATGTGTCCACTAATATGCAATGTGCAGATTTACTTACAAAAGCTCTGGATGGAAACAAGCTATGCAAATTCAAATCCATGATTGGATTGCAGGATGTGATTGAAGACTGAAAGAGAAGACTTAAGCCAAAATGTTTGGCTTGAGGGGGAGCTGTTGGTGCAAATCAAGCCTTCACATTTGGCTTCTATCCTTGGAAGGATGTCTCACATGTAGCAAGAACCATAGAAACACTTGCCTATGTGTTATTACATTTTACTCATTGTAAAAGTCTATATGACTTGGCATTTACATGTAATCACTTACCTACTTGATTGGATTCGTGGAAAAGTGGATGGTTTAGAGGAGAGAATATCTCCCTACTCTTAGAGGAGTGATTATAGGAGATTTGAATTTGAATTCAAATTCAAATCTCAACTCAACTTCTATAAAAGATGTAATGCAAAAGTCGCGAAAAAAGCTAGTCTCATTTGAGCTCACTCCCCGAGGCATTCCACTATTGTAACTCTGTGTGTGATAGTGCTACTTCATAGCCTACACCACAATATCTCATTTAGCTATGTTTGTCATGCTAATGAGATTGTACAACTATATCAATCAATAGAAGTATACACATTCTTCATCTCTGGTTTCTCTGAGTCATCTACTCCAAGTCTGTCAACTTCAATAGGGCACATCTCAGGATTTACTGAACCAAATCAAGTGATTCAAAGCACATTGGCTTCAGCTCAAAGTCTTCTACACGCCTACAAATTTTGAAGTCAATTGGTTCGACATTTTTTGAGAAATCGCCATCGAACTGATCTCTGGTATTTTTCTGCAGAGGGCCTAAAAAGTCGGGAATGTCCCTAACTTTGCTAAAGTGATTTCTCTGAGTATAGTCTATCATTTTATCTCATTCCACTTGCAAATGGTAGCTTACTAAGCTAATAGAATATCTCTAGAAGGAATTTTGCCAATTGTAAGTGTGCTGGTCACACTGAGTAAAAGACTGAGCAGGTGTCAATACCAAAATAGCAAGTTTTCTTGGATTCTTGAAGTCTCAAGTAGTCTGTTTTGATTTGATCATTACACATATCATTTGCAAAGTACATATATACTTTCTTGGTATCAATTGGAAGCTAATCAACTGTACTAAGCATTCCTGGAGTCAAAGGAGGGCTGGTGTGAAGCAGGTTTAGCAGCACCTACTCAATCTCTGAGTGCATCCAACCATCCTCTCTCAACACCATTCTATCCCAATATGGAGATGATGGACACCTACACCCAGTTGCATATCATTCAAGGAAATTTTCCCCTCCAAAAATTAATTATGAAATTCATGATAAAGAACTTCTTGCCATAGTGGATGTGTTTGATACCTGGCATCACCATCTATAAGGAGCAGCTCATAGAGTTACTATGTATACAGATCACAAGAACCTAGACTATTTTATGAACAACCGCATTCTCAATAGAAGGCAATCTCGATGGAGTAACTTTCTATATTCCAGGTTTGACTTTGTCATCACCTACCGTCCAGGACATCAACAATGTCAGTCAGATGCCTTGTCTAGAAGATCTTACGTTGCACTAAAGAAGGGTGAAGAGGCCTTTGATTAACAAGAGAGTGTATTACTCAAGCCTGAGCATCTCCAGTTAGCAGCTATCTCTTCAACCCATCATGAAGATTCAGCCTTGAATCATTTGATCCGTGAGAATCTATCATAGGATGAATTGTTTTGTAACATTAAGCAGAAATCTCAAGAAGGAAAATTCAAAGAAGTAAACGAATTTCAAGAAAAGGATGGGTTACTACTCTAGAAGAACCTATTGTATGTCCCTCCAGGAAAGCCCAAGATCCAAGTACTTCAACAACGCCATGACAACCTTGCAGCAGGACATTTTGGAGTGAATAAAACAATAGAACTCATATCAAGGCACTTTTGGTGGCCTCAGATGTGGAAGGAAGTCAAAGAATATATTGGAACCTTTGATACTTGCAATGGATCTAAGGTACCATGACATAAACCTCATCGCCTCTTGCAACCTTTACCTATTCTAGAAAAGCCATGGGCTTCATTGTCTATGGATTTCATCACAAATCTACCAAAGTCAGATAAGTATGATGCCATTCTTGTTATTGTGGATATATTTACAAAGATGGCACACTTCATTCCAACTACCAAGGAAATCACAGGTGCAGCCACTACTCACTACAAGGAATATGGGCGCATAGCGATAGTTAAGGCGACACAATTTCATCGCTAAAAAATTGCAAAACACGTCGCAATGAGCATCGAGCGTGCATTGTCGATTAAACGATGAGCCAAACGATGTTTTTTTTGACATGTGGCGCAACAGGGTGTGCGACACTCGCATAGAGCGTCGCTAACACGACGGTTTTAATCAACGTCGCATAAGCAATGCTTTTTGTGTCGCATAAGTGACGTTAAAAAATGTCGCTTATGCAACATCAACTCTAGTGGTTTTTTAGACGCATCGCTTACATGATGGTCTATTGATGGAAAACAATTAAAGAGTCTTTTGGATCGGCATTTTCACGCATCTGATTGAAGAGCTCTCCAATGTTCACAATTGCACTATGCTTACGAGCTGAAACAAGTATATGCAGAATTGTTCTTTTGCCTAAGCTCTCTCTTATTGTCTCTCTCTGTCTCTGTTCCTCTCTTTCTACATCTTTCTCTCTGTGAATTCTCTCTCTCTCTCTCTCTCTCTCTCTCTCTTCTTTCTCTCTTTATTGCAGGTTATTCAAGAAGCTAACCAAGCAAAGAGTATGGCTAACTATTGTAAGTACAATTTCTATTCTTTGTATATCATTTGAATTGTGTTATTTTCATTAGATAGCATACTCACACTTATTGATATGCACCTATATACTTATACATGATGAAGATGCACTTTCACACATATACACATATACACATGCACGTACACACACATATATACACACAGATACATGTGTACATACACTTAGACATACACACATATACACATGCATATGCACAAACATTTCTACAACCACATAAAAAGACTTACAAGCATGCATTATTGCAATATTAACATATACGTAAATACATGTATATGCACATCCACATGAATGCACATTCACATGCATGCACATGGATGCAAATGGAAATGCATCCACATACACATGCATGTTTCATACATTTACACATGCATATACATACATTATACACATATATACACATGTATATGCACATACGTACACACACATATACACATGCACACACACATGCACATACCTACATATACACATATACATGCACATACACACATAGAGTTACACATATACATGCACATACATATGCACACACATACACATGCACATGCACATACTCATACACACATATACACTTACACATGCACATGCACATACATACATATACACACACATACACATGCACATACATACATATACACACACATACATATACACTTACGTACACACATATGAATGAATTATATAATTAAAGTATTAAAACACATGCTTAATATAAACAATAATAACAATCAATAGAACAAAACTCTTCATTACTTAATACCATACACACAATTCAAGACAAAACTGAAATGAAAAAAAAAAAAAAAAAAAAAAAATATATATATATATATATATATATATATATATATATATATATATATATATATATATATATATATATATATATATATATATATATATATATATATATATATATATATATATATATATATATATATATATATATATCAATGTAAATACATATAATCCAATGCCATAATCAACTAGAATCCTAATCATCATCATCATGATCAGCAGCATCATGATCATCCTGATCATCGTGATCATCCTGATCATTGTGATCATCCTCATCCTCATCGTCATGATCACCCTATGATGATCGAGATCGTCCCTCCTGTGTTTGTCTCTCCACCTCATCCATATCTGTCTCTCCATAATACTCTTGTATTACATATAATAAACATAAATAAATAAAACAATTAAACCATTCATAAAAATAAAATATTTATATAAAATTTAATAATACTCACAAAGGCATCAGGATGATCTCGCATATACTCGCTCAAACGCCGATATCCAAAATATGTAGCATACTCGATCTCATGTTTCGTAGGATATCGGCCATAATCCTTTCACTGCATTGAAACAAATAAAAAAGATTAGTTGCTTGCATTTTAACTAAAATAAAAAATATACTCACAATAACACATATACTTACAAATGTAGCTACAAAACCATTAGGCCTAGGTGCAATGTGTGGCCCGACTCCACTCTCTTCTTTGCAGCAGCCTATTTATTTAAGAAAAAATACATAAATTAAATGTAAAAAATTACTAAAATATATAAAAATTATAAATATAAACTATTAATTTGTGTAACTTCTGCTGAGGAAATGACTCCTGAAGACGTAGCTGTCTACAAAAAAACTGCCACGTCTCAGGTGGTATGTTAGGTCGCCTCTTATTTTTTCCCACCATACAATATCTCCTGGTAATTTAATCTCAAACAGAAAAAAAATCAGAATACATACACATATATACACACACATACACATACACATACCCACATACACATATACATGCAAACATATACGCATACATATATGTATACATATACACATATACATACATATAACATAAACACACATATACATATCCACATATATACGTACACACACATGCATGCATATACACTCATTCATACAAAATACATGCATTTATCCCACAATAATGTGTAGTTGTGTATATGTGAATATGTGTGTATGTGTAAATGTGTTTATGTGAATATGTGTGTATGTGTAAATATGTATATGTGAATTTTTTGTGTATGTAGATAATCAGATTATTAATATCAAATACCATTATTTGTAGATTCTGATCAATCAGATGGAACTCCACCACCGTCTCCTCATCGTGCAACGACTATATACTGTAAGTATATCAAACGTTTAATTTTAAATATATTTGATGGATACATAACTTTTTTTTTGTTTCTTATTATGTGCAGATTCTGATCAATCAGATGGTACTCCACCACCTCCTACCCATGCAACGACTTCACATGCATCCTCCGATAGGAATTATGATGAATTTTACTATCAAGAGCATATTATATGTTGGTGTAACTCTTGTTATGGCACGTATCGAAGACCACGATTGGAATGTATTGAGCATGAGGAAGAGTATGGTAATTTTGACCATGCACCATCACCTAGTCAACATGATAATGCTTGAGTATGTATTTTTTATATATATTAATGTCATTATTTTATTTAAAAACCATATACGAAATCAAATTACTGTTGATATACAGGAATACTTGCTCGATGATGATGATAATTTTTCACATGTTAATATACCCCGTACACGTCATGGACTTACTGCTCATCAATTACAAGTAGAGGTTTCTAGAAATCCTCAACCTTCTGGTTTAGAGACTGAAACGGCTGGAGATTATCTATTGCCAGCTCGTGATCGTTCTTTAGTGCAAACATATGATAGAAGAAGATATGGAGGATTGAATAGAGGACCACTTCCTTTAGATGGAGAGGTTTTCAACTTTTGGGGTAATCGCTATATGATTGCTCCATCCACTTTTACTAATGTTGGTCGTGGTCTCTTTATTGTAGAGGATTTGTATGTGCCTCCGAACTCTGAAGTCACTCTTATGTCATTTTGTGGTACTATATATGGATGGGGAGATTGGCATCGACTTTCACGTTATATTCAAAGCATGAGTACTTATGGAATATGCTTGAACGTAGCATCTCTTACTAGTAGAAGGATTTTATGCAGAAAATGAAAGATTATATATTGATGGAAGACCTTACACACATGGAAATATAGCAGGTTTAATAAATAGTAATCAAGGGTTACATAATAGTTCAAGGACTAATTGCACATTTGAGGAGCGTGAAAATAGTCATAAATCACCATACATGAGTAGAGATGTATCAAGATACATAGTTGTCAATGCTATTACTACATTACATGCCGGTGATGAACTATTAGTGAATTATGGATGGCGTAGACCTCCAAGAGCACCTTTTAGCTAGAGAGAATAAAAATTTTCTATCCATATTTAATAACTTATATACTTAATTTTATATTTGAAGTTTTTATTCATTTATGGAATACTAATGAATTTTATTTATATGTGTAGATTCCAATGTATGATGTTGATGATATTCCTCCACACCATTCACAATTGCCAGTAAGACCTCATTTATCAGAAGCTTCTATGAGGAGGCTACGCAAAAGTAATCCTATGGAATATGCAAGGTTGAAAGATCTATATTCAAAAGATGATAAAGCACAAGATTTGTGTGACAATGACGAAGATGATGGCATGGCAGATTTTATTGAGGATTGGTATCAAAATCACAGTGAGAGCATTGATATTTCTAAAAATGAGAAATATCTTCGAGAGGAATGTCTAAAGCATCTATATATATATATATATATATATATATATAGAGAGAGAGAGAGAGAGAGAGAGAGAATTGAAAATTATACCTTAATAGTTTTGAAACAGTTACATTACTCCGTCCAAAACGATTTTGAAGATTGAGAATATCTTCGAGAGGAATGTCTAAAGCATGTATATAAAGGAAGTCGTTTGACACGACTAAGTGCGAGCTTACTTATTCTCAATCTTCAAAATCATTTTGGACGGAGTAATGTATCTGTTTCGACACTATTAAGGTATAATTTTCAATTTTCTATCTATCTATATATATATACATATATATATATATATATATATATATATATATATATATATATATATATATATATATATATATATATATATATATATATATATATATATATATATATATATATATGTATATATATATATATATATATATATATATATATATATATATGTGCATAAATATATATATTTAAATGCATGCATATATAAACATACACATAATATACATGAATGCATACACACATATAAACATACACACATATATAAACACACACACACATATACACACATACACATGTTATGAGAGTAAGGTCAAATTATACATACCTGTATGGAATGAAGATGTTTTGTCCATCTAGACTTTAGAATTGTCCACCCAACCTTTACAATCTTCTTGACACATATGTTTCTCCTATTTTAGTCGACCTAATACCTGTGCGGCTAATTATACAAATATTAAATAGCAGTTACCAAGGAAGGTATTAAGCCACATGTAAAATGGGAGGAGCAAATTTATCTTGAAGATTTTGAAGGATGGAAAAATAATTTTAAAGGATGGGCGAACAAAAAGTGTCCATTCAATGCAGGTTTTTATTCTTACTTTAGATAAGGTAAGAACAAGAACTTGAATTGAATGGACAATTTTTTTCCGCCCATCTTTTAAAACTATTAATGCATCTTTCAAAATATTCGCAAAAACTTTGATCCTCCCATTTTACATATGACTAAATACCTTCCTTAGTAACCACTATTTAATAATTATAAACAACTTAGCAAGACAGTTAATAGATTGACTATAAAATGGGAAACTGCCAGACGATTCAATGGTCTAGATATGAAAATCTGCAAACCACAATATACAAAAAACAATTAAAAATGAAATCAAATATACACAGCTACACATGCATACATACATATATACACATTCATACATACACATACATACATACATATGTATACATACAGACATATACATATATGCATACATATACGCATACGTATATATACATACATATACACCTATAAAACACATATACATACATATATACATATACACATACACATATGTATACGCATGCACATGCATATTCACATCCACATACACATACACGTAAGCATACACATATATAAAATTATATGCATATATATATGTATATTTATTTATTTACATTTTTTAATATATCTTTTTTTGATGAACTTATAGGTTATTATCTGAAAAGTTTTTACAAAGTCAGAATATTCTTCCTACCTCACATGATGAAATGAAGAAGATAATCAACAATCTTGGTATAGATTATCAATGTATACATGCATGTCCTAACGATTGTATTTTATGTAGAGGTGAATATGCAGACTCTTTGACATGTCCCAAATGTCAATCTCCTCGATATAAGGGCGAAGAAGGTAAAATCCCAAAAACGGTATTGAGACATTTTCCATTGGCTCCATGGATTAGACATATGTTTCAAAGCCCCGAATTATCAAAGCTTTTGACTTGGGGACATGATCACAAAAGTACTGATGGAATAATCAAAATTCCTCATGATAGTGTTGCTTTTCAACATATTGATTCTACATGGACTGAATTTGCACAAAATCTACAGAATCTAAAGTTAGGAGTTGCATTAGATGGGGTTAACCCATTATCCATGAAATCTAGTAAATGGTCAACATGGCCAGTGGTAGTCATAAACTACAATCCTTTGCCATATTTTAGCATTAAAAAGGAACATTTAATGCTTTCACTTTTAATCCCAGGCAAAAGACAAGTTAAAGATATGAATATATATATTGCTTCTCTCATTGACGATCTCCAAGAGTTATGGAGAGTTATTAATGTCATTGATGTATCGAAAAGCATCAATGAAAGACATATTACGATTCGTGATATTGTGGCTTGGAGTATTCACGATTTTCCAGGATATGGTGTTTGTTCAGGTATTGATGTAATTTTTTTATTCAATATGCATGTAAATAAATATGATTTAATCTAATTATATTTTTATCATTCTCATGATGCAAGAATATCTACTAAGGGTTATAAAGCTTGTCCATATTGTGATGATTGGTTGAGATCAATCCATAGTAAGAATCTCAACAAAAATCTTTATCTTCGACATCGACGATTCTTGCCTGATGATCATCCATTAAGATCTAAAACAGAAGCAATACATTTTAATGGAAAGCTTGAAACAGGTCAGTGTCCAAAACCTATGATGCCTATGGATTGGTATAAGAAATGGACAGATGGACCTCTCATAGATCCAAAATTAGAAATCTTCAGTGATGATTCTGATAATGATTATGTGAAGAGAGGTAAAGGAAAATTAGCACTCGCAAAGAACATATCAATATGGTATTCTTTGGAGTATTGGAAAGAGTTAAAATTATGTCATCTTCTTGATCCTATGCATATATTCAAAAATATTAGCTATTCACTATGGCAACATCTTCTTGGACTAAAAGATACCATAGCATCAAGGAATGACTTGAAAGATCAAAAATCCAAACCAAAGTTATGGCCAGTTTTTGATAGACATCGACAAGAAACAACTTATGCACCTGCTCCTTGGGTACTTACAACAAAAGAGATACAGACTATCAACAATAGAATTCAATTGATTAGGACTCCTATAGGATATGGAGCATCTTTTCAAAACATGTTTACTATGGATGATAAGAGCTTATCTGGGTTAAAGACCCATGACTGGCCTAACTTTTTGAAACATATTTTACCTTTGGTTATCGATGAATGCACAACAAAAGGAGTACGAGATGTGATCTATTGCCTTGGATCACTTATAAGGTAATTATGATACTTTTATATTTAATATGTATCAATATTGGATATCTTGTATTTTTTAATTAAGAAACTATTCAAATACATAAATTGGAAGTGGTCTTAATCCATCTCTCCTAGATATTCTCAAACCACATCTAGAGATGTTAAGAAATAATCAAAGTAGCTCATGTATATGTAGTTGTTTCTGTATATCTTATCTATAGTGAGTCATAATGCATACTTGAACTTAAAAACCCCATTTTTAGGGATGGGGCAATTACTAAAATCTAAAAAATTTAATATCGCCAAAGTAAGCATCATGATGGTGTATGTCTTTTGGTTTGTTATATGATCGTGGTCCCTTCAAGTAAAAGTATGATATAAGCTTTCGACTATGAAATTCATCTACAAAGAGGAACACTTGTTTTTCTTAACTAGGTATTTCTTGCATGGGATTCTACTCTATGTATTGCTTGAATATTCTCCCTCAAGCCTCATTGTCTCTTGAGGGGTGTGCGTTGTCGTCGGGGTTCGTGGAAAGGAGGGTTCACTTATGTGGTTGGGTTCTTGCGCGCTTAGGGGTGCATACGGGGTTCCAAGTTAAAGAAATGAATTTTACTTTCATTTGTTTGACACATGAAAACATGAGACAAGTCTAGAATCTTAACTCAACTTTCTCCTCTTTTAACTTTTTGTTTCATTATGATCGTTCTCACGGTGCCTTAGTGTTATCTATTACGTCACATTCATAGTTAGGGATTTTTATGGGCCAACACAAATCATAAATAGGTCACTAAGTCTCACAATTAATTTCATGTAAGGAAATTGGCACTTCATGTAAGATATCTCAAACTCATTCGAAGAACATACTTAACTCAAAACAAGAGCAACACTTTTCGCTCTAAGAAGATATGTTTATCTTTGAAGGTCATTTGATGCAGAGAATTATGTTGCCAGTTTTACTTTAAAAAGAAAAAAAAAACAAACATAGCTTTTATATCATTACAATTCAGCAAATGTAGAGAGTATGTAGTACTCTTTCGACAATTTGACATGATATAATATAACAGTCATTAACGCACAGGTTTCGTTCAAGGAAACAGATTGTGTATAAAACTGGTATTTATCACTAGCGGTTGAACATTGTAACGTACATTGTGCAACATATTTATTTCACCGATCCAATCACGTATCTTAAAACAATTGAACTTGAAATGCATCCATTATCAAAATAGAAAAAAGTCGTTTATACTCCAAATGCAGACATCCGGAAATACAAAGAACACATATCAATCATTGTCTCGATGAACATAGAGGGTATGAACTTGTGCACAGAAATACCATTACATCAATATTTTTGTCATGCTATACATAAAGCAGATGAACCTATAATCTCCATATGGTAGCACATTCGCGTTCAGAAAACAGAATGATAATTGAAACAATTTCGTTTCCAAAACAAAAGTATAAAAAATGGAATACTTTACTCCTTTTTCACGTCAGAACGCTTGATCAGAACCACTTTCTGAAATTCGGAGTTGTCTGCTTGTGATTCTACGTTTTTCTCTATTCTCACACACAGCATACCATTTGGGTGAATTCTTAGCTCTAACCCTTTTTTCCCTGACACAAAGTATTGACTATCGACTTATTTGGCATCATACTACTATGCACAGCACAGACATAACGAAACATTTTCAGAGTTAAAACAGGTGTCCAAACTTTTGCGCATGATAGAGACTTCCATTTCTTCAACTCCTGTGAGTAGGCACATATGTAGGACGATATTGTTTACTATACTTATCATGGCGTTAAATAACTAACTTCATCTAAGATTTCATCCGAAAATGCGTAATGTAGATATATTATATGTTTACAGAGTTCAAGATTTCTGAAGTCTGAACATTGTGATCAATGCACTTATTAGTAATGCATATTACGAGTCAAAATTAAATGTATCTTGAAAGATTAAAGCCACTATGTCATACTGAAATAGAAGCGAGTTAAGCTACTAAGAAGCGATGGCTATAAAACAACAATAAACACACAGACGAGCTTACAAGCAATTCTCGTTCTTCGAGTCGTTAAATTGCTCCTCCATCAAATCAGTCTGCATGCCCTCCTAAAGCTCCACCTTTGGGGAAACATCCTTTTCCATTGATCATTTCATTGATCCAACAGATCTACCTCTGATCGATTAGTAGTTAACTCGGATAGGCTCTTCCTTAAGTCATTGTCAGATTTAGACACGTTGTCCTTGTCAGCATCATCAATTATCTTGTTCCGCAGCAGTTTTGCATCAGACAAATGATACTTCTGTAATAGAACATGTCAAAAATAGAGTTCAGAGCGCCCGGATCTTCTTCCTTCTTTTTCCTCTCTATTCCTTCTGATCTCTCTTGACACAGATGCTCGTGAATAGTCCAAAAAAGAAGAACCAGCATGAATAGTTCTTAGGCAAGACTCTCTGCTAAAGTTTCCTTTGAAAAAAAACTTAAACTACGTCTGCCTTTCAACCCTTGCGTGTCACTTTTCAGAGACTGACATCCATCCATCTGAGATATGAAAAAAAATGCTCTCTTGATATCTACGCCTTCACTCCCTTCATGGAACCCGCATCCGAAATACAGATCTGCACATATTCTCTCCTTGATGCATGTACCGTCCTCCTCATACATACATCCATGTTTTTCCCTTCATGTGAGCTTCCTCCCCCACCGTAGTCGCCACTTCCAGCCTTCCTTCTCATGCTATTCACGTGATGCTTCCTTCCATAATCTTCTTCTGCCAGGCGTCAAGTTTTTCCTAACCAAAAACCTTTCCTTCCATGCCACGTATATTGGCCCACGTATATGCATAGAGTTGCACACATTTCTTTCGTTTTTCACTTCATTTTATATTGCTTTATTACCTTTACCTTTGCATTTAAAGGTTTTGACATACACCCACATTTATAGATCTCATGCCCACACTTATATATACAAACCCCAACTACACATACGTTATACACTCTCATGCACAAATATCAAGCATGCATGCACATATATTTATGTACATGTGCACATAATGCATGTTCAATTGCGCAAACATATATACATTAACAATGCATATACACACAACACATAATACACATATACACATACTTACCCACACATTTATCTTCGATGCTCACATTAACATTCTTTGGAGGTGCAAGCAAATTTTAAAACTAAGGAATGTGATTCAATCATATGTATGCAAAAAGGTGGACTAAAATCTTGATCAAGGATAGGTATCACCTGATTATCCCTTTGAAGACCTCTTTCCATTTAAATTGGATATTACCTTTATATTTACCTTCAATGAAGCTTTAAAACGGTGTTCCCTACTTGACTATCAAGCTTTAAATTCGAATCTTGACCACATCCACCCCCTATGAACCTGTGCATCCTCCGGATGCGCCAATCTTGCATACATAACATCAAACACAAGCAAGGATCAAGTAGTCATAGCATATAAACAAGACTTAAAGAAAATTTTAACTTGATGCATGAAATCTGAAAACACATTGAACTTGGCATACATTAAGAGAAGAGGGTAGACAAAGACATCTCATACAACATATCAGAATACACTAATGCACTTAGACTAGAAATCATATGAGTAAATCGAAAACTTCTTAGCTCTCTCGTTAACTCGACCCAGTCAGATCTAGTAGCCTATCCGAAGCATTTGCATATACCAGTCTTCACTAACTCGATTTATGAAACTCGCTTCTGGCTTCCCTATTGATCTTCCATCATCTGAACCCCATCAGACCTTTTCTTATTTTTCTCTTATTTTTGTTCTATTTTTCTTTATTTTCATTCTTTGACCCAGCTCAACCTTCATATTTTTGTTTATATTTTTATTTATTCTTTTTCTACACGTCGGCCTATGCCGAAATCGGATGCGACTCGTGGACCTGACCACCCGGACAGGTTTAGCCCACCCATTTACCGACCTGACATAGCGCACGATGCACAATGTCAGCCTCATACGAAATCAACGTCAGCTCGTGGCTCTAACCACCCGGTCAGAGTGACTCCACCCGCCTATCAACCCGTATGAGCGCGTAACAACATGTAGGTCAGACCATACGACACAACTAGCGTCAGCTCGTGGCCCTGATCACCCGACCAGGGTAGTCCCACCCGCCTACTAGCTTATCGCAGCGCCCAACGGCACATACACGTACATAAATAGCTGGCTGGTATAAGAATTCTTTTCTCAAGACATAATCTGTCTGAAGATTAGGTCAGATGAGAGATCAAGAGTAGAAGTCAAAGTGTCTCACTCATCAAGTGCTCGTAAACACTACTATATACAGATACTTAGTCTAGGTCTTCCCTTCACCTTCCTAGGTCTTGTTTTCGAAAGTTCTAGTCCATCTTCTAATCTTACTCATATAATCCTAGTCCTTATAAGCCGCTCGAGCTTGTTGCCTTTAATCATTCTTTCTTAAAAAAACACTCGAAGTTGGTCATCCTGCATAAATCAGAGGCTTATTTCACACGAATTTATATAAAAATAGTTATTCAAAAGGAAAATATTACCTGGCTTTATTTATATACATTGGTATTCGTTTTCTTGCCGATCTCCGAGGATCTTTCCTGACTTTATTCTTCATAAAAAAAACCTAACTTGATTCAAAATAAACATTATTTACACATAGCTTTAATACAACATTTTAATCTATCTTTAAGACGTCTCACCCCCCTCACGTTCCCTACGGAACAAGGCAAGCTGTTGTAAAAGTTCTGCATATTCTGCTAAGTCACGACTATATACAAGAAGTGCTGTTGGGTCCACTTCCATATATGACTCACGGTCATCCGAATTGTCATCTTCTCCATATGTTCGTGCCCTTCGATACCTGAGCACACTTCCTTGATTTGATGATGAGATCAAGGTCTCCCTAGTGATACGATCTTTAACAAACTCTTCTACAGGAATTCTTTCTTCATTTTCAGGTGTAGGGAGCAAGTAAGTTGATATGAAAGAACTATCTAAGGCTCTCCCTTCAGGCACACTCCTTGACGTTTCTCTAAATTTTTCAGGAATGCTACCCTCAGGAATGGATGTATCATTGGAATCTTCACTGTCCATTCCAGATCCTAAGATAGTTAAACAGTCCAATCAACCCTAAAAGACTTCCTATTAATAACCTGATCACAAATCTTTGTCAGTACCCTGCAAGGAACAAAAATTAGTATTAATAGAAGGTCATGAATAAGTAAAACACATACATTTAATTTATTTGCTGCTTTACTTATTTATTACATCTAGACGGATTCATATCTTGTTATTTATCTACATGGTTTTATTATATACATACATATATATATACGTGTTTTTATATATATACATCATCTTATGATATAATTTATTTTAATCATTTTCCTTATCGATGTCTTCATTTTCATCATCTCCAGTTCCTTCCTCTTCACTTCCCTCTTCTTCGTCTTCATTTATTATCGTCTCATAATTCTCATTCTCTCTTCTTTTAAAGAGCTTAACTCTCTTCCCAGCGATTAAATCCTTTAACTTGGTCCCATCTAATTCTCTAAGTGAGTATGTTCCATTATCGAAAACTTTACATACCACATAGGGACCAAACCATCTCTTAACCAGTTTTCTTCGAGCTTCATATTGAGTATTCAATGAGCTATCATAGACAAGTACCCAGTCTCCTTCCTTCAACCTTTTAGGCCTTAACCTCTGGGACTTGTCAAATGCAACTTTATTTCTCTCTCTAGAAGCTCTAAGCTTAAATGCAGCTTCTTCTACCAGATTTCTTCCTCTCTCTAGTTGAAGAATCCGCACTGCTAGAAGATCTTCTCTTGACACCTCGTCTTCCCAAGGCAAGGAAGTCCACGCTAAAGCATGTGACTCCGTCGGCAAAATAGGTTTTTCACAATACATCAATTCTGCTGGCATATATCCAGTAGTTCTAGTGTATGTCATCCTGTCTGCCCAAAGGGCAAAGGGAAGGTAATTTGGCCAATTCTTTATTTTCCCCTCACAAGCCTTAGCCAAAGCTTTAATAATTGGTGGATGACCACGCTCAATTTTTCCATTAGCTTCGGGATTGTAAGCAGTGGTGAGCGATAATCGAATTCCATATTTTTTAAAGAAGTCTTTGGCTTCCTGAGCATCAAGCTCACCTTTATCGGCAACTATTTTCTCCACATAACCAAATCTACTAAACACATCTTCTAGTAGAAACTTGCATACATTGCTTGTAGTTTTCGTCCTTAGAGCTCTTCCTTCAACATGATTTGTTAGATCTTCTCTTGCTAACACAATATACCTCATCTGATGCACCCCTAATGGCATTGTAACTAGATCAACAACCCACTTATAGTGAATATTAAGAGGATATGTTGGATGTAATTCATCTCTGTGTCTAACATTGGAGTACATCTGGCAAGGTTTACAAGTGGCTACGTAATTTTGGATATCCACATACATCCCAGTCCACCAGTATCTTTCCCTTATCTTTTCATAAGTTCCTTGAAAGCCTTTATGACCGGCCCATAGTGAGCTATGCATTTCACGCATAATCCTTCCTCTGGATTCTTCACAACCTACAACTCACTGGGGCATCTTACCTATTCCAATCTTTTGCTTCCAGAGTAATCCGTCTTTCAGGAAATAATTGCTTGACTTTCTTCGAATGGTACGAAATTTTTCTTTGCTCCAACTAAGATCAGGACACTTCATACTTAAATATCTCCCGATTTCCTTCCACTCCTTTTCATATTCGTCTTCATTAAATCTTTCTGTTATTCCTATTTGAATCTTGTAAGGTTCTTCTTCTGTCCATCTGTTATCTTTCCCGCTTCCTAAGCTTCTTTGAACTTCTCTTGAAGACTCAATACAAGTCCCAAGCCTTTCATTTTGACGCTTAGGCTCTTTTCTATTTAGTCCAGTAGATGCTTCATTTAGGCTCAAATTATGTACATGTGAAGCATAAAAGTCCAGACCTATCTCTTCATCATTAGAAGTCATCGAATTTTCATTTTCATATATAGCTCGTGATAGCATATCAGCCACCACATTATTCCTTCCAGCTATATGAACAAACTCAGGGTTTAGCGACTTAATGTATGCTATCCATCTTAACATGGCAATGTCTGCAGTGGAACAATTCACGATCATTCCCAACAATGGTAAACAATCTGTTTCCACTACCACATTTGCCCCAATCAGATATTCTTTATCATTCTTTAGTGCAGTCACTATTCCCCAAAGCTCTCGCTTAATTTGAGGATAACCTCTCTGGCGAACATTTAGAACTTTAGCTCCGAAACGAATTGCATATCTTTTTCCTTCATCATCCTCTTGGCCAATCGCCCAACCTATACCTGTCGGACTTGTATCTATGGTGATATAAATTTCTTTATTATCAGTGTAATCAGCCTTTCTAAGCAGTGGTGCTTCTGCAAGTGCCTTCTTTAATTTTCTCACAGCTTGAGTATGGATATCTTTCCATTGAAATCTTTGCCCTTTCCTAAGCAATTGATAGAGTGGGTCCGCAACATGGGCAAAATGAGGAATCCACACAACATAGAAAACACATGCCCCAAGAAACCTCCTCACTTCAGTGATCGAGGAGCAGATCTCTTTCATGTGTTGAATGGCATCTACTTTCTTTGGACATGGCTTCCTTCCTTTAGGTCCACACAAACTTCCTACAATTAAAACCTCTTGCACTCCAAATACTGATTTTTCAGTAGACAATGTCAAATGAACCTCTTCCAGCCGACTGAGAATGGATTCACAATCAGTTATGTGCTTTTTAACAAAATTCCTACATCCATCCTCATCAAGAGTCTCGTCTTTATCTCTTTCTTCACAGCCTTTAATAGGGACATCGTCAATGAACGGCATAGTCAGATGTGGAATAAAATCCCTAAGAATTTTATGCATACCATTGATCATATGTGCCACCGAGTTCGTGGCGCCTTGCGGCAAAGTGCACATGCGCACAAGCCCAAGTGGCGTCCTCATAGTCGTCAAATCACGGCTTTCGAGAGCTAGCTGGAATTGATCATATCCAGAGTGTAAATCTCCCATTGAATAAATAGATCTTCCTGCAAAGGCTTCTGCATACTCGTCTACAATAGGCCCAGTTCCCATATTTCTAATTGTCACTTTATTCACTGGCTGTAGATCTTGGATAAATCTTAATGACCCATTCTTCTTTGGTACAGTAAACCAACGGTTAGAATAAGGAGCACTTGATGGCTCAAGAATCCCCATTCTAATCTTGTCATTCAACAGATCAATTAGCTTTGAAATATGAGCTTTTGGTACCAGAATTGGTCTGAGATTCCAAGGTACATGTGGTATCGTGAAAATTATCATAGGTGTCACCACAGATGGATCTACACATCCAATTTCTTGGGCATTGAAAGAGAAAGCCTTTCCATGCTTGAATAACATCCGAGAGAATACATTCTTCTCTTCTTCACTGAGGAAACCATCTTTCCCCAATTGAATGCTCGAGTGTTTCTTTAGTGAATTCATGGCCTATTTTTCTTTTATCTCTGAGAGGTGGCTGAGATTTTGCACCATCCATAAGTTTATTACTATCTTCAGGAAGCGGAACTGCGACTGGCTTTATCTTTTTATCAATTGTTTTGTATTTTGTTTCAACGAAGACTTCTTTACCTGTTTCATCTTGCTCAAACTTTGCTATTTCCTTATACATGGAAATAGAGTGCGTTTGAATCACATAATCACTCCTTTTTCCTTGAATTAACTCTTGCAGATCAAACAGTGTGTCTGCAAAAGATATCTCATCAAAGACTCCGGAGATTTCCTCGTCGAAGTCAAGCACTCTACATCCATAAAAGTTTCTTTGAAGATCTGCTATGTATTGTTTTTCCCACTTTTTTAACTCAGAAAAAACACGAAACTGAAATGAATTTGTCGAAGAAAGTGCTATGAAACTTGATATAAACATATTTACATTCGAAATCTTTTCACTTTTCAAGCTTTCATAGTCCCGACTTATGAAAGCTTCCTTTAAAAACTTTGATCCTCGAATTCTTCAGGAATAGGTCTTGTCCGAAGAGAAGTTCTATTCCTGATATGGTCTACACAAACCGTCATAAATTGGACTGCCTTCTTTCCATCCTTACTACGGATTCGCGCATAGGCCGATCCATCCTCCAAGACTCTTGTTTCCATTCTTAAGGCAGTAATATATGGCTGCCCTAAAATCAACGAGTAACTAGAATGATCTTGCACGAAAAAATTTTAATAATCACTAACATCTCCAATTGTAACTAGAACCTGCGGGCATGCACCAAACAACTCACTTGGCATCGAGTTCGCAGCCTTAATTCTCCAACCAGGCTGCATGTCTATTAGCCATTTCCCCTTCATGTAGAGATCTTTGGACATCAAGATAACTTCAGATCCGTGATCAATAAGAGCGACAACTGGAGTGCTAATTTTTTCTAATCTCACCAACGTCTCAGTTGTGGCTCGAGCCCAATGATCTCTAGTATAATAACTCAAAGGAGTTATTTCTGAAGGATTCCGCTCCAAGAACATTTCCTCATGTACGCATGGTTGAACATTAGTCTCAATTGGTTCAAGTACATTTTTTAGCTCTTGTACTTGTGCTTGCACAGCATGAATAGGAGTCTCTTCATCCATCTTTTCAGTCTCTTGCATGTCAGCTATTGGTTGCCGTTTTCTTCTTAAGAGGTCAATTATTACTTCTAAAAATTCTCTTTTTGCTATCCCCAATAACTCACCGAGTGTAAATTCGATTACACTATCGAGCACTCTTTTCTCGAGAACTTGTTTTAGATTTGTGGCTTGCTCTATGTGCGATTTTAGCATATATGAGGGATTTCTCACTCTTCCTTGTCCTTTTCTCACAGGTTGCATCTCTTGATCTTGAGGAGGAATATTAACGTGGGTAGGAACTGGCATCTCAGCAGAAGTAGGAATTTGAACTTGAGTCGGAATTTGACTTGGTTGGATTATTGTCAGTTGTGATGGTGGATTTACTTGAGTGGGTTGGTTTGTTTGTGTTGGTTGATTTTGGTTTGGTATTTGAGGTTGTTCATGTGAAGCTTCTACTTGACGCCTAGTTCTTCTTTTCTCCTCTTCACCCTCATTGGTTCTCCTTCGTTTCTCTTCCACTACTGCTTCATGCTCTACCGAAGAGCATAGATATGTAACAACCGAGAGAGTATCTACAGGATCATTCCATCCACTTATCCCTCGGATTTCATTGCTGGCTGTTTTTAAAATTTCATGATGCATCTTTCCGCGATCTAAGGACTTTATCACTTTAGACCACGGTTCTATATCATTATTTTCGTCAATTACCTGACTTGCATACGTATACGATGTTGAAGCAACGTTTTCACATGTGCCAGGGAAGAATACTCTCATGCCTCCCCGACCAAAGTTAATGTTTACCTTTTCTCCAGTCTTAGAGTCATATATCATCTTTTCCTTAACGAATACCAAATTCTTTGCCAATGCTTCTTTGAAGCTCTCACACGAGTATCTGTTATGCTCCAAAGAGTCACACCAAATACATCTTTTAATTTCAGGAGCTTTTGGGTTTTTAGGTGCCGGTGCTTGTAAAGATTGAGATTCAATCATCTGCTTCATACTTTGAATCGTAAGGTCACTAAATTTTTTAAACATATCTTCCATTGTATTAGTAAGCACAACATCCTTTGGTGTTGGTAGGTTTACCTGAGGGTTCTGTACAGGTTGCTGAACAGCCTGAGCTTGTTCTTCTTGCATATCATCATGCCAGCTCTGCATGAACTTAGACAAAGTTCTTTGCTTTTCAACGTATCCTCTAACAGCTTCGTCCACATTACCCCAGTCTTCGGTAAGACCTGACTCAGTTCCTACCTGTTGTAATTGTGGAAAAATTTCTTCTCGGGCTTTCGAATCTATAGCCCAGAGAAACAAGGATACCTTTTCTTGATCTATAGCCCTCCTATCATAATCAGATAAGTCCGCAAATTGCTGATCAAACTCCCTTTTTATATCTAAAATGGATTGATCTTTTGGTTTATGTATCCACTTTAGAAATGTGGATCTAGTCACTTTATCTTCGTCATCCAGCGCAAACATCCTTGTGAGTATCATCTTGTATTGTGACCATCTTATTTGCCCTTCTACAACTAGTCGAGGTGCATCCACAACTAGTCGGTCACGCAAATGCAATTCTGAAACGTATACAAAATTGTCTATTAATTCTTGGTCACTTAATGGTGTAAGACCCGTACCAAGGTATCGTGCCTCCAATTCATATTCCTTACAAAAACGAGTAACATTTTTACCACTGAAATATCCACTTCTTCTGATTACTCGCTCATGAAATGCCTGGATGGCACTCCGTCTTTTCTCGTCCTGCTGAAAGCGCAGGAGTTGGGTTATAACATCCATCGTTGCGTCGCCCATAAATGATCAAGCACAATGAGCTCACTCAACCGCACCACTCTTTAAACTAGGATAAGGATCTCTACACTCTCCTCCTTTAACGTCGGGTTCACCAGGTATGTCGTCGGGGTTCGTGGAAAGGAGGGTTCACTTATGTGGTCGGGTTCTTGCGCGCTTAGGGGTGCATACGGGGTTCCAAGTTAAAGAAATGAATTTTACTTTCATTTGTTTGACACATGAAAACATGAGACAAGTCTAGAATCTTAACTCAACTTTCTCCTCTTTTAACTTTTTGTTTCATTATGATCGTTCTCACGGTGCCTTAGTGTTATCTATTACGTCACATTCATAGTTAGGGATTTTTATGGGCCAACACAAATCATAAATAGGTCACTAAGTCTCACAATTAATTTCATGTAAGGAAATTGGCACTTCATGTAAGATATCTCAAACTCATTCGAAGAACATACTTAACTCAAAACAAGAGCAACACTTTTCGCTCTAAGAAGATATGTTTATCTTTGAAGGTCATTTGATGCAGAGAATTATGTTGCCAGTTTTACTTCAAAAAGAAAAAAAAAAACAAACATAGCTTTTATATCATTACAATTCAGCAAATGCAGAGAGTATGCAGTACTCTTTCGACAATTTGACATGATATAATATAACAGTCATTAACGCACAGGTTTCGTTCAAGGAAACAGATTGTGTATAAAACTGGTATTTATCACTAGCGGCTGAACATTGTAACGTACATTGTGCAACATATTTATTTCACCGATCCAATCACGTATCTTAAAACAATTGAACTTGAAATGCATCCATTATCAAAATAGAAAAAAGTCGTTTATACTCCAAATGCAGACATCCAGAAATACAAAGAACACATATCAATCGTTGTCTCGATGAACATAGAGGGTATGAACTTGTGCACAGAAATACCATTACATCAATATTTTTGTCATGCTATACATAAAGCAGATGAACCTATAATCTCCATATGGTAGCACATTCGCGTTCAGAAAACAGAATGATAATTGAAACAATTTTGTTTCCAAAACAAAAGTATAAAAAATGGAATACTTTACTCCTTTTTCACGTCAGAATGCTTGATCAGAACCACTTTTTGAAATTCGGAGTTGTCTGCTTGTGATTCTACGTTTTTCTCTATTCTCACACACAGCATACCATTTGGGTGAATTCTTAGCTCTAACCCTTTTTTCCCTGACACAAAGTATTGACTATCGACTTATTTGGCATCATACTACTATGCACAGCACAGACATAACGAAACATTTTCAGAGTTAAAACAGGTGTCCAAACTTCTGCGCATGATAGAGACTTCCGTTTCTTCAACTCCTGTGAGTAGGCACATATGTAGGACGATATTGTTTACTATACTTATCATGGCGTCAAATAACTAACTTCATCTAAGATTTCATCCGAAAATGCGTAATGTAGATATATTATATGTTTACAGAGTTCAAGATTTCTGAAGTCTGAACATTGTGATCAATGCACTTATTAGTAACGCATATTACGAGTCAAAATTAAATGTATCTTGAAAGATTAAAGCCACTATGTCATACTGAAATAGAAGCGAGTTAAGCTACTAAGAAGCGATGGCTATAAAACAACAATAAACACACAGACGAGCTTACAAGCAATTCTCGTTCTTCGAGTCGTTAAATTGCTCCTCCATCAAATCAGTCTGCATGCCCTCCTAAAGCTCCACCTTTGGGGAAACATCCTTTTCCATTGATCATTTCATTGATCCAACAGATCTACCTCTGATCAATTAGTAGTTAACTCGGATAGGCTCTTCCTTAAGTGATTGTCAGATTTAGACGCGTTGTCCTTGTCAGCATCATCAATTATCTTGTTCCGAGCAGTTTTGCATCAGACAAATGATACTTCTGTAATAGAACATGTCAAAAATAGAGTTCAGAGCGCCTCGATCTTCTTCCTTCTTTTTCCTCTCTATTTCTTCTGATCTATCTTGACACAGATGCTCGTGAATAGTCCAAAAAAGAAGAACCAGCATGAATAGTTCTCAGGCAAGACTCTCTGCTAAAGTTTCCTTTGAAAAAAAACTTAAACTACGTCTGCCTTTCAATCCTTGCGTGTCACTTTTCAGAGACCGACATCCACATCCATCTGAGATATGAAAAAAAATGCGCTCTTGATATCTACGCCTTCACTCCCTTCATGGAACCCGCATCCGAAATACAGATCTGCACATATTCTCTCCTTGATGCATGTACCGTCCTCCTCATACATACATCCATGTTTTTCCCTTCATGTGAGCTTCCTCCCCCACCGTAGCCGCCACTTCCAGCCTTCCTTCTCATGCTATTCACGTGATGCTTCCTTCCATAATCTTCTTCTGCCAGGCGTCAAGTTTTTCCTAACCAAAAACCTTTCCTTCCATGCCACGTATATTGGCGCACGTATATGCATAGAGTTGCACACATTTCTTTCGTTTTTCACTTCATTTTATATTGCTTTATTACCTTTACCTTTGCATTTAAAGGTTTTGACATACACCCACATTTATAGATCTCATGCCCACACTTATATATACAAACCCCAACTACACATACGTTATACACTCTCATGCACAAATATCAAGCATGCATGCACATATATTTATGTACATGTGCACATAATGCATGTTCAATTGCGCAAACATATATACATTAACAATGCATATACACACAACACATAATACACATACTACCCACACATTTATCTTCGATGCTCACATTAACATTCTTTGGAGGTGCAAGCAAATTTTAAAACTAAGGAATGTGATTCAATCATATGTATGCAAAAAGGTGGACTAAAATCTTGATCAAGGATAGGTATCACCTGATTATCCCTTTGAAGACCTCTTTCCATTTAAATTGGATATTACCTTTATATTTACCTTCAATGAAGCTTTAAAACGGTGTTCCCTACTTGACTATCAAGCTTTAAATTCGAATCTTGACCACAGCGTGAAGATATTCATAATAGATGAGGTATTATGCTTCATCTTCCTCTTAAAGGGATATCGAAGATTTGTTGTATAGTAGGATAGTTCCTTTTGCTCAAAGGCTGAAATCAAGCAACAGCCATGCTCTTGAAGGTTATTCCAAAGGCCTTGACTTGAGTAAAAGTGACCTCGGTGTGCTCAACCCACAACACGTGTTTGAATTCTTCCATTATCATATGGATCTCATATGCCATCAAAATACCTTTTCATATTCTTCACTACCTAGGATGCTCTAAAGGTTTCGAAGTGCTCTCATGGTTCCAGAGTGCTCTCTAGATCTAGAAAACTACAAATCATCTAGATCTCTCTCTCTCTATGTGTTGTATTAGCTTGTTGTCTCTCTCTTTCTAGTTTTCTAGGATCTTGTTCTAATCTTTTTGCACCTATAATAGGGAGGTAACTAACTTCAAGCTAGTCTCTATACTTCCCTACATGGGTTCCCATCTAGTTAGAAGGTCTAACACCATTGGATCCTATGTTTTTTTTTCAACTTTGTAGGATTTTGAAGTGGAAAGATATTTGACCCTTTCCATTACTATTTGGGTCTACTAAGTTTTTTGACTTAGAACAAATGCTCCAAGTTGCAATCTATGTATATAGCTATTGTTTTTATGCCCTATGATCATTATAATCATCCATTAATAACTCCTCTTTGAGGTGATGTACTAAGGGAAGAAATGCCAAAACCCCTTTGTAGTGACTCTTTTCATGAAAGACTTAATCCCTTTATTATCTTCATAATGTTTGGAAACAAGATTAGTCCTAGATAATTTCAATTTGATCCGAAAGCTATATCAATTGGGTCTTCCTCTTTGTTTTCTTGAATTTTAGAGTTTGGAATGATTTCATCAAACTTGTTTGTGCTTATAGGGTGTTTTGTTACATGCACATGGTTCCTTGCCTATCTATGTAAGAACCCTCTTCAAAATTAACCATAGAGTGCTCCATCCTAAATGGATGTTGAGGATTTTGAAGTTGCACAGCTGATCCTCTCATCCATTCTCATAGATTTGTGCACCTAGAATATTCGTCTCAATCTACTCTGATTGTGTGTTGTAGGTTTCCTTGTGTGTTTCTAGGTAGTCTATTCATGAACTATAAGTTTGTATCAAAGAAGATAATTGGCATATGCAAAAAATGTGAAGAACCTTCTACTTTGGGAGTAGAAGTGCTCAATATTATACTCAGAGTTCACAAGCTGGTATGACCCAACCAAAGAGCTTATGCACACATGTTGGAGTGTATATCTAACTAAAGAAATTTAGTTCATCAATTTAGTTGTACCATACATTGAGAAGTAATTCTAACAAGTCAAGGGGTCATCCCGACTTTTGAAGATCTAGAAGGTGTGCATACATAGTCACTTTCTATGCTTCATATCTCAAGCTCCTCTTATTAAACTTAATGAAAATTGATATGCACATAGTATGCTTCAACCTAACTAATAGAAGTTAAGGAATAGAGAATTCATGAGTACAGATAGAGAAATGGATTCCACAAAATCATTGTAATGATGAAGATGTAACAGTGAATAGTCGACAGAGATGTACTTGAAGAAATGTATGAAAATGTATATGCTAATGAGCATATGATTCAAGGGAAGTGTAATGGACTACATATAGGTAATGTGAGCTCAATATATGCTCACTGAGGTATCCCAATGCCTCTCAGAATGGCTCTTGTATCCCGTGACTAAAAGTATGTGTATTTACACACATGTGAAGAGTTTGAATTTGAATTTTCCCTCACCTTAAAGTGATCCTACACTTTAGGGATGATTTGAATTGATTCCTCCTAGAATATGATTCATGGGATCAACCTCCTAACTTCAGATGATTCCTTTATTCTCTCAGATTTTACAATTATCCAAAGCAACTATGCCCAAAATGACTAACACAGGTTCACATGTAGCTCTTTCTGATGAAACGATAAATGGATGAGCAGTCATACGGCATTAGCAATGCATTTAGGCTTGCTAATTGAAACAAAAGCTCCCCCTTAATGTTGAGAAACAGGGATGGACACTCCAGAAAATGAGTTGGTAGTGCTAATCCATGATTTGTACTAGCCCTCTTTAACTTCAAAGTTGAGTTGTGGCCCTCTTAGCTTTCCAATGATAGTAAATAAGTGCCTATGTACTTTGGAAATGATGAGAGTAATGTTTTATTCAAAATACACTACTTCCAAGTTCACAATCTACTGAAAACCTTCTATTTTGGTTCACACACCTGCTCCTTGTTAAGCTCACTGCTTCTAGTACAGTAGGAATTAGAAAAACTCCTTTTGGAGATATTAAATTAGATTAATAAGCTAATGATTCCAAGTATAATCACTTAAAACAATTCCCTATACATAGGGAAATCAATTTAACAAGTATAGCATTACCCCCAATTTTTTAGGACCTCTGCAGAGTTTGACCAGTGGGTTCTTCAAGGCGCTTTTCTCCCAATCCATGAAATGGAATGTCTTCAAAATTTGTCACCATGTAATAGACCTAAGGCTGATTCTAAGGAGCTATAGAAAATAAAAAATGGTCGCATATTGGTTGCAATATGAGCAATACAAAGTGACTATTTTGAGTGAGAATGACAGAGAGACCATCAGATGTAATGAATGATCTATTGTATTATGAAACAATGTTGTACATGATCACTCGCATGATAATCAATGCCCAATTATAGATAGAGGTTAAGGTACGATGTGAGCCTCACTCTCTTGCAATGTAATCAATCAAACACTCGGGATTGTGGTGATCTCTGACAGTGAGTTTTTACATTCATCTTTTATAGATGTTCTATTCAAAAATTGAATTTGAATTCAACTTTGGATCTCTCTAAAAGGTGACCCACTAATCTAGGAGATATTATCTCTAATGAATTCATGTTTTCTTCAATCCAACAACTCCACGAGTTTAGTGGCTTTTACAAATATTCCTTCAAGTCAATTTGACTTCTACAAGTGGTAAAACATAAAGAATCCATAGCAATGGTTCTCATGGGACTTCAATCATTCCACATAGGTTCTTCTCATGCCTAGCCAAGTGTGTAGGCTTGGCATTTGCACCAACACCTCCCCCTCAATTCAAACATCTTGGCTTGATCTTCTTCATCAATCTTCTTGTATGTCCTGCAATCCAATCATAGATTTAAACCTACAAAGCTTAGTATCATCAAGTGCTTTGGTCAATAAGTCTGCACATTGCATGTTAATTGTTACATATGCCAACTGAATTTCCTTACTCAATAGCTTCTCTCTCACATAATGATAGTCGACCTCTATATGCTTGGTCCTAGCATGATAAATAGGATTTGCTGCAAGATGTAGTGAGCTTGTATTATTTCCAAAAATCATTGGAGATGTAGTATGCAGACCCAAATCTATATATAACAATCTAATCCATATGGCCTCTTGAGTAGCATTGGCCAATCCTCTATACTCTACCTCTGTAGAAGATAAAGCAACAGTATGTTGCTTCTTTGAAGACCATGATATAGTTTTATTACCTGCAAAAGATAGGTAACCTGAGATACTCCTTCTATCATCTTTGCAACCTTCCCAATCTGCATTTGAATGTATCTAAATGTCCAAGTATGAGGTATAAGGAAAGTATAGTCCTTGATTTTGAGTCCCTTAAGGTACTTCAAAATCCTCTTGGCAGCTTCTAAGTGAGGTGCCCTAGGTTTGTGCATAAATTGACTTAAAACACTTATTCCATAAGCAATATCAATACTTGTCAATGTAGCATAGTTCAAGCTTCCCACTATGCTTTGGTAACCTGTAATATTCTTAAGCACATCACCTTCATGAGCACTTAACTTTTGATTTACCTCCATTGGAGTGCTTGCTACCTTGGCATCCTACAACTAAATCTTCTTTAACATGTCCTGTATATACTTTCTTTGAGTAATGTAAATTCCAGAGTTATTATAGACTAATTCAAGTCCAAGAAAATACTTTAGTGATCCTAGATCACTGATTTTGAACTCCTACATCATCTGATTCTTAATCTGCTTGATGCCATTAGCATCATTACCTGTGAGTATGATATCATCAACATATACACATAGGTATATTACCTTTGAATTACTCCTTTTAACAAACAAAGAAGTATCTGCTTTACTCATGATGAATCCTTGATCCTGAAGGTATGCAGTCAACCTATGGTTCCATGCCCTAGGTGCCTGCTTCAATCCATAGAGACCTTTGATTAATTTACACACATATGTTACCTTGCTTGGATCTTCATAGCTAGGAGGTTGAGACATGTACACCTCCTCTGAAATCCAGCCATTTAGAAGTGCATTTTTTACATCCAATTGATACATGTTCCAATTCGTTGATGCAGTCATACTTACCAATACCCTAATGGTTGGCATTTTTGCCATAGGTGAGAAGGTTTCTTTATAATAAACTCCTTGGGTTTGTGCAAAAACCTTAGCCACAAGTCTAGCTTTGTACCTGCTTATTGATCGATCAGAATTCCTCTTGATCTTATAGATCCTTCTAGAACCAATTACCTTCATAGACTCCTACTTTGGTACTAGCTCCCAAGTATCATTCTCCTTGAGTGCTTCAAATTCCTCATCCATAGCTTCCTTCCATTCTTCCTTGGTTTTTGCCTCTTCATATGATGATGGCTCTTTGAATGAAAAGTCTTTTGCAAGATAAACAGAATGCTTGGTAACTAAGGAAGTGTCATACCCATATCTAATTGGCTTCTTGATCTCCCTTTGTGATCTTATGATTGCTTGGTTGGATGATTCAGGTATATCCTCTAACTTCTTCATCTTGACTTTGCCTTTGGATTTCCATGCCTTGAATTCTTCTAAGTTGATGATGTCCTCATCATTTGAGTTAATGTCTTCAATCTGATTAGGCTTCTCCTTAGTGAGGCTTGGAAACTCCTCTTCCAAGTCATAAGGTAGCTTTACTTTCCTGTATTCACTTTCAAACCAAGAGACATTTTCATCAAAGACAACATCTCTACTGACCATGAACCCTTTGTTGGAAGGATTGTAGAACGTTTATCCTTTCTGATGCAAGTCATACCCTATGAAGATGCACTTCCCTGCCTTAGGTTCTAGCTTACCTCTTATTTGAGAAGGGATATGCACATAAGCAACACATCCAAAGATCTTGCAATGATCAAGTGAATCTTCTACCATGCCATGCTTCATATGGGGTCATCCCATCAAGATATTTTGATGGAAACCTCTTTACAAGATAAGTAGCAGTAGACACACTCTCTGCCCACAAGTAATTAGGTAATTTTTTCTCATTTAACATTGACCTAGCTGTTTCAACAATTAGTCTATTTCTCCACACTACCACCATTTTGCTCAGGGGTATACCTTGTTGTAATTTCTCTCTTGATTCCTCTATCCCACAAGAATGCATCAAACTCATTTGAGAAGTACTCACCTCCTCCATCTGACCTTACTCTCTTTAGACTTCTTCCTGTTTGGTTCTCAACAAGTGCAATATACTTTTTAAAACGACTGAATACTTCATCTTTGTGCTTCATAAAATATAAGATAGTCCACCTACTGAAGTCATCAATGAAAGATACATAATACCTTGATCCAAAAATTGAGGGATCCTTACTTGGTGCCCATACATCTATATGGACAAGCTCTAGGTACTCCTCATGCATGTAGGCTTTCCTTGAGAAGGGTAACCTATGATAATTTCCAAACTGACACGCACCACATTTATAAATCATGTGTTGCTTGGATACATTAGGTATCCCAAGCACACATTGATCTCTACATATTTGCTTTAAGGTTCTTTCACCAACATGCCCTTATCTCTTATGCCAAATTTCAAGCTCTGACAGTGTTTAGTCTTTGTAACTATAAAGTGCAATATCCCTTGTATCTTCAAGTTCAAAAGTGAATAATCTACCTGACTTTTCTCCTTTGGCAATTCTCCTGAATCCATGTTGGGGATCCTCCACAAATGCTCCATATTGGTTGAATCTAACCTGCAAGCCCTTTTCCACAATCTGTCCAATATTCATCAAATTCTTGGTAATTGTAGGTACATATAGAACCTTGCTCAATTGATTTCTATCTCCATCAGAGGTTTTAACATTCCCTACATTGATCACTGAGTGCTTGGTGTCATCACCTATTTGTACCTGATGCTTACCCTTTGGTTCCTCAAGGTCAGAGAGAAGAGCTACATTTCTTGCAACATGGTTTGAGCATCCTGAGTCAATGTAGAAGAGATGGTCATCATTTATACCTGGTTTTGAAGTCCTATTCATAATCAGAAGATAATCCTCTTGCTCCTCTGCATAGTTGTTGTAATCTTTCCTTGATTTGTTGCCTCCTTGGTAGTTGTTATTGTAGTTGTTGTTGTAGCTGTTATTGTATCTTTGATGGTGATTGAATCTTCCTCTTGATTGTGTATATCCACCTCTTTGATATCCTCTACCTCTCTGATTCTTGAAGTTCTTGTAACACTCATCTGTAGTGTGATTTGATAATCCACAAATATTACATGGTGGGGAGTTATAAGGTCTCCCCCTACCTTGCTTACCTCCTCTGCCCCTTCCACTTGAGGTTCTACCTCTCCCTGCATAGTTGGCTTGGGAGGTAGCTCCTTCATCCTCAATCTTCTTGCTCTTCCCTTTCTCTTTGGACTTACTTTTATTAGTGTATAGGGCAGAAGAGCTATTACGTCTTGATGAATCTCCATTCTTGTTGAGCTTGGCTTCATGGGTAAAGAGTTTCCCCATGAGTATGGTAAGATCTTGAATTTGCATGTCCATGTACAAGTACATGGTAGTTGTGAAACTCTCCCATTTGTCATCAGCTTTAATACCATTGATTACTTGTCTTACAATCTGATCCTCTTCAATTTCTTCTCCTATGCTTGCCAATTGATCTACTATATCTTTGACTTTGGTCACATACTTTGAGGATGCCTTTCTTGGGTTGCTTTCTTTGAGTGGTAAACTCAATCCACAATTGTTTCTTCCCAGCCCTTGTGTTGGAAGAAAAATATAAAGAAAATGTTTCCCAAGTCTCTTGGGATGTCTTACAGTTCATAATGTGTGGACGAAGAAAATCAAAGGTTGAGTTCAGTAAGTAAGACCTTGCTAATGCATCCTTGGCACACCATGTATTGAGTCTTTCATGCTCTTCTCTTGTAGGTTGTCCTTTGCTTCTGAATATGGGCATCTCCTCATCTCCTGAGATGTATCCATAGAGGCTCCTTCCTTGCAAGTATGTCTTCATCCTCAAGGACCCTACTTGATAGTCATCCCTGTCCAATTTATCAATGAAAGAAGGAAAACCATCTCCCATTTTACCTTACCTTTTCTCTGATACCATTGTTGGAAAAGATGGATGGACGCTTCAAGAAATGAGTAGGTACTGCCAATTCTTGCTTTGTACGAGCCCCTTCTTGCTTCAAAGTTGAGTTGTAGGCCCTTTTAGCTTTTCAATGTTACTATACAAGTGCCTATGTACTTTGGAAATGATGTGAGAAATAATTGAGCCAAAACATACTACTTCCAAGTTGAAGAGTCAATGAAAACCTTTTATTTTTGTTCACACACCTGCTCCTTGTTATGCTCAGTGCTTCCAGTACAATAGGAGTTAGAAACATTCCGTTTGGAGATATCAAACTAACTTAATGAGGTAATGATTCCAAGTGGAATCACTTAAAATGATGCACTATACACAGAGTAATCAATTTAGCAATCAAATCATTAGTGTTGGAGATAGGCGTCTGCGGAAGCACACGAACAACACAAGGAAGAAGAAGAAGCTTGGAGTACAAACACACAATATTGAATGTATTACTAGAGAATGTACAAAGACAAGTAGCCCATTAGGGCAATAGGCATATATACAAGCGGGGGGAAAAAAACCTCCTAAAGAGGGAAAAAAGTGCCCCGACAGTCCTAGAGTGTTCACACACATCACTACCTAAATATATCAACAAATCCCCCCTGGGAGTGATGCGATGAACAAGGAGTTGGCACTCATGTATAAGGAAGTGCCAAGCTATGTGGAAATCACTCCACAAAAGGAAGTAAGCCCAAAGCTTTGCGGAAAGCTTCAAACTTCTCCCTAGACAGAGCCTTCGTGAAAAGGTCTGCAATGTTCTCCTGCGTGGGCACATATGCCAAGCTGATCTCCCCAGCAGAGAACCTCTCCCTGACATAGTGATAATGCACCTCAATGTGCTTAGTGTGAGCATGGAACACAGGGTTCCTCGCAACTGCCAATGCGCTCGGACTGTCAGTGAAGATGGTGGTGGCAGAAGACAGGCAAACACCCAAATCAGCCATAAGGCATCTGAGCCGCACACACTCAACAGTCGCTGTGAAAGCTGCCCTATACTCAGCCTCACAACTGGAAGTGGCCACAGTAGGCTGCTTCTTGCTCAACCAAGATATACATGAACTACCAAGCATGAAGCAAAAACCACTGGTGGACACACGAGTGTCATAGCAACCAGCCCAATCTGAGTCAGAAAAAGCATGCAAATCTGGCGGTAGTGATCCCCCCTTGGGATAAAACAACCCAAGAAGCCGAGTACCACTCATGTAGCGAAAGATGCGCTTAACTGCTTTCCAATGCGTGACTCCTGGGCAATGCATAAACCTGCTCATCTGTGAGACAGCAAACTGAATATCTGGCCGAGTAATGCATAAGTAAATCAAGCATCCAATAGCCTGCCGATAGAGAACAGCATCAAATGCATCTCCAGCATCATGAAGACTCAATCGTAAACCTGTCTCCATAGGGGTGGCAATAGGTTTACAGTCTTCAAGGCCAAAACGCTGCAATAATGTGTCAATATATTTCGTTTGACACAAAGCCATTCCACCATCAACGTGCATAAACTGAATGCCCAAATAGTGATGCAAATGCCCCAAATCAGACATCTCAAATGAGGCATGCAAATCAGCCTTAAAATCAGCAATATGTGTCTCAATAGGATCAGTGAGCAGCATGTCATCAACATAGACAACAATGATCAGAAGCACATCATTAGCACGTTTAACATATAAGGTGATTTCAGTTGGATTGTTCTCAAAACCATGTGCAATCAGATAGGCATGTATCTTCTCATACCAAGCACGTGGTGCTTGCTTTAAACCATATAATGCCTTCTTTAACCTGCAAACCTGGTTTTCATGCCCTTTCTGCACAAAGCCACGGGGCTGAAAAACATACACTTCTTCATGCAAGTCACCATTCAGAAATGCTGTTTTAATGTCCAACTGATGTACATTCCAACCATGATGGGCTGCAAGTGCACTAATGCTCCGAACAGTAGTCATACGGCATGTAGGTGCAAAGGTCTCATCAAAATCAATGCCTCTTTCCTATGCATAACCCTTTGCAACAAGCCTAGCCTTATACATGTCAACTGTACCATCAGGTTTACGCTTCAGCTTGTATACCCACTTAGTGCCAATGGCCTTCTTGTTGATATATTTAGGTAGTGATGTGTGTGAACACTCTATGACCGCCGGGGCACTTTTTTCCCTCTTTAGGAGGTTTTTTTCCCCCGGCTTGTATATACGCCTATTGCCCTAATGGGCTATTTATCTTTGTACATTCTCTAGTAATACATTCAGTCTTCTGTGTTGTGCTCCAAGCTTCTTCTTCTTCCTTGTGCTGTTCGCGTGCTTCCGCAGACGTCTAACTCCAACAATTGGTATCAGAGCAGGTCGTTGCTTCTTCTAGGGCGCCGTCGACACTCCTCCGTTTGCAGTCTCAGATTCGCACAAAATTTGGTGACCATACTCAGGGTGTTTCCGAGATCAAAACGGCTTCGCTTTGTGGTGCCGAAATCGCGATCTGAGCTCGTTTCGGCCTCCGAACGCACTATCGCAGTGCTTGTGCAGGCTATTTCGTCCTTTTGTGCCAAAGGTATATACCAGTTTCTGTTCGCCAGTTTAAGCGTCTCGAAGTCTGCTACAGGTCTAGCAGAACTCGTGTGGGCAGTTCTGTTCAACTTTTTGAGATACAGTCAATTTTCTGCATCAAGGTATTTTAGTCACCGGCCATGGCTGAAAGCAGTGATGTATTCCGTATGTTGGCTGTTGAGGATAAGTTGGATGGTACTAACTACCCATTATGGGCTGATATGATGCGACATGTACTGGTTGCAAAAGGATTGTGGAACATTGTGCAGGGTGTTGAAAGACGTCCTGTTACACCTGTAACGACAGGTACTGCAAATACAGGTGTTGGAGTTGATGAAGATGGTGTCGAAGATGATATTCCGCAGATTCCTATTCGTGCTGCTGTTTCTATTGCACCTACTACAGAGCAGATTCGTTGGGATGGCAGAGATGCCCAGGCACATGCATTGATAGCTTTGTCTGTCAAACGTGCCATTATTCCTCACATTCGCTCTTGTAGAACAGCAAAGGATGCTTGGGATACACTTACCACTTTGTACCAGGCTAGGAATGAGGCTCGTGTTGCTTACCTCCGAAAACAGTTGGAGAGTGAGCACATGAATGAAGGTGATTCGATGGACAGTTTTCTTACAAAGATCAAAGACCTGAAGGAACAATTGATTTCTGCTGATGAGGTTATACCAGATAGCTCACTTGTGCAGACCGTTCTGAATGGCCTTCCTGATTCATATCAGAGTTTTGCCTCTACTCTTCGATTGATGATGACAGGCAATCCGAATGCCTTGTCATTTGAGGAATTAGTCTCTGTTCTGTTGCAAGAAGATCAGTCCAGGCAGAACAGGTCCATTATGCGTGTTGCAGATCAAGCTTTCCTGGCTAGTCAGAAGGGCAAAGGAAAATGGAGCTCTTCTACTAGTAAGCAGAAATCTGCAAATGCTGCACAATCGAAGAACCAGGATAAAGATGAGAAGAAATCAGAAAAGCAGAAATTGTTCTGCAAGTACTGTAAAGGAAATGATCATATTATAAAGAACTGTCCAAAACTGGCTGCTAAAGAGGCAAAGAAGAAAGAGGCTGGAATGGTTGTTGCAGAGGCCTCTACACCAAAAACAGAGTCTGCAAATCTTGTGCAGGAAGAAGAATGGGCGTTTACTACTGTCTGCAGTTTTGACCCATCTTCTCATGATCAGTGCATGTCTGCAGTAGACTCAGATGTTTGGTACTTTGACAGTGGGGCGACCAAACATATTACCTCGCAGCGCAGTTTCTTCTCTTCACTCGAGCCTGCCCCTACAGGGAATACTGTCACATGCGCCAATAACTCCTCTTATCCTGTTATGGGAGTTGGTAAGATCATTCTGACTACTGCTGATGGTAGTTCTTTCACTTTGTCAGATGCTTTATTTGTGCCAGGGATCAAAAAGAACCTGTTATCAATTTCAGCATTAGCCAAGATTGGCTTGGTTGTGAAATTCGTTGATGACAGGTGTACAGTCCATCATCTCTCAAATGGCGATGTGATTATTGCTTCTGGCATTTTATGTCGTGGGCTGTATAAGCTCATAGACTATGAAAGATCTGTGAATGATTCGGCATGTGCAGTTCATGATTCTCAGGCTATGTCAGATGCAAAGCTTTGGCATGCACGCTTTGGTCATCTGAATTTTGCTAGCTTGTTACGCCTACAGAAATCAGAAATGGTGTCCTCTTTGCCCAAACTTGAGGCACCTGGAAAACATGTTTGTGAAGGCTGTATTTTGGGCAAAATGCAGCATTCTTCCTTTCCAAAAGATGGTTCAGTTCGGGCTATGCAGAAATTGCAGCTTGTACATAGTGATGTCTGTGGTCCTATGCAGACACCCTCTTTTGGAAATTACCTTTACTTCGTGACTTTCATTGATGATTTTTCCAGGCATGCATGGGTATATCCACTCAAAGCAAAGTCCGAAGTGTTCATGTGCTTCAAACAGTTTTTGGTTTTGGCTGAAAATCTGTCAGCATGTAAAATGGGCACCCTCCGTTCTGATCGAGGGGGGGAATATATGTCTTCAGATTTTAATGCATTTCTGGCTGAACGTGGGATAAAACACCAGTGTACAGTGCCGTATACACCTCAACAGAATGGAGTTGCTGAACGAAAGAACAGGTCACTCATGGAGATGGCGAGGTGCATGGTCAAAAGTCAGGCTTTACCACATAGTTTCTGGCTTGAGGCTGTCATGTGTGCAGCATATGTACTGAACAGGTGTCCCACCAAAGCGTTGCAGTCTATCACTCCATATGAGGCTTGGCATGACCGCAAGCCATCTGTTGCTCATCTGCGTGTTTTTGGTTGTTTGGCATATGCATTAGTGCCTGAACAACATCGCAGAAAATTGGATGATAAGGCAGTAAAATGTATTTTTGTTGGGTACAGTTCTGAAAGTAAAGGCTATCGTCTGTATCATCCACAGACTAAACGCATTCTGGTTAGCCGTGATGTTGTCTTTGTGGAAGATGCTATTCAGCCATTGCTTTCATGTACTAAGGAGACATCTGTTAGCTCCAAAGACATGTATGATACTTTGATGCCTCTTTTTACAGGTGGACAGGCTAGCGCTGGTCCCAATGAGGCAACTTCTCAGCCTTTGCAGGTTTCATATGATGATGCAGATCATTCCATTTCTGATGCAGATTTACATGATGCACTTGTTGATGAGAGAGCTGATATTGAACAGGCAAAAACTATGCCAAAATGGCTGGTGCAGACTTTGCGTGACAGCAAATTAGATGCACCTTTGTCATATCGTACTCGTTCAGGCTCTCATAGTACCTCCTTTGCATCAGATTGCTATGCTATGGCTGCATCTAGTCTCTGTGATGAGAATGAGCCTGTTTCTTTTGATGAAGCACAAAATTCAGAAAATTGGAAGGTTGCTATGCAATCTGAATATGATGCTATAATGAAGAATGGTACATGGTCTTTATGTGACTTGCCTCCTAGCAAGAAGGCCATTGGCACTAAGTGGGTATACAAGCTGAAGCGTAAACCTGATGGTACAGTTGACAGGTATAAGGCTAGGCTTGTTGCAAAGGGTTATGCGCAGGAAAGAGGCATTGATTTTGATGAGACCTTTGCACCTACATGCCGTATGACTACTGTTCGGAGCATTTGTGCACTTGCAGCCCATCATGGTTGGAATGTACATCAGTTGGACATTAAAACAACATTTCTGAATGGTGACTTGCATGAAGAAGTGTATGTTTTTCAGCCCCGTGGCTTTGTGCAGAAAGGGCATGAAAACCAGGTGTGTAGGTTAAAGAAGGCGTTATATGGTTTAAAGCAAGCACCACGTGCTTGGTATGAGAAAATACATGCCTATCTGATTGCACATGGTTTTGAGAACAGTCCAACTGAAAGCACCTTATATGTTAAGCGTGCTAATGATGTGCTTCTGATCATTGTTGTCTATGTAGACGACATGCTGCTCACTGGTCCTCTTGAGAAGCATATTGCTGATTTCAAGGCTGATTTGCATGCCTCATTTGAGATGTCTGATTTGGGGCATTTGCATCACTATTTGGGCATTCAGTTTATGCAAGTTGATGGTGGAATGGCTTTGTGTCAAACAAAATATATTGACACATTATTGCAGCGTTTTGGCCTTGAAGACTGTAAGCCTATTGCCACTCCTATGCAGACAGGTTTACGATTGAGTCTTCATGATGCTGGAGATGCATTTGATGCTGTTCTCTATCAGCAGGCTGTTGGATGCTTGATTTACTTATGCATTACTCGGCCAGATATTCAGTTTGCTGTCTCACAGATGAGCAGGTTTATGCATTGCCCAGGAGTCACGCATTGGAAAGCGATTAAGCGCATCTTTCGCTACTTGAGTGGTACTCAGCTACTTGGGTTGTTTTATCCCAAGGGGGGATCACTACCGCCAGATTTGCATGCTTTTTCTGACTCAGATTGGGCTAGTTGCTATGACACTCATGTGTCCACCAGTGGTTTTTGCTTCATGCTTGGTAGCTCATGTATATCTTGGTTGAGCAAGAAGCAGCCTACTGTGGCCACTTCCAGTTGTGAGGCTGAGTATAGGGCAGCTTTCACAGCGACTGTTGAGTGTGTGTGGCTCAGACGCCTTATGGCTGATTTGGGTGTTGGCCAGTCTTCTGCCACCACCATCTTCACTGACAGTCAGAGCGCATTGGCAGTTGCGAGGAACCCTGTGTTCCATGCTCGCACTAAGCACATTGAGGTGCATTATCACTATGTCAGGGAGAGGTTCTCTGCTGGGGAGATCAGCTTGGCATATGTGCCCACGCAGGAGAACATTGCAGACCTTTTCACGAAGGCTCTGCCTAGGGAGAAGTTTGAAGCTTTCCGCAAAGCTTTGGGCTTACTTCCTTTTGTGGAGTGATTTCCACATAGCTCGGCACTTCCTTATACATGAGTGCCAGCTCCTTGTTCACCGCATCACTCCCAGGGGGGATTTGTTGATATATTTAGGTAGTGATGTGTGTGAACACTCTAGGACCGCCGGGGCACTTTTTTCCCTCTTTAGGAGGTTTTTTTCCCCCGGCTTGTATATACGCCTATTGCCCTAATGGGCTATTTATCTTTGTACATTCTGTAGTAATACATTCAGTCTTGTGTGTTGTGCTCCAAGCTTCTTCTTCTTCCTTGTGCTGTTCGCGTGCTTCCGCAGACGTCTAACTCCAACACTTCTTGCCAGGAGGCAAGTCACATAAAGACCATGTACCATTCTTCATTATAGCATCATATTCAGATTGCATAGCAGCCATCCAATTTTCTGAATTTTGTGCTTCATCAAAAGAAACAGGCTCATTCTCATCACAGAGACTAGATGCAGCCATAGCATAGCAATCTGATGCAAAGGAGGCACTATGAGAGCCTGAACGAGTACGATATGACAAAGGTGCATCTAATTTGCTGTCACGCAAAGTCTGCACCAGACATTTTGGCATAGTTTTTGCCTACTCAATATCAGCTCTCTCATCAACAAGTGCATCATGTAAATTTGCATCAGAAATGGAATGATCTGCATCATCATATGAAACCTGCAAAGGCTGAGAAGTTGCCTCATTAGGACCAGCACTAGCCTGTCCACCTGTAAAAAGAGGCATCAAAGTATCATACATGTCTTTGGAGCTAATAGATGTCTCCTTAGTACATGAAAGCAATGGCTGAATAGCATCTTCCACAAAGACAACATCACGACTAACCAGAATGCGTTTAGTCTATGGATGATACAGACGATAGCCTTTACTTTTAGAACTGTACCCAACAAAAATACATTTTATTGCCTTATCATCCAATTTTCTACGATGTTGTTCAGGCACTAATGCATATGCCAAACAACCAAAAACACGCAGATGAGCAACAGATGGCTTGCGGTCATGCCAAGCCTCATATGGAGTGATAGACTGCAACGCTTTAGTGGGACACCTGTTCAGTACATATGTTGCACACATGACAACCTCAAGCCAGAAACTATGTGGTAAAGCTTGACTTTTGACCATGCACCTCGCCATCTCCATGAGTGACCTGTTCTTTCGTTCAGCAACTCCATTCTGTTGAGGTGTATACGGCACTGTACACTGGTGTTTTATCCCACGTTCAACCAGAAATGCATTAAAATCTGAAGACATATATTCCCCCCCTCGATCAGAACGGAGGGTGCCCATTTTACATGCTGACAGATTTTCAGCCAAAACCAAAAACTGTTTCAAGCACATGAACACTTCGGACTTTGCTTTGAGTGGATATACCCATGCATGCCTGGAAAAATCATCAATGAAAGTCACGAAGTAAAGATAATTTCCAAAAGAGGGTGTCTGCATAGGACCACAGACATCACTATGTACAAGCTGCAATTTCTGCGTAGCCCGAACTGAACCATCTTTTGGAAAGGAAGAACGTTGCATTTTGCCCAAAATACAGCCTTCACAAACATGTTTTCCAGGTGCCTCAAGTTTGGGCAAAGAGGACACCATTTCAGATTTCTGCAGGCGTAACAAACTAGCAAAATTCAGATGACCAGAGCGTGCATGCCAAAGCTTTGCATCTGACATAGCCTGAGAATCATGAACTGCACATGCCGAATCATTCACAGATCTTTCATAGTCTATGAGCTTATACAGCCCACGACATAAAATGCCAAAAGCAATAATCACATCGCCATTTGAGAGATCATGGACTGTACACCTATCATCAACGAATTTCACAACCAAGCCAATCTTGGCTAATGCTGAAACTGATAACAGGTTCTTTTTGATCCCTGGCACAAATAAAGCATCTGACAAAGTGAAAGAACTACCATCAGCAGTAGTCAGAATGATCTTACCAACTCCCATAACAGGATAAGAGGAGTTATTGGCGCATGTGACAGTATTCCCTGTAGGGGCAGGCTCGAGTGAAGAGAAGAAACTGCGCTGCGAGGTAATATGTTTGGTCGCCCCACTGTCAAAGTACCGAACATCTGAGTCTACTGCAGACATGCACTAATCATGAGAAGATGGGTCAAAACTGCAGACAGTAGTAAACGCCCATTCTTCTTCCTGCACAAGATTTGCAGACTCTGTTTTTGGTGTAGAGGCCTCTGCAACAACCATTCCAGCCTCTTTCTTCTTTGCCTCTTTAGCAGCCAGTTTTGGACAGTTCTTTATAATACGATCATTTCCTTTACAGTACTTGCAGAACAATTTCTGCTTTTCTGATTTCTTCTCATCTTTATCCTGGTTCTTCGATTGTGCAGCATTTGCAGATTTCTGCTTACTAGTAGAAGAGCTCCATTTTCCTTTGCCCTTCTGACTAGCCAAGAAAGCTTGATCTGCAACATGCATAATGGACCTGTTCTGCCTGGACTGATCTTCCTGCAACAGAACAGAGACTAATTCCTCAAATGACAAGGCATTCGGATTGCCTTTCATCATCAACCGAAGAGTAGAGGCAAAACTCTGATATGAATCAGGAAGACCATTCAGAACGGTCTGCACAAGTGAGCTATCTGGTATAACCTCATCAGCAAGAAATCAATTATTCCTTCAAGTCTTTGATCTTTGTAAGAAAACTGTCCATAGAATCACCTTCATTCATGTGCTCACTCTCCAACTGTTTTCGGAGGTAAGCAACACGAGCCTCATTCCTAGCCTGGTACAAAGTGGTAAGTGTATCCCAAGCATCCTTTGCTGTTCTGCAAGAGCGAATGTAAGGAATAATGGCACGTTTGACAGACAAAGCTATGAATGCATGTGCCTGGGCATCTCTGCCATCCCAACAAATCTACTCTGCAGTAGGTGCAACAGAAACAGCAGCACGAACAGGAATCTGCGGAATATCATCTTCGACACCATCTTCATCAGCTCCAACACCTGTATTTGTAGTACCTGTCGTTACAGGTGTAACAGGACATCTTTCAACACCCTGCACAATGTTCCACAATCCTTTTGCAACCAGTACATGTCGCATCATATAAGCCCATAATGGGTAGTTGGTACCATCCAACTTATCCTCAACAGCCAACATACGGAATACATCACTGCTTTCAGCCATGGCCGGTGACTAAAGTACCTTGATGCAAAAAATTGACTCTATCTCAAAAAGTTGAACGGAACTGCCCAGACAAGTTCTGCTAGACTTGTAGCAGACTTTGAGACGCTTAAACTGGCGAACAGAAACGGGTATATACCTTTGGCACAAAAGGATGAAATAGCCTGCACAAGCACTGCGATAGTGCGTTCGGAGGCCGAAACGAGCTCAGATTGCAAATCTGAGACTGCAAATCTGAGACTACAAATGGAGGAGTGTCAACGGCGCCCTAGAAGAAGCGACGACCTACTCTGATACCAATTGTTGGAGAACGTCTGCGGAAGCACGCGAACAACACAAGGAAGAAGAAGAAGCTTGGAGTACAAACACACAATACTGAATGTATTACTAGAGAATGTACAAAGATAAGTAGCCCATTAGGGCAATAGGCGTATATACAAGCTGGGGGAAAAAAACCTCCTAAAGAGGGAAAAAAGTGCCCCGGCGGTCCTAGAGTGTTCACACACATCACTACCTAAATATATCAACAATTAGCCCCGCTTTTTTAGGACATCTACAGAGTTTGACTAGTGGGTACTTCGATGCAATATTATCAAACTTGGCTGAATGGATTATCTTCAACATTTGTGAGCATGTAGAAAACTTCGAGATGCTTCCAACAAGCTATAGAACATTGAAAATGGTGACGGAATGACTGCGATATGAGCAATACAAAATGTTTGTTCTAAGTAGCTATGACAAAGAGACATAGATGAAAAGTATTGATCTATTGTATTAGAACACAATGTTGTACACGATCATTAACATGATAATCAATGCCTAATTATAATGAGTAGTGTAGGCCATGATGTGAGCCTCACTCTCTTACAAGTAATCAGCAAGAAGTTGGGAAAGGTGATCTATATGCCACACGTTTTTCAAGCCATCTTTTATAGGTGAGTTATTTGAATTTGAATTCATTGGCTCACTAAAAGTGATCCTCTAATCTAGGAGATATTCTCCCAAGTAGAGTTGTGACTTTTCCAACTAAAAACTCCTATGAGTTTAGTGGTGGTTACAAATATTCTTTCAAGTCAAAATGACTTTTACAAATGGTAAAGGATAAATGCTTCCTAGGAATGGTTTCCATGGAGCTTCAATAAACTCTAGCCAAATGTGTAGGCTTGGTATTTGCACCAACAATAGGTCCATCTAGAACCAATTACCTCCATGGACTCCTTCTTTGGCACTAGCTCCCAAGTAGCATTATCCTTGAGTGCTTCAATTTCTTCATCCATAGCTTCCTTCCATTCTATCTTGGTGTTTGCCTCTTCATATGATGATGGCTCTTCAAGTGACAAATCTTTTGCAAGATAAAGAGAGTGCTTAGTAACTAAAGAAGTGTCATACCCATATCTGATTGGCTTCTTACTCTCCCTTTGTGATCTTCTGATTGCTTGGTTGGATGATTCACGTATATCCTCCAACTTCTTCATCTTGACTTTGCCTTTGGATTTCCATGCCTTGAAATCCTCTAGGTTGATGATGTCTTCATCATCTCATTTGATGTCTTCAATCTCGTTTGGTGCCTCCTTGGTGAGGCTTGGAAATTCCTCTTCCAAGTCATAAGGTAGCTTTACTTTCCCGCATTCACTTTCAAACCAAGAATCAACATCTCTACTAACCATAAATCCTTTGTTGGAAGGATTGTAAAACCTGTATCCTTTTTGATTCAAGTCATACCCTATGAAGATGCACTTCTCTACCTTAGGGTCTAGCTTACCTCTGATTGGAGAAGGGATATGCACATAAGAAACACATCCAAAGATCCTACAATGATCAAGTGAAGGTCTTCTACCATGCCATGCTTCATATGGGGTCATCCCATCAAGACATTTTGATGGCAACCTGTTAACAAGATAAGTAGCAGTGGATACACTTTCCTCCCATAAATAATTAGATTGTTTTTTCTCATTTAGCATTGACCTAGTTGTTTCAACAATTAGTCTATTTCTCCTATCTGCCACCCCATTTTGATCAGGGGTATAGCTTGTTGTAATTTCTCTGTTGATTCCTCTATCCTGCAGTGTTCTTCCTGTTTGGTTTTTTAACAAGTGCAAGATGCTTCTTAAAGCAACTGAATCCTTCATCTTTGTGCTTCTTAAAATATAAGATAGTCCACCTACTGAAGTCATCAATGAAAGATACATAATACCTTGATCCAGAAATTGAGGGATCCTTCCTTGGTCCCCATACATCTGTATGGACAAGCTCTAGGTAATCCTCATGCATGTAGCCTTTCTTTGAGAAGGGTAACCTGTGAGACTTTCCAAACTGACAAGCACCACATTTATAGATCATGTGTTGCTTGGATACATTGGGTATCCCAAGCACACATTGATCTCTAAAAATTTTCTTTAAGGTTCTCTCACCAATGTGTCCTAATCTCTTATGCCAAATTTCAAGTTCAGACAATGTTTGGTCTTTGTAACTATAGAGTGCAATATTCCTTGTATCTTCAAGTTCAAAAGTAAATAATCTACCTGTCTTTTCTCCTTTGGCAATTCTCTTGAATCCATGTTGGGGATCCTCCACAAATCCTCCATATTTCTTGAACGTGACTTGCAAACCCTTTTCCACAATCTGTCCAACACTCATTAAGTTCTTGGTAATTTTAGGTACATATAGAACTCTGCTCAACAGATTTCTATTGCCATCAGAGGTTTTATCATTTCTTACCTTGATCACTAAGTGCTTGGTGTCATCACTTGTTTGTACCTGATGCTTTCCCTTAGGTTCCTCAAGGTCATAAGGAGGAGATACATTGCCTGCCACATGGTTTGAGCATCCTTAGTCAATGTAGAAAAGATGGTCATCATTCACACCTTGCTTTGAAGTCATATTCATAATCATCTTTGTTGATGAAGAAATTTTTTAAGGCAATGTAAGATAGGTCTCTAGTGTTAGAAATATAGACCTCTACCAAGATCCGCTATGTGAAACCAACGTTGAAATCAAAAAGTGGCACCATCTATAGTTTTTGCTGAAGTTCCAACAACCATTTCCATGAGTATTTTAGTTTTATCTTGTAACTAGCTTGATGCAGAAAAGTTAGTACTTTTTGTGGATTAATTTGAATTCAAATCTACACCAAAATATTTCCATCAGTGCGCATGTAAAATGCCAAATGGTTGCCATATACTTTTGTATTTATTCTTTAAGAAAACATATAGTGGCCTACATTTGTAAAACATAGGAAATTTATGGTCATCTCTCTATGTACTATGCAGTTTCTTTGTATTTCCTATAGATATGTGTAGAGCACTATGGATGTCCCCTAGACCTCTGGTTTGCACTTTGAGAACATCATTGCAGAGCTCTCATGAAGGGAAATCCCATTCTGGTGCATCACATCAGATCACTTCACGAGTATCATAGTAGATCATAGCAAAATCTTTTCATTGTTGTGTGAGTAGAGTGAGCTTGACAGGTTCTAGACACTTTGTGGATTGTAGTCGCTTTCTCCAAGGGAGTGACCAAGGTAGCCACTAAAGCATAAACCTTGGCATACCTTGTCATTGGAGTCACCAAAGTCATTCTTGATATCATTTGATGCATGCAAGGAAGACATTCAACAATCAAAGAAGAGAACATAATAGCATTTCTGAGGAGTCCCCAATTCTAGTGTTCCCTCTAAGGCAAGCCTAACTGATAAGTTTCCTTACCACTAAGCCCTAGTTACTTAGTGATTGTAGTGGTGAAAAAACTTCATGTTAATATTATTTTGGGGCTTCCTACAAGAGAGGAGCATGAAAGACTTAATTCATGGTGTGCCAAAGATGCATTAGCAAGGTCATACTTACTTAACTCAATCTCTGATTTTCTTCTTCCACACATTAGGACCCGTAAGACATCCCAAGAGACTTAGGAAACATTACATTTTTCTTCCAACACAAGGGCTAGGAAGAACCAATTGTGGATTGACTTCACCACTCAAAGAAAGCAACCCAAGCAAGGCATCTCAGAGTATGTGACCAAAGTCAAGGATGTGGCTGACCAATTGGCAAGCACAGGAGAGGAGATTGAAGAGGAGCAAATTGTTAGACAAGTGATCAATGACATTAAGGTAGATGACAAATGGGAGAGCTTCACAACTGCCATGGACTTGTACATGGACATGCAGATTCCATATCTTACCACACTCATGGGGAAACTCTTTACCCATGAAGCCAAGCTCAACAAGAATGGAGGTTCATCAAGAGGTAATAGCTCTTCTGCCCTATACACAGATAAAGGCAAGACTAAAGAGAAACGGAAAAGCAAGAAGATTAAGGATGAAGGTACAACCTCTCAAGCCAACTATGCAGGGAGAGGTAGAAACTCAAGAGGTAGGGGCAGATGAGGTAAGCAAGGTAGGGGGAGACCATATAACTCTTCATCCTGTAATATTTGTGGCTTGTCAAATCACACTATAGATGAGTGTTACAAGAACTTCAAGAATCAGAGAGGTAGAGGTTTCCAAAGAGGTGGATATACACAATCAAGAGGAAGATTCAACCATCATCAAGGCTATAATAACAACTACAAAAGCAACTACAAAAACAACTACCAAGAAGGCTACAAGTCAAGGAAAGACTACAACAATTATACAGAGGAACAAGAGGATTCCCTTAAATTAACATACATGAACAAGCTCAATCATCGTGTAGAAGTATAGAGTTAATATAGAATACCAAAAAAGAGAAGCATAAAATTTCTTTTGAGGAGAATAAAAAAATTAGGAAGAAGTTATTGGGTGATGCCAAGGAAAATTACATAAAAACACAAGTATACAATTACGCCACATCTAAGCCTACAATATAAGAGGTGGAAATAGAAATACTCTCCATTTTCCTTATAGATGGGGAGGGTCTTTAGTAACTTCATGGTATTTCCTAGTCATATCTGTTAGGCCTCAATGATTCTATAGAATTTTATCTAAAATCCTAGATGTCCTACTATATAGAATCGTTAGATTTCATGAAAACAAATGTCCAATTAGGTTTGGAGCAAAGTTTTGCTTTATGATAATTAAGGAACAAAAGTTTGATTTTGGTCAGTTATTTCTAAGTTGAGTATGTTTGATAGAGAAAAGAGGGTGTTCTATCTTACACAATGCCCTCATTTGATGAGCAAAGAAAATTTTTTGTATAGCATGAGAGTTTTATTACAAGTATTCGAGAAAAGGAAGGATCCAGAAGAGACGATGCAAAGAGATCCACAAAGGGGAGAGCACATTTTTCTTTTTAGTAATCCTTGAATTCATGTAGACGAAGACTCGTTCACCATTATGTTTTGGGCAGAAGAGAAAATACTTAGTTGAACAAATACAAAGATATTGACTAACTAAGTGTCCCTTCAAGATTCTCAATATAAAGTTCTTTGGAACATGTACACAAAAGAAATTGCTCTACGTAGAAATTGTACGAACGTTGACGGCATCTGTAATTTTGTTTGTTTGCTTCGACAATCTTCTTTTGGCTCTCCTTACTTCAAATCTTTATCTTCAACTTCTGGTTCCTCTTTGCTCTCTATCACCTTCGTATTTTCTCCAAACGACTTATGTTGGCTTCGTCTTGGCTAAAAATCTTTGTCTTCAAATCTTTGCTCTTCTTTGCTTCTCTTTAGCTTCATCTTCTCTTCAAAAAACTCTTCTTGTTCCTCTTCTACATAGTGGGCTGCTAAAAATTGCATTTCCTCTTTGTCTTCTCGATAGGTTGACTCCCTTGCGTCCTTGGGCTCTTCTCTATCAACGGTGGCTCTCTTCATAGATGGCTACCCGGTCCTTCTCTTTTGAGCTCTCTAGCTCCCTTCCTCTTCTGAAATTCTTTGATAAACCATGGGCTGAATTTTTCAGTATTCCAAACACATAAAGATTACCTTTACTTTGTCGTCTTTCATCATTGACTCTTTGTGAGTCTCCCTCTTGATGTGAGGGCCTATCCTCTACATACTCGTAGAATCCTTCTTCAAGCTTCTCCATTGAATTGAATGTCTTCAATGACATCTTGTCCTTCTTCTCCTAGTCTTCAAAACTCCTTGCTCTTTGACAAGCATGACCAAACCTTTACTTTATGGCTGCACTTTGACTTCCTTTGTTTCTCACAAAGGATTACTTGCCTCCTTTGTCTTTGACTTAGGTGCCTTTGTCTTTGATGATGGTGAATATGCCTCCCACAAGCGTCCTACTTCTCCAAGCTTCAAGGGATGAGGTTCCCAATTACCTTCCCTTTTCCTCTTGAGGGCACTCAGTCTTTATACCTGAAAATAAGAACACTTTTTCCAACCAACCATCAACAAGAAAATACCTTTGTCTCTTCAAGGGACCTTCTTGCTTCCAAAATGAAAGCATCTTGGCTTTTTCTATTGGTTCAAGCCTAACCACACCTTTTTATGGTTCAAGCATAACCTCTCACAAATGATCTTGCAAGCTTTCAAAACACCAACAAGAGATACATACAATAAATATACCTGTTACAAATAGGCAGCTCTTCTTGGAAGTCTTCAACTTCCTTGCTTGTCCACATCTTTCTAAGACCTTAGTCTTCCAATGTCCCACTCAAGTGAATTAGCAAATATTTATGTCTTCCAAAGTGACTAGCAAATGCACATGCACTTAATCGTGCTCTTACAAATTACCGAAAGCAATCACTTTTACCTTTGGGGGGTTCCAACGCAATGACTGATAGCTTCTCTTCTCCTTGAGTCTTCATTTTGATCTCCAACACCTCTTGATGCTTTGTCTAATACCTTTGTTCCTGTTTATGTCAAAAAAGACACACCACAATTCTTCTTGCAAACAACTCACCCTTCTATACAAACATAACTCATAAGCATACAAGTTTGAGAATCAAACCTTAAATGCAAATACCAAGACTATCATATAACCCTCAAGTACTCTTCTTTTAACCTTACAAACTTGTTTGAGACCTCAAATCATGTATGAGGCTCTGATACCACTAATAGACCAAAAACAAGCTCTCACACCACTGATGGAACAAACAAGGGTGTGTTGATGTGGAAGAGTAAATAAGCTCACAACCTCACAAGGATCTTTGAATATTGAATTTTGATCATGAAGTACTCATTCACTTAACCACATTACCATACATTTACTCTTGCACACATTTAGTACATAAGCATTCACAAATTCTTCTTCATGTAATCCATCCAAAGAGGCAAGTTGGGCATCCTCGAACATATACCAAAATAGCATATATAAACCAACTTAACATTGTGGCATCATGTATATACTCTAGACTATCATATCCAGGTTAGAGATTTCCAATATCAACAATGAACCATGAGCAATACCTTCTACAAGTTGACAACTTTTGCTTTGTGCAAATTTCAGATCTATCCAAGATTACAAGCCTCCAACTTTGACTACTTATACAAGTTGGACCAGTTATGCTATTGAGATGATTCCACTTCACCTTAGAAGAATATGACCTAGAATATCAAAAGATAATCATAACATTTACATAAGAATTTTTCATGAGTTATAAAAGCTTTTCCAAAGTAGCCCTCTGGAACAATTGAATTTTAGACATGTCCCAAAGTTATAAACCTCCAACTTCGATCATCAATAAAACTTGCATCAATTACAATATTGTAAAATTTTCACTTTGTCTTAGAAGTACATGCCCTAGAATATCAAAACATACTCATAGCATTTACATAAGCATTGTACATTAGTTATAAATGCTTGTCCAAAGAAGGCCTCTAGAATAGTTGAATTTTAGACCTGTCCAACAGTTACAAACCTCAAACTTTTATCATCAATAAAACTTGCATCAATGATATTGAAAAAATTTTAGTTGCCTTAGAAGTATATGCCCTGGACTATCAAACTGGATAAAATGCAAATACAAATCTTGTATCAGTTATAAAGACCTGTCCAAAATGGATCTCTGCAATGTTCTGACAAGTTATCAGTTGCTTCAACAATCTTCCTGCATTTCAACAAATCATCTTATTATCCAATCACGCATAATACAAACTTCTTCATACACCATCACTCAATGCTTGAGATGTTTATAAGCATCCATGATGCTTCACACGAAGGCAAGAACCTCAATCTAGTCTCACATATGAGATGCGATATGACTCAAGTGACTTGCTTATTCAAGCACAACTCCAAAACTCCTTTGCACATAGGTGTGTGTGCTCACTTAGCACTCAAAAAACACATCTAAGATTACATAACCAAGTTCACAAGACTAGAATACAATGCACTCGCATATATAGAATCATATGCACTTTCCCATAGAGCAGCCCATAAATAAATGCATATATTTGAGAATCACAAATCAATATTCTCTAACATTTATACATATTCACATGACATATAAGAGTAGTAGATGCTTGTACACACATTCAAACGTACACATAAACTGGAAATAGTTCACTACTAACAATGAGAGAGAGATAGAGTAGAAAACAAGCATAAGGTTAATGATCAATCTCTACAATGAACATATGAGTTCTAACACTTATCACATCAATGAGGAGGACAATGTGAAGACTCCTATTGCTGAGAGGAGCTCAAAGAAGTAGTGGACTGCTCTTCTCTTTATATAGATGATGAGCATTGGCTATTGAGTGGGTTGAAGAGGTAGAGTTAGTGAGAGAGAGAGAGAATCTCTCAATCGAGGTGAGTAGATTGGTCATTTTCCTCAGATAGAATCACTCAAAAAAGTAGGCGCTTCAGTTTGGTAACTGATTCTCCTTCATTTCCTTCAAAAATGCATGTGCAAGCATATAGATGGCCTTACAATTTCTTTTATGTAGCTTTTAGCTTTGTTTTATAAGACTAAGGCTCAAATATAAGATATGCTCATAATTTAAATGAAATAAGAGGTAGTTCTCATGCTCTACATAAGAGAGAACTGAAACTAAGTGAAAATAGATGGGGGGAAAAAACCTCGTGAAGAGGGAAAAAAGTGCCCTAGCAGTCCTAGAGTGTTAACACACATCACTACCTAAATATACCAACAAATCCCCCCTAGGAGTGATGCAGTGAACAAGGAGATAGCACTCATGTATAAGGAAGTGCCAAGCTATGTGGAATCAATCCACAAAAGGAAGTAAGTCCAAAGCTTTGAAGAAAGCTTCAAACTTCTCCCTAGGTAGAACCTTCATAAAAAGGTATGCAATGTTCTCCTGTGTGGGCACATATGCCAAGCGGATATCCCCAATAGAGAACCTCTCCTTGACATAATGATAATGCACCTCAATGTGCTTAGTGCGAGCATGGAACAGAGGGTTCCTCGCAACTGCCAATGCGCTTTTACTATCAATGAAGATGGTGGTGGTAGAAGACTGACCAACACCCAAATCATCCATAAGGCATCTGAGCCACACACACTCAACAGTCGCTGTGAAAGCTGCCCTATACTGAGCCTCACAATTGGAAGTGGCCATAGTAGGCTGCTTCTTGCCCAACCAAGATATAAATGAGCTACCAAGCATGAAGCAAAAGTCAATGGTGGACACACGAGTGTCATAGAAACTAGCCCAATCACTATTAGAAAAATCATGCAAATCTCATGGTAATGATCCCCCCTTGGGATAAAACAATCCAAGTAGCCAAGTACCACTCAAGTAGCAAAAGATGCGCTTAACCTCCTGCCAATGCTTGACACCTAGGAAATGCATAAACCTACTCATCTATGAGATAGCAAACTGAATATCTCGCTGAGTAATGCATAAGTAAATCAAGCATCCAATAGCCTGCTGATAGAGAACAACATCAAATGCATCTTCAGCATCATGAAGACTCAATTGTAAACCCTCTCCATAGGAGTGGCAATAGGCTTACAGTCTTCAAGCCCAAAACACTGCAATAATATGTCAATATATTTCGTTTGTCACAATGCCATTCCACCATCAACTTGCATAAATGGAATGCCCAAATAGTGATGTAAATGCCCCAAATTAGACATCTCAAATGAGGCATGCAAATCAGCCATAAAATAAGCAATATGCATGTCATGAGGACCAGAGTGAGGAGCATGTCATCAACATACACCACAATGATCAGAGGCACATCATAAGCACGCTTAACATATAAGGTGCCTTCAATTGGATTGTTCTCAAAACCATGCGCAATTAGATAGGCATGTATCTCTTCATACCAAGTAGGTGGTGCTTGCTTTAAACCATATAATGCCTTCTTTAACCTGCACACCTGGTTTTCATGCCCTTTCTGCACAAAGCCACGGGGTTGAAAAACATACACTTCTTCAAGCAAGTCACCATTCTGAAATGTCGTTTTAATGTCCAACTAATGTGCATTCCAAGCATGATGAGTTGCAAGTGCACAAATGCTACGAACAGTAGTCATTCGGCAAGTAGACTATAGGAGTAAAGGTTTCATCAAAATAAATGCCTCTTTCCTGTGCATAACCCTTTGCAACAAGCCTAGCCTTATACCTATCAAGTGTTCTATCAAGTTTACGCTTTAGCTTGTATAGCCAATTTGTGCCAATGGCCTTCTTGCCAGGAACCAAGTCACATAAAGACCAGGTACCATTCTTCATTATAGCATCATATTCAGATTGCATAGCAACCATCCAATTTTTTGAATTTTATGCTTCTTCAAATGAAACAGGCTCATTCTCATCACAGAGACTAGATACAGCCATAGCATAGCAATCTGATGCAAAAGAGGCACTATAAGAGCTTGCTCAATATCAGCTCTCTCATCAATAAGTGCATCATGTAAATCTTCATTAAAAAAAATGGAATGATCTGCATCATCATAGAAACCTTAAAAGGCTGAGAAGTTGCCTCATTACGACCAGCACTAGACTGTCTGCCTATAAAAAGAGGCAGCAAAGTATCATACATGTCTTTGGAGCTAATAGATGTCTCCTTAGTACATGAAAGCAATGGTTGAATAGCATCTTCCACAAAAACAACATTACGGCTAATGAGAATGCATTTACTCTGTGGATGATACATAAGATAGCCTTTACTTTCTGAACTGTACCCAACAAAAATACATTTTACTTCTTTATCATCCAATTTTGTGCGATGTTGTTTAGGCAATAATGCATATGCCAAACAAGCAAAAACACGTTAATGAGCAATAGATGTCTTACGACCATGCCAAGCCTCATATGGAGTGATAGCATGTATCGCTTTAGTGGGACACTTGTTCAGTACATATGCTGCACACATAATAGCCTCAAGCCAAAAACTATGTGGTAAAGCCTGACTCTTAACCATACTCCTCACCATCTCCATGAGTGACTTTTTTTTTAGTTCTGCAACTCCATTCCCTTGAGGTGTAGAGTGTCTCAAGGTTGGGCAAAGAGGACACCATTTCAGATTTCTGCAGGCATAGCAAACTAGCAAAATTCAAATGACCAAAGCATGCATGCCAAAGCTTTGCATCTCACATAGCCTGAGAATCATGTACTGCACATGCCAAATCATTTATAGATCTTTCATAGTCTATAATCTTATACAACGCACAACATAAAATGCTAGAAGCAATAATGATGTCGCCATTTGACAAATCATGAACTATACATCTGTGATCAACAAATTTCACAACCAAGCCAATCTTGGCTAATGTAGAAACTGATAATAGATTTTTCTTGATCCTTGGCACAAACAAAGCATCTGACAAAGTGAAAGAGCTACCATCAGCAATAGTCAAAATGACCTTACCAACTCCCATAACAGGATCGGAGCAGTTGTTGGCACATGTAACACTATTCCCTGTAGGGGCAGGCTCGAGTGAAGAGAAGAAACTACACTACGAGGTAATATATTGTTTGGTCATCCCACTATCAAAGTACCAAACATCTGAGTCTAGTGCACACATGCACTGCTCATGAGAAGATGGGCAAAACTGCAAATAGTAGTAAACACCCATTCTTCTTCCAGTGCAAGATTAGCAGACTCTATTTTCGGTGTAAATGCCTCTACAACAACAATTCAAGCCTCTTTCTTCTTTGCCTCTTTACCAGTCAGTTTTGAAGACCTCTTGATGACATGATGATTTGTTTTACACTATTTGCAAAACAATTTCTGCTTTTCTAATTTCTTCTCATCTTTGTCTTCCTTCTTCGAATGTGCAGCATTTGTAGATTTCTGCTTACTAGTAGAAGACCTTCATTTACCTTTGCCCTTCTGACTAGCCAGGAAAGCTTGATCTACAACACGCATGATGGACCTGTTCTACCTGGATTGATCTTCCTGCAACCAAACAAAAACTAACTCCTCAAATGACAAGGCATTTGGATTGCCTTTCATCATCAAACGAAGAGTAAAGGCAAAAATCTGATATGAATCAAGAAGACCATTCAGAATGGTCTGCACAAGTGAGCTATCCGATATAACCTCATCAGTAGAAATCAACTATTCTTATAAATCCTTGATCTTTGTGAGAAAACTATGCATAGAATCACTTTCATTCATGTGGCCACTCTCCAATTGTTTTCAAAGGTAAGCAACACGAGCCTTATTCCTAGCCTGGTACAATGTGGTAAGTGTATCCCAAGCATCCTTAGCTATTTTGCAAGCATGAATGTGAGAAATAATGGCATGTTTGACAAACAAAGGTATCAATGCATGTGCCCCAACATCTCTGCCATCCCAACAAATTTTCTCTATAGTAGGTGCAATAGAAATAGTAGCATGGACATGAATCTGCTGAATACCATCATCTTTGACACCATCTCCATCAACTCCAGCACTTGTGCTTGTAGTACCTATATTCATAGGTGTCACAGGACGTCTTTCAACACCTTGCAGAATATTCCACAGTCCTTTTGCAACCAATACATGTTGCATCATAGAAGCCCATAACGGGTAGTTGGTACCATCCAACTTATCCTCAATAGCCAACATACAAAATACATCACTGCTTTCAGCCATGGCGGATGACTAAAATACCTTGATGCAAAAAACTGATTGTATCGCAAAAAGTTCAACAGAACTACCTAGACAAATTCTGCTAAACCTATAGTAGACTTTGAGATGCTTATACTGGAGGACCGAAACTGGTATATATCTTTGGCACAAAAAGACAAAACAGCCTCCACAAGCATTGTGATAGTGCATTCGAAGGCTCAAACGAGCTCAGATCGCAATTTTGACACCACATAGAAAAGCTATTTTGATCTCTAAAACACATGAGTATGCTCATTAAATTTTGTGCAATTCTAAGACTACAACTGGAGAGGTGTAGACAATGCCCTAGATGAAGCGACGACCTACTCTGATACCAATTGTTGGAGTTAGAGGTTTGCAGAAGCATGCGAACAACACTTCACACCAAGAAACTTGAAGATGGTTACAATATGAAAGCTTCTTGTCCATAAATCTTGTGGCACTTTCAGACTTGTGGTAGTACCAGGTGACATATTAATGAAATGAACTACAATCAACAGTACCTCAACCCAAAAGCCTTCTGAAAGTTTTTCATGAGGCAACATCTAATATAGTTCTATTCATCCTTTTAGATATTCCATTCTATATTGGGGTACAAGTAGATGTAAAACCATTATGAGTTCTTCTAGACTAACCAAAAAGTTTGAGGTCATGTGAGGTATACTCACTTCTGTTATCTGAACATAAAACCTTGAATTTAGTTCCTTTTCTAGTCTGAACTCAAGTGTGAAGGTAGAGAATATCTTATTCTTTGATTTCATAGGATATACCCATTTTTTTGTAGCATCAACTGTCAAAGTGAGAAAATAAATAGAACCACCTAACAATCTTTTGAGCATAGGAGCTTATACATCTATATAAACAAGATCTAAAGGCTGATTTGAAGAGTCAATGTGCATTTTATGTACATTGCTAGTTTGCTTTCCATATTGACAATGATCACAAAATAAAAAATTAGAGAAAGATTACACATGTAAGTAGCCAGAATGAGAAAGATTTTCCATTCTACTAGGAGATGCTAATTTTCTTCCTTTTGAAATGACCAAATTGTCCTTTGATATGCAAAAGGATTGATCATAGAAAGCTACTTTTCAACCAAGATCATCGAGTTAACCAATTGAAATCTGACTACATGACAACTGAGGGACATGGCATACATTATGCATAGAAAGTTTGAACCATCGTTTCAGAGCACAACCATATCTTGAATCCCAACAACTTCACACTAGTAAGAATCACCAAGTCTAATGATACTAAGAGACTTTGTTGTAGAATTAGAGAAACACATGAAAAGAAGCACTAGAATCCAACAAACACATATGGGAAAGAGAACCAACCATAATAGCCTCACTAGGCATAGTATTATTATATTTCAATACATCATCATCATCAAAACTAGCATTGACTATCTTCAGACGTTCTCCATTATATTTAGCATCCATTGATGCATAGGATTCTTTCTCATATGTCCTTTCTTATGAAAATAATGGCACTCAATATCACTCTTTCTTGATTTACTTCCATTGATCATTCTTTTCCTTTGTTCTTGCTCTTGTCACATTGCTGACTCTTTCCTTGGTAAGAATCACAAACAGTACATGCATCCCCACTATGATTTCCGACCATATACTTTCTACATATCTCTTGACTCAAGTATGCTCCACGTATATCATAGTAGTCCACTTAATCACCAGATGCATTATTGTTGATAGTTGTGCAAAATGTATTCCATCATGATGGAAAGATCTTTGTTACTGAGAAAATCATTAGTCACATTTAGATGAGTAGAAACACATCTATGTCATTCATGTGAAGGTCATATAACTTTCTCATCGGATACATTGTAATTTGTGCTGTTTTATTTTCATAAGTGTTGCATAAAGTCTTCCAAAGTTCCTCTACACTTTCACAATCCAATACTATAAAGTAAACATTATCTGCAAGGTGTACTCAAATGGTAGACATAACTATTTCATCCAACTCATCCCTGTCATCATCATCCATATCAGTAGGATTCTTTGAGATTCCATTTATTGGCTTTCATTGCCACATCTAGATCAACACATCTTTAATCTAATCCTTCCATACAACAAAGTCTATATGAATAGTGGCACTAGAACCTCATCCACCGGACATTTCTGAAATCTCTGATGCCATGATAATAGAGAACTCAGTAGAATGATAATGAAAATAGAAAATTCATAACACCATTAAGGCTAAAAAAAGATCTAGTCAAATATCAAATTCAAGGATATGTTTAGTAGATTCTCCCTGAATAAATGGATCGATGATGAGGAGAAATGAACAACCAAAGAGATTATGTGAGAATGTACGTGCTCACAACAATGTGTATGAAGGAGTGAAGTCAATCACTATGTAGTTGAAAGTCACAAATCTTGAAAACGTTTTCTATGTTCTCCTCTACAAAATTACAATATGAGCAATGTAGAAGACTCATAAAATTTTGAGTACTAACATGTAAACCTACATAGTGAATCACTGAATCTCGTTCAATAAAACTAGTAAGAAGACTCGAGGGCTGAAAATTCAATGATAAAGTTGAATGTAAACTACCAACCAGACACAATCTCAAGTTCCTATGGTGCAAAAATTTAATATTTGGATCAATCTTTTCACTTGTGTAGTCAAAACATTACCCCAAAACTACAAAATCAACTTCCATTTTTCCATAATTTTGCACCCAAAGAAACTCTAAAGAATTTGATGCAAAGATCCCAAGAAGACACTTTGAAGGCTCCAAAATAATAATAATATGAAGCATCTTCACTACTACAATCACCAAGTAACTAGGGATTAGTGGTAGGGAAACCTACTAGTTAAGCCAACCTTAGAGGGAACACTAGAATGGGGTACCTTTTGAGAATTGCTAGTACTTTGTCTTCTTCCATTGTTGAAATCCTTCCTTGCATGTAAGAAATAACATCCACAAAGACTCCGATGATTTGAGTGACAAGGTAGGCAAAGGTCTGTGCTTTAAAGGGCACCTTGGTCACTCCCTTCGAGGAAGCCACTACAATCCATGAAGTGTTGAGAATCCATCAAGCTCACTTTGCTCCTAGAACAATGAAAACATTTAAATATGATCTCCTATGATACTAATGAAGTGATACAATGGAAATGCAGCATGATAAGGTTTCCCTTCATGAGAGCTTTTCAATAATGTTCTCAAAGTGTAAACCAGATTTCTAGGGGACATGGATAGTGCTCTGTACATACCTATAAAAAATACATAGAAACTACATATTACATAGAGACATGACCACAAATTTCCTATGTTTTACAAATGCATTTAAACTTACAATTTGTCTTTGGCTAGGCCTATATATATATATATATATATATATATATATATATATATATATATATATATATATATATATATATATATATATATATATATATATGTGTGTGTGTGTGTGTGTGTGTGTGTGTGTGTTAAAGAATATATACAAAAGTATCTAGCAACCATTTGGCATTTTACTTGGACACTCATGGAAATACTTTGGTTTCGATTTGATTTGAAATAAATCCTTCAAAAGTTTTGACCTTTCTAGATCAATGTAGTTACGAGATACAACTAAAATACTCATGGAAATGGTTGTTGAAACTTCAACAAAAATTGTCGATGGTGCCACGTTTTGACTTTAACATTGGTTCACATAGTTAAGCTTGCTAGAGGTCTATATTTCTAACGCTAAAAACATATCTTACATTGCCTTAAACATTTTCTTCATCAACAAAACACACACCAATGAGCTCGATAATCTTATAGAAGTATGGAGTTAATATGGAATACCCATAAATAGAAGCACAAAATTTCATTTGGGGAGAATAAAAAAATTAGGAAGAACTTATTGGATGATGCCCAAGGCAAATCATGTGTGTATATGTGTGTATGTATGCATGCATGTGTGTATGTATGTATGCATATATATGCATGTGTGTATATGTGTGTATGTATGCATATGTGTGTGTATGTATGTATGTGAGTGTGTATGTATGCATGTGTGTACATGTGTGTGTGTGTATGTATGCATGCATGTGTGTATATGTGTGTATGTATGTATGCATATGTATGTGTATGCATGTGTGTATATGTGTGTGTGTATCTATGCATTTGTGTACATGTGTGTGTATGTATGCATGTGTGTACATGTCTGTGTGTATGTATGCATGTATGTATATGTGTATGTGTGTGTATGTATGCATGTGTAACATACACATATTAACACACATAAACTCACATGCATACATACATACACATACACATATACACACATACATACAATCACATACATACATACACATGCATACACACATGTACACATACACAGATCTTTCAATATCATATATAGACCTTGTAGGCTTGTGGTTAGTGCAATAAAAACCAATAGGTACTTTTGAACATCAACAAGAACAAGTTGATGCAAAAGAGATAACTTGCACCTTAACTATCTCACATAAACCTTCTAAAATTGGATGGAATTTATGACTTCAAACACTCATAGCAATCAACACATTTACAATTGGAAAAAAGTCCTCCTAAAAGACTGTTGTACATTCATGGAAGAATTAGATTAAAGATGTGTTGATCCAGAAAAGGCAATGGAAGTCAATAAATCGAATCTCAAAGAAGCCTACTGATATGGATGATGATGATGGGGATGAGTGGATGAAATGGTTATGTCTACTATTTGAGTACACCTAGCAGATAATGTCTACTTTAAAGTACTCGATTGTGAAAGTGCATAAGAACATTTGAAGAAGTTATGTATCACTTATGAAAAAAACGGCATTAATTAAAGTGTATGTGATGAGAAAGTTATATGGCCTTCACATGAATGACACAAATGTGTTTCTACTCATTTAAATGTGTTTGATGAGATATTTTATCACTTACAAGCACCTTTATACCATCATGGAATACATTTTGCATAGCTATGAACAATAGTGCATCTTGTGATTAACTGGTCTATGATGATATATATCCAACAAAACGCCATATGTAAGATATCTATAAGCAGGGAAAACAATTTGTAAGTTTTAAGGAAAGCTTTTTCCATCTATTTGCTCTCTTGGAAGATTGGGGGCATGTATTCAACCCCTATGGGATGTGACATACTAATCCTAAGACAGTCATGTGCATGTCTCCATGTTTAGTTCTCCCCCCCATATACACATATACATATGCACATACATTCATGTGCATATATACATAGATACGTACATATACATGCATATAGACATACTTACACATATAGATATATACATACATGTGCATATAAACATTTTATATACACATAAGCACACATAAATATGAATGAATTATATAATTAAAGTACTAAAACACATGCTTAATATAAGGAATAATAACAATCAATAGAACAAAACTTTTTATTACTTAATACCATACACACAATTCAAAACATAACTGAAATGAACAATATATAGATAATATATATATATATATATATATATATATATATATATATATATATATATATATATATATATATATATATATATATATATATATATATATATATATATATATATATATATATATTAATGTAAATACATATCCAATGTGATAATCAAGAATCCTAATCATCATCATCATAATCATGATCATCATCATTATCATCAGCATCATGATCATCCTCATCCTCATCATCATAATCACGATCGTCCACATGATCTGATGTATCTGTGTGAGCACCCTATGACGATCGAGATTGTCCCTCCTATGTCTATCTCTCCACCTCATCCATATCTGCCTCTCCATAATACTCCTATATTACATGTAACAAACATAACAATTAAAACATCCATAAAAGTAAAATAATTATATAAAATTTAATAATAACAAAAAAGGCATCTAGTGATCTCGCATATACTCGCTCAAACACAGATATCCAAAATGTGTAGCATACTCGATCTCATGTTTTGTAGGATATCATCCATAATCCTTTCACTGCATTGAAACAAATAAAAAAGATTAGTTTCTTTCATTGTAACTAAAATTAAAAAAAAAACTCACAATAACACATATACTTACAAATGTAGCTACAAAACCATGATGGCCAATTTGGCTTAGGTGTGATGTTTGGCCCAACTCAACTCTCTTCTTTGCAATAGCTTGTTTATTTAAAGAAAAAGAAATACATAAATTAAAGGTTAAAAATTAATAAAATATATGAGAATTATAAATATAAACTATCAATTTGTATACCTTCTGCTAAGGAAATGACTCCTGAAGACGTAGCTATCTACGAAAAACTGCCACGTCTCAGGTGGTATGTTAGGTCACCTCTCATTTTTTTTCCACCATATAATATCTCCTGTTAGTTTAGTCTCAATAGAAAAAAAGAATCAAAATACATACACATATATACATACATATCATACACATACCCACATACACATATACATGCAAACATATACACATACATATATGCATACAGATACACATATACATACATATAACATAAACACACATATACATATCCACATATGTACATACGTACACACATACACATGCATGCATATACACTCATTCATACAAAATACATGCATTTATCCCACAATCATGTGCATTTGTGTATATGTGTGTATGTGTGTATGTGTAAATGTAAACATGTGTATATGTGTAAATATGTATGTGTGAATGTTTATGTATGTAAATAAATAGATTATTAATATCAAATACCATTATTTGTAGATTCCAATCAATCACATGGAGACCCTAAACTGTCTCCTAATCGTGCAAGGACTATATATTGTAAGTATATCAAACTTTTAATTTTAAATATTTTTGACAGATACATAACTGATATATTTTTTTGTTTCTTGTTATATTCAAATTCTGATCAATTAGAGGGCACTCCATCACCGTCTACTCATGCAACGACTTCACATGTGTCCTCTGACAAATTATGATGAATTTTACTATCAAGAGCATATTATATGTTCGTGTAACTCTTGCTATGGCACATAAAGAAGACCACGATTCGAATGTATTCAACATGAGGTAGAGTATGGTACTTTTGAGCATGCACCACCACCTGGTCAACGTGATAATGTTTGGGTATGTATTTTCTCTATAAATTAATGTCATTATTTTATTTAAAAACCATATACAAAATCATATTATTGTTGATAAACATGAATACTTGCTCGATGATGATGATCATGATAAAAATTCTGATAATGTTAATACACCTCGTACACTTCATGGACTTACTGTTCATCAATTAAAGTAGAGGTTTCTAGAAATCCTCTACCTCTTGGTTTAGAGACTGAAACGGCTAGAGATTATCCATTGACACCTTGTGATCGTTCTCTAGTACAAACATATGATAGAAGAAGATATGGAGGATGGAATAGAGGAACACTTCCTTTAGATGGAGAGGTTTTTAACTTTTGGGTTAATTGCTATATGATTGCTCCATCCACTATTACTCATGTTGGTCGTGGTCTCTTTATTGTAGAGGATTCATATGTGCCTCCAAACTCTGAAGTCCTCTTATGTCATTTTGTGGTCTATATATTTTGTGTTCACATGCAGAAAATAAAAGATTATATATTGATAGAAGACCTTACATGCATGGAAATATAGCAGGCTTAATAAATAGTAGTTGAGGGTTACATAATAGTTCAAGGACTAATTGCAAATTTGAGGAGCATGAAAATAGTCATGAATCACCATACATGAGTTGAGATGTATCACGATACATAGTTGTCAATGCTATTACTACATTACATGCTAGTGATGAATTATTAGTGAATTATGGATGGCGTAGATGTCCAAGAGCACCTTTTAGCTAGAAAGAGAATGAAAATTTTCTATCCATATTTAATAAATTATACTTTTAATTTTATGTTTAAAGTTTACTTTTCATTCATTTATGGAATACTAATGATTTTTCTTCATGTGTGTAGATTCCAATGTATGATGTTGATGATATTCCTCCACACCATTCACAATTGCCAGTAAGACCTCATTTATCAGAAGCTTCTATGAAGAGGCTATGCAAAAGTGATCCTATGCAATATACAAGGTTGAAATATCTATATTCATAAGAAGATAAAGTACAAGATTTGTGCGACAATGATGAAGATGATGGTATGGCTGATTTTATTGAGGATTGGTATCAAAATGACAGTGAGAGCATTGATATTTCTAAAAAATAAAAAATATCTTCGAGAGGAATGTCTAAAGCATGTATATGAAGGAAGTCGTTTGACAAAAATAAATGCGAGCTTACTTATTCTCAATCTTCTTTGGATGGAGTAATGTATCTGTTTTGGCACTATTAAGATATAATTTTCAATTTTCTATCTAATTATATATATACATGCATAAATACATACATATAAATACATGCATATATAGATTATACATGAATGCATATACACATATAAACATACACACACATACACATGTTATGAGAGTAAGGTCAAATTATACATACCTGTATCGAGTGAAGATGTTTTGTCCATCTAGCTTTTAGAATTGTCCACGCAACCTTTAGAATCTTCCTGACATATCTTTCTCCTATTCTAGTCGACCTAATACCGGTGCTGCTAACTCTTTCCAGAACTTTGCATACAAATATTAAATATCAGTTAGCTATGGAGGTATTAGTTCATTAATAATATGAGAGGATCAAATTTATCTTGAAGATTTTGAAGCATGGAAAAATAATTTTAAAGGATGGGCAGAAAGAAAGCGTCCATTCAATGCAGGTTTTTATTCTTACTTTAGCTAAGGTAAGAACAAGAACTTACATTGAATGTGAAGTATTTCTTTGGCAATGCACTGCAATGCACCACAATGCACTCTCCTTCTTGCAAGCTCCATGCCGATATCCTCAGAGTGAAAATCCTAGCTCCTACGGCTGCACATGGTACTCCGCACAAAGAGTGCAAAATACGCAGAAAACACAGTACACACGGAGCACGAAGATAGACTTCTTAGTTCTTGCAAATGCGGTCGAACTTACAATCTATGGCTGACCAGGCCACTATATGTTCTATTAAAGAACATATAAAAGGAAGTGTCAAATGGCCATTTGGCCTTTCACATGGACATTAACGGTAACAATCTCCCACTAAAGGCAAATATGGACAAAGTAACTATCGGAGAAAAATAAAGAATGATAAAGAATACCTGAGTGTAAGTATACAAACTATACCTCCCACTTGATGGGCATGTTACACAATATACAAGTGACTGTGTATGAATGAAGTAACCCCCATCAAGTGATAACAGTGTTGAAAGCCATCCTATGGTAGAGCTTTAGTCAAAGCATCTGGACCATTATCTCCAGTGTGAACCTTCTCAAAAATAATGCACTCGGTGGCTAGGCAATCTCTAGTGAAGTGATACCTCACCTCAATGTGCTTGGTCTTTGCATGATAGACTGGGGTCTTAGCCAAAGCAATGGCACTCTGACTATCACCGAGCAAACAAGGTACAATGTGAGGTAAACCCAAATCACAAGCAAGACGAGAAAGCCACAACGGTTTCTTACATGCCTCACTTGTTGTAACATACTCTGCTTCTCTGGTGGAAACAGATGTACATTCCTGAAGACGAGATCTCCAAGATATAGCGCCTCCAACAAAATGAAAAATGTACCCTGATGTAGACTTACGATTATCTACACAACTAGCATAGTCAGAATCTATGTAACCAATAATGGATGCTTTCCCTCTACCTAAGCATAGACACTTGTCCTTAGTGCCACTCAGATATCTTAAAATCATCTTGATTGTTTCCCAATGTTTCTAGGCAGGATTAAACATATATCTGCTCACAACTCCCACTCCAAATGCAATGTATGGCTTCATAGCTACCATAGCATACATGAAACTACCAACAGCAGGCTGATAGGGAATTTTGTTCATGAATTCCTTTTCCTCATCTGATTTGAGGCAATCATCCTTGATCATTTTCACATATGTGGGTAAAGGTGTACTCAATGCCTTTCCACCCTGCATATTGAACCTATGAAGTACTTTGGATATGTACTCACTTTGACACAAGTATATGCATCTTTCGCTCCTATCATGAGTAATGCGCATACCAAGAATATGTTTCGCATCCCCCAAATCCTTCATATCAAATGTGTGACTCAACTTCTTTTTGAGAATTGACAAATCATAAGAGGACTTCCTAGCAATCAACATATCATCGACATAAAGTATGAAGCATATCAAGCTGCCATCTGAGCATCTCTTTGTATAGAGACGATGATCCTCGTTGCTTCAAGAATAGCCTTGAGACTTTATAAAAGCATAAAAATTTTGATACCATTGTCTAGAGGACTATTTAAGCTCTTCTCAAGCTTACAAACTAGAATTTCCTTGCCAGGAACTACATAACCCTCTCGTTGTTCCATATAGATCTCATGTGTAAGATCTCCATGCAAGAAAGCAATTTTCACATCCATTTAGACTAGCTCGGAATACATCACTGCTTTCAGCCATGGCCACTTTGGAAAACTAGTTAGGAAATATTGGTGCCGATACACGTGCATCAATATGAACCTCGATATGAGTGTCTGTATGAGCATCGGTATAAGAATCGGTAAATTACTTGAAACTACCGACGCTCATACCGATGCAGTGTTTTAAACAGGCCCGAGAGCAAAAATTCCACATTCATCGCATTTTGAAACTAGATATGTTACTATCGAATTTGCGCATGGGAGCAACATCTCCCTATTTTTCACTCTTTCTCTCTCTCTCTCTCTCTCTCTCTCTCTCTCTCTCTTTCTCTCTCTCTCTCTCCGTGCACCTCTCTATTTTTCTAGATTTGAAGTCTTGGTGAGTATATCGCACATACTGTAGCACTATTTTTTCTCTCTTTAAGTTTTTCCTTTCTAATATCCTCTCTCTTTAGTTTTGCAAGAGATTTTGGCATCAAGTCTTTGGAAATTTGACAAAGGACAAAGAGAGAGATGAAAGAAAAAGAGAGATCTAGAGAGAGAGATTTAGAGAGAGACAAAGAGAGATGAAAGAAAGAGAGACATCTAGAGAAACATAAAGGGAGAGAGAGAGACATATACATATACATACACACTCACATATGTATACACACACATGCATATGCATACACACATGCATATGCATACACACATGCATATGCATACAAACATACATGCATACACAAATGCATCTCTATACACAAATGCATATCCATACACAAATGCATATGCATACACAAATGCATATGCATACACAAATGCATATGCATACAAAAATAGACACATGCATACACAAATACACACATGCACATGCATACACACATGCACATGCATACACACATGCATATGAATACACACATGCATATGCATACACACATGCACATGCATATACATATACAAATGCATATGCATACACACATGCATATGCATACATACATGCATACACACATGCATATGCATATACATACACATGCATATGCATACACAAATGCATATGCATACACAAATGCATACACATACACAAATGCATATGCATACAACTACATATGCATATGCATACAAATACATATACATACACACATGCACAAATGCATATGGATATACATATACATACATGCATATGCATACACACATGCATATGCATACACACATACACAAATGTATACACATACACACATACACAAATGTATACACATACACACAATGTCATACATATACACACATACACAAATGCATATGCATACACAAATGCATATGCATACACAAATGCATATGCATACACAAATGCATATGCATACACAAATGTATATGCATACACAAATGCATAGCATTACACAAATGCATAGCATTACACAAATGCATATGCATACACAAATGCATATGCATACACACATGCATATACATACACAATGCATATGCATACACAAGGCATATGCATACACAAATGCATATGCATACACATGCATATACATACACATGCATATGCATATCCATACACAAATGCATATGCATACACACATGCATATGCATACACAAACGCATATGCATACACACATGCATATGCATACACACATGCATATGCATACACACATGCATATGCATACACACATGCATTTGCATACACAAATGCATATACATACACAAATGCATATGCATACACAAATGCATATGCATACACAAATGCATATGCATACACACATCCATGTACATACACATGCATACAAGACACTTTGCCCAAAAACATTTTTGCAGATATGGTCATCGGTATCAGCATCGGTACTCCCACCAATCTCGGTATAGGTGTTGGTAAACCCAATAGAGTGGTCGGTATGGGCGTCGGTATGGGCATCGAAAATATCGATGCTCATATTGACACCTATACCGAGGACTATACCAATGCTTATACCAATGCTTATACCGATGCCTATACCGACGCTATGTTTCAGACGCACATACCGTTTGCGACACGAACGTCGCGGACAAGTTGTGCCCGTTGATTTTCCTTGGTAACAGCCTCGGTATACCCTCGATATGTTGTAGTGCTGTGTTTGCATAGCCTCTTTGTAGCAAGGAGGCTCACCAACATGTGTTAGCATAACAAAATCTAAACCTGGAAGATATCTATCGGGTGGATGTGAGACACATGCAGAACGTCTCAATGGTTGCCGAATAGGAATATGTGCAGACTGATCTGAATGGAAATTCTCTTGAACATCCCTATGCGTAGCATCTTTATGCATGCTATCTGGAGGACTTGTATCCTCAAACACCACTCTTCTCACTTCAACCTCCTTAATGGGTTGTTTATGCATCTTAGATTCATTAAAAATGACATCACTACTTTTGATCACTGACCGTGTTTCAGGATCCCATAAGCGATATCCAAATTGTCCTTCTCGACCATATCCAAGAACAATGCATTTCTTTGACTTATGGTCCAAGTTTTATCTAAGATTCCTGGGTATATGAGCATATGCTTCAAACCCAAAAACTTGAAGATGATCATAATACAGTGGCTTCCCTATCCATAACTCTTGTGCCACTTTCAAACCTTTGGCAGTACTAGGTGAACAGTTAATCACATGAACTACAGTCAATACTACTTCTGCCCAAAGACTTTGTGAGAGGTTTGCATGATGCAACATAGAGACTAATCTATCTTGAATAGTTTATTGATCCTCTCAGCTACACCATTCTGTACTAGCGTATAAGGAGCTTTAAACTCTCTACGAATCCCTCAAGACTAACAAAAAAGTCTAAATTCATGTGATGTATACTCACCCCCATTATCTGAACGTAAAGCCGTAAGCATAGTTCCTTTTTCAGTCTCAATTGAAGCAAGCCATTTTTTGAAAGTAGGGAATACCTCATCCTTCGATTTGATATGATATACCCAAACTTTTCTAGTAGCATCATCTATGAAGTTCACAAAGTAAAGATAACCACCATAGGGGCCTAGTGAGCATAGGACCACACACATTTGTATGAACAATATCTAAAGGCTGAATTGAAGAGTCAATGTGCATTCTACACACATTTCTAGTTTGCTTTCCATATTGGCAATGCTTACAAATTGAAAAATCGGAGAAAGACAACACAGGTAAGTAGCAAGAACGAGAAAGACTTTCCATTCCACTACGAGATATATGACCCAAATGACCATGCCAAATACAAGCCATAGGATATTCAGTAACAGTTAACAAATGTTCTTTCTGTGATACATATAAAGGATAAAGTGAGCCAACTTTGCTTCATTTTGCAATAACCATATTGCCCTTTGATATGCAAAAGGATTGAGCATAGAAGACCACCTTATAACCAAGGTGATCAAGTTGACCAACTGACATCAAACTATGTGATAACTGAGGTACATGGCGTACATTATGCATAGTAATTTTTGAACCATTAATGAACTGCACAACCATATCTCCAATACCCACAACATCACACTAGTAAGAGTCACCAAGTCTCACGGTACCAAGAGACTTTTCTGCATAATTAGAGAACCATTCTCTATGTGGTGTCACATGGAAAGAAGCACCAAAATCTAGCGGCCAAGCATGGGAAATATAATCAACCATAAGAGCCTCAGTTGGCACAGTAATATCAAGTGTCAACACATCAACATCATCAGAAGTAGCATTAATTTCTTCAATCTTCACAGTCAAACTAGATGGTGCAGGTAACTGTTTAACTATGCCCATCAACATTTTGTCCTTTACCTTTAGCATTCTTTAATGCATAACAGTCTTTCTTCATGCGTCCTTTCTTGTGACAATAATGGCATTCAATATCCCTCTTCCTTGATTTACTTCTACTCTTATTCCGTTGACCATTCTTTTCCTTGTTCTTGCTCTTGCCACGTTGTTGATTCTCTCCTTGGTAAGAATCACGAACATTATATGCATCTCCACTCTGAGTGGCAACCATAGATTTTCTACGAATATCCTCACTCAAGAATGCTCCACATATGTCATCATATACGAGTTTACCACGAGGTGCACTATTGCGAATAGCTATGCAAAATGTATCCCATGATGATGGTAAGGTGCGTGACAACAATACTGCTTTCATTTCATTATCCATATCCATTTTCTGAGCCTTTAACTGAGAGAATATAGCATCAAACTCATTTAGATGAGTAGCAACACTATCTGTGTCCTTCATATTAAGTTTATATAATTTTCTCATCAGATAGACTTTATTTGATGCCGTCTCTTTTTTATATGTATTGCATAACTTCTTCCAAAGTTCCTCTACACTTTCACAGTCTAATAGTGTAAACTAACCATTATCTGCGAGGTGCAAGAAAATGGTAGACCTGGTCATTTCATCTAACTCATCCTAATCATCTTCATCCATGTCAGCAGGCTTCTTTGAAATTCCATTTACTGGCTTCCATTGCCTCCTTTGAATCAGCACATCTTTAATCTGATTCTTCCATAGAGCAAAGTTTGTGCCATCAAATTTTTTGGATTTCAAAATGGTCTTTGCCCTACAAGTTATAGCTCCTGCTTAGAAAAATAGCACTAGACCCTGATCCACCAGATGTGCCTGAGACCTCTGATGCCATGATGGTAGAGAACTGAATAGAATGATAATGGAGCTACGAAAGTCTGAATAAGTGTATCAAGGAGTAGATCGACCACTTTATAGTTGACAAAACCAAAAATCTGGAAAAATTTTGCCAGAGTATCCTCTGCAAAATGAGTGTATGACCAGTGTCAAAATATCATTAAACTCCAAGTACTGACATGTTTTCCTGCATAGTGAATCACTGACTCCACTGCATATAATCAGTTACCCAATAGAAGCCAACTAGGCTTATCGAGCACCTATGAACAACTATCATACATCTCTTATGGTGAGGCTGGGTAAGTCTTCCACCTGCATAACCAAAGAGACCTCGACATCTGGGTGTCTCCTAGTTAAGAAAACCTCACCATGAACCTCTTTATCAAATGTAAAAGGCTTTATGCAAAGAACGTAACCGCTATATCAATGACCACATGGACGTACATAAGGAGTATCCATAGAAGCATAGATGGTGTGTAGATGCTCAAGACTAGAAATACATAGCCATAAGGTCTTTCCTCCATCTATTGGGTCTCCGATTACTCAAAAAAGTCAAAATAGTTAAGTAAATACAAAGAAGAGAGACTTTAATTAGCTCTATTTTGCAAGTAAATAAGTAATTCTTCTAGCCACTCTAGTAGAAATGTTGATTTCTCCTAATCTAGATGCTCCAAAGAATTTGAGCTCTCCATAGCTGCCATAAATGTTGATTTCTGTTAAGCTAGATGCTCCAAAGAATTTGAGCTCTCCATAGCTGCAGCCTGCCATAGCACAAGATGAATATTATTGCAAACTCTTACATTCCTTGTGCGTGTCCTTGCTTGTACATGCACAAGGAACGTTTGCAATTATGAGGTATTGCTAGGCCAAATCGACTATGATTGGCCCCTTACATCCAAGTGGAAACTTGAAAGTGTCACGTAATTCAAAAAGTAGGAAGTGGAAAATGGCGCGCAGAGCGGACAATCCAAAAGCTCTATATTGCCTGCATCTGATTGGTTAGTCGTGTCCCTGCTAGTAGCGAAATGCCTTTCTACGATTGGCTAATCTCAACATGGCCTGCACCAATAGGATGCTACCCTTTTAGAGGCAAAAGCTGATTGGATACATGTCTGCACAGTTCTTCAATATCAAAAGCTCTCTCTCTCTCTCTCTCTCTCTCTCTCTCTCTCTCTCTCTCTCTCTCTCTCTCTCTCTCTCTCTGTTGATCGTCAACGGATTATGCACATTGCAAAGCAGAGGTCGTCAGGGGCAACTAGCTTTGGCTTGTCTCCTTGTATCCTGTCTATGGTGATCTTTAAGATTCCAATGAAACGTCGTCTGCTTCGCACCTACAGGCGTCTACCATTAAGCGGCGATCAGCTCGAAAGAGGGCGTAGGTGGCCGTGAGCAGCCAAGGATGACTTGCCGACCTTATTCTTGGGGAGTTCGGGCTCAGCCAAAAGGCATCAGAGGTCAGTAACCTGCTCAGGTGGAACAGCTCGGCAAGAAATCTTTGGCTACCCATTTCCACCCACCCCCCCTTTCCAGCTCCCGTCGTCGCGTCCCTGATGAGATAACTGGGCCACCGCCATTAACTCTGCTTTGTCAAAATTGAACACAAGGTAATGCAATATCCTATAGCGCTCGTTCTTTTTTCTGATGTTTTTGTGTCTCTGCATGTTTTCGTTGTAGGTGGATAGAAAGCTCTCTGCAAGGAAACGCAGTTAAGCTCTCTGCAAGGAAACATAGTTACGGACTCTGCAAGGAAACATAGTTACGGACTCTGCAAGGAAACATACCTTCTCTGATCATTTTCCCGTGATGAAAAACTTTTCGCTGGGAGAAATTTTGTTTCGTGCTTTACATTTCTGGTATGCGCCTGCTATCTCTTCTATCAGCTGCGCTTACTTTTTCAAATGCAGAGAAGTATAGATCTTGAGGAGTGTGATTGTGTCACAGAGAGAGAGAGAGAGAGAGAGAGAGAGATCCTGCTATTCACCTCGCCATGAACGGCAATCTCACGACATTTGTTTTACCGCCGTATCAAGCCCATCAATTCGCATATTGCGGCTATCGTCCTTGTTTTCGAAGTGATGCAGCAAAATACGATACTTAGAGTTTACAATGTCTGCCTCGTCAGAAGGACAGGTTTGCACATGGATATATGGTTCTGGTTGCAATTGTGGAAATGGTCATGAGTATGAGAGTCTCGCTGCAGACCTTGCGCACTCACCATGGCCACTGTGGTCAAATATTTCAGCGCACTCACCATGGCGACTGTGGTCAAATATTTCATTGTGCTGTTAAGATCGTTTCATTGTTTATAGATTTGTGAGCACTTGAATTTCATATTCTTCCATAATGTATGAGGCTACGGCGTCTTTAATTTTTTTCTATGTAGAGCAACTTCGAAACCTAAAAAGTAGAAGGTGGTAAGTGGCGCGCAGAGCCGAAAAACTAAAAGCTCTGTATTGCCTGCATCTGATTGGTTAGCAAAATATGGGTCTACATGGCCTCCCTTTTAGATGCAGAAGCTGATTGGATGATGCTCTACTTTTTTGATGCAAAAGTTGATTGCATGCATGTCTGCAGAGTTTCTTAATATCCAAAAAGCTCTCTCTCTTCTGTTAATCTTCTTAAACGGATTATGCACATTGCAAAGCAGAGGTTATTTTGTACTGTTGTGTACTGTTGGAATTAATGACTCATGTCCGCGTAATATGCACTTATGAATTATATATATGTATTGATTATTTAATCAATAATAACTTAACGGGTCTCTCTTTAAGCCTCGTCTTCTCCCTCTTCCTGTGTATCTTGGCCTGAATCTCAGCAGCACCTTACAATTCAACAGCGTATGCGGCGTTGTCTGAGAGAAGGAAGAGTGAGGAGTGTTCTTTATGGTGATCTTCAAGATTCCAATGAAACGTCGTCTGCTTCGCACCTACAGGAATCTACCATTAAGTGGCGATCAGCTCGAAAGAGGGCGCAGGTGGCCGTGAGCAGCCAAGGATGACTTACCCACCTTATGTGGGGAGTTCGGGCTCAGCCGAAAGGCATCCGAGGTCAGCAGCTTGCTCAGGTGGAGCAGCTCGGCAAGAAATCTTTTGCTACCCATTTCCACCTACCCCCGTTTCCAGCTCCCGTCGTCGCATCCTTGATGTCATAACTAGGCGACCGCCATTTACTCTGCTTTGTCAAAATCGAACACAAGGTAATGCAATATCCCGTAATGAAAAACTCCTCGCTGGAAGAAATTTTGTTTCGTGCTTTACATTTCTGGAATGCGTCTGCTATCTCTTCTATCAGCGGCGGTTACTTTTTCAAACGCAGAGAATTATAGATCTTGAGCAGTGTGAGTGTGTCACAGAGAGAGAGGGCTCCTGCTATGCGGCTCGGTATGAATGGCATTGGCAATCTCACGACATTTGTTTTACTGCCGTATCAAGCCCATGAATTCGCACATTGCGGCTATCGTCCTTGTTTTTTAAGTGATGCAGCAAAATACCATACTTTGAGTACAATGTCTCTCCTCGTCAGATGGACAGGTTTGCAGGTGGAGATATGGTTGTTCTGGTTGCAATTGTGGAAATCGTCATCCGTATGAGAGCCTCGTTGGAGACCTCGCACACAAATATTTCATTGTGCTATTACGATCGTTTCATTCTTTATCGATTTGTGAGAACACTTGAATTTGATATTATTCTGCATTGTATGTCGGCATGAAGAAAAAATATTATAGAGGCTGTCGGCGTTTTCAATTTTCTACGTAGATCAACTTCGAAACTCTCTGTATGTACAGTGTTATTTCTTCTGTGTACATTTTCCGAAGAACTTTCTATTTAGTATTTTAAACGGTCAGTTAGTTATTGAAGATCTTTTCACGTAATGCTTCTGCCCGTGAAATTGAATTTTTAAGCTTCAAGCTAAGGTTACCATGAAGGAGATAACTCAGGTTTTCAGTATCCCCTCTTCATATCCAGTAGAATTAAAAGGTGTTCGTCTACATGAATGCACAACATTCTCTCCAAATATCCTCTTTCTTTTTAATCAAAATAACTTGTGCCATTAACCTTAAAACCCATTCAATGTATACAAGAGTATGTATAATCTTGTGCCTCAAATATCATGTAAAGTCTTAATACATAGAACAAGAACTTAGGCTTGCATCATGCACCAACAACTCCCTCTATGTATATATGTGTGTATGAATAAGTGTGTGTGTACGCATACATGTGTGTATGCGTGCATGCATATGTATGTATGTGAGTGTATGTCTCTGTGTATATGTGTATGTGTGTGTATGTATGCATGTGAGTGTATGTGTGTTAATATATATACATGTGTGTATATGTGTGTGCATGGATATACATGTGTTTGTGTATGTGTGTGTATGCATGTGTATGTATGTGTGTATGTGAGTGTATGTGCATGTCTATGTATGCATCTTTGTACATTCCTTTGTATATGTTTATGTGTGCATCATCTTACTCTCTAAATTTTCTTTTTATATATAGGATGTTGCTTATAAGATGTTTTCGCATCGCAAGTAGTTTGCGAGCATTGCTAGTAGTATCGCTACTTCAGTGATACTTTTAGTGATGCTCATTACTACTATCACATTAGTGATGGTCACCATCACTACAACATATGAGGGGCATACCAACACTGCATATACTGACGGTCACACTCGGCGTCGGTATGGGTGTTGGAAAATGTCACTTAGAGATACCGACGGTCAAGTGACTGTCGGTATGACCATTTTAAACGGATCATCAGTGTGGCCCGCAACCGTCCGTATATGCGTCGGTATGAGCATCGGTATATGGTGTTGGTACATGCGTCGGTATAGGCGTCGGTATAGGCATCGGTATAAGCGTCGGTAATTTACTGGAAGTTACCGATGCCCATATAGACTCATATATCGAGGGCGAGTTTTAAACATACCGCGAACCCGAGAGCAAAACTTCACATTTTTGCATGTGTTTGAGTACTATTGGTCTTCTGTCAAACTTCCATGCGTGAACCGAATTGCGACCTGCATTGTATTGTGCACACACACACAGATCTCTCTCTCTACACACACACTCTCTCTCGGCTTAGATCTCACATCTTGGTAAGTGCTACGCGTACTGTTAGCATTTGTGTTTCTCTATGCTTTAGGTTTTATAATTTCTCTTTTCTTTGATTTTGCAAAAGTTCTTTGGCGTCGATTGTTTGGAATTGGACAATAGGCGACATACATTATGCTTTGACGACATTGATCCAAAAGAGGGACATACTTGTAAGTGATTGTTTTATTCTCTATTGATAGAGAGAGAAGGAGAGAGAGAAAGAGAGAGAAGGATGAGAGAAAGAGAGAAAGAGAGAGAGAAGAGAGAGAGAGAGAGAGAGAGAGAGAGAGAGAGAGAGAGAGAGAGAGAGAGAGAGAGAGAGAGAGAGAGAGAGAGAGAGAGAGAGAGAGAAGAGAGAGAGAGAGAGAGAGAGAGAGAGAGAGAGAGAGAGAGAGAGAGAGAGAGAGAGAGAGAGAGAAAGTGAGAGATAAAGAATAAGTGAAAGAAAGGAAGATAGAGATAGATAAATAGAGCATACATACACACACACATACACACATACATATACACACATGCATGCTTACATACACACACCTATACACACATGCATGCTTACATACACACACATATACACACATGCATGCATACACATACATACAAATTTACACACATGCCTACATACACACACATGCATACACACATACATACACACACACATATACACATATGCATACATACACATATGCATACATACACATACACACACATATACACACATACATACACACACACACACATATACACACATATACACACATGCATGCATACATACACACATATACACACATGCATGCATACACACATATACACACATGCATACATACACACACACATGCATACACACATACACACACACACACATGCATACACACATACATACACACAAATGCATGCATACATACACACACATACACATACACACACATGTACACACATGCATACATACACATACACATGTACACATGCATACATACACACACATATATACACACATGCATACATACACACATATACACACATGCATGTATACATACACACACACATGTACACACATGCATACATACACACACACATGTACACATGCATACATACAGACACATATATACACACATGCATACATACAACCATATACACACATACACACATATACACATATATACACACATGCTAGTGTTTTAATTAAATATATATAAATAAATATATAAATTTTTTATTTTGAAGTTTTTTTTACATCAAATATATAAAAATAGGATTAGGGTTTTTAGGCCATTTACACATACATACACATACACATATAATATATACACACATGTATATACACATGTATACAAAAATATACATATTTTAGGTCTAGATATTTAAGATTAGGGTTTTAGGGTTTAGGCATACATATAACTCAATTATATTTATATTAAGAAAAAATATAGAGAAAAATAAGAAAAAAATCTGAATATATAAATAAATATATATATAAAATATGATTAGGGTTTTAGGATTAGGGGTTTAGATTTTTATAGTTGTTTAAGTATTTAGGTTTTAGTATTTCAGATTTAAGTCTAAGTCTTTCTGATTAGGGTTTTAGGGTTTTAATACCTTCATAACATATATACACAAACACACATATACATATAATACATACATGCATGTAGATACACATGCATACAAAAATATACATATTTTAGGTTTAAATCTTTAAGATTAGCATTTTAGGGTTTTAACACCTACATAACATATATACACACATACATATATACATATAATACATATATACATGTAGATACACATGCATACAAAAATATACATATTTTAGGTCTTGATCTTTAAGATTAGGGTTTTAGGGTTTAGGCATACATATACCTCAATTATATTTATATTAAGAAAAATATAGAGAAAAATAAGAAAAAAAATCTGAATATATAAATAAATATATATATAAAATATGATTAGGGTTTTTACATCAAATATATAAAAATAGGATTAGGGTTTTTTGGCTATTTACACATACATACACATACACATATAATATATATATATACATGCATGTATATACACATGTATACAGAAATGTACATATTTTAGGTCTAGATATTTAAGATTAGGGTGTTAAGGTTTAGGCATACATATAACTCAATTATATTTATATTAAGAAAAAATATAGAGAAAAATAAGAAAAAAAATATGAATATATAACTAAATATATATATAAAATATGATTAGGGTTTTAAGATTAGGGATTTAGATTTTTATAGGTGTTTAAGTATTTAGGTTTTAGTATCTCATAAGTTTAAGTCTTTCTGATTAGGGTTTTAGGGTTTTAATACCTTCATAACATATATACACAAACACACATATACATATAATACATACATACATGTAGATACACATGCATAAAAAAATATACATATTTTAGGTTTAAATCTTTAAGATTAGGGTTTTAGGGTTTTAACACCTACATAACATATATACACACATACACATACACATATAATACATATATACATGTAGATACATATGCATACAAAAATATACATATTTTAGGTCTAGATCTTTAAGATTAGGGTTTTAGGGTTTAAGCATACATATAACTCAATTATATTTATATTAAGAGAAAATATAGAGAAAAACAAGAAAAAAATTCAGAATATATAAATAAATATATATATAAAATATGATTAGGGTTTTTACATCAAGTATATAAAAATAGGATTAGGGTTTTTTGGCTATTTACACATACATACATAAACACATATAATATATATATTATACATGTATATACACATGTATACAGAAATATACATATTTTAGGTCTAGATATTTAAGATTAGGGTTTTAGGATTTAGGCATACATATAACTCAATTATAGTTATATTAAGAAAAAATATAGAGAAAAATAAGAAAAAAAATCTGAATATCTAAATAAATATTTATATAAAATATGATTAGGATTTTAGGATTAGGGGTTTATATTTTTATAGATGTTTAAGTATTTAGGTTTTAGTATATCAGTTTAAGTCTAAGTCTTTCTGATTAGGGTCTTAGGGTTTTAATACCTACATAACATATATACACAAACAAATAATTTAATTAAATATATATAATTAAATATATATAATTAAATATATAAAACTAAATATATAAAAATAGGATTAAGTAAGGAAAACATCTGAATATATAAATAAATATATATATATAATAGGATAATTATATAGAGAAATAAATATAAAAAGAACTAGTGTTTTAAAAAATTTAATTAAATATATATAATTAAATATTTATAATTAAATATATAAAAATAGGATTAATAAAGGAAAAAATTTGAATATATAAATAAATATATATATAAAATAAGATAATTATATACATAAATAAATATAAAAAGAACTAGTGTTTTAAATAATTTAATTAAATATATATAATAAAGTATATAAAAATAGGATTAATTAAGAAAAAAATCTGAATATATAAATAATATATATATATATATATATATATATATATATATATATATATATATATATATATATATATATATATATAAAGTAGGATAATTATATAGATAATAAAATATGATAAGAACTAGTGTTTTGAATAAATAAATAAAATATATATGATTAAATATACAAAAAAGATTTAATTTTAATCATTTTAAATAGAGTGAATATATATACACATACACATATATTTTAATACATATAGGGTTTTAAAATTAGGGTTTTAAGTTTTTTTAGGTATTTAAGTATTTAGGTTTAGTATTTCATATTTAAGTCTTTAAGAGTATGAGTTTTAGGTTTAGTAAAAAAACAAATGTTCTAAAATGTCCATATTGTAGCAGATGGCTTCTTTGGATCCTGAAGAGAGAATGGCATGTCCTTCCACATAGTGCAAGTATCAAATTTATCGGAAACGACGGATTTGTACTGCACATGTTAGAGAGTATGGATCCTTTGATAGGAGTCGACTGGAAAACCTACGCTATCATTCGCATGGTCCCCCATGTGAGCAGATGGACCCAAACGACATTGCAGTGGTAACCTCTCGTGGACAAAAGAGAGCAAAAAGGGACTTAGATGTACAAGCAAGTACTAATAATATTACACAGAATGAACATATGGAAGAGATGCTTGAAGCATTTTATGACATGGATGAAGATGATGATGGTGGAGAAGGTGTCGAGAGTTTCATGGACACAACAAAAATTCCACGATCAGAAGTCGATGAAGAATATGAAAACATGCGAAGACTAGCTCGTTTACCACTTTACAATGGAGCAAAGATATCTGTACTACGTGCATCACTCGCGGTAAGTGGCCAGAGTTTGCTAGTGAGCCTCGGTCCATACGTGTAGGCCTAGCTATGGATGGAGTGAATCCATTTGGATTACGTAGTTCTTCATGGAGCACATGGCCTGTATGTTTCGTCAATTATAATATCCCACCATGGTTGGCCACAAAGAAAGGTCATTTATTATTAGCTGTTATTGTACGAGGTAAGTATAAGAGCTCCTTGGGTGCTTCACAGTATGGAAGAGCAACAAGTGAAGAAAAAAATTTCAGAGTTTTGAACACCAACTAGATGCATGAGGTGTCTAAAGACTGCTTTCACACAAGATGACGATCTTGTAGGACTCAAGTCTCATGATTGATACAAGTTTTTACAGTTTGTGCTCCCTGTACCCCTAAAAGATTGTCTTTTAGAGGATGTACGAAGAACCATTTATAAAATTAGTTCGTTAGTATAGTGGATATCTTCTAAAGAGATAAATAGAGATAGCATAGAGAGTGTGAAACTCAATGCTATCGAGGCTGTTTGTATGGTAGAGAAATACTTTCCCACAAGTATTCTCACTATTCAACTTCATTTACTAGTTCATGTGGTAGATGAAGTTGCAATAGTAGGAACTGTCCATAGTCGATCGATGTTCTTCTTAGAGCACTTTATGAAGACATTAAAAGGGTTTGTTTGACAGAGAGCACGTCCAGAGGGTAGCATGGCAGAGGGATGGCTTGTACAAGAATCTCTTGTATTCATAACTGAGTTTCTACGTATGTCAGATCCCGAAATGCCTCGCTTATGGAGCGATGATGAAGATGTTCGTCTCGTAGGCGATGAACCACAAGGTAAAGGATTGCAAAGAAAAATGGATGCATCTTTCAGAGAGAAGGCAATGAAGTTTTGCATAGTTAACTCTGAGCCTATGCAAAAGTGGTAAGAAAGGTATGAGCTTGCCAAGGAAACTAACGCAAAGAAAAGAGTTCAGTTTTGAAGAAATCGTTCCACTCGATTTTTGCCTCTTCCAGAAAGTCTTCGACCTCTTCCACCTTTTCCAACGAGCAGATGGCTACATACAGCAGTTTCACAAGCAAAGGCAGCGGATGAAGATATCTCTGAAGAAGAAGAAGAACTCACAAAAGGATGTGATTGGGAGTATATTAAATATGGTGCACTATGGTCTTATGGACGACACTTTTGAATCGCACGAATCAATCAAAATAGGTCTACTTTTGATAGTGGAGTGATTATGATTTTTTTGCAAAAAAGTAGAGCGAGTGCAAGAGATGATAATGCTCTACAAGGCGAGCTAGATTATCATGGTGTGATTCAAGACATCTTGAAACTATCTTTCAGAAAGTTTGATTACTTTGTTTTTTATGTGAAATGGTTCAAAGTAGTCACCTCTGGAAGAAACGCAACAGTGAGATGGGATAAAAGTGGTTTGCTTCAAGTCGACTCCACAAGATTATGGACAGATGAAAGGGATACATTTGTACTTCTCGAACACTATGAGCAAGTTGTTTTTATACCAGATTCAAAAGAACCAGAGTGGCTATTTGTTTTACAAGTCGCTCCACGTAGTAGAAAAAGTTTTGAGAACATAGATGTAGAAGAAAGTCCATCTCTAGTGGACTCAAAGATTCATTCGATAGTCGAGGAGGAAGACATCATTGTTCGAGAAGAAGAGGTCATTGTTTGAGAAGACGAAGCAATAGATGATATTCGGGAAGAAATCAACATAGCAAGCGATTTAGAAGCCATCAATATAGAGATAGATATTCTCGGTGCATCGGATCTTCAAGAGGATGCTAGAGTAGAGGACTTTTGAATAAAACACTTGTATGTACTAATTTTTGGTTTTTTTTGTTTATTCTCTATATTACTTTTATTATCGCATGCTAATTATTTGAGTTCTTTTATTACAGAGCACGATGGGAGACAGTCCTCCAGTCACTCCACATTCCATGATAGAGGAGCAGTTTTTGGAGTTCATCTCTCAAGTTCCTCCCGCGTATATGGCCGCTGCATCACAATATTGGATCGCTCATGGTAGCACTCCTCGCAGCCTCACTCCTGGCGGCCTTACTCCTACCGGCCTCACTCTTGCTGGCCTCACTCCCGCTAGTGTCACTCCCGCCGGTGTCACTCCTGCCGGTGTCACTCGTGCGGGTGGTGCTACTCCCGTAGGAGGTATGTCTCCTAGCTTTGTGACTCCACCACGACCATCTTTTCAGCCATCTCCTACTGGGTCTACTAGTAGACATGTGCGTTCGACACCTCAGCGCGATACAGGTTCTGGCCCGTCTTGTAGATCGAGGTCACGCTCTGGAGTAGGAGGTTCTAGGAGTGGATCTACAGGTAGGTCTAGAGGCGGAGGAGGTGGCTGTTGTGGAGGCAGTGCGACAGATGTTGTGTCACCCGCTTCTACTCTTAGGACGAGTACCTCAGATGTAGGTACACCACACAGTACACCACGTGGAACACCACGTACACCTTGGGGTGCTCATTGTTGGGAAAGATGGATGGATCCTCTAGAAGATTAAGTAGGTGCTGCTAATCTTGCTTTGCACCAGCCCTCAGTGACTCCAGATATGATTAGTAGACACCCTTAGCTTCCAAATGATACCAAGAAATGCTATATGTACTTTGGAAAAGGTTTGAGTAATGACTTGATCAAAACAGATGAGTTTGTGAATCACAAAGCTAGAAAACTTTCTATTTTGGTGTTGATACCTGCTCAGTCTTTCATTCAGTATGACCAGTACACTTACAATTGGCAAAATTCCTTCTAGAGGTATTCTATTAGCTTAGTAGGCTACCATTTGCAAGTGGAATCATTCAAAATGATAAACTATACTAGGAGAAATATCTTTAGCAAATTTATGGACACCCCTGACTTTTTAGGAAGTATGCAGACAAATACCAGTGAGCATTTCGACGGTGATTTCTCGAGATTGGCTGAACCAAATTGCTTCAAACTTTGTATGCTTGTAGTATGCTTCGAGCTGGATCTCCCAAGCTTTGAATCACTTGATTTGATGAAGTAGGCACTGAGATATGCCTCTTTGAAGTTGACAGACTTGGAGTGGTACACTCAGAGGACACAGAGTTGACAAATATGAATCTATCTATTAATTGACATAATTGTACAATCTCATTAGCATGATAACCATAGCTAGATGAGGTAATGAGGTGTGTGCTAAGATGTAGCACTCATACACACCCAGATACAATGATAATTGCCTCGGGAAGTGAGCTAGAATGAGCCAAAGCTACCCGCGACTTTTGATTTGTATCTTTTATAGAGTTGAGTTGAATTCAAAATTCAAAACTCCTAGAATCTCTCACCTAAAAGGTAATGAGATATTCTCTCAATCATCCAACAAATTTTTTCACGTCTCTAATCAAGTAGGTGTGTACATAAGAAATGCCAAGTCTTTTAGACTTTTACAAGGAGTAAAATAGTAAGAACTTATAAGCATAAGTTCCTATGTTCCTTCCTTCAAGTGGTGTCTTCATGAAGTAATCCAAGCCAAATTGTGAAGGCTTGAATTGCACCAACAGCTCCCCCTCAAGCCAAACACTTTGGCTTAAGTCTTCATCTTCATTCTTCAATCACATCCTGCAATCCAATCATGAATTTGAATCTGCATAATTTGTTTCCATCCAAAGCTTTAGTGAGTAAATCTGCACATTGCATATTAGTAGACACCGCTTCAGTGGATGACAATGCCACTGTTGGTTGTTTCTTGGCTGACCAAGAAATAGGTTTATCACCTGCAAAAGATAAGTATCCTGATGTGCTCCTCCTATCATCCTTGCATCCTGCCCAATCTGCATCTGAATACAATTTAATGTCAATATCTGATGTATAAGGAAAGTACAAACCATGGTTCTGAGTTCCCTTTAGATACTTCAAGATCTTCTTTGCAGCCTCAAGGTGAGGTACCCTTGGTTTGTGCATGAATTGACTTAGCACACTAACTCCATATGCTATGTCAATTCTGGTCAAGGTAGCATAATTCAAACTACCTACCATACTTTGATATCCTGTAATGTCTTGGACTTCATCCCCTTCATGGGCACTTAGCTTTAGGTTGACTTCCATTGGAGTACTTGAAACTTTAGCATCCTGCAAGTTAAACTTCTTCAACATGTCTTGTACATACTTTTTCTGAGTGATATATATACCTGAATTAGTATAAACCAATTCAAGTCCTAGAAAATATTTCAATAATCCAAGATCATTGATCTTGAACTCCTTCATCATCTGGTTTTTTATGCTTCTGATTCCTTGGATATCATTACCTGTAATGATGATGTCATCAACATAAACACAGAGATAGATTACCTCTGAAGTGCTCCTTATGATAAACAATGAAGTGTCTGCCTTGCTCATAGTAAACCCTTGGTCTTGGAGGTATGTTGTCAGCCTGTAGTTCCATGCCCTAGGTGCCTGCTTCAATCCATATAGAGCCTTCTTCAATTTACAAACATAATTTACCTTCTTGGGATCTTCATAGCCAGGTGGTTGTGACATATAGACTTCTTCAGATATCCATCCATTCAAGAAAGCATTCTTGACATCTAATTGGTACATGTTCCAATTTTTGGATGCAGCTACACTCATCTATACTCTGATTGTTGGCATCTTAGCCACAGGAGAAAATGTCTCCTCATAATCAATGCCTTGGGTTTGTGCAAAACCCTTGGCTACCAACCTAGCTTTGTACCTGTTGATTGTACCATCAAAGTTCCTCTTTAGTTTGTAGATCCATCTGGATCCTATCACCTTCATAGAGTCCTTCTTGGGTACTAAGTCCCATGTGTCACTCTCTTTGAGAGCTTCTATTTGTTCATCCATAGCTCCTTTCCATTCTGATTTGGTGATTGCCTCTTCATATGAACCTCGTTCTTCACTTAACAAGTCTTTTGCAAGATAAATTGAATGCTTAGTTACAAGAGATGTATCATACCCATATCTGATAGGCTTCTTACTTTCTCTCTGAGATCTCCTTATTGCTTGAGTTGAAGATTCTGGTATATCCTCAAGCTTCTTCATCTTCATCTTGCCTCTGGACTTCCATGCCTTGAATTCTTCAAGATTGATTGTGTCATCATCTTCTAAACTTGAGTCTTCCTTCTGGATTGGTTCTTCCCTTGAGAGTTTTGGAAACTCCTTGTTGCTCATAAACAATAGAAAGAAGCTTGATTTTACAACCTAATAAGTCTAATTAAAATATTTTTTACAAGAATAGAAAGCTTCTACAATAGAAGCTATTCATATGTTTCCTCAGCTTCATGCATAATATCATCTTTTGGAGCTTTGGAACTCATAGCCTATTTTTCTTGCTCCAAGATTGGCTCTCCATGGTCAGCCATGTCTCTAGGTTTATCTATAGTGGTGGAATAGGCTCCCTTGAAGGAGGTTGGAATCTTTTAGTATCTACAATGTGCTTCCTTCCAACCTCTTGGTCCTCATCTAGGCATTCATTCAACCCATTAATCCTCATTCTTATTGTTGGGAAAGATGGATGGACACCTCAAGAAATGAGTTGGTACTGCTAATCCGTGCATTGTACCTGCCCTATTTTTCTTCAGAGTTGTGTTTTAGGCCCCTTTAGCTTTCCAATGACACTAAATAAGTGCCTATGTGCTTTGGAGATGATGTTTCAAACAATTTGATAAAAAATAGATAAGTTTGCAACTAGCTAGTGACCAAGAAGTTGCTATTTTGATCTTGACACCTGCTCGATGTTTTGCTCAGTACTCCCAATATAATAGCAATTAGAAAACTTCCTTTTGAGAGTATTATCTTAGAGAGATAATGATTCCAAGTAGAATCACCTAAAATGATAGACTACACACTTAGCAATGTCTTTAGCAAGTAGAAGCTTACCCTCGACTTTTTAGGAACTCTACAGAGAATGACCAGTGACCACGTCGAGATGATTTTATCCCAATTGGCTGAATAAAACTTCTTCAAACCTTGATACCTTGTAGTAGACTTTGAGCGTGTTCCAACAAGCTATAGATCTTTGCAAATGATAGCGAAATGACTGAAACATGAGCATTCAAAGTATACTATTCTAAGTGAATATAGTAGAGATGAAGGTAGATGTAATCAACAATGTAATGTATTATGTAACAATGTTATACATGATCATTGGCATGAATATGATGTCAAATTATTGTGATAGGCATAGGCTATAGTGTAAGCCTCTCAACTACATCAAAAGATCAACAAAATGCTCAATAATGGGGGCTCTCATGGCCACGAGATTACATTCCACTTTTATAGATGCTTTGCCTTCAAGTTTGAATTCAAATTCAAACTTGGCTTTACCTAAAAGTTCTCTTCCAAGTTAGGAGTTATTCCACCAAAATGATTCGTAGCTTTTATCTCTCTTAACTCCACGAATTTAGTGGATTTACAATATTCTCTTCATGTACAACAATCTTACATTGGGTAATGATCAACTTATTACATGTTGGTGTTCATATGCTCCATCAAATGGATGCACATATCTTCTTCAAACTCTAGCCAGGTGTGATGGCTTGATATTTGCACCAACAACTCCCCCTCAAGCCAAACATCTTGGCTTGTTCTTCTTCATCAATCTTCTTGAATGACATGCAATCCAATCATAGCTTTAAACCTGCAAAGTTTAGTACCATCAAGTGCTTTGGTCAATAAATTTACACATTGCATATCAGTGGACACATATGCCAATTGAATCTCCTTGCTCAATAGCTTCTCTCTCACATAATGATAGTGAACTTCTATATTCTTGGTTCTTGCATGATAGATAGGATTTGCTGCAACATGTAAAGAACTAGTATTGTCACCAAAAACCATTGGTGAGTTAGAATTTAGTCCCAAATCAATGTATAACAATCTAATCAATATGGCTTCTTGCGTAGCATTGGCTAATCCTCTCTATTCAGCTTCTGTTGAGGATAAAGCAATAGTAGGTTGCTTTTTGGAAGATCATGAAATGGGCTTGTCAACTGCAAAAGAGAGATAACTTGAGGTACTCCTCCTATCATCCTTACAACCTACCCAATCTGCATCTCAATATAGTTTGATATCCAAATCTAAAGTATATGGAAAGTCTAAACCTTGATTTTGAGTACCCTTGAGGTACTTCAAGATCCTCTTGGTAGCTTCCAAGTGAGATGCTCTAGGTTTGTGCATAAATTGAATTAAGATACTTACTCCATAAGCAATGTCAATCCTTATTAATGTAGCATAGTTTAGGCTTCCTACTATGCTTTGATATCTTGCAGTGTCTTCAAGCAAATCACCTTCATGATCACTTAACTTTTGGTTTACCTCCATAGGAATGCTAGCTACCTTGGCATTCCCCAAGTGAAATTTCTTCAGCATATCTTGCACATACTTTCTTTGAGTAATGTAAATTCAAAAATTTGTATAGACTAATTCAAGTCCAAGAAAATACTTTAGTGATCCTAAATCACTGATTTTGAACTCCTGCATCATTAGGTGCTTGATCTGTTTGATGCCATTGCCATCACTACCTACAAGTATGATATTATCAACATACACATAGGTATATCACCTCTGAATTAATTCTCTTAAAAAATAGAGAAGTATTTGCTTTGCTCATGATGAATCCTTGATCTTGAAGGTATGTGGTCAACCTATGGTTCCATGCCCTAGGTGCCTGCTTCAATCTATAAAGAGCTTTGTTTAATTTACACACATAATTTACCTTGCTTGGGTCTTCATAACCAGGGGGTTGAGCCATGTAAACATCCTTTGAAATCCACCCATTAAGAAAAGCATTTTTCACATCCAGTTAATACATATTCCAATTCCTTGATGCAGCCACACTTACCAATATTCTGATGGTTGGCATTTAGGCCACAGGTGAGAAGGTCTCTTCATAATCAATTCCTTGGGTTTGTGCAAAACCCTTAGCCACAAGTCTAGCTTTATACCTGTTTATAGAACCATCTGAATTTCCCTTGACTTTGTAAGTTCATCTAGAACCAATTACCTTCATTGATTCCTTCTTTGGCACTAATTCCCAAGTATCATTCTCCTTGAGTGCTTCTATTTCTTCATCCATAGCTTCCTTCCATTCTGCCTTGGTCTTTGCCTCTTCATATGATGTAGGTTCCTCATATGATAAATCCTTAGCAAGATAAATAGAATGTTTAGTTACTAAAGAAGTGTCATACCCATATCTGATTCGTTTCTTGCTCTCCCTTTCTGATCTTCTAATTTCTTGGCTAGATGATTCAGGTATGTCTTCCAATCTCTTCATCTTGACCTTGCCCTTTGATTTCCATGCTTTGAATTCTTCTAGCTTGATGATGTCCTCATCATCTGATTTGATGTCTTCACTTTGGTTTGGCTCCTCCTTGGTGAGTCTTGGAAACTCCTCTTCCAAGTCTTATGGCAATTTTACCTTCCTGCATTCACTTTCAAACCAAGAATCATTCTCATCAAACACAACATCTCTACTGAACATGAATCCTTTGTTGGATGGATTATAAAACCTGTACCCTTTCTGATTTCAATCATACCCTATGAAGATGCACTTCTCTGCCTTAGGGTCTAGCTTGCCTCTGATATGAGATGGTATATGCACATAAGCAACACATCCAAAGATCTTGTAATGATCTAGTGATGGCCTTCTACCATGCCATGCTTCATATGGGGTCATCCCATCAAGTGACTTGGTTGGCAAAATGTTAATAAGATAAGTGGTAGTAGATACACTCTCTGCCCACAAATAATTAGCTAACCTTTTCTCATTTAGCATTGACCTAGCTGTTTCAACAATCAACCTATTTCTCCTCTCTACCACACCATTTTGCTCAGGTGTATACCTTGTTTTAATTTCCCTTTTGATACCTCTGTCTTGTAAGAATGCATCAAATTCATTTGAGAAGTACTCACCTCCTCCATCTGACCTTAGTCTTTTTTTACTTCTTCCTGTTTGGTTTTCCACAAGTGCAAGATACTTCTTATAGCAACTGAACACTTCATCTTTGTGCTTCATAAAATACAAGATAGTCCATCTACTGAAATCATCAATGAAAGACACATAGTACCTTGAGCCAGAAACGGAGGGGTCTTTGCTTAGTCCCCACACATCTGTGTGGACAAGCTCAAAGTAATCCTCATGCATGGAGCCTTTCTTTGAGAAGGGTAACCTGTGAGATTTACAAAATTGACATGCACCACGTTCATAGATATGTGTTGCTTGGATACATTAGGTATCCCAAGCACACATTGAGCTCTACATGTTTGCTTTAAAGTTCTCTCACCAATATGCCCTAATCTTTTATGCCAAATCTCAAGCTCTGATAATTTTTTATCCTTGTAATTATAAAGTGCAATATTCCTTGTATCTTCAAGTTCATAATCTACCTGTCTTTTTTCCCTTGGAAATTATCTTGAATCCATGTTGGGGATCCTCCACAAATGCTCCATATTTGTTGAACCTAACCTGCAAACCCTTTTCCTTAATCTGTCCAATACTCTTCAAATTCTTCGTGATTGTAGGTATATATAGAACCCTGCTCAACAAATTTCTATTGCCATCAGAGGTTTTAACATTTCCTACCTTGATCACTGAATGCTTGGTGTTATCACCTGTTTGTATTTGGTGCTTTCCCTTAGGTTCCTCAAGGAAAGAGAGAAGAGCTACATTGCTTGCCACATGGTTTGAACATCCTGAGGCAATATAGAAGAGGTGTTCATCATTCATACCTTTCTTTGAAGTCATGTTCATAATCAGAAGGGAATCCTCTTGATCCTCTATGTAACTGTTGTAGCCTTTTCCTGATTTGTAGCCTCCTTGGTAGTTATTATTGTAATTTTTGTTGTAGTTGTTGTTGTAGCTTTGAGTATGATTGAATCTTCCTCTTGATTCTGAGTAGCCACCTCTTTGATATCCTCTTCCTCTATGATTCTTGTAGCTCCTATAGCACTCATATGTAGTGTGATTAGACAATCCACATATGTTGCATGGGGAAGACCCCTATCTCTTGAGTTCCTACCTCTCCCTGCATAGTTAGCTTGAGAAGTAGTACCTTCATCTTCAATCTTTTTGCTTTTCCCATTCTCTTTAGACTTGCCTTTATCTGTGTATAGGGCAGAAGAGTTATTACCTCTTGATGGTTCTCCATTTTTGTTGAGCTTGGCTTCATGGGTAAAGAGTTGCCCCATGAGTGTGGTAAGATCTTGAATCTCCATGTCCATGTACAAGTCCATGGAAGTTGTGAAGATTTCCCATTTTTCATCTGCCTTGATGCCATTGATCACTTGTCTCACTATTTGCTCCTCTTCAATCTCCTCTCCTATGCTTGCTAATTGGTCAACCACATCTTTGACTTTGGTCACATACTCTAAAATGCTTTGCTTGGGTTGCTTCCTTTGAGTGCTAAACTCAATCCACAATTGATTCTTTCTAGCTCTTATGTTGGAAGAAAAGTATCAAGACAATGTATCCCAAGTATCTTCGGATCTTTTACAGTTCCTAATATGTGGAAGAAGGACGTCAAAGATAAAGTTAAGAAGATATGACCTTGCTAATGCATCTTTGGCACACCATGACTTGGGCCTTTCATACTCCTCTCTTGTAGGTTGTCTTTTGCTTCTAAAAATGGGCATCTCCTCATCTCTTGATATGTATCCATAGAGAATCCTTCCTTGTAAGTATGTCTTCATCCTCAAGGACCATGCTTGGTAGTTGTTCCTGTCCAATTTATCAATAAAAGAAGGTAAAACATCTCCCATTTTACCTCAAATTGCTCTGATACCACTATTCGGAAAGATGGATGGACACCTCAAGAAATGCATTGGTACTGCCGCTAATCGCTGCTTTGTACCTACCCTATTTTGTTTCAGATTTGTGTTGTACACCCCTTTAACTTTCCAATGACACTAAATAAGTTCCTATGTGCTTTGGAGATGATGCTTCAAACAATTTGATAAAAAATAGATAAGTTTGCAACTAGCTAGTGACCAAGAAGTTTTTATTTGGTCTTGACACCAGTTGGATGTTTTGCTGAGTATCAGAGTACAGTAGAAATTAGAAAAATTTCTTATGAGAGTATCTAATTAACTTAGAGAGCTAATGATTCCAAGTAGAATCACTTAAAATGATAGACTACACACTTAGCAATGTCTTTAGCAAGTAGAAGCTTACCCCTGACTTCTTAGGAACTCTACAGAGAATGACTAGTGACCACTTCGAGACAATTTTCTCCCAATTGGCTGAATGAAACTTCTTCAAACTTTGAAACCTTGTAGTAAACTTTGAGCAAGTTCCAAGAAGCTATAGATCTTTGAAAATGATGGATCAATGACTGAGATATTTGCACCAACACTTATGAAGCTCACTTGAGCTTCATCTTTCTCTATAGCTATGCAATGTGTGAACATCTTTAATGAACAAGCGAGAGTTGTTCCTAAAAAGCAAGCAAAGCAATTAGAGGCACATTAAGAAACATGGTCAATGAGAAACTTTACAACTACAATTACCTCTGTGAGAGACAAGATTGAGGACCTAGTCATCATCATTGGAAAACAACTGAATTAATCACACAATTAGTTTTTGTGGCTTATAATATGGATGAACCAATGTCTTGTCCCCAGCCACATGATGAAGTTTCTTTTTAACTATAGGGAACATGATCAAAGAGGTGGATATTCACAGTCAAGAGGTAGATTCAACCATCATCAAGGTTACAACAACAAATACAACAATAACTACAACAACAACTACAATGGCAAGTACCAAGGAGGATTCAAACCCAGAAACGATTACAACAACTACACAGAAGAGCAAGATGATTCTCTTCTAATTATGAACATGACTTCAAAACCAGGTACAAATGATGACCATCTCTTCTACATTGACTCAGGATGCTCAAATCATGTGGTTGGAAATGTAGCTCTACTCTCTGACCTTGAAGAACCAAGAGGTAAGCATCAAGTACAAATAGGTGATGACACCAAGCACTCAGTAGTTAAAGTTGGAAATATTAAGACTTGTGATGGAAATCAGAACTTCTTGAGTAGGGTACTATATGTACCAACCATTACAAAAAACTTGATGAGTGTTGGACAGATTGTGGAAAAAGGTTTGCAGGTCAGATTCAACCAATTTGGAGCATTTGTGGAAGATCCCAAGCAGGGGTTCAAGAGAATTGCTAAAGGAGAAAAGACAAGTAGACTTTTTACTTTTGAGCTAGAAGATACAAAGAATATTGCACTCTACAATTATAAAGATCAAACACTTTCAGAGCTTGAGATTTGGCATAAAAGATTAGGGCATGTAGGTGAAAGAACCTTGAAGCAAATATGCAGGGATCAATGTGTAATTGGAATTCCTAATGTTTCCAAACAACACAGGATTTATAAATGTGGTGCTTGTCAATTTGGGAAGTCTCACAGGTTACCCTTGTCAAGGAAAGGCTACATGCATGAGGACTATCTAGAACTTGTCCATACAGATGTATGGGGACCAAGCAAAGACCCCTCAATCTCAGGATCAAGGTACTATGTATCTTTTATTGATGATTATAGCAGGTGGACAGTATTGTACTTTATGAAGCACAAAGATGAAGTATTCAACTGTTTTAAAAAGTATCTTGCACTTGTTGAGAATCAGACAGGGAAGAATCTAAAGAGGCTAAGGTGAGATGGAGGAGGTGAGTACTTCTCCAATGAGTTTGAAGCATTCTTGCAAGACAAAGGAATCAAAAGAGAAATCACCACAAGGTATACTCCTGAACAGAATGGGGTAGCTCAGAGAAGAAATAGGTTGATTGTTGAAACAGCTAGGTCAATGTTAAATGAAAAGAAATTACCTAACTACCTATGGGTAGAGAGTGTTTCTACTACCACTTACCTCATAAACAGGTTACCATCTAAGTCCCTTGATGGGATGACTCCTTATGAAGCATGGCATGGTAAGAGACCCTCACTTGACCATTGCAGGATATTTGGATGTGTAGCATATGTACACATTCCTTCTCAGATAAGAGATAAGATAGACCATAAGACTGAGAAGTGTATCTTTATTGGATATGATCTGAATCAGAAAGGGTACAGGTTCTAAACCCCTTCAAATAAGGGATTCATGGTTAGTAGAGATGTTGTCTTTGATGAAAATGATTCTTGGTATGAGAATGAATGCAGGAAGTTTAATCTACCCTATGACTTGGAGGAGGAGTTTCCAAGTCTTGCTAAGGAGGAACCTACTTAGAATGAAGACACCACTTCAGATGATGAAGACATTATCAATCTTGAAGAATTCAAGGCATGGAAGTCCAAAGGCAAACTCAAGATGAAGAGACTTGAAGACAGACCTGAATCTTCAAATCAATCAATCAGAAGATCACAAAGGGAGAGTAAAAAACCTATCAGATATGGGTATGATACCTCTCTTGTTACTAAACATTCTGTTTATATTGCCAAAGACTTGTCAATTGAAGAACTAGGATCATATGAAGAAGCAAAAACTCAGGTAGAATGGAAAGAATCTATGGATGAGGAGATTGAAGCACTCAAAGAAAGTGACACATGGGAACTAGTACCAAAGAAAGAGTCCATGAAAGTAATTGGATCCAGATGGATCTATAAACTCAAAAGAAATTCTGATGGGTCAATAAACAGGTACAAAGCCAGATTGGTGGCGAAAGGTTTTGCACAAACACAAGGCATTGACTATGAAGAAACATTCTCACCTGTAGCCAAGATGCCAACCATCAAGGTGTTGGTGAGTGTGGCTGCATCTAAAAATTGGAACATGTATCAATTGGATGTAAAAAATGCATTTCTTAATGGATGGATTTCAGAGGAGGTATATATGTCACAACCTCTTGGCTATGAGGATCCTAACAAGGTAACATATGTATGCAAATTAAAAAAGGCTCTTTATGGATTGAAGCAGGAACCTAGGACATGGAATCATAGGTTGATCACATACCTTCAAGACCAAGGTTTTGTCATGAGCAAGGCAGACACACACTTCTCTATTTATCAAGAGAAGTAATTCAAAGGTAATATACCTATGTGTTTATGTTGATGATATCATACTTACAGGTAATGATGTCAATGGAATCAGACAAATCAAGAACCAGATGAGGAGTTCAAGATCAGTGATCTTGGTCTACTAAAGTATTTTCTTGGATTTGAGTTAGTTTATACTAACTCAGGAATCTATATTACTCAGAAAAAGTATATACAGGATATGTTGAAGAATTTTCATTTGCAGGATGCCAAAGTTGCAAGTACTCCTATGGAGGTAAACCTAAAACTAAGTGCCCATGAAGGTGATGAAATTGATGATCTTACAGGTTACCAACGCATAGTAGGTAGCTTGAATTATGCTACCTTAACAAGGATAGATATTGCATATGGAGTTAGTGTGCTAAGTCAGTTTATGCACAAGCCAAGGGTACCTCACCTAGAAGCTGCCAAAAGAATTCGAAAGTATCTCAAAGGCACTCAACATCATGGTTTGTATTTCCCTTACACTTCAGATATGGATATCAAGATTTATTCAGATGCAGATTGGGCAGGATGCAAGGATGATAGGAGGAGCACTTCTGGATACATTTCATTTGTAGGTGATAAACCAATATCATGGTCTTCAAAGAAGCAACCTACTATTGCTTTATCTTCTACAGAGGCAGAGTATAGAGGATTGGCAAATGCCACTCAAGAAGCCATATGGATCAAATTATTGTATACAAAATTGGGTTTATATACTAGGTCACCATTGATCTTTGGAGATAATACAAGCGCACTTCACCTTGCAGCTAATCCTATTTATCATGCCAGGACCAAGCATATAGAGGTCCATTACCATTATGTGAGAGAGAAGTTATTAAGCAAGGACATTCAACTAACCCATGTATCAACCAACATGCAGTGTGCATATTTGTTAACTAAAGCATTGGATGGAACTAAACTTTGCAGGTTCAAATCAATGATTGGATTGCAGGATATACATGAAGACTAAAGATGAAGACCAAGCCAAAATGTTTGGCTTGAGGGGGAGCTGTTGGTGCAATTCACAAGCCAACACATTTGGCTTGAAGTCCATATACATATGGAGAAGCATGGGAACCAATGCTAGAAGAAAATTACCCATTTACTCTTTTGTAAAAGTCATATTTGACTTGGAATCTTTGTAAACACCTACCAAAAAGAACTCGTGGAAAAGTTAGCTTTGATTGATGGAATATCTCCTATAATGGAGGATCACTTTTTAGAAGAAAGCCATTAAAATTCAAATTGGAAGTGAACATCTATATAAACCTCTAAGAAAAAGACGTGGTATGAAGACTCATCATCCCGAGCTTTCATTGTCATTTCTGAGTGTGTTAAATGTCTATACTCTAGCCCACACCTATCTACACCATTAGGCAATGATCTTCATGCCTATGGCATTGTATACAAGCGTTCATTAATACATATCTACATTGTTCATTTCTGAGTACTCTGTCATAGTTTTTGAAAGTCTGTCAACTTGTGGAGATCATATCTCACTCACTTCTCCATCAAATTCAAAGATCTATAGCTTGTTGGAACCCGCTCAAAGTTATCAACGTGCTATCAAAGTTTGAAGGATTTGTATTCAACCATTTTAGAGAAAATTCCATCGAAGTGATCACTGGTCGAAACCTGCAACAATCCTAAAATATCGAGGGTAATGGTTTACTTGCTAAATTGATTTCTCTGAGCATAATTAATCTTTTTAAGTGATATCACTTGGAATAGTTAGCTTAATAATCTATTTAGATACCCCTAAAAGGAATTTTTCCAATTCCTACTGTGCGGGTCATACTGAGCAAAAGATACAACAGGTGTCAAGTCAAAAATAGAAGGTTTTCTTGAAAGCTTGAAGTTCAAAGTTGTCTGTTTTGATTCAATCTTTACATACATCATTTCCAAAGTACATAGGCCATTTTATGATGTCATTGGAAAGCTAGAAAGGTCTATTTATCAACTCTGAAGCATCAAAGGGATGGTACAAAGCAAGATTTGGCAGTACCTACTCATCCTTCTGAAGTATTCATCCATCATTCGCAACATTGAAGTACTCTGATAATGCTTTGTATGATGAGGTGGTTGGATACTTTGCTTGGACTTCACTCCAAGAGAAGCATCCTAGTCTCTTCATCATTACCTCTTGAATCTTCATATATACTTTGTGATTGCATTCCCAAATGCGGATAAAAGTCAATGAGTTCAGTAATGAGAAACACAAAGCAAAGTAGATTTTAGAAACTCTTACTTATTGAGCTTAGTGACCATCTCATCAAGAATTAAATCCTTGGAAATTACTCTTGATAATGTTATATTATGAAGCTATCATCCTTGATCCCATGTAGGGCTCTCGATGGTGTCTGCTTCATATCCTCAACAACCTCTTCAATGGAAAGGTCAAGTTTCTTTCATTTTCCCTTTACATCCACCTAAGGATCTGCCATGACTTCCTCTATTTTTGGCTCTTAATCTCCTTATTTTCCCACATTGTAAAAATCTTGTTTTGGAGATCCCATATTTCACCTGTTCTGAAGCCTAGTTGAAACCAAGGTTCAAATTTCTACAAGGCATCTGATTTCAGATTCTCACCAACAGCAATCCCAACCTCAATAAGACATTGCTTCCTCAGATTAGGATGTACCCTCCCAACATCTTTCCTTAGAGAATCTTCAGACTCATGGTTGAAGAAGCGAATTCGCTCAATAGATGACATTTTCTGCATGTAGTCATTGTCGTTATTATGGTCTCAAGACAGGAGCTTGGCCTCTTCGGTAGTAAGTCCTACATATATCTTGCACTCTGCACACCTAAAGAAGAAGGTTGTGGGGTGCTTCACTAGTTGTCTATGTGCCTTTGCAGAGTGTGATCCACCAATCACATAGTACATTTAATCCTCAAACAAACCCTTATTGAAATCTTCCACAGAGCTGCATTCATTTGGGTCCACCATCATGAGAAAAGGAACTATAGCTGCATGAGGGTTGATCTTCATTTTTTTCTTTAGGTTCTGCACATGCAAATTATGTGGCTCCCTTATCTCAAGGGGCCTCCACCCTGTGACTGGATCAATTGGTGGTTTGTGGACAATATTTATGAGAAGGTGGAATAGCTACCCTTTTCTAACAAGTTTTCTCTTACAATGTCTTCCCTCATCTTGTTTTGTTCAGTACCCAAGATCCCAGATGCAAGTTCTCCACGAGGTGCAATGAAAACATCATCTGAGTCAGAACTTGACTCAGTGGATACTTCATCTACAGATTTCTTCAACTTCTTGAGTGGTTTCTTTTGTACACATTCCTTACTGTCTTTATTGGGGTTGTATTCTTTTGCTATGTTGGCATTATGTTCCCTTGGATGCAAAGCATTAAATCCTTGATTAGTAGATTCTCAGAGTCCCTGCAAAAATCTGCAAGTTTTTCTGGCACACAACACTCTGGGCACAAGAGCTCCATTTTGCAGATTGCATTTTGTAAGCCTTTAGATGTCTCCACTAGGAACAGAAGATCGTCTCAATCTTCATCCTCATAATCTACTTTGAGCACCAAGCCATACTGAAAAGCCTGTGTTGTCATGAGCTTTACACTCCCATAGGCTCCTGCAAACACCAAAAGGGTTGCATTTTTCTCTTCAATGTATTGAAGACACCATTCCAGATCTATCATGTCCTGAAGTGGTCGCTCTTTCCTATTAACCTCAATTTCATTTGACCTCTGCTTCCTCATTGAATCATCATCACTAGGTTTTACACTGTTATGTCCACCAGATGAAATCGCAATCGTGTTACTTTCCCTATCAAAGGATAATGAAGCCATGCTTTTCTTTCCTTCATGAGGTAACCCATGCTCCTATCACGAGGTTGTTCTCATATGCTCATAGTCACCTTTACAGTCTTTTCAACTCTTCCTTTATTGTCCCTGAAATATGTAGATATGTTGGTTCTCTCTTTGTTAATGTCCTCAATCAGGTGTAGGTTGATGCTTGGCATCGTCTTTAAGGTGAAATCTATGCTTGGCATCGACCTTGTGCAACAAGTTGATGCCTGCCATCAACTTTGTGGTGCAAAGTCAATGCTTAGCATCGACTTTGTGGTGCAAGTTGATGTGAGGCATCAAATTTGAGTGCAAGTCAATGCCAAGCATCAACTTTGCACCACAAAGTCAATGCAATGCATCGACTTGTAGCACAAAGTCGATGTCAAGCACGAACTTGCACCTAAAAGTCAATGCTTGGCATCAACCTGCACCTCAAAGTCGATGTCAGGCATTCATCTGTGCTATAAAGTTGATATGTGGCATTGACTTGCACCTCAAAGTCGATGTTTGGCATCGAGTTCTAGTTGGCTAGATAGCTCATGCATATCAATGGCAAGTCGATGTCAGGTATCGACTTGCACCTCTAGGTGGATGCCTCACATCAACTTGTCTCTCAAAGTTGATGCCTAGCATTGAGTTTGAGAGACAAGTTGATGTGAGGCATCGACTTGCACCTCCAGGTCGATGAGTGGCATCCACTTGCATGTAGAAAAATAGCAAATTTGCATGTACATAAAAATTAAGACATGAAAATATAAGAGTTCTCTATGATAGTAAAAGGGAATCTATTTGGAATCTTTTTTTTGAAGCAAGATTTTTGGGTACCTCTGAGTATTCTTGGCAACACTATTCTTCTCCATTTGCTTGTCTTTGCTTGTTTGATAGGCTCTGTGCTCTTTTGGTCTTAGTTCTCTATTGCTCTCTCTCCCTCTCTCTCTCTCTCTCGGCTCATGGATTTTAGAAATGAGACTGATCTCCTCCTCCAATATTTATGGGACTTGCATCGCTTGAAGTGGCACCTGACTAGATCTAATTGAATCAGACTAGGCCCTAACCAGATTAACAGACTAGATTGTGTAGTTGATTCAAGAACCACTAGGTTTGCTCACCAATTTTAACACAATCAACAGAGTTGGATAGGGGAGGATTGGGTTCTCTTTTCTCCACATTCTTATTTCCTTTCTTTTTGGAGGTCAACATAGTGGATAAGGAAAAGAGATGGTTCCTTTTTATTCCAATGTATAATATCACAAAACTTTATAGTATCTTCATAGTTGAACATACCATACTTTATCATGTATGTCAAAACTTTATTCAGTATCAAAAACTTTATTATGTATCTCAAAACTTTGTCAGGTCAAACTTGGTCAGAATAAATCACATAGTTAATGATGTCTGATCATATTGTACTTTTTCTTAATCTTCATATCTACCCATAATAATTTGCATAATCTATCTTAATATCTACTTGATGTGACACTCACTTGATGTTACAGTTCCACTGTTTAAAAAGGTATCCCATTTTCATTTCTCTTTGAAATAAGTGAAGATGAGCTCTATCTTTTCAGTAGATGCCTAGGCATCAGCTTCCTCTAGTCACCTTGATAGAATTCCGAATTCGTTGTTTTTAGTTCATTCTTTCCTCCCGAGTAATGTCCATGGCTTAGAATGTGTTGATTCTATGTTTTCAGTTGAGTCATTTAAGTTAGATTCTCAATGCAATGTTGCTCAACTAAATGGACCTCTTGATCTCTCTCCTGATCCACCCATTGATCTCCCTTCTGATTCAAGTGCATGTGGAGTAAAGGATGTTAGCAAAGAGAAAGAAAGACAAAGCATACTCAATCTACATTTTAAGAGAAGGCCTCATGACGTAAGTAAAAAAAGATTTCAATTTCTTACTTTAGATAGATGAATTGCTCGGGATATTCTCGCCAAAGTCCGTTCATATCTTCTTTTGATAGAGTTTTGTTCATTAACTCTTGTGCAAAAGAAAAGATAATATGAGATCATTGGAGATGTATGTGCTAATCCACGAATCGAAATCTGCACGTTTGCTTTCGAACTCAAAGAGCGCAACAATCATGATGCCTATTGATCGGAGTGATTGCGTAATTTTTTATTATATTAAGGAAGTTCGGCATTAGCCTACTCTCCCGGACTTGAATTAAATAAAGAAAGAAAAGTACAAGAGAAGGGGACTAGTGGCCACGGGACCCCCCAAATCCCACAAAGCAGGGGAAGCTTTTACAGAGGTTAGATGGCATTACAAAGAAGGTTAATCACCCTCTCATCACCCTCATGAGGGGCCCACTTAGGTTTAAGCTTGTTATTGATCAAAAGGAGAACTTGATGGTGCCTGAAGGGAGGGGGGGATTTCTTACAGTTAGCAATCCTTTTGCAAAGGAGGAACAACGATTTCTCGATTGACCACTCCTTGGGGGAGTCACCGAAGTTTAGAGCACATCTTTCCTGCCAGATTTTCCATAGGACCTCCCCTCTGATGGCATTCCAGAGAGTCGCGGAGCAGCCGATCGCTTCTCCCAGCAGGGCCTGCTGCCAACTGAGATGTCTCTGAAGTCTAAATTTCTTTCCAACTGTCTGCCAGAGTCTGTTGGAGTTGGGGTAGGTAAAGAAGATGTGTGGAACATCTTCGATAGACCGGTAGCAGCGTTTGCACCAGGGAGGGATCCCACAAAGTGATTGCGTAATTAGTTTGATACTTATTATCTATCATAATGTGCGATTGACAGAACAGGAAGCCAAAAAGTTTGCGCTAACACATAGATCATTAGAAGACGGAAGCAACATTGGTACATAATGCAACTTCTTAATCTAAATATTTTCACTTGCGATCTGCGCAAACAAAAGGCACAGTTAAAAGCATCAACCAACCTTCAAAAGGTCGCAGATAGGGCTTGAACTCACAGCCATACCCAGATGACATCTTTTCTCTATCCATCATAATAGGCACGTTCCTACTTCTATTCTACTGTAGAGATAAAGAAGGCTTCATATCGGACGTGTTGCATAACCTTCTTCGTCAAAAGCAAAAGGAACAAGTTATCTAAAGTCGTTGGCAGTTGAGGATCAAACCCGTGCACTTGTCATGTAGAGGCTTCCTCTTGTCCAATATGAAATAAGAGCTTTTTATCGTTGTAACTGCTAGGAAAAACTTCTCCATAAGCATAATATAGAGCAGAGTCAGTGGCGGCTGAGGATCAAACCCGTGCACTTATCATGCAGAGGCTTCCTCTTGAAATAAGAGCTTTTTATCGCTATAACCACTAGACAAAACTTCTCCACAAGCATAATACAGAGCATATTGCACAGAGGCTCCCAGGATTTGTTCTCATGACGTTTGGAAGATTGAGACTCTCCGCTAACCATGGGAGCAACCAGGTTCATAACACTTGGTTAAATTAATTTTTATATTCTTATATAGTCCAAAACTTCACCAAAAAGGGAATCAGGTGGAAGTACAATGGATTCGATCTTCCGACCTTGAGTGGATGATGGCCTTTCACTTATCCATTCCTCCAAACACACTCGGCAATCACTAGTATGGCCTGCAGTAAAGGATAAAACTGCATATCATCTTCATCCAATATAGTGTGCGGGGATCGAGCCAAGGACATCAACCCATAGGGTAATGCGTTCCAACCATTACAATACAAGCGTTGGATTGCTTATGTGTTCTTTTATATCTGTTTGCATTCTGTACATATACTCTGCTAAACCCAAAGAAGGAGAAGGTAACACAACACTCAAAGACGCAGGATGAGCCCTGGAACCTAGCTTCTTGCTAAAAGAAATTATTGCTCGATCTACATGAGCTACATATGTAGATGCTGCATCTATATTCTCCCAATCCAAAGAGAAGGATGAGCAAAAGCCATGCAAATGGATATCTCAAGGATGGAGAATAACTCTTCGAGAGGCTCAATGGAAGGACATAGCTTAATTTGAAGATAAGTACTTTACAAATTGATGTTTTCATTTAAATATTTGCTTTGCTCTATGCTTTCATATGGAATGCATTGCTATTATCATTGAAAGGAGAATACCACCACGTGTATGCACTCACCTTCATTTGCATGCAAGAACAGGCATTTGCATATGCATGATCGTTTGTTAAGTAGTTGAATACTTATACTTTTGTTACCTTCTTTTTTCTAACTCGACTTAGATAACTAGGGAAAATAGAAAAGTAGGTAGTTGCAAGGCTCCTAGCTACCATGCAACTCAAGTAGCTAGTTTGTTTTTCCCAAACGTGATACTTAAGTATCACAAATCAGGAGTCTTGATTAGCAAAAGTAGGCCCTTCGAAATTCAAGTGTTCACTTTTAAGTTTAGGAGAAAACTAGATAAAAGTAGTATCTCAAGATATTTCAAGATAACTTCAAGAGCAAGGAAACAGAAGATATGAAGTAATTAACTTCCAAGATCTTCTTGAAACACTTCAAGATAAAGTGTTGTTAATTTGGAAATATTTCATAAATTTTTGAAAAAGTTGGACTTTGATTTTGAGTTGATCTTTTCAAACCAAGGATTTGATTGACTAAGTCAAGCACCAAGTTCTTAGTGTAACTTGGTAAATTCACTCTTTTGACTCAAAGAAACGCACAAGAATTGCATTCCGGTAAGGATTCAAAAAGACTCAATATGACATGAACTTAGTCTCAAGTGAAGAATTATTTGAGTACAAAACTCATAACCAGAACCTCATTGGGTTGACACACAGATGTTGGTTACCACACTAGTATCTTTTGGTTGGATGACGTTTTTGATTTGCTTTGAATCTTTTTGAGAATCCAGTTTATTTCTCTTAAAGATAGAAAAAATGCTTCAATACCCTCTTGAAATAGATCTTTGAGAAGTGAAAGTCCTAAGTCATCTAGAGTTTGACTTATAGCAAGTTTACGTATCTTCAAAGTTTGAATTGATTGAACAGAGTTTTAGTTCTTCAAAGTTTGAGTTCTTCCTTTGCGCTTTCCAAATCTTTTGGATTTGACTCACATATGGTATCTGATTCTTCTCACAAAAGTCAAGGGTTAGTCGGATAGAGCCAGGTAAGTAAATTAAACATCCTAGATAGATGTTTTGTACAAGAACCTTTTCAAACATCAAAAGATGATAAGTGCAAGATTGACTTATTCATTTGAGTTTGCTTCAAGTTATGGCATGAAGGATTTCCTTGAGTCTAGTATACTCTAGAATAGAGAAGTTATGAATTTCTCAGTAGATTGACAATTCCCAAGAGCTTTTAGCTCAAGTCTATGAGAAAAATGTCCTAACTTGGACAATTTTCATTTGACTTTGAATTGGTCAAGTTATAGTATGGTTGACTCAAAGAAAATGGTAAACTTTCTCCTATAGTTTACATAGGATTTTTAAACTCATTAGGACAAAGTAGTCCTCTAGTCAGGTAAAAAATCATGTAACTATTGGATAGGAGTAAACCATTGTACAAACATCCAAGTTAGATGTTTGGGACAACCAAACAAGTTCTCCAAGCCAAATTCAAGTGAATCAAGAGTTCTGAAATTCTTGCGAGGGATAAGAATCCTAACTTAGTTACTAAGTCCATGCCCTAGTCATGCCTGGAAATGGACTAGTAATCCACCCAGTTCACGTGTTTGTGCCTAGATCGCACCTAGTAAAAAAATGTGAATTGGTTAGGGATGTTGTGGATATAGAAGAAGAAGAAGAGAGCTCGCAACAGTCTCAGACTAAATCAAGTGCATTAGATGATGGGGGTGTAGACATAGATCAAGAAAGTTGTGAGTTGAGATAAAAATCCATAACATTTTTAATACTTATATAAATGCTTTTGAAGTAGTTTTCTTAACAAAACCATGTTCTATAGCAATTTTGACTATCCGATATCCACCATTGAAAACATGTTCAATGTTTAATTTTTGTATAAGCTTGTTTATCACTTTTATATTTTTTTATGTACATTTTGGACATGTCAATGTTAAATCGAGTAAAATTTTGGCCACATTTTTATCTTTTTTTTTGAAGAAATGATATATCCATCACTTTTAACCTTAGAATTCAATCATCTCATGGAAGTATATGCACAAGATTTTAATTCAATGCTTGTATGAAGTCGTATGCATAGGTTCAAGCACTTAGGATTGCCATATATACCAATAGCTCCCGCTAAAGCCTAAGATTCTTGAGTTTTGAATTTTGAATTTTCCAAAAGTTCATCATATCATAGAGCATTGTGTTGAGAACCCAAGGAATTAGAGAGGAAGAGGATACAACAGAGGTGGATATGAAGCTCTTAGAGGCACATACAAATACTCATATGGATACAACAACAATACCTACAACAACAAACACCAAGGAGCAGACAAAGGAAGAAGAGATTAAAATAGTTATAGAGATGATCAATCCCAAGAGGATTCACTTCTACTTATGATTATTACAATGAAGGAAGGTAAAAAGCATCAACATGTATTCTACATTGACTCTAGATGCTCCAACCATGTAGTAGGGAACATAGCTTTGCTTTCAGAATTGGACGATTCAAAGAATAAGCATGAAATGTAAAGGAAGCCTATGGAGAAGATAGGAAATGTAAAGACTTTGAATAGTAATATGAATTTTTTCAGCACAATTCTCTATGTATGAAGTATTACTACAACTATTAAAAGTGTAGGTCAGACTATGTAGAAACGTTTGCATGTGAGATTAACAGAGCATGAAGCAAACCTAGAGGATCCATATCAAGGATTCAAGAGGATGTCCATGGGAGAAAAAGAAGGGATATTGTTTACCTTTCAACTCCAAGGCACTAAAAACATTGCTACAGGTTTGGCATAAAAGGTTGTCTCCCATTGGAGAAGGAGCCCTCAAACAAATGAGTGGAGATCAAAGTGTGCTTTGACTGCCTAAGGGCATAACAATGCCCCATTTAGAAAAAAAAAAGTGGCTTGTGTTGCTTATGCAATCCTATTTCCAACGAGAGCATCATATAAGTGATGCAAAAGAACAAAACGGGATTGAATTGTGCAAGTGATGCACTACAACAGATTGATGGTATACCGAGGTTTTTACCGAGGGAAATGAACGCGGCTTTATTTGCCGCGACGCCAGTGTAAAGGTCGGTATGCGCGTCGGTACCAAAGCGTCGGTATATGCGTCGGTATATGCATCGGTATATGCATCGGTATATGCATCGGTATATGTGTCGGTATAAGTGTCGGTAATAGCGGCGCCCATACCGATGCCTATACCGAGGCCTCTGCTCGCGTACTGTCACATATACCGTCGCTTGCTGGGTGTACGGATGCTTATTCCGATGACATTACTAGGAGTACCATCGCGTATACCGACGACCATACCTGCAAAATTTTTTTTGGGTAGAGTGTGTTGTCTTTTGCTATAGCAACATTACCATGATGTTGCTTAACAAAAGACAATACGCTCTGCCTAAAAAAACCAAGTACATGTGATGTGTACTCTAATGTTAACCGAAATATGATTTCATGAAACAGAGTATTATTGGACACAAAAGAGATAATCATAATGAACCATGAACCATGTACAAAAGAAGTTATATATTTCAATAATGAAGCATGTACAAGAGTGTGGCAAACTACTGTCATATATGACGCTTTTACAAAATGTGGCAAAGCAATGCATTGCCATATGAAAATCAAATACAAAATTTTGGTGTTCCACTGCCATACACATGCAAAGAACGTTCCATATCAACAGTCTTGCAACAAAGAACATTAATGGAATGAGATAAATTCACATGCAAATTACAAACAACAAGTAAAAACCAAGTTTATAAATTAATTACCTCATCGCAAATGCTTCCATGAAATGACCGCACCGCGTCCCTCCAAGTCCTCCACTAGTGCAATCAACCCATGACGATATCCATAAGACTCCTCCGTTCGTGTTGGAGGACGATCCATTGCCAGCTCCTGAAACAAATATACAAAAGATTAGAGGAACATACATGAGAAATTTAACACAAATAAATTCAATAAATGAAATGGTACTTACAAACTCATGATGCATCGTGTCATATCCACCGTTGCCCAAATGTGACGGTCCAATCGTATCTAAATGTGTGGTTGCGGCATCTCGCTGCTGGCGATATCCCTCAGGAGTCTACTGCTGCTCGTCACGAATCATGTCCCACTCCTCAGCATCTAACCATACAGGCTTTGGTAAGCCTGCTCTGAAAGCATCATGAGCCTCGGATTGTCGATGGGACATAACCCACATGCGGTGTGCATAATCCACTCTGAACTGACAAGAGACTGTCCATCGACTGGTCAGAACTCCTGATAAATTATCTATGTGATATAATTCTTCCGATCTTTATCCTGCTCACTCCATTTCAGCATGATAGAGTATCCAAACTGGATGGAGCATCTATCACCGGAGCTCCATCTCGGATACTATACACCTTGGAGTCATCATGGTCATGAGTGTTGGTGCAATTCAAGCCTTCACAATTTGGCTTGGATTACTTCATGAAGACACCACTTGAAGGAAGGAACATAGGAACTTATGCTTATAAGTTCTTACTATTTTACTCCTTTTCACTAAACGTTGTGAAATGGACCATTTTTTGCTTGATTTCATGATGTTTAGGTCCAAATAAAAAGACAACATGTCTTTGTTCTCCTTTGTTGTGACTCAGTGTTTAGTGATGCAGATGAAGATGGAAATGATAGCAGATGCTTCTTTTGTGTATATTTTTAGCTACACACCTTTGATTGAGGTCTTCTAAGTATCATTTTATGTAGCCAATAAAGAGATCTTCAAGTCTTTTGAAGAGTGCAGGCCCTCAAAAATGCAATGTACAGAGTGTTATATTTTTCCTATGCAATCCTAAAGATAGTTGAAGGTTTGGATTATCTTCAAAATCTCTTTTGAGCTCTTCATTTAGAGATTCATTGGTGCAAAGATGGTTGGGAGAGGAGTATATGAGCACTTGTGCTTTGGCCTTGTTTCCATTTTACCATGTATGATCATTGTGGTAGCTCCTCCTTATGAGAATAGCACATAATCTTGTCAAGTATTTGGCATGTGAGATAGCATTGTGCTTTATCTTATACGTTTATGCCATAATGAGTCTGATCATAGTATTCTCAATGGATGTATAGTGGCATGGTGGTATATATTTTGCATATGGATTTACTTGTCAGTTGCACATAATTTATGAGAGTTGATTTTGGATCTTAGTTAGTACTTGTATTCTTGTTTTCTTTGCAGGTACATGTCTGAATCGGAGCCTCAGTTGCACACCCGTTTGTCACCTTGATCCACCATTCTATTAGCATATGCTCATTGATTTGATATCTTATTTGCTGTTGTGATTCTTGGCATATATGGATGGTGATTCCCATTAATTTGGATGATATATTGAATGCTTTAGATCATGATATGGATGATTAGGCAAAGCATTGTGATGATACTTAGTAAGAGTTAGATCATGGGCTTGAAATTGATGTTGATGTTATGGATTTAGCTCATGTGTAGCATGATGATACACTTGGTGTGGTAGATCAAGATAGTTCTTATGATACATAGTGTAATGGTAGAGCATATTATCTCTCAGGATGCACAACTAGATACATCGTTGGTTAATAGTATGGCTGATTTGGATGGAGGAGTCATGAGTTATGCATTAATTCTTGGATTTGCTCATGCTAGATGTTGATATGGATATGTCAAGACACACTAGTCTTGATAGTGGTGCTTTGGATGCCTTGGATATAGGCTTCGTTGACATGGTTAGGCTATCTATAATCACACAAGTTTTTTCAGCATTGTGGGGTCTAATGTATGGATTATTATGCTTGAGTCTGGACATTGCAATTGTTATTGCAGCATTTGCGCTTGGAGTTGTCAAATATTCCATGATTAACAGAGGCATAGAGTGAGTGTGAGCTTTTTAGGAACATCCGTTCTTGCATGAGTTAGATGTGAGCTCAAATCTTTCCAATATGAGTCTAGAGCAGCTTGAGGTGCATGGATACACCTTGTTTGAGGCATTTGGTGTAGGCTAGTCAATATATGGGTTGACATTTGGATGCTTCATGTACATTATTGTATAGTACTACATCATTCTTTGTATATGTTTCCACTTGCGGTTACATTGACCCCTAAGTGGGAGATTATTGGGGATGTAAGGGTCATGTGATCTTACCCCTATGTTCATTCATATATATATATATATATATATATATATATATATATATATATATATATATATATATATATATATATATATATATATATACATACATACATACATACATACATACATACATACATACATACATACATACATACATACATACATACATACATACATACATACATACATACATACATACATACATACATACATACATACATACATACATACATACATACATACATACATACATACATACATACATACATACATAATACATATATATATATATATATATATATATATATATATATATATATATATATATATATATATATATATATATATATATATATGTGTGTGTGTGTGTGTGTGTGTGTGTATATATATGCATTGCCTCATGAAGACCATTATGTGGGTTTTGAGGCTCCCACGCATGTGTGCATGTCTCTCTTCTTCTCTCCTCCCTTCATATTTTCGTTGCTCCTCTTGTTTAGCACACCAAAGTCCTTCAAGAAGGTAACTTTTCTCCATGAATAGAAGAAAAAAATTGCATTTTGTTCATTCTCAATTATTGAAGTAAAAATGGACACATGAGCACATATTTGATAGTTCTATTGTGATCTATATGTTTTGTGCTGCCAATATGTAAGGTGATGTTGATTATAGGGTTGTTGGTAGGTTGTCTGATTGCTTGCTTTTATAGCTCATGTGATTGCTACGTCCACTATCAATATACTATGTATCATTGCTTTGAGTTGCTTCTCTATTCACATTCATCATTAGTACATTTTAATGATTTTTCATTAAAAAAATTACCATGTGTATGATTTTGCCTTGCATATGCATCTTGCCCCTGATTATACCAATAATCATGAGACATATAACCAAGTTTATCACAATTAGAACATGTAATACCTAGATTTCCTAGATATGAACTATGTCCTCTTCCAAAATAGAAATATCTCCCCCTACCATGCATAATCATATCTGAGTTACTTGCAACGTAATTATTGTTTATCTAATTTTGACCTCCATGACCTCTAAAAGTTCCTCTTCTACCACCTTTACAATCATGCTGATTTCCAACATGAAGTGCATGACCTACGCTACCTCTCTTCATCAATTACCCACCATTTATATTAATTTATTCTCTTATCATAAGTGAAACCAACTCATCAAAATCACGTAATTCCTCTCTCAGAAATACAAAAGTTGTAAAATCAAACAATTCAAAACAAACGCAACTAAATCATCATCCTCATCTATGCATCAAATTGAACTAAGTGCATCAACAATGTGCTTAATTTTAAAAATATAATCATCTACCAACTATCATACATCTTTGTGTAACTTATTTAACTCATTCTTGAGTTGAATACACTGTGCCTTTGTTGTCATTGAAAATAGCCATTCTAAGGCTTCCCAAATCTCCTTACTTCTTTTCAACACCTATATATTGCTGGTGCAAGTCAACCATCAATTGATGTCTTGGACTAAGGGTTGAATTCAAAGGATGACGAAAAGATCAAAAAGTGAAGCTTGAAGATATTGCATATTTAGCGAATGAAGACTTGTACACATATGTACATTAACCTTGTAATTAGCTCACTTATACTTTTGTTATGTTCATGAGCTTGTACATATATGCCTATATATACAAGTAGAAAGTCGAGGCATGTATGAGAGAGCATGAGATGTGATGAATTAGAAGTTGTAAGAGTCATTAGACACTTTAGAAGTGAAGAAGATCTCTCTCATCATTCAGATGTAAAATTTTCTGAGTAGAAGGAAAAGTTGCACCCGATATTTTGTTGAATACTCCTTCTCTGTTTATCATCATGTGAAATGCTTTTGTACAAGTCTAAGTCTATAGTTGATTGATCTTTGTACAAGTTATCAGATCCTAATTGTGATCACACTAAGAGAATTGAGAGTAGGAACATTTACATGTGTAAATGTGAAGAAGTGAAGTTTACATCAGGCACAAATTTGATGCTAATGTTTTGGTCAATTCTCCATTCCAAGTGTGTAGTTTTGAGCATCAAAGCACTCATTCTCTAAGTTGGAAGGTAAGCTACCTATGGCTAAAATCATTTGAATAAACGGGTTGTAGTTTGAGAGAACTATGCATTAGAAATTGTAGGTGTCAAAGTCGACTATAGAGAAGTACAATTTTAGACATAGGTGAACTGTTTGGATCATATCTCACGACTTACTTAATCTTTTGAGATTTTTTAACTTGGAGAAGGTGCGCAATCTTTAGGCAACACCTTGTACAAAGTTTCATTAGAAACTTTACACATTTGGTTAGCCAATGAGTGAGTTATGTGCAGTAGACGTTTCTGTGTAGTCTCTTCACCGTTAGTGCAAACCTTGATGATTTAGCATTGTTCTTCTAAAATTGATCAAGGTTTTGAGTTATCCTTGATATAGAGGTGTTCTAACATCAAGGATAGCTTGTTTATTTGGAGATTAACACTCTCCATCAATGGTATCAGAGCAGGAATCATCAAAATAGAAGAAAGAAGGATCCTGACCTCTCCAGTCATATAGAAATCAACATCTAAAGGTTCAAAATGTGAAATCTTAAAGGGAAAGCTAGAGAAGGAGGCCTAAAGCTATCAAGAAGATCAAAAGGAACTTCATTCAAAGTAAAGGTACACTTATTCGTCATAAAGCTTGAAGAAATTAATACACAGGTGAAGAAAGGATGGGAGATTCTCTTGAGATAGAGAAATTGGATAGAGAGAACTATCCACCTTGCTCAATGAAGATGGAAGCTCATCTCATGAGCAAAGACCTGATAGGTTATATCACAGGTGAAGAAGAAAAACCAGAATTTAGAGATCCTAGTGTTCCAACTAGGGATGAACTCTCAGATTTGAAGACATGGATGAAGAAGGATGCTCAAGCAAGGAGCATTATCTACATGGGAGTCAATGACTACTTGCTACCTCATATTAGAGGAGACTTGAAAGTGCAAGTGACATATGGAATGCTTTGGAGGATCATTTCCAAAATACTACAAAGTCAAGGACGGCATCCTTATGGGCAGAGTTCACTACACTTAAAAAGAAAGCTTCTCAGTCCATTTCTGCTTATGTAACAAGGATGAAGGACATTGTAGATGCATTAGGAGCAAGTTGATGAAGATATTGAAGAGGATAAATTGGTAAGGAAAATCCTCACATGTTTGAGAGGAGATGAGAAATGGAAGCCATTCATTTTTTCTACTGAATTGTCACTAGATCATTTCACTAGTGATTTAAATGAGTTGCTAGGACATATGCTAACTTTTGAGCAGGATGCCAAAGGTGATGTTGATAAGAGTACAAGTCAAGCAATGTATTCAAAGGACAAGAAGAAGAATAGCAAAGGCAAGCAACAATTAAATGAAGAAGAAGATACAACTAGCCAAGCCAACTTCCTAAGAGGAAGAGGAGGTGGCAAAGGTAGAGGAAGAGGTATAAGCAATAAAGATGCAGCCAAAACTTGTTGGATTTGTGGTAAGACAAATCATTTAGCTCATGATTGTTGGCATAATAATCAGAATAATGGAGGATATAGTCAGAACTTTAATTCCAGAGGAAGAGATGGTAGAAACCAAAGAGGTATTTTTCAGAGGTAGAGGTAGTATAGGTTACTTTGGAAGAAATGCAGGTAGAAGTTTCCAAAGTCATACCTACTACAATTATGCTTCAGATCAGAAGGAGGATTCAACCTTGTTTATGAATGCAACTTGTGAAAGACAAAGTGAAGACCAAAGAGTCTTCTACATTGACTCAAGGTGTAGCAATCACCTGAGTGGTATCATAGCCTTGATGACTGATTTAGAGAATAAGGTAACTAATCATGTAGTTCAAATAGGTGATAATACAAGGCACATTGTAAAGTCAATTGGATCAGTGAAGGCCAAGGATGGGAACACTCTTTTGAGTAAGGTTTTGTATGTTCCTACATTTCCAAAGAATCTGATAAGTGTAGGGCAAATTCTTGAAAAAGGTTATGAAGTAAGGTTCACTAATGATGGGGTTTTTGTGGAAGACCCTAGCAATGGGTATAAACAAATTGTTTCATTGAAGAAAGAAGGAAGCTTATTCACATTGAAGATTCAAGGCAATGTTGGTCATGCCTTGTTCACTTATGGAGGACATAAGATCTCTCAGTTAGATCTTTGGCGTAAAAGGCTTGGACATTTCAATGAAAGAGGTATTAAGGATATGGTTAACAATGGTTCATTGCTTAGATTGCCTAATGTTGTAGGTCAACATATGACATATAGATGTGAGGCATGTCAATTAGGTAAGGCTCATAAGCAATCATATACCAAGCATGGTTTCATGTACTCAGAAGCTTGAGTTGGTACCCAACAGATGTGTGGGGACCATCAAAGGATTTCAGTATTAATGGTTCAAGATATTATGTAATTTATGTTGATGATGCTACCAGGTGGATCACTATATATGTGATCAAAGATAAATCCGAGATATTTAATACATTTAAACATTATCATGTGTATGCAAAAAGAATCATAGGTCAAAAGTTAAAGAGACTAAGGTCAGATGGAGTGGGAGAGTATTTATATGATGAGTTCAGTGATTACTTATGGAATGCAGGTATAAAGAGGGAAGTTACTTGGATGTACTCTCCTCAACAAAATGGTGTGGCAGAAAGGAGAAATAGAACTCTTGTTGAGTTTGCAAGATCAATGATGAAGGAGAAAAATTGTCCAAATTATTTGTGGGGTGAGGCTCTAAATACAGCTACATACTTGGTTAATAGGTTACCATGTAAAGCTTTGTAGGGCATGACACCATATGAGGAATGATGGGGTAAGAAACCTACCTTAGATCATTGCAAAGTATTTGGATGTTTGGCTTATGCATATGTGCCATCTCAGTTAAGACATAAATTGGAACCAAAAGCTGAAAAAGTATGTGTTCATTGGATATGATGATAAGCAGATGGGTTATAGGTTGTGGACTCCATCCATAAAGCAATTTTTTGTATCAAAGCATGTTACATTTGATGAGCAAAGTACTCGATATGCAGGAACAATCAATAATTATGTAGGTGATGAAGAAGTTTTGAATCAAAAGAAAGGTAAATGAAAGGTTTAGATATTTGATAAAGAAGAGAACAATGAAGTACAAGTTGAAGTTGAAGAAGTGTCAAGGTTTGATCCAGAATGTGATGAACCAGAAATTCAAGAAGTGGAGAACTCAGAAGGTTATCAAGACACAAATGGAAACCTACAAGGTATAGCTATGAGACTTCTTTTTTGACTACTAAAGACTATGCTTGTATGATGAAAATAGAGGAAGACCCTTCTACATATGAAGCGGCAAAAGGTAAGGAAAATTAGGAGAATGCTATGCATGAAGAGTATGATGCATTAATGGAGAATGAGACATGGGATTTGGTTCCTAAACCAAATAGTAAGAAGATTATTGGATGCAAATGGGTCTACAAGACAAAGAGGTATGCAAATGGAAGTGTGTCTAGATATAAAGCTAGACTTGTTGTGAAAGTGTATGCTCAGACATATGGTATAGATTATGATGAGACTTATAGTCTTGTGGCAAAGATGACAACCATAAGGACACTCATAGCCATTGCTGCATGTAAAGGTTGGAGATTATGTCAATTAGATGTGAAGAATGCTTTTCTAAATGGTTATAGTTTAGAAGATGTTTTCATGGAGCAACCAGACAGATTCAAAGATAAAAGGTACAGATTATGTATGTAAGCTCATTAGAGCTTTGTATGGTTTGAAGCAGGCCCCAAGGGCATGGAATTATAGACTTGCAAAGTTCTTGAAGGAACTTGGTTTTTAAGTATCTAAAGCAGATAGTAGCTTGCTTGTCAAAGCAAGTGATGATGGGTTCATTTATATGTGCATATATGTTGATGACATAATTCTTATAGGTACAGATGAGAAGGGTATCCAAAGTCTCAAGAAGCAAATGGAGAAAGAGTTCAAGATTAGTGACTTAGGAGACTTGTCCTATTTCTTGGGAATGGAGGTCTCGTATACTCAACATGGAGTATATGTGACTCAAGAAAGGTATTTGAAGAACTTGTTAATGAAGTTTAAAATGGAAGATTGCAGGGTAGCACCTACTCCAATGGAGGTGCATCACAAATTGAGCAGACATGGAGGAGAAGAATTCAAGATATAAAGTTATATCAAAGTTTGGTTGGTAGTCTAATCTATGCTAGTTTAACTAGGCCTGATTTGTCATATGCAGTTGGAGTGTTATCTCAATTCATGCATTGTCGTAGGAAAGAACATTGGGTTGTAGGACAAAGAATGTTGAGATACATTAAGGGTACACTCAAGAAAGGTTTGTATTATGGTTTTACATAAGATACAAACATAAAAATATATAGTGATACAGATTGGGCAGGTAATCTTGATGATAGGAGATCAACATCTGGATACTTGTGTTATGTGGGAGATAAGTTAATCTCTTGGTATTCTAAGAAGCAACATACAATTGCTTTGTCATCTATAGGAGAAGAGTACAAAGAAATGGTTGAAGTTGCAAAGGAGGTCATATGGTTGAAGACTCTAATGAAGAGTTTTGACATCATTCAAAGTACACCCACTATTCATGGAGATAATATGAGCTCATTGTATCTAGCTGCTAATCCTGTTTTTCATGCTAGGACTAAACATATTGAGATTCAATATCACTTCTTAAGAAAGAGGGTGATTGATAAGGAGATTGAAGTCATACATACTTCAACAAAAGATCAGATTGCAGATATGCTAACCAAAAGCTTGGATGGACCAAAGCTATAGAGATTCAAAGACATGGGAGGTATAAAGAAGATAGAGAAAACCTCAATTGATGATTTAGGGGGAGTTGTTGGTGCAAGTCAACCATCAATTGATGTCTTGGACTAAGGGTTGAAGTCAAAGGATGAAGAAAATCAATAAGTGAAGCTTTAGGATAGTGCATATTCAGGGAGTGAAAACTTGTATACATATGTATATTAACCTTGTAATTAGCTCACTTATACTTTTGTTATGGTCATGAGCTTGTACATATATGCTTATATATACAAGTAGAAAGTCGGGGCATGTATGAGAGAGCATGAGATGTGATGAATTAGAAGTTGTAAGAGTCATTGGACACTTTAGAAGTGAAGAATATCTCTCTCATCATTCAGATGTAAAATTTTTTGAATAGAAGGAAAAGTTGTGCCTGATATTTTGCTGAGTACTCCTTCTATGTTTATCATCTTGTGAAATAATTTTGTACAAGTCTAATTCTATAGGTGATTGATCTCTACACAAGTTTTCAGATCCTAATTGTGATCAGGCTAAGAGAATTGAGAGTGGGAACATTTACATATGTAAATGTGAAGAAGTGATGTTTATAGCAGGTGCAAATTCGATGCTAATGTTTTGGTCAGTTCTCCTTCCATAGTGTAAAGTTTTGAGCAAGAAAGCATTCATTCTTTAAGTTGGAAGGTAAGCTACCTATGGCTAAAGAATTTGAATAAATAGGTTGTAGTTTGAGAGAACTATGCATTAGAAATCACAGATGTCAAAGTCGACTATAGAGAAGTATAGTTTTGGACATAGGTGAATTGTTTGGATCATATCTCAAGAATCACTAAATCTTTTGAGCTGTTTTAACTTGGAGAAGGTGTGGAACCTTTAGGATGTAGTGACTCTCTTCATAGTTAGTGTTAGTCTTGATGATTTAGCATTGGTCTTCCAAAATTGATCAAGGTTTTGAGTTATTCTTGATATAGAAGTGTTCTAACTATCAAGGATAGCTTGTTCTTTTTGAGATTATCACTCTCCATCATATATGTCCTAACATACTTGACTCAATATTTTATGATAATATAATTACTACTTTTTATCCCACTCATTCCACCTATGGTATTCATGGATTCGCTGTGTTGTTGGATTTCAATCTAGCAAGTCTAGCTGAGGTTCTATCCCACTACTTATGCATATACCTCATGTATAGCAACTCTGATGCATCAACCAACTCTGATACTAATATTGAAAATTCAAACTCTAAGAAGTAGCACAAAGTAAAATATGAAGGGAAGCACAAAAACAGTATAGACTATAGAGATGATAGAGTAGAGCAGATGAAAAAAAAAACAGATAAGAAGAAGTGAAATTCTCTGTACAAAAAAGGACTTTATCATCACAATGATTGAGTATCAATAACCCTACAAAAAAGGCATTCCTAAGCTCTTTATGTAGAGTTTTGGAAATGAATCTATACCAATGAATTGTCTCACAAAAATAATGGAGGATAATTAAGACATTAAAGAAATGAACTACAACTAAAAAGTTGTTAAACAACTTTTTCACAAAAGTAATGGATTCTAATTTAAAGCACTAAAAGGAATCGTCAACTTTGAGTGGCCAACTAAAAAGAATGGTCAACTTAGTAATCGCTGCGCCATCACTTCGCTGCCAGAATACTGAAGTTGCACCATCGCTTCGTTGCTGGTATCACTGCAGTTACCGCACAAATGGGTGTTTGAGGATTTCCAAAAGTTTTTCATCGTCATCTTCAATGCCCTTTTGTCGTCCTTCATCAACAATATAGCAAATCGAACAGACTTCAACAGAACTCGCCGAGAGGTGAGAACCACGTTGGAGCTACCACGGACAGGAGCTACGGAGTTGGAGATGAAGCTGATTCAATCCTTTTAGCATTTTGGCTGAAAGCATGAGCTGAAGCGCGACGGATCTGTAACCTTTTGGAGTGGAACCAGTGCAACGTAGCGACGGAGCCATGGACGGAGTGACCATCGCTTGGAACGCCTAGACTACAGCATTCATCACCTTGTATCGCCGTCAATACTCGATAACGACACCTCAGCAGCAACAACCTCCGGTCAATCGCGCCGCTTGTCGGTCTATCGTGTCGCTTGCTTGCCCGTCTATCGCATCGTCAATGGTCTATCGCGACAGCTCGCCTGTGTTCAAAACCGTCTTTCGCATCGTTTTGCTCCGGTTGTGGTCTATCGCGCCGTCTATGGTCTATCGCGATAGCCTCAGTCGTGCCAAGCCTCTGCCTCGGGGAGCGTGTAGTTCTCAGGGCGCTCTTTTTTAACTTAGCGTTTAAAATTTAAAGCAAACCTGGTGCGCCACCGCAATGACGCATGACGCATGGACATCACTTCATTTGAGGGCTACCATCTGAGGGCTTTTTTCGCGCTGCCTGCTCTAGTTTATTGCATGGTTTATGATATCTAAAAGAAAAAAGGGAGAAGAAAAAAGAAAAAAAAAGGGTAGAAAAAGAAAAAAAAAAGAGAAGAAAAGAGTCAAAACATTCGAAGAAAAAGAAGGGAAAAGAAAATAAATAGAGCTACCCTTTAAGATGGGATGACTGTGGGCTAGCAAGAGATCTTGCCATTGAAAAGGATTGGTGAATTCGCTTCTATGTCTATCGTCATTCCATCTTTGGTCTTGAGCAATGTGGCTCCCCCCCAGTCCCCGTGCCCCCCTGAGGTGGACTCCGTCCCCTCAGACATTGCACCTCCGGTGGTCTCTTTGTGCAAGGAATCGGTGGCGGCAAAGCAAGAAGTATTGATGAAAACGTGTCTCATCGGCCAATTTTTTGGCCCTAGGCCCCCTCTAGAGAATGTGAGAACTTGGTTGCGTAAGGAGTGGTTCCCGCGTGGTATAATTGTGTGCAAATGTCAATTCTTGCCGGCGAATCACCTACTTGTAGTGTTTGAGAATGAAGAGATGGCGTTCCAGGCCCTGCAAGCCGGCTCCTGGCTGGTGGGCCGATCAACCTTATGCCTTTTTAAGTGGACCCCAGACTTTGTTCCGAACAAGTCAAAGCCTCTTCATTACCCACTCTGGGTGGAGCTTCCCAATCTACCCTATTTCCTGTATGGATTTCTTCGAGAAATCGTTTCACCGATCGATCGCCCGATGGCCTCAAGAGAGGATGTTGGGGGGTTAATATACGAGGGTACTCAATACTCTTTCAACGCACGCTGGCACCCACAAATTTGCATTGAAGCAGACTTGAACCAGGTCCTCCCAGCGAAGATCTCCATAAACTGTGGTGATGGTATGATGTGGGTTCAGGAGATTACCTATAAGAATTTGCCCAATGCATGCTTCCATTGCGGGCTCCAAGGTCACAGGATCAAAGACTGCCCCTCGAAGCAAAATACCAAGAAAAATAAGCCTAAACCAGGTGGGGCCCCGGATCCTTTCCCTCAAGTTGGCACTAGGGGCCGTCCCTCTCCGGTGGAGGAAGAAGCGGGCACTCGGGTTGTAGAGACGGAGTCAGAAGGGTTCACCGAAGTAAGACATAGGAGGAAAGTTAGCCCTCGAAGAGCACTAGCAAGGAATGTTTTGACCATTGCCCCTTCGAATAACATGTACTGCAACCTAGAAAAGGAGATTAATGAGTTCGACCTCCTAGGGGACAACCTTTACGAAGAAGACCCTGCTGACAATTCCTTTGGATGCTCTACCAGCAAAGAAGACAACCAAGAAGGTTACACCACTAGTAAAGAGAATGGATTCACCACTAGCAATGAAGACAATCAAGACAGTGAAAGCTCCTTCCTCGGACCTACTCCTCCAGTATGCCTGACAAGCCTACCGCAACAAAAGTCAAAGCTTAAAGGGAAACAACCGTCAGGCATGCCTTGGAAGAGCCCCCTCAAGAGTAGGATCCTGAGTAAAGAAGTTGGGGTAAAAAAGAAGATCAAAAGAAAAAAAAAAGATCGGGTCCCTCCCCTCAAAGAGGGAAACCATCAATAATGAAAATCACCTCGCTTAACATCAGGGGGTTGTCTGATCCCTCAAGAGCGGCGATTCTTGACCAATGGTTCAAAGACAAGTGCCTCAACCCCGACGTTATCTTCTTACAAGAGATCAAAATGGACGTAGAGGATCTCCAGAAACGACTTAAGTGCATTTCTCCAAACCACCTTTGGCTCTCCACTTCGCACCCTAGGGGCGCGGGCAGCGCTGCAATCGGTATTAGTCACTCTTGGTCCAGCAGGCTGACATCGACTTGTGAAGATCAAAATCATCGTTGGATTGCTGCCTCTTTCGGGCTCCCTAAACAATTCACCGTGGTCTCACTTTATGCCCCTAATGGTGAGACGGATAGAATAAACACTTGGACTTCGCTCGACTCCCTCTCACACAATGTTTTGCTCTGTGGGGACTTCAACATGGTTGAATTTCCTGAGGACCGTTGGAACAACAAGGGGAAAATTATTGACGGTCAGGAGAAAGAGATATAGGATAAAATCAAGCTTCATCTCGACTTGGTTGAGGTAAAAGATATGAAGGGGTTCTCATGGTCTAACCTCCAACTGGGGGACTCTCTGAGGAAAGCAAGACTTGATAGATGTTACATCGACCAAAACACCATCCTCCAGTGGGGTATTCCTTCGATTTCCCAGCACATGGACCTGACTATCTCGGACCACTACCCGATTACTCTTTCTTTCAAACCGATTTCCATGCTCTGGAAAGCTCCTTGGTTCCACGCTTGTCAGACGTCATTTTCCCTCCCCTCTGTCCACCGAGAAATTTCCGCTGTTTGGACAGAGGCCTTTGCTTGCTGTAATGAACCGGCTAAGTGCTAGAGAAGCGCGGTGGAAAGGACTCGACAAATTCTGATCACGACTCATAAGGCCATAAGAGATATCTGGAAAAAAAGAAGAGAAAAGGTATACCGGAGACTCTCACGACTTGAAGAAGAAGTGAACAAAGGTAACTTGCAATGCCAGCAAGGTCTTCTGAAAATCAGGGGAAGACTAAGATTCGAGGAGGAGATTCAAAGGAAAAATCTTCAGATATTCTTCAAAGACTGGTGGGCGGGGAAGGCCGACAAACCTTCGAAAGAGATGTGTAACATCCTCAAAAAGAAACAAGTTAGGGAATCCATCCCCTTCTTGGTTGATAACAATGGGATTGAATGTAGCACGGAAGTCGAGAACAGATCTATCATCGTCGAGCACTTTACCCATCTCCTTGGGATCTCGACTCCTCTTTCCCCACACAGGCGGGACTGCATGGCTACCATCTCAAGGGTAGCTCATTCTAGAATCCCTCAGAACATGAGTTCTCTTCTAGAAGCTAACATTTCTGAGAACAAAGTTATCGACGTTATGGATGCCCTTCCAAATGGAAAAAGTCCAGGTCCTGATGGCCTCACCAATGAGTTTTTCAAGTCCTTCAAGCACGTGTTGGCCACCCCACTACGTTTGGTGTGGCTCGAGGCTTTGTCCTTCGGTGCCCTTCCTGAGTGTCTTAATAATGGCGTCATCAAGTTAATTCACAAAAGGGGAGATAAGAACAAAATTGAAAACTGGCAGCCGATTACCATGCTCCAAACTGGATACAAGATAATTGCCAAAGTTATTGCCAACAGAATCTCTTGTCATTTAAAGTCATGGCTTTGTGAGGACCAAAAAGGTTTTGTCAAAGGTAGATCTATACTTGAAGCAATTGTCGACATTTGGGAAGGCCTTACATTTGCTGAGGAATCTGCACAAGATCTGGTATTCATTAAGATCGACTTCGACAAAGCATATGACAGATTGGAATGGGACTTTATTCTCCAATCACTGAAAGACCTTGGATGCAGCCAAAAGTTCACAAAAATGGTTTCTACTCTTCTCGGAAACGCTTCAAATAGAATAAATATAAATGGTAAGCTCTCTGAGCCCATACGTTTAAAAAGATCTATCAGGCAAGGCTGCCCTCTGGCTCCTCTACTCTTCGCTATTGCCTCGAACGGCCTCAGTCGCCTATTAAAGCATCACATCGACTCTGGTAATCTCATGGGTCTTTCTTTACCTCTAAATCATGGCCAAATGATTGCTAGACTCTTTGCCAATGATATGAATGCCTTTGTGCATAACGATATGAACAGCATTGAGGTGTTCTGGAGTTGCCTTGACACCTTTTGTGTGGCATCAGGCTCAAAAATCAACCATGCTAAAACTGCTTTCAGAGCAATCCGCGGACCTCCACCCCAATTGTTGTTAGATCAGGGGTGTCAAGTTACCCCCAGAGGTCAAGTATTCCGTCTCCTTGGCATCCCGATGGGCTTCGACATCACAATGGACCAACGATGGAACTGGGTGCTAGCCAAGCTGGATAGCAAACTAAATTATTGGAAAGGTATGCAAGTCAACTTGGCAGGGCGTGCTATGGTTGTTAACACATTTATGCTTTCAACGACTATTTAATTTATCTCGTGTTGGAGACCGAAGGAGAAAGAGTTGGCCAAAGTGGAAAGAATCTGTAGAAACTTCCTCTGGACTGGGGACCCCAACAGGAGGGGGATCCCCAAAATCAATTGGGAAACTTGCACTAGCTCGAAAGACTCAGGGGGCTTTGGTATTCTGGATATCGTGGCTTTGGCTGACAAGCTGGCAGTTAAGTGGCTTATCAAGGCTTAGGAGCAATAGTGAGTCCTCTTGGGCTAAATTGAAATTCAGAAACTTGAAAGACCTTACCTTTGTTGGCCATCCTGGCTGGAAGGACTTAGGGATTCTCACGCTTTTGTTCTCCCTCCTTCCGGTGTCCCCTAAAGGCTCTAGCCTCGTGTGTTCTTTTTGGAAGAGTTGGAACAAGGCCAAACAATTCATCAGAATCAGTGATGAGTGGAAGTGGGCGGCTGGGATAAGACAAAATGACTCTATCTAGTTCCCGATCAGTGGCATTAGAGGAGTGGAGCCTTGGAATCTCCAAACTGCAAAGCGGTTATGGAACAAGGGGTTCAAACAGTGGAAACAGCTCTGGAAACAAGAGACCAACCAGTGGATTAGGTTCGAAGACTTAGACCCAAGACATAGAGTTACCCTCGAGGAATGGATTCTTCTTCAAGGCAGATGTTTGGCGTGGGACCGCTCAACTTCTCGCCTTCTCTCCGGACAGGATCTTCCTTGCCTTGAGGGCCTCAAATGGAGCAATGGTAAGAGAATATTCAGAATACCCAACCTCAAAGAGAACTTAGATGTTCATCACACCCTCAACAAGAGGTGGTGTCTTTCTTGGACCAAACTTCGATGGGAACTAAAGTTCATGTCTATTTGGCACCCCCTAATTGAGACCAAAAAGTCTGTTCTCATGTGGCAGATCTTGCATAAGGGAATTTGGTCCAATTCAAGGGCGAATAAAATATGTGGTGTGCCACCATGGTGCAAACGTTGCCATCGATGCATCGAAGATTTAGCTCACCTATTCTTCAATTGCCCCAAGTCCCGTATTATCTGGCATCACGTGACACGGGTTTTGAGACTCACACACCAAATCAATTGGCAACAGGTGTTGTTGGGTGAGGCGGTCGGTTGTTCTTCGAGGCTGTGGAATGCCATCAGGGGTGAGACTCTTTGGAAGATTTGGAGGGAGCGATGTGCTATCAATTTTGACCAAACTCCTAAGGAATGGTCGATCGAGAAATCATTGCTTCTTCTAGTAAAAGAATCTCCCGAGATAAGAGATCTCCACCATTTAGACATCAGTGTATTTATCTCCTCGAAAACAACAAGTTGAAACCCAAATGGGTCCCACATGAGGGTGATGATAGATTTATCCACCTCATTTGTAATGCCCTCTAGCTTGCCACACTCGTCTCCTGCATTGTGGGATTTGGGGGGTCCCATGGGCACTAGTCCCACTCAATTGTAACTTTTCTTCTTTACTTTAATTAAAGTCCGAGAGAATAGGCTAAGGCCGAACTTCCTTTTATTGAAGAATGGTCAACTTTGAGTGTACGTAAAGTGGTAAAAGAATGGCCTAAAACTAAACAAACTTCTAAAAAGGATGCGCAAAAGTGTTCTCATATGTAGGAGTCTATGACAAGTTAGAAGGAAGCGCATACCGACATTATATAACAATAGAAGATGGGTGGAGCATGGGACATTACTGCTCATTATCCTGTCTGCATGTAGAGTGGCTAGCGAGATATTAGAGACGCGTAATAGTAACTTCAACTCCAGCTTTGAATCTCATGGCCAAAAGCATGACATGCAAATGTACCTTTTCAATGCTTAAGCAAAAGGGCTTTGCATAACGCACATACAAGAAAATGCGAGGCCATTTCGAAGACAGTACATACTACTGCACACAAACATGTTGAGAATTCACATTAACTTTGTCATTTGAGTAATTTATTCCTTCACATATTAGTCGAGTAAAACCAATTTTCAATAATATACAAAACCTAATGTTCAAGTGAAGCGCGTGATCCATTTACGACTGATTTTCCATTTTTCGCCACTGCATCACTCAAACCAACTGCAATATATTCTGCGTGTTCTCCATGAACTGTACTAGAGAAATGAACTTTGTTGCTGATCTGTTCATGTCGCAAATATTGACAGCATCACATTGAATCAATCTGATGACACCTTCCATTTCCCGCAACTACATCACTAAAATCAACTGCAATGTATTCTAGTTATTTCCCATGAACTGTAATGGAGGTGAACTTTGTTGTTGATCCATTCAAGTCACAAATATTGACAGCATTACAATGAATCAATCTGATGTGACACCTTCACTAGACCTAAGAACAATGGACATTGAGTGTATGAAGTTTGTAGAAAATCCCTGACATGGACTACCTAAGGTTAACTGTGTTTGCAGTTCAAGGCATGCAATATTACCATCTGCAAAGTTGCCCTTCTGATGACCACTGGAAAATATCCATCTGCCATTCAATTGAAGTTCTATCCTCCCTCCCTTTGTAAATAAGCAGGCCACCGAGACTGAGTGTATGGTAACAGCTTTGCCCTTCCTTTCCAATGGCATAACATTAGCTTCTGTAATCTCTCTCTCTCTCTCTCTCTCTCTCTCTCTCTCTCTCTCTCTCTCTCTCTCTCTCTAGGCATTCAGGAATTACACTATCCTCCTTCTGAAAACGGAGCGCCTTTGTGAGAAGACATCCGCAGACCGCAGGTACATACTGGAAATTTATACTGAGAAAGGCATAGCCTTGCAGCGAAGAGTCTGATATCATGACAGCTATGATGGCTGCAGCCTGCACTACTCATATGTACGAGTCTTAGAAAAGTTAGAAGGAAGGGCCTGCCGACAGAGAATGTGTGGGGCGCGGCCGCGTGGGACATTAGCGCTGAAAATCTCGCCTGCGAGAATTTCAAAGAAAAGTTCATGGCGGCGGCCCGATTATCTCATGAAGGAATTGGTGACGAAGAGCTGGAAAGCAGGATAGATAAATATGGGTAGCCAAGGATTTCTTTCCCAACTATTCCGCCTGAACAGAATGCCGACATCTAATAGCTTTTGGTTTGGCGGGCACGCTTCCAGCCTGGAGGTCGGCAAGTCATCCTTGACTTCACACAGCCACCTAAGCCCTCTCTCGATCTGTTCGCCGCTTCAAGGGAGACGCCTGGAGAGCCGAACTAGGTAACCCGCGGGCCGCGGTTGAAGTCGGGATGATTAAGAGAGATAGTACTCTTCAGCCTGACCTGCGTCAGAGAAGGCCGCAACGGCTGCGAACAGGAAATTGCAAAACGCAAGCGAGAAGGAAGACTCCAGAGCACTGTAATCTGTATCTTCGAGCAAACTCCAGAGCGCTGTAATCTCTATATTCCGGCCTCCAGCTTGCTCAGAGAGACGTCAGACCTCACAAAATCCAAAACCTTTTTGAAGAACTATCCAATGAGCTTTTGGAAGTAGAAAGGCCCACATCCTATTGGTTGAGACCAGGCGGGGACAGCCAATGAAACGCCTGTATTACGATACTCAAGTGGCAGCCAATAAGATGACCGTGTCATCTTGAAATACTGAGTCCATCGTCAGCAAACGCATTTGCATTTGCCCTTCTGATGACTGCTGGAACATATGCACATGCCATTCAATTGAAGTACTATCCTCCATGACTTGGTAAATAAGCAGGCCACCGAGACTGAATGTATTGTAAAAACTTTGTCCTTCCTTTCCAATGGCATGACATTAGCTTCTGTCATCTCTCTCTCTCTCTCTCTCTCTCTCTCTCTCTCTCTCTCTCTCACACACACACACACACACACAAAGCATTCAGGAATTACACTATCCCCCTTCTGAAAACGGAGCGCCTTTGTGAGAAGACATCCGCAGGTGCATACTGAAAATGCATAGTGAGAAAGGGATAGTCTTGCAGCCAAGAGTCTAGTATTCTGGGAACTATCTTGGCTGCTGTTAATGATGGTTAAGAAACGCGAGTTTTCATGTTAAGGAGTCTTAGACAAGTTAGAAGGAAGGGCCTGCCGACATGATGAAGTAACAGAGAACGGGTGGGGCGTGACCGCGTGGGACATTAGCGCTTAAAATCTCGTCTACGAGAATGTCAAAGAAATACTGATAGCGGCGGCCCGATTATCTCGTGAAGAAACTGGTGACGGAGAGCTGGAAAGCGGGATAGGTGAATATGGGTAGCCAAGGATTTCTAGCCCAACTGTTCCCCTGAACAGAATGCCGACCTCTAATAGCTTTCGGTTTGACGGGCACGCTCCCAGCGTGGAGGTCGGCAAGTCATCCTTGGCTGCACACAGCCACCTACGCCCTCTCTCGAGCTGTTCGCCGCTTGAAAGGAGACGCTTGGAGACCCAAACAAGGTGAACCGTGGTTGGAGGCAGGAAGAGTAAGAGAGATAACACTCCGACTCTCCGAGTAAGAGAGATAACACTCCTCAACCTGTACCTGCGTCAAGGAAGGCCGCAACGGCTGCGAACAGGAAATTACGATTCTTGCGACTGCATTTAGGATCGTAGGGGAGAAGGAAAGGATCCAGACTCCGGCGGCCTATAACCTGTTTTAAGGACATGGAGAGAACGTCAGACCTGACAAAATCCAAAGCTTTTGAAAGGGCCATCCAATCAGCTTTTGGAAACAGATAGCCCTAGATGCTATTGGTCGAGACCACGCGGGGACTAGCCAATGAATTGCGGGTATTCGGATATTTAAGTCGGAGCCAATAAGATGAGAGCTTCACTAGGCATTTGAATCTATTCGCCAGCGCACACATTTGCATTTATGAGTTTTGCTTGAGTTGGGGAAGATGCACACTGAAATTGAAGAATCTTCTTTATTATCAATGGCTATTTGTTATGTCAAGACATGTAATTTTAGAAAGTTTATGTCTCACTATGAGGCTCTCATTCATGGGTGAAGAAGAAACTTTGATAGGGGTAGCACATGGATATGTTTTCGGGTGGCCGGAGATCACTTTTTGGATCACTTGAAAAGTGTTTCAAAAGCACATGGATGTCCGGTGGCTGGATTTTGGGTGGTCTGAGATGGACTTTGGGTGACCAGATTTAGGTGCACATGAAGATCCAGTGGTCAGATTTGAAGTGGCTGAAGAAATGAACCTTGTGTCATTGGAATTACATGCACATAAAGGTTCGATGGTGATTTTTTGGGTGATCCAAGATGGACTTTAGGTCAGCTCATTTAGGTGCACATGGAGGTCTCGTAATCATTTTTTTACAATTGATGGCTATAGAAAGAATTGCTTGTGTCTCAAGGATCGTATGTATTTAATGGTACCAATCTACTTCTGCAAGTAGTTGTTCTATACAATATGGCTTGTATTGTTCGACCATAGTTTGTGCCTTTATTTGGGTATTGGAATTTGGTTTCATGATTGCTTGGCTGAAAGAGGACCCCAAATACTTTTTTGCTATTGATTGCAATTAAGATCCCTCTTGATTTATGGGGATAGTTTAATTCTTGTGATGTTTTAGCTTGGGTGAAACCAAGGAGAAAATGAAGTTCATGATTAGTTAGCAATGTGTATTGGTGTGTAGCTTTTAAAGAAGATGGCATTGGAATAGTATATCAAGAAGAAATGAAATAAGGAACTATACTTTACATTACTTCTGATGGTTTTATACTACAAACGTGTTTTTTTCTACAAACGTGTTGGTTTTATAGTACAAACGTGTTTTTTTCTACAAACGTGTTTTTTGCTAGACGTAAGTTGTTGTAATTGCTCCACAGATATTTTAGCAATTAGCATTGGTTGCTATATTATATGTTGTGCCTGATTATTTCACACTAAGTGTTTACTTCTAATCTTCGATACTTATAATGCAAAGTTCGGAGAGGTTTGTTCTTAGTAAGGTAAGAGGAAAATGTTAATAATCTTTTCTGAACCGTACCATTGGTTGTCTTCGTAAAAGTGACAAAACTTTGCAAACAATCTGTAACGTATGTTGCATTAAAAAAGTTAAGTTTGGCCGTTGACTCTTTGAAATATTTAAAAAAATGCTATAAACCTATTTTGGGTGACCCAAATGGACTTGTGCTAATGGGCATCAGTCTATTGGCATTTGGATTTCAGGTCACCCAAAAAGAGTTAAATTTCCCCAAAGTACGATGAGGATGCCTTCCATTCCACTACGAGATATATGCTCCAAACGACCATGCCAAATACAAGTCATAAGTTGTTCAGTAACAGCTAACAAGTATTCTTTTTGTGATACAAATAAAGTATAAAGTAAGCCAACTTTGCTTCCTTTTGCAATAACCATATTGCCTTTTGATATGCGAAAGGAGTGAGCATAGAAGACCACCTTGTAACCAAGGTCATCAAGTTGACCAACTAACATCAAACTGCATGACAACTGAGGTACATGGTGTACATTATGCATTATAAATTTTAAAACATCAATGAATTGCACAACCACATCTCAAATCTCGACACATCGCACTGGTAAGAATCACCAAGTCTCATGATACCAAGAGACTTTGCTGCATAATTAGAGAACCATTCTCTATGTGGTGTCACATGGAAAGAAGCACCAGAATCTAGTAGCCAGGTGTGGGAAAGAGAATCAACCATAAGAGCCTCAGGTGGCACAGTATTATCAAGTGTAAACACATCAACATCATCAAAAGTAGCATTAATTTCTTCAATCTTCACAGTCGAGGTGGATGGTGCATGTAACTATTTAACATGCCCATCAACATTCTGTCCTTTACCTTTAGCATTCTTTAATGCATAACAGTCTTTCTTCATGTGTACTTTCTTATGACAATAATGGCATTCAATATCCCTCTTCCTTGATTTACTTCTACTCTTATTCTGTTGACCATTCTTTTCCTTGTTCTTGCTCCTGCCACGGTGTTGATTCTTTCCTTGATAAGAATCACGAACATTATATGCATCTCCACTCTAAGTGCCAACCATAGACTTTCTACGAATCTCCTCACTCAAGAGTGCTCCACATATGTTATCATAGACGAGTTTACTACTAGGTGCACTATTGCTAATAGCTGTGCAAAATGTATCCCATGATGATGGCAAGGTGCATAACAACAATATTGCTTTCATTTCATTATCCATATCCATTTTTTGAGCCTGTAACTGAGAGAATATAGCACTCAAACTCATTTAGATGAGCATCAACATTATCTGTGTCAATCCTGTGTGAAGAGAACTATGTGCGAAAGTACTCCAAAATGGCTCCAAAAGACACCCCAAAAATGCTTCAAAAATAGGCTATGAAAGCAAAGAATGAAGCTTTGAGGGACCAAAACATGTTCAAGGTAGTGTCAACCTTAGTCTTTCCCCTTCGTTAGACACCACAAGAGTGTAGCTTAGTGGCAAGAGATTGCCATGGTTAAGCGAGCTCGGGGGGGAACAATATTGGGATGGATGACCTCTTGAGAAGTACCGGGAACCTCTATATTCCTTGATTGTTGAGGTCCTCCCTCACAGCTGTGAGCCGCCGGATTGTAATATGGAATGTAATATGAAACCCTAAGAAGTCGCACACATACCGAAAGGGCGTAGCGCATTAGTTGTAACCTTTGGATTATTAAAGGAAGCATACGTGAAACAGAAGGTGTGTCGCCGGACTGTGAGTCTGGGTGAATGCCTGAAGTGGAGCGAAACGTATATTCCTCATATTCTGAGTAATGTTATCTATCTTTCTGCTAATTAAGTTCGGTGGTTAATTTAAGTCGTTGATGAAGTATTAAGTGATCGACATTGGTGAATTGACAAAGCGCGCATAGGTGTATTGTGATGAAGATCCTTGTACTGCGCAGTTAAGTATTGTGTATTGAAGAATGTGGTGATACGCAACAGATAGTTGTTGAAGAATAATATAATTCAATGTACTAAGTCTGTGAAGTAGTATATACCTGAATCTGTATAAGTGGGAAAATACAAACAGGGTCTCTGTTTTACAGACCCCTAACCATCCCAAGAACCCAGAATTTGACAATAGATTAAACAATAAAGTTTAACACTGGCACCGTCTGTGGGAAATGGAGTAGAAAGTTGAAGAAGAAGGTTAAGGCTCAAAGAAGAATCCTTTGATATATGCCGATAACATGTTCTAGTGAATCTTATCCCAAATATGGAAGTGACCCACATCCCTAGGTAGTTCCGAATCTATTAGGGTCATCCTGTGGTGGTAAAAGTGAAGAACACTTAAGTTAAGTCGCAAAAGGTTCAATTCAACAAGCGAGTGGCAATTTCGGTGGCAGTTCGGTGCTGTGTAGAAGCAGTTCGGTAGAATGCGGTGATAATCCGGTGTGTTCCGGTGATAGTCCACTACATTCTGAAGACAATACGTTAGTTCCTAGTGGTATTTCAGCATTGTCAGGCAACTATAAGAGCTTGCTCAATATCAGCTCTCTCATCAATAAGTGCATCATGTAAATCTTCATTAAAAAAAATGGAATGATCTGCATCATCATAGAAACCTTAAAAGGCTGAGAAGTTGCCTCATTACGACCAGCACTAGACTGTCTGCCTATAAAAAGAGGCAGCAAAGTATCATACATGTCTTTGGAGCTAATAGATGTCTCCTTAGTACATGAAAGCAATGGTTGAATAGCATCTTCCACAAAAACAACATTACGGCTAATGAGAATGCATTTACTCTGTGGATGATACATAAGATAGCCTTTACTTTCTGAACTGTACCCAACAAAAATACATTTTACTTCTTTATCATCCAATTTTGTGCGATGTTGTTTAGGCAATAATGCATATGCCAAACAAGCAAAAACACGTTAATGAGCAATAGATGTCTTACGACCATGCCAAGCCTCATATGGAGTGATAGCATGTATCGCTTTAGTGGGACACTTGTTCAGTACATATGCTGCACACATAATAGCCTCAAGCCAAAAACTATGTGGTAAAGCCTGACTCTTAACCATACTCCTCACCATCTCCATGAGTGACTTTTTTTTTAGTTCTGCAACTCCATTCCCTTGAGGTGTAGAGTGTCTCAAGGTTGGGCAAAGAGGACACCATTTCAGATTTCTGCAGGCATAGCAAACTAGCAAAATTCAAATGACCAAAGCATGCATGCCAAAGCTTTGCATCTCACATAGCCTGAGAATCATGTACTGCACATGCCAAATCATTTATAGATCTTTCATAGTCTATAATCTTATACAACGCACAACATAAAATGCTAGAAGCAATAATGATGTCGCCATTTGACAAATCATGAACTATACATCTGTGATCAACAAATTTCACAACCAAGCCAATCTTGGCTAATGTAGAAACTGATAATAGATTTTTCTTGATCCTTGGCACAAACAAAGCATCTGACAAAGTGAAAGAGCTACCATCAGCAATAGTCAAAATGACCTTACCAACTCCCATAACAGGATCGGAGCAGTTGTTGGCACATGTAACACTATTCCCTGTAGGGGCAGGCTCGAGTGAAGAGAAGAAACTACACTACGAGGTAATATATTGTTTGGTCATCCCACTATCAAAGTACCAAACATCTGAGTCTAGTGCACACATGCACTGCTCATGAGAAGATGGGCAAAACTGCAAATAGTAGTAAACACCCATTCTTCTTCCAGTGCAAGATTAGCAGACTCTATTTTCGGTGTAAATGCCTCTACAACAACAATTCAAGCCTCTTTCTTCTTTGCCTCTTTACCAGTCAGTTTTGAAGACCTCTTGATGACATGATGATTTGTTTTACACTATTTGCAAAACAATTTCTGCTTTTCTAATTTCTTCTCATCTTTGTCTTCCTTCTTCGAATGTGCAGCATTTGTAGATTTCTGCTTACTAGTAGAAGACCTTCATTTACCTTTGCCCTTCTGACTAGCCAGGAAAGCTTGATCTACAACACGCATGATGGACCTGTTCTACCTGGATTGATCTTCCTGCAACCAAACAAAAACTAACTCCTCAAATGACAAGGCATTTGGATTGCCTTTCATCATCAAACGAAGAGTAAAGGCAAAAATCTGATATGAATCAAGAAGACCATTCAGAATGGTCTGCACAAGTGAGCTATCCGATATAACCTCATCAGTAGAAATCAACTATTCTTATAAATCCTTGATCTTTGTGAGAAAACTATGCATAGAATCACTTTCATTCATGTGGCCACTCTCCAATTGTTTTCAAAGGTAAGCAACACGAGCCTTATTCCTAGCCTGGTACAATGTGGTAAGTGTATCCCAAGCATCCTTAGCTATTTTGCAAGCATGAATGTGAGAAATAATGGCATGTTTGACAAACAAAGGTATCAATGCATGTGCCTCAACATCTCTGCCATCCCAACAAATTTTCTCTATAGTAGGTGCAATAGAAATAGTAGCATGGACATGAATCTGCTGAATACCATCATCTTTGACACCATCTCCATCAACTCCAGCACTTGTGCTTGTAGTACCTATATTCATAGGTGTCACAGGACGTCTTTCAACACCTTGCAGAATATTCCACAGTCCTTTTGCAACCAATACATGTTGCATCATAGAAGCCCATAACGGGTAGTTGGTACCATCCAACTTATCCTCAATAGCCAACATACAAAATACATCACTGCTTTCAGCCATGGCGGATGACTAAAATACCTTGATGCAAAAAACTGATTGTATCGCAAAAAGTTCAACAGAACTACCCTAGACAAATTCTGCTAAACCTATAGTAGACTTTGAGATGCTTATACTGGAGGACCGAAACTGGTATATATCTTTGGCACAAAAAGACAAAACAGCCTCCACAAGCATTGTGATAGTGCATTCGAAGGCTCAAACGAGCTCAGATCGCAATTTTGACACCACATAGAAAAGCTATTTTGATCTCTAAAACACATGAGTATGCTCATTAAATTTTGTGCAATTCTAAGACTACAACTGGAGAGGTGTAGACAATGCCCTAGATGAAGCGACGACCTACTCTGATACCAATTGTTGGAGTTAGAGGTTTGCAGAAGCATGCGAACAACACTTCACACCAAGAAACTTGAAGATGGTTACAATATGAAAGCTTCTTGTCCATAAATCTTGTGGCACTTTCAGACTTGTGGTAGTACCAGGTGACATATTAATGAAATGAACTACAATCAACAGTACCTCAACCCAAAAGCCTTCTGAAAGTTTTTCATGAGGCAACATCTAATATAGTTCTATTCATCCTTTTAGATATTCCATTCTATATTGGGGTACAAGTAGATGTAAAACCATTATGAGTTCTTCTAGACTAACCAAAAAGTTTGAGGTCATGTGAGGTATACTCACTTCTGTTATCTGAACATAAAACCTTGAATTTAGTTCCTTTTCTAGTCTGAACTCAAGTGTGAAGGTAGAGAATATCTTATTCTTTGATTTCATAGGATATACCCATTTTTTTGTAGCATCAACTGTCAAAGTGAGAAAATAAATAGAACCACCTAACAATCTTTTGAGCATAGGAGCTTATACATCTATATAAACAAGATCTAAAGGCTGATTTGAAGAGTCAATGTGCATTTTATGTACATTGCTAGTTTGCTTTCCATATTGACAATGATCACAAAATAAAAAATTAGAGAAAGATTACACATGTAAGTAGCCAGAATGAGAAAGATTTTCCATTCTACTAGGAGATGCTAATTTTCTTCCTTTTGAAATGACCAAATTGTCCTTTGATATGCAAAAGGATTGATCATAGAAAGCTACTTTTCAACCAAGATCATCGAGTTAACCAATTGAAATCTGACTACATGACAACTGAGGGACATGGCATACATTATGCATAGAAAGTTTGAACCATCGTTTCAGAGCACAACCATATCTTGAATCCCAACAACTTCACACTAGTAAGAATCACCAAGTCTAATGATACTAAGAGACTTTGTTGTAGAATTAGAGAAACACATGAAAAGAAGCACTAGAATCCAACAAACACATATGGGAAAGAGAACCAACCATAATAGCCTCACTAGGCATAGTATTATTATATTTCAATACATCATCATCATCAAAACTAGCATTGACTATCTTCAGACGTTCTCCATTATATTTAGCATCCATTGATGCATAGGATTCTTTCTCATATGTCCTTTCTTATGAAAATAATGGCACTCAATATCACTCTTTCTTGATTTACTTCCATTGATCATTCTTTTCCTTTGTTCTTGCTCTTGTCACATTGCTGACTCTTTCCTTGGTAAGAATCACAAACAGTACATGCATCCCCACTATGATTTCCGACCATATACTTTCTACATATCTCTTGACTCAAGTATGCTCCACGTATATCATAGTAGTCCACTTAATCACCAGATGCATTATTGTTGATAGTTGTGCAAAATGTATTCCATCATGATGGAAAGATCTTTGTTACTGAGAAAATCATTAGTCACATTTAGATGAGTAGAAACACATCTATGTCATTCATGTGAAGGTCATATAACTTTCTCATCGGATACATTGTAATTTGTGCTGTTTTATTTTCATAAGTGTTGCATAAAGTCTTCCAAAGTTCCTCTACACTTTCACAATCCAATACTATAAAGTAGACATTATCTGCAAGGTGTACTCAAATGGTAGACATAACTATTTCATCCAACTCATCCCTATCATCATCATCCATATCAGTAGGATTCTTTGAGATTCCATTTATTGGCTTTCATTGCCACATCTAGATCAACACATCTTTAATCTAATCCTTCCATACAACAAAGTCTATATGAATAGTGGCACTAGAACCTCATCCACCGGACATTTCTGAAATCTCTGATGCCATGATAATAGAGAACTCAGTAGAATGATAATGAAAATAGAAAATTCATAACACCATTAAGGCTAAAAAAAGATCTAGTCAAATATCAAATTCAAGGATATGTTTAGTAGATTCTCCCTGAATAAATGGATCGATGATGAGGAGAAATGAACAACCAAAGAGATTATGTGAGAATGTACGTGCTCACAACAATGTGTATGAAGGAGTGAAGTCAATCACTATGTAGTTGAAAGTCACAAATCTTGAAAACGTTTTCTATGTTCTCCTCTACAAAATTACAATATGAGCAATGTAGAAGACTCATAAAATTTTGAGTACTAACATGTAAACCTACATAGTGAATCACTGAATCTCGTTCAATAAAACTAGTAAGAAGACTCGAGGGCTGAAAATTCAATGATAAAGTTGAATGTAAACTACCAACCAGACACAATCTCAAGTTCCTATGGTGCAAAAATTTAATATTTGGATCAATCTTTTCACTTGTGTAGTCAAAACATTACCCCAAAACTACAAAATCAACTTCCATTTTTCCATAATTTTGCACCCAAAGAAACTCTAAAGAATTTGATGCAAAGATCCCAAGAAGACACTTTGAAGGCTCCAAAATAATAATAATATGAAGCATCTTCACTACTACAATCACCAAGTAACTAGGGATTAGTGGTAGGGAAACCTACTAGTTAAGCCAACCTTAGAGGGAACACTAGAATGGGGTACCTTTTGAGAATTGCTAGTACTTTGTCTTCTTCCATTGTTGAAATCCTTCCTTGCATGTAAGAAATAACATCCACAAAGACTCCGATGATTTGAGTGACAAGGTAGGCAAAGGTCTGTGCTTTAAAGGGCACCTTGGTCACTCCCTTCGAGGAAGCCACTACAATCCATGAAGTGTTGAGAATCCATCAAGCTCACTTTGCTCCTAGAACAATGAAAACATTTAAATATGATCTCCTATGATACTAATGAAGTGATACAATGGAAATGCAGCATGATAAGGTTTCCCTTCATGAGAGCTTTTCAATAATGTTCTCAAAGTGTAAACCAGATTTCTAGGGGACATGGATAGTGCTCTGTACATACCTATAAAAAATACATAGAAACTACATATTACATAGAGACATGACCACAAATTTCCTATGTTTTACAAATGCATTTAAACTTACAATTTGTCTTTGGCTAGGCCTATATATATATATGTATATATATATATATATATATATATATATATATATATATATATATATATATATGTGTGTGTGTGTGTTAAAGAATATATACAAAAGTATCTAGCAACCATTTGGCATTTTACTTGGACACTCATGGAAATACTTTGGTTTCGATTTGATTTGAAATAAATCCTTCAAAAGTTTTGACCTTTCTAGATCAATGTAGTTACGAGATACAACTAAAATACTCATGGAAATGGTTGTTGAAACTTCAACAAAAATTGTCGATGGTGCCACGTTTTGACTTTAACATTGGTTCACATAGTTAAGCTTGCTAGAGGTCTATATTTCTAACGCTAGAAACATATCTTACATTGCCTTAAACATTTTCTTCATCAACAAAACACACACCAACGAGCTCGATAATCTTATAGAAGTATGGAGTTAATATGGAATACCCATAAATAGAAGCACAAAATTTCATTTGGGGAGAATAAAAAAATTAGGAAGAACTTATTGGATGATGCCCAAGGCAAATCATGTGTGTATATGTGTGTATGTATGCATGCATGTGTGTATGTATGTATGCATATATATGCATGTGTGTATATGTGTGTATGTATGCATATGTGTGTGTATGTATGTATGTGAGTGTGTATGTATGCATGTGTGTACATGTGTGTGTGTATGTATGCATGCATGTGTGTATATGTGTGTATGTATGTATGCATATGTATGTGTATGCATGTGTGTATATGTGTGTGTGTATCTATGCATTTGTGTACATGTGTGTGTATGTATGCATGTGTGTACATGTCTGTGTGTATGTATGCATGTATGTATATGTGTATGTGTGTGTATGTATGCATGTGTAACATACACATATTAACACACATAAACTCACATGCATACATACATACACATACACATATACACACATACATACAATCACATACATACATACACATGCATACACACATGTACACATACACAGATCTTTCAATATCATATATAGACCTTGTAGGCTTGTGGTTAGTGCAATAAAAACCAATAGGTACTTTTGAACATCAACAAGAACAAGTTGATGCAAAAGAGATAACTTGCACCTTAACTATCTCACATAAACCTTCTAAAATTGGATGGAATTTATGACTTCAAACACTCATAGCAATCAACACATTTACAATTGGAAAAAAGTCCTCCTAAAAGACTGTTGTACATTCATGGAAGAATTAGATTAAAGATGTGTTGATCCAGAAAAGGCAATGGAAGTCAATAAATCGAATCTCAAAGAAGCCTACTGATATGGATGATGATGATGATGGGGATGAGTGGATGAAATGGTTATGTCTACTATTTGAGTACACCTAGCAGATAATGTCTACTTTAAAGTACTCGATTGTGAAAGTGCATAAGAACATTTGAAGAAGTTATGTATCACTTATGAAAAAAACGGCATTAATTAAAGTGTATGTGATGAGAAAGTTATATGGCCTTCACATGAATGACACAAATGTGTTTCTACTCATTTAAATGTGTTTGATGAGATATTTTATCACTTACAAGCACCTTTATACCATCATGGAATACATTTTGCATAGCTATGAACAATAGTGCATCTTGTGATTAACTGGTCTATGATGATATATATCCAACAAAACGCCATATGTAAGATATCTATAAGCAGGGAAAACAATTTGTAAGTTTTAAGGAAAGCTTTTTCCATCTATTTGCTCTCTTGGAAGATTGGGGGCATGTATTCAACCCCTATGGGATGTGACATACTAATCCTAAGACAGTCATGTGCATGTCTCCATGTTTAGTTCTCCCCCCCATATACACATATACATATGCACATACATTCATGTGCATATATACATAGATACGTACATATACATGCATATAGACATACTTACACATATAGATATATACATACATGTGCATATAAACATTTTATATACACATAAGCACACATAAATATGAATGAATTATATAATTAAAGTACTAAAACACATGCTTAATATAAGGAATAATAACAATCAATAGAACAAAACTTTTTATTACTTAATACCATACACACAATTCAAAACATAACTGAAATGAACAATATATAGATAATATATATATATATATATATATATATATATATATATATATATATATATATATATATATATATATATATATATATATATATATATATATATATATATATATATATATATATATATATTAATGTAAATACATATCCAATGTGATAATCAAGAATCCTAATCATCATCATCATAATCATGATCATCATCATTATCATCAGCATCATGATCATCCTCATCCTCATCATCATAATCACGATCGTCCACATGATCTGATGTATCTGTGTGAGCACCCTATGACGATCGAGATTGTCCCTCCTATGTCTATCTCTCCACCTCATCCATATCTGCCTCTCCATAATACTCCTATATTACATGTAACAAACATAACAATTAAAACATCCATAAAAGTAAAATAATTATATAAAATTTAATAATAACAAAAAAGGCATCTAGTGATCTCGCATATACTCGCTCAAACACAGATATCCAAAATGTGTAGCATACTCGATCTCATGTTTTGTAGGATATCATCCATAATCCTTTCACTGCATTGAAACAAATAAAAAAGATTAGTTTCTTTCATTGTAACTAAAATAAAAAAAAAACTCACAATAACACATATACTTACAAATGTAGCTACAAAACCATGATGGCCAATTTGGCTTAGGTGTGATGTTTGGCCCAACTCAACTCTCTTCTTTGCAATAGCTTGTTTATTTAAAGAAAAAGAAATACATAAATTAAAGGTTAAAAATTAATAAAATATATGAGAATTATAAATATAAACTATCAATTTGTATACCTTCTGCTAAGGAAATGACTCCTGAAGACGTAGCTATCTACGAAAAACTGCCACGTCTCAGGTGGTATGTTAGGTCACCTCTCATTTTTTTTCCACCATATAATATCTCCTGTTAGTTTAGTCTCAATAGAAAAAAATAATCAAAATACATACACATATATACATACATATCATACACATACCCACATACACATATACATGCAAACATATACACATACATATATGCATACAGATACACATATACATACATATAACATAAACACACATATACATATCCACATATGTACATACGTACACACATACACATGCATGCATATACACTCATTCATACAAAATACATGCATTTATCCCACAATCATGTGCATTTGTGTATATGTGTGTATGTGTGTATGTGTAAATGTAAACATGTGTATATGTGTAAATATGTATGTGTGAATGTTTATGTATGTAAATAAATAGATTATTAATATCAAATACCATTATTTGTAGATTCCAATCAATCACATGGAGACCCTAAACTGTCTCCTAATCGTGCAAGGACTATATATTGTAAGTATATCAAACTTTTAATTTTAAATATTTTTGACAGATACATAACTGATATATTTTTTTGTTTCTTGTTATATTCAAATTCTGATCAATTAGAGGGCACTCCATCACCGTCTACTCATGCAACGACTTCACATGTGTCCTCTGACAAATTATGATGAATTTTACTATCAAGAGCATATTATATGTTCGTGTAACTCTTGCTATGGCACATAAAGAAGACCACGATTCGAATGTATTCAACATGAGGTAGAGTATGGTACTTTTGAGCATGCACCACCACCTGGTCAACGTGATAATGTTTGGGTATGTATTTTCTCTATAAATTAATGTCATTATTTTATTTAAAAACCATATACAAAATCATATTATTGTTGATAAACATGAATACTTGCTCGATGATGATGATCATGATAAAAATTCTGATAATGTTAATACACCTCGTACACTTCATGGACTTACTGTTCATCAATTAAAGTAGAGGTTTCTAGAAATCCTCTACCTCTTGCTTTAGAGACTGAAACGGCTAGAGATTATCCATTGACACCTTGTGATCGTTCTCTAGTACAAACATATGATAGAAGAAGATATGGAGGATGGAATAGAGGAACACTTCCTTTAGATGGAGAGGTTTTTAACTTTTGGGTTAATTGCTATATGATTGCTCCATCCACTATTACTCATGTTGGTCGTGGTCTCTTTATTGTAGAGGATTCATATGTGCCTCCAAACTCTGAAGTCCTCTTATGTCATTTTGTGGTCTATATATTTTGTGTTCACATGCAGAAAATAAAAGATTATATATTGATAGAAGACCTTACATGCATGGAAATATAGCAGGCTTAATAAATAGTAGTTGAGGGTTACATAATAGTTCAAGGACTAATTGCAAATTTGAGGAGCATGAAAATAGTCATGAATCACCATACATGAGTTGAGATGTATCACGATACATAGTTGTCAATGCTATTACTACATTACATGCTAGTGATGAATTATTAGTGAATTATGGATGGCGTAGATGTCCAAGAGCACCTTTTAGCTAGAAAGAGAATGAAAATTTTCTATCCATATTTAATAAATTATACTTTTAATTTTATGTTTAAAGTTTACTTTTCATTCATTTATGGAATACTAATGATTTTTCTTCATGTGTGTAGATTCCAATGTATGATGTTGATGATATTCCTCCACACCATTCACAATTGCCAGTAAGACCTCATTTATCAGAAGCTTCTATGAAGAGGCTATGCAAAAGTGATCCTATGCAATATACAAGGTTGAAATATCTATATTCATAAGAAGATAAAGTACAAGATTTGTGCGACAATGATGAAGATGATGGTATGGCTGATTTTATTGAGGATTGGTATCAAAATGACAGTGAGAGCATTGATATTTCTAAAAAATAAAAAATATCTTCGAGAGGAATGTCTAAAGCATGTATATGAAGGAAGTCGTTTGACAAAAATAAATGCGAGCTTACTTATTCTCAATCTTCTTTGGATGGAGTAATGTATCTGTTTTGGCACTATTAAGATATAATTTTCAATTTTCTATCTAATTATATATATACATGCATAAATACATACATATAAATACATGCATATATAGATTATACATGAATGCATATACACATATAAACATACACACACATACACATGTTATGAGAGTAAGGTCAAATTATACATACCTGTATCGAGTGAAGATGTTTTGTCCATCTAGCTTTTAGAATTGTCCACGCAACCTTTAGAATCTTCCTGACATATCTTTCTCCTATTCTAGTCGACCTAATACCGGTGCTGCTAACTCTTTCCAGAACTTTGCATACAAATATTAAATATCAGTTAGCTATGGAGGTATTAGTTCATTAATAATATGAGAGGATCAAATTTATCTTGAAGATTTTGAAGCATGGAAAAATAATTTTAAAGGATGGGCAGAAAGAAAGCGTCCATTCAATGCAGGTTTTTATTCTTACTTTAGCTAAGGTAAGAACAAGAACTTACATTGAATGTGAAGTATTTCTTTGGCAATGCACTGCAATGCACCACAATGCACTCTCCTTCTTGCAAGCTCCATGCCGATATCCTCAGAGTGAAAATCCTAGCTCCTACGGCTGCACATGGTACTCCGCACAAAGAGTGCAAAATACGCAAAAAACACAGTACACACGGAGCACGAAGATAGACTTCTTAGTTCTTGCAAATGCGGTCGAACTTACAATCTATGGCTGACCAGGCCACTATATGTTTTATTAAAGAACATATAAAAGGAAGTGTCAAATGGCCATTTGGCCTTTCACATGGACATTAACGGTAACAATCTCCCACTAAAGGCAAATATGGACAAAGTAACTATCGGAGAAAAATAAAGAATGATAAAGAATACCTGAGTGTAAGTATACAAACTATACCTCCCACTTGATGGGCATGTTACACAATATACAAGTGACTGTGTATGAATGAAGTAACCCCCATCAAGTGATAACAGTGTTGAAAGCCATCCTATGGTAGAGCTTTAGTCAAAGCATCTGGACCATTATCTCCAGTGTGAACCTTCTCAAAAATAATGCACTCTGTGGCTAGGCAATCTCTAGTGAAGTGATACCTCACCTCAATGTGCTTGGTCTTTGCATGATAGACTGGGGTCTTAGCCAAAGCAATGGCACTCTGACTATCACCGAGCAAACAAGGTACAATGTGAGGTAAACCCAAATCACAAGCAAGACGAGAAAGCCACAACGGTTTCTTACATGCCTCACTTGTTGTAACATACTCTGCTTCTCTGGTGGAAACAGATGTACATTCCTGAAGACGAGATCTCCAAGATATAGCGCCTCCAACAAAATGAAAAATGTACCCTGATGTAGACTTACGATTATCTACACAACTAGCATAGTCAGAATCTATGTAACCAATAATGGATGCTTTCCCTCTACCTAAGCATAGACACTTGTCCTTAGTGCCACTCAGATATCTTAAAATCATCTTGATTGTTTCCCAATGTTTCTAGGCAGGATTAAACATATATCTGCTCACAACTCCCACTCCAAATGCAATGTATGGCTTCATAGCTACCATAGCATACATGAAACTACCAACAGCAGGCTGATAGGGAATTTTGTTCATGAATTCCTTTTCCTCATCTGATTTGAGGCAATCATCCTTGATCATTTTCACATATGTGGGTAAAGGTGTACTCAATGCCTTTCCACCCTGCATATTGAACCTATGAAGTACTTTGGATATGTACTCACTTTGACACAAGTATATGCATCTTTCGCTCCTATCATGAGTAATGCGCATACCAAGAATATGTTTCTCATCCCCCAAATCCTTCATATCAAATGTTTGACTCAACTTCTTTTTGAGAATTGACAAATCATAAGAGGACTTCCTAGCAATCAACATATCATCGACATAAAGTATGAAGCATATCAAGCTGCCATCTGAGCATCTCTTTGTATAGAGACGATGATCCTCATTGCTTCAAGAATAGCCTTGAGACTTTATAAAAGCATAAAAATTTTGATACCATTGTCTAGAGGACTATTTAAGCTCTTCTCAAGCTTACAAACTAGAATTTCCTTGCCAGGAACTACATAACCCTCTCGTTGTTCCATATAGATCTCATGTGTAAGATCTCCATGCAAGAAAGCAATTTTCACATCCATTTAGACTAGCTCGGAATACATCACTGCTTTCAGCCATGGCCACTTTGGAAAACTAGTTAGGAAATATTGGTGCCGATACACGTGCATCAATATGAACCTCGATATGAGTGTCTGTATGAGCATCGGTATAAGAATCGGTAAATTACTTGAAACTACCGACGCTCATACCGATGCAGTGTTTTAAACAGGCCCGAGAGCAAAAATTCCACATTCATCGCATTTTGAAACTAGATATGTTACTATCGAATTTGCGCATGGGAGCAACATCTCCCTATTTTTCACTCTTTCTCTCTCTCTCTCTCTCTCTCTCTCTCTCTCTCTTTCTCTCTCTCTCTCTCCGTGCACCTCTCTATTTTTCTAGATTTGAAGTCTTGGTGAGTATATCGCACATACTGTAGCACTATTTTTTCTTTCTTTAAGTTTTTCCTTTCTAATATCCTCTCTCTTTAGTTTTGCAAGAGATTTTGGCATCAAGTCTTTGGAAATTTGACAAAGGACAAAGAGAGAGATGAAAGAAAAAGAGAGATCTAGAGAGAGAGATTTAGAGAGAGACAAAGAGAGATGAAAGAAAGAGAGACATCTAGAGAAACATAAAGGGAGAGAGAGAGACATATACATATACATACACACTCACATATGTATACACACACATGCATATGCATACACACATGCATATGCATACACACATGCATATGCATACACACATGCATATGCATACAAACATACATGCATACACAAATGCATCTCTATACACAAATGCATATCCATACACAAATGCATATGCATACACAAATGCATATGCATACACAAATGCATATGCATACAAAAATAGACACATGCATACACAAATACACACATGCACATGCATACACACATGCACATGCATACACACATGCATATGAATACACACATGCATATGCATACACACATGCACATGCATATACATATACAAATGCATATGCATACACACATGCATATGCATACATACATGCATACACACATGCATATGCATATACATACACATGCATATGCATATACATACACATGCATATGCATACACAAATGCATATGCATACACAAATGCATACACATACACAAATGCATATGCATACAACTACATATGCATATGCATACAAATACATATACATACACACATGCACAAATGCATATGGATATACATATACATACATGCATATGCATACACACATGCATATGCATACACACATACACAAATGTATACACATACACACATACACAAATGTATACACATACACACAATGTCATACATATACACACATACACAAATGCATATGCATACACAAATGCATATGCATACACAAATGCATATGCATACACAAATGCATATGCATACACAAATGTATATGCATACACAAATGCATAGCATTACACAAATGCATAGCATTACACAAATGCATATGCATACACAAATGCATATGCATACACACATGCATATACATACACAATGCATATGCATACACAAGGCATATGCATACACAAATGCATATGCATACACATGCATATACATACACATGCATATGCATATCCATACACAAATGCATATGCATACACACATGCATATGCATACACAAACGCATATGCATACACACATGCATATGCATACACACATGCATATGCATACACACATGCATATGCATACACACATGCATTTGCATACACAAATGCATATACATACACAAATGCATATGCATACACAAATGCATATGCATACACAAATGCATATGCATACACACATCCATGTACATACACATGCATACAAGACACTTTGCCCAAAAACATTTTTGCAGATATGGTCATCGGTATCAGCATCGGTACTCCCACCAATCTCGGTATAGGTGTTGGTAAACCCAGTAGAGTGGTCGGTATGGGCGTCGGTATGGGCATCGAAAATATCGATGCTCATATTGACACCTATACCGAGGACTATACCAATGCTTATACCAATGCTTATACCGATGCCTATACCGACGCTATGTTTCAGACGCACATACCGTTTGCGACACGAACGTCGCGGACAAGTTGTGCCCGTTGATTTTCCTTGGTAACAGCCTCGGTATACCCTCAATATGTTGTAGTGCTGTGTTTGCATAGCCTCTTTGTAGCAAGGAGGCTCACCAACATGTGTTAGCATAACAAAATCTAAACCTGGAAGATATCTATCGGGTGGATGTGAGACACATGCAGAACGTCTCAATGGTTGCCGAATAGGAATATGTGCAGACTGATCTGAATGGAAATTCTCTTGAACATCCCTATGCGTAGCATCTTTATGCATGCTATCTGGAGGACTTGTATCCTCAAACACCACTCTTCTCACTTCAACCTCCTTAATGGGTTGTTTATGCATCTTAGATTCATTAAAAATGACATCACTACTTTTGATCACTGACCGTGTTTCAGGATCCCATAAGCGATATCCAAATTGTCCTTCTCGACCATATCCAAGAACAATGCATTTCTTTGACTTATGGTCCAAGTTTTATCTAAGATTCCTGGGTATATGAGCATATGCTTCAAACCCAAAAACTTGAAGATGATCATAATACAGTGGCTTCCCTATCCATAACTCTTGTGCCACTTTCAAACCTTTGGCAGTACTAGGTGAACAGTTAATCACATGAACTACAGTCAATACTACTTCTGCCCAAAGACTTTGTGAGAGGTTTGCATGATGCAACATAGAGACTAATCTATCTTGAATAGTTTATTGATCCTCTCAGCTACACCATTCTGTACTAGCGTATAAGGAGCTTTAAACTCTCTACGAATCCCTCAAGACTAACAAAAAAGTCTAAATTCATGTGATGTATACTCACCCCCATTATCTGAACGTAAAGCCGTAAGCTTAGTTCCTTTTTCAGTCTCAATTGAAGCAAGCCATTTTTTGAAAGTAGGGAATACCTCATCCTTCGATTTGATATGATATACCCAAACTTTTCTAGTAGCATCATCTGAGAAGTTCACAAAGTAAAGATAACCACCATAGGGGCCTAGTGAGCATAGGACCACACACATTTGTATGAACAATATCTAAAGGCTGAATTGAAGAGTCAATGTGCATTCTACACACATTTCTAGTTTGCTTTCCATATTGGCAATGCTTACAAATTGAAAAATCGGAGAAAGACAACACAGGTAAGTAGCAAGAACGAGAAAGACTTTCCATTCCACTACGAGATATATGACCCAAACGACCATGCCAAATACAAGCCATAGGATATTCAGTAACAGTTAACAAATGTTCTTTCTGTGATACATATAAAGGATAAAGTGAGCCAACTTTGCTTCATTTTGCAATAACCATATTGCCCTTTGATATGCAAAAGGATTGACCATAGAAGACCACCTTATAACCAAGGTGATCAAGTTGACCAACTGACATCAAACTATGTGATAACTGAGGTACATGGCGTACATTATGCATAGTAATTTTTGAACCATTAATGAACTGCACAACCATATCTCCAATACCCACAACATCACACTAGTAAGAGTCACCAAGTCTCACGGTACCAAGAGACTTTTCTGCATAATTAGAGAACCATTCTCTATGTGGTGTCACATGGAAAGAAGCACCAAAATCTAGCGGCCAAGCATGGGAAATATAATCAACCATAAGAGCCTCAGTTGGCACAGTAATATCAAGTGTCAACACATCAACATCATCAGAAGTAGCATTAATTTCTTCAATCTTCACAGTCAAACTAGATGGTGCAGGTAACTGTTTAACTATGCCCATCAACATTTTGTCCTTTACCTTTAGCATTCTTTAATGCATAACAGTCTTTCTTCATGCGTCCTTTCTTGTGACAATAATGGCATTCAATATCCCTCTTCCTTGATTTACTTCTACTCTTATTCCGTTGACCATTCTTTTCCTTGTTCTTGCTCTTGCCACGTTGTTGATTCTCTCCTTGGTAAGAATCACGAACATTATATGCATCTCCACTCTGAGTGGCAACCATAGATTTTCTACGAATATCCTCACTCAAGAATGCTCCACATATGTCATCATATACGAGTTTACCACGAGGTGCACTATTGCGAATAGCTATGCAAAATGTATCCCATGATGATGGTAAGGTGCGTGACAACAATACTGCTTTCATTTCATTATCCATATCCATTTTCTGAGCCTTTAACTGAGAGAATATAGCATCAAACTCATTTAGATGAGTAGCAACACTATCTGTGTCCTTCATATTAAGTTTATATAATTTTCTCATCAGATAGACTTTATTTGATGCCGTCTCTTTTTTATATGTATTGCATAACTTCTTCCAAAGTTCCTCTACACTTTCACAGTCTAATAGTGTAAACTAACCATTATCTGCGAGGTGCAAGAAAATGGTAGACCTGGTCATTTCATCTAACTCATCCTAATCATCTTCATCCATGTCAGCAAGCTTCTTTGAAATTCCATTTACTGGCTTCCATTGCCTCCTTTGAATCAGCACATCTTTAATCTGATTCTTCCATAGAGCAAAGTTTGTGCCATCAAATTTTTTGGATTTCAAAATGGTCTTTGCCCTACAAGTTATAGCTCCTGCTTAGAAAAATAGCACTAGACCCTGATCCACCAGATGTGCCTGAGACCTCTGATGCCATGATGGTAGAGAACTGAATAGAATGATAATGGAGCTACGAAAGTCTGAATAAGTGTATCAAGGAGTAGATCGACCACTTTATAGTTGACAAAACCAAAAATCTGGAAAAATTTTGCCAGAGTATCCTCTGCAAAATGAGTGTATGACCAGTGTCAAAATATCATTAAACTCCAAGTACTGACATGTTTTCCTGCATAGTGAATCACTGACTCCACTGCATATAATCAGTTACCCAATAGAAGCCAACTAGGCTTATCGAGCACCTATGAACAACTATCATACATCTCTTATGGTGAGGCTGGGTAAGTCTTCCACCTGCATAACCAAAGAGACCTCGACATCTGGGTGTCTCCTAGTTAAGAAAACCTCACCATGAACCTCTTTATCAAATGTAAAAGGCTTTATGCAAAGAACGTAACCGCTATATCAATGACCACATGGACGTACATAAGGAGTATCCATAGAAGCATAGATGGTGTGTAGATGCTCAAGACTAGAAATACATAGCCATAAGGTCTTTCCTCCATCTATTGGGTCTCCGATTACTCAAAAAAGTCAAAATAGTTAAGTAAATACAAAGAAGAGAGACTTTAATTAGCTCTATTTTGCAAGTAAATAAGTAATTCTTCTAGCCACTCTAGTAGAAATGTTGATTTCTCCTAATCTAGATGCTCCAAAGAATTTGAGCTCTCCATAGCTGCCATAAATGTTGATTTCTGTTAAGCTAGATGCTCCAAAGAATTTGAGCTCTCCATAGCTGCAGCCTGCCATAGCACAAGATGAATATTATTGCAAACTCTTACATTCCTTGTGCGTGTCCTTGCTTGTACATGCACAAGGAACGTTTGCAATTATGAGGTATTGCTAGGCCAAATCGACTATGATTGGCCCCTTACATCCAAGTGGAAACTTGAAAGTGTCACGTAATTCAAAAAGTAGGAAGTGGAAAATGGCGCGCAGAGCGGACAATCCAAAAGCTCTATATTGCCTGCATCTGATTGGTTAGTCGTGTCCCTGCTAGTAGCGAAATGCCTTTCTACGATTGGCTAATCTCAACATGGCCTGCACCAATAGGATGCTACCCTTTTAGAGGCAAAAGCTGATTGGATACATGTCTGCACAGTTCTTCAATATCAAAAGCTCTCTCTCTCTCTCTCTCTCTCTCTCTCTCTCTCTCTCTCTCTCTCTCTCTGTTGATCGTCAACGGATTATGCACATTGCAAAGCAGAGGTCGTCAGGGGCAACTAGCTTTGGCTTGTCTCCTTGTATCCTGTCTATGGTGATCTTTAAGATTCCAATGAAACGTCGTCTGCTTCGCACCTACAGGCGTCTACCATTAAGCGGCGATCAGCTCGAAAGAGGGCGTAGGTGGCCGTGAGCAGCCAAGGATGACTTGCCGACCTTATTCTTGGGGAGTTCGGGCTCAGCCAAAAGGCATCAGAGGTCAGTAACCTGCTCAGGTGGAACAGCTGGGCAAGAAATCTTTGGCTACCCATTTCCACCCACCCCCCCTTTCCAGCTCCCGTCGTCGCGTCCCTGATGAGATAACTGGGCCACCGCCATTAACTCTGCTTTGTCAAAATTGAACACAAGGTAATGCAATATCCTATAGCGCTCGTTCTTTTTTCTGATGTTTTTGTGTCTCTGCATGTTTTCGTTGTAGGTGGATAGAAAGCTCTCTGCAAGGAAACGCAGTTAAGCTCTCTGCAAGGAAACATAGTTACGGACTCTGCAAGGAAACATAGTTACGGACTCTGCAAGGAAACATACCTTCTCTGATCATTTTCCCGTGATGAAAAACTTTTCGCTGGGAGAAATTTTGTTTCGTGCTTTACATTTCTGGTATGCGCCTGCTATCTCTTCTATCAGCTGCGCTTACTTTTTCAAATGCAGAGAAGTATAGATCTTGAGGAGTGTGATTGTGTCACAGAGAGAGAGAGAGAGAGAGAGAGAGATCCTGCTATTCACCTCGCCATGAACGGCAATCTCACGACATTTGTTTTACCGCCGTATCAAGCCCATCAATTCGCATATTGCGGCTATCGTCCTTGTTTTCGAAGTGATGCAGCAAAATACGATACTTAGAGTTTACAATGTCTGCCTCGTCAGAAGGACAGGTTTGCACATGGATATATGGTTCTGGTTGCAATTGTGGAAATGGTCATGAGTATGAGAGTCTCGCTGCAGACCTTGCGCACTCACCATGGCCACTGTGGTCAAATATTTCAGCGCACTCACCATGGCGACTGTGGTCAAATATTTCATTGTGCTGTTAAGATCGTTTCATTGTTTATAGATTTGTGAGCACTTGAATTTCATATTCTTCCATAATGTATGAGGCTACGGCGTCTTTAATTTTTTTCTATGTAGAGCAACTTCGAAACCTAAAAAGTAGAAGGTGGTAAGTGGCGCGCAGAGCCGAAAAACTAAAAGCTCTGTATTGCCTGCATCTGATTGGTTAGCAAAATATGGGTCTACATGGCCTCCCTTTTAGATGCAGAAGCTGATTGGATGATGCTCTACTTTTTTGATGCAAAAGTTGATTGCATGCATGTCTGCAGAGTTTCTTAATATCCAAAAAGCTCTCTCTCTTCTGTTAATCTTCTTAAACGGATTATGCACATTGCAAAGCAGAGGTTATTTTGTACTGTTGTGTACTGTTGGAATTAATGACTCATGTCCGCGTAATATGCACTTATGAATTATATATATGTATTGATTATTTAATCAATAATAACTTAACGGGTCTCTCTTTAAGCCTCGTCTTCTCCCTCTTCCTGTGTATCTTGGCCTGAATCTCAGCAGCACCTTACAATTCAACAGCGTATGCGGCGTTGTCTGAGAGAAGGAAGAGTGAGGAGTGTTCTTTATGGTGATCTTCAAGATTCCAATGAAACGTCGTCTGCTTCGCACCTACAGGAATCTACCATTAAGCGGCGATCAGCTCGAAAGAGGGCGCAGGTGGCCGTGAGCAGCCAAGGATGACTTACCCACCTTATGTGGGGAGTTCGGGCTCAGCCGAAAGGCATCCGAGGTCAGCAGCTTGCTCAGGTGGAGCAGCTCGGCAAGAAATCTTTTGCTACCCATTTCCACCTACCCCCGTTTCCAGCTCCCGTCGTCGCATCCTTGATGTCATAACTAGGCGACCGCCATTTACTCTGCTTTGTCAAAATCGAACACAAGGTAATGCAATATCCCGTAATGAAAAACTCCTCGCTGGAAGAAATTTTGTTTCGTGCTTTACATTTCTGGAATGCGTCTGCTATCTCTTCTATCAGCGGCGGTTACTTTTTCAAACGCAGAGAATTATAGATCTTGAGCAGTGTGAGTGTGTCACAGAGAGAGAGGGCTCCTGCTATGCGGCTCGGTATGAATGGCATTGGCAATCTCACGACATTTGTTTTACTGCCGTATCAAGCCCATGAATTCGCACATTGCGGCTATCGTCCTTGTTTTTTAAGTGATGCAGCAAAATACCATACTTTGAGTACAATGTCTCTCCTCGTCAGATGGACAGGTTTGCAGGTGGAGATATGGTTGTTCTGGTTGCAATTGTGGAAATCGTCATCCGTATGAGAGCCTCGTTGGAGACCTCGCACACAAATATTTCATTGTGCTATTACGATCGTTTCATTCTTTATCGATTTGTGAGAACACTTGAATTTGATATTATTCTGCATTGTATGTCGGCATGAAGAAAAAATATTATAGAGGCTGTCGGCGTTTTCAATTTTCTACGTAGATCAACTTCGAAACTCTCTGTATGTACAGTGTTATTTCTTCTGTGTACATTTTCCGAAGAACTTTCTATTTAGTATTTTAAACGGTCAGTTAGTTATTGAAGATCTTTTCACGTAATGCTTCTGCCCGTGAAATTGAATTTTTAAGCTTCAAGCTAAGGTTACCATGAAGGAGATAACTCAGGTTTTCAGTATCCCCTCTTCATATCCAGTAGAATTAAAAGGTGTTCGTCTACATGAATGCACAACATTCTCTCCAAATATCCTCTTTCTTTTTAATCAAAATAACTTGTGCCATTAACCTTAAAACCCATTCAATGTATACAAGAGTATGTATAATCTTGTGCCTCAAATATCATGTAAAGTCTTAATACATAGAACAAGAACTTAGGCTTGCATCATGCACCAACAACTCCCTCTATGTATATATGTGTGTATGAATAAGTGTGTGTGTACGCATACATGTGTGTATGCGTGCATGCATATGTATGTATGTGAGTGTATGTCTCTGTGTATATGTGTATGTGTGTGTATGTATGCATGTGAGTGTATGTGTGTTAATATATATACATGTGTGTATATGTGTGTGCATGGATATACATGTGTTTGTGTATGTGTGTGTATGCATGTGTATGTATGTGTGTATGTGAGTGTATGTGCATGTCTATGTATGCATCTTTGTACATTCCTTTGTATATGTTTATGTGTGCATCATCTTACTCTCTAAATTTTCTTTTTATATATAGGATGTTGCTTATAAGATGTTTTCGCATCGCAAGTAGTTTGCGAGCATTGCTAGTAGTATCGCTACTTCGTGATACTTTTAGTGATGCTCATTACTACTATCACATTAGTGATGGTCACCATCACTACAACATATGAGGGGCATACCAACACTGCATATACTGACGGTCACACTCGGCGTCGGTATGGGTGTTGGAAAATGTCACTTAGAGATACCGACGGTCAAGTGACTGTCGGTATGACCATTTTAAACGGATCATCAGTGTGGCCCGCAACCGTCCGTATATGCGTCGGTATGAGCATCGGTATATGGTGTTGGTACATGCGTCGGTATAGGCGTCGGTATAGGCATCGGTATAAGCGTCGGTAATTTACTGGAAGTTACCGATGCCCATATAGACTCATATATCGAGGGCGAGTTTTAAACATACCGCGAACCCGAGAGCAAAACTTCACATTTTTGCATGTGTTTGAGTACTATTGGTCTTCTCTCAAACTTCCATGCGTGAACCGAATTGCGACCTGCATTGTATTGTGCACACACACACAGATCTCTCTCTCTACACACACACTCTCTCTCGGCTTAGATCTCACATCTTGGTAAGTGCTACGCGTACTGTTAGCATTTGTGTTTCTCTATGCTTTAGGTTTTATAATTTCTCTTTTCTTTGATTTTGCAAAAGTTCTTTGGCGTCGATTGTTTGGAATTGGACAATAGGCGACATACATTATGCTTTGACGACATTGATCCAAAAGAGGGACATACTTGTAAGTGATTGTTTTATTCTCTATTGATAGAGAGAGAAGGAGAGAGAGAAAGAGAGAGAAGGATGAGAGAAAGAGAGAAAGAGAGAGAGAAGAGAGAGAGAGAGAGAGAGAGAGAGAGAGAGAGAGAGAGAGAGAGAGAGAGAGAGAGAGAGAGAGAGAGAGAGAGAGAGAGAGAGAGAGAGAGAGAGAGAGAGAGAGAGAGAGAGAGAGAGAGAGAGAGAGAGAGAGAGAGAGAGAGAAAGTGAGAGATAAAGAATAATGAAAGAAAGGAAGATAGAGATAGATAAATAGAGCATACATACACACACACATACACACATACATATACACACATGCATGCTTACATACACACACCTATACACACATGCATGCTTACATACACACACATATACACACATGCATGCATACACATACATACAAATTTACACACATGCCTACATACACACACATGCATACACACATACATACACACACACATATACACATATGCATACATACACATATGCATACATACACATACACACACATATACACACATACATACACACACACACACACATATACACACATATACACACATGCATGCATACATACACACATATACACACATGCATGCATACACACATATACACACATGCATACATACACACACACATGCATACACACATACACACACACACACATGCATACACACATACATACACACAAATGCATGCATACATACACACACATACACATACACACACATGTACACACATGCATACATACACATACACATGTACACATGCATACATACACACACATATATACACACATGCATACATACACACATATACACACATGCATGTATACATACACACACACATGTACACACATGCATACATACACACACACATGTACACATGCATACATACAGACACATATATACACACATGCATACATACAACCATATACACACATACACACATATACACATATATACACACATGCTAGTGTTTTAATTAAATATATATAAATAAATATATAAATTTTTTATTTTGAAGTTTTTTTTACATCAAATATATAAAAATAGGATTAGGGTTTTTAGGCCATTTACACATACATACACATACACATATAATATATACACACATGTATATACACATGTATACAAAAATATACATATTTTAGGTCTAGATATTTAAGATTAGGGTTTTAGGGTTTAGGCATACATATAACTCAATTATAATTATATTAAGAAAAAATATAGAGAAAAATAAGAAAAAAATCTGAATATATAAATAAATATATATATAAAATATGATTAGGGTTTTAGGATTAGGGGTTTAGATTTTTATAGTTGTTTAAGTATTTAGGTTTTAGTATTTCAGATTTAAGTCTAAGTCTTTCTGATTAGGGTTTTAGGGTTTTAATACCTTCATAACATATATACACAAACACACATATACATATAATACATACATGCATGTAGATACACATGCATACAAAAATATACATATTTTAGGTTTAAATCTTTAAGATTAGCATTTTAGGGTTTTAACACCTACATAACATATATACACACATACATATACACATATAATACATATATACATGTAGATACACATGCATACAAAAATATACATATTTTAGGTCTTGATCTTTAAGATTAGGGTTTTAGGGTTTAGGCATACATATACCTCAATTATATTTATATTAAGAAAAATATAGAGAAAAATAAGAAAAAAAATCTGAATATATAAATAAATATATATATAAAATATGATTAGGGTTTTTACATCAAATATATAAAAATAGGATTAGGGTTTTTTGGCTATTTACACATACATACACATACACATATAATATATATATATACATGCATGTATATACACATGTATACAGAAATGTACATATTTTAGGTCTAGATATTTAAGATTAGGGTGTTAAGGTTTAGGCATACATATAACTCAATTATATTTATATTAAGAAAAAATATAGAGAAAAATAAGAAAAAAAATATGAATATATAACTAAATATATATATAAAATATGATTAGGGTTTTAAGATTAGGGATTTAGATTTTTATAGGTGTTTAAGTATTTAGGTTTTAGTATCTCATAAGTTTAAGTCTTTCTGATTAGGGTTTTAGGGTTTTAATACCTTCATAACATATATACACAAACACACATATACATATAATACATACATACATGTAGATACACATGCATAAAAAAATATACATATTTTAGGTTTAAATCTTTAAGATTAGGGTTTTAGGGTTTTAACACCTACATAACATATATACACACATACACATACACATATAATACATATATACATGTAGATACATATGCATACAAAAATATACATATTTTAGGTCTAGATCTTTAAGATTAGGGTTTTAGGGTTTAAGCATACATATAACTCAATTATATTTATATTAAGAGAAAATATAGAGAAAAACAAGAAAAAAATTCAGAATATATAAATAAATATATATATAAAATATGATTAGGGTTTTTACATCAAGTATATAAAAATAGGATTAGGGTTTTTTGGCTATTTACACATACATACATAAACACATATAATATATATATTATACATGTATATACACATGTATACAGAAATATACATATTTTAGGTCTAGATATTTAAGATTAGGGTTTTAGGATTTAGGCATACATATAACTCAATTATAGTTATATTAAGAAAAAATATAGAGAAAAATAAGAAAAAAAATCTGAATATCTAAATAAATATTTATATAAAATATGATTAGGATTTTAGGATTAGGGGTTTATATTTTTATAGATGTTTAAGTATTTAGGTTTTAGTATATCAGTTTAAGTCTAAGTCTTTCTGATTAGGGTCTTAGGGTTTTAATACCTACATAACATATATACACAAACAAATAATTTAATTAAATATATATAATTAAATATATATAATTAAATATATAAAACTAAATATATAAAAATAGGATTAAGTAAGGAAAACATCTGAATATATAAATAAATATATATATATAATAGGATAATTATATAGAGAAATAAATATAAAAAGAACTAGTGTTTTAAAAAATTTAATTAAATATATATAATTAAATATTTATAATTAAATATATAAGAATAGGATTAATAAAGGAAAAAATTTGAATATATAAATAAATATATATATAAAATAAGATAATTATATACATAAATAAATATAAAAAGAACTAGTGTTTTAAATAATTTAATTAAATATATATAATAAAGTATATAAAAATAGGATTAATTAAGAAAAAAATCTGAATATATAAATAATATATATATATATATATATATATATATATATATATATATATATATATATATATATATATATATATATATATATATATATATATATATATATATATATATATATATATATATATATATATATATATATATATATATATATATATATATATATATATATATATAAAGTAGGATAATTATATAGATAATAAAATATGATAAGAACTAGTGTTTTGAATAAATAAATAAAATATATATGATTAAATATACAAAAAAGATTTAATTTTAATCATTTTAAATAGAGTGAATATATATACACATACACATATATTTTAATACATATAGGGTTTTAAAATTAGGGTTTTAAGTTTTTTTAGGTATTTAAGTATTTAGGTTTAGTATTTCATATTTAAGTCTTTAAGAGTATGAGTTTTAGGTTTAGTAAAAAAACAAATGTTCTAAAATGTCCATATTGTAGCAGATGGCTTCTTTGGATCCTGAAGAGAGAATGGCATGTCCTTCCACATAGTGCAAGTATCAAATTTATCGGAAACGACGGATTTGTACTGCACATGTTAGAGAGTATGGATCCTTTGATAGGAGTCGACTGGAAAACCTACGCTATCATTCGCATGGTCCCCCATGTGAGCAGATGGACCCAAACGACATTGCAGTGGTAACCTCTCGTGGACAAAAGAGAGCAAAAAGGGACTTAGATGTACAAGCAAGTACTAATAATATTACACAGAATGAACATATGGAAGAGATGCTTGAAGCATTTTATGACATGGATGAAGATGATGATGGTGGAGAAGGTGTCGAGAGTTTCATGGACACAACAAAAATTCCACGATCAGAAGTCGATGAAGAATATGAAAACATGCGAAGACTAGCTCGTTTACCACTTTACAATGGAGCAAAGATATCTGTACTACGTGCATCACTCGCGGTAAGTGGCCAGAGTTTGCTAGTGAGCCTCGGTCCATACGTGTAGGCCTAGCTATGGATGGAGTGAATCCATTTGGATTACGTAGTTCTTCATGGAGCACATGGCCTGTATGTTTCGTCAATTATAATATCCCACCATGGTTGGCCACAAAGAAAGGTCATTTATTATTAGCTGTTATTGTACGAGGTAAGTATAAGAGCTCCTTGGGTGCTTCACAGTATGGAAGAGCAACAAGTGAAGAAAAAAATTTCAGAGTTTTGAACACCAACTAGATGCATGAGGTGTCTAAAGACTGCTTTCACACAAGATGACGATCTTGTAGGACTCAAGTCTCATGATTGATACAAGTTTTTACAGTTTGTGCTCCCTGTACCCCTAAAAGATTTTCTTTTAGAGGATGTACGAAGAACCATTTATAAAATTAGTTCGTTAGTATAGTGGATATCTTCTAAAGAGATAAATAGAGATAGCATAGAGAGTGTGAAACTCAATGCTATCGAGGCTGTTTGTATGGTAGAGAAATACTTTCCCACAAGTATTCTCACTATTCAACTTCATTTACTAGTTCATGTGGTAGATGAAGTTGCAATAGTAGGAACTGTCCATAGTCGATCGATGTTCTTCTTAGAGCACTTTATGAAGACATTAAAAGGGTTTGTTTGACAGAGAGCACGTCCAGAGGGTAGCATGGCAGAGGGATGGCTTGTACAAGAATCTCTTGTATTCATAACTGAGTTTCTACGTATGTCAGATCCCGAAATGCCTCGCTTATGGAGCGATGATGAAGATGTTCGTCTCGTAGGCGATGAACCACAAGGTAAAGGATTGCAAAGAAAAATGGATGCATCTTTCAGAGAGAAGGCAATGAAGTTTTGCATAGTTAACTCTGAGCCTATGCAAAAGTGGTAAGAAAGGTATGAGCTTGCCAAGGAAACTAACGCAAAGAAAAGAGTTCAGTTTTGAAGAAATCGTTCCACTCGATTTTTGCCTCTTCCAGAAAGTCTTCGACCTCTTCCACCTTTTCCAACGAGCAGATGGCTACATACAGCAGTTTCACAAGCAAAGGCAGCGGATGAAGATATCTCTGAAGAAGAAGAAGAACTCACAAAAGGATGTGATTGGGAGTATATTAAATATGGTGCACTATGGTCTTATGGACGACACTTTTGAATCGCACGAATCAATCAAAATAGGTCTACTTTTGATAGTGGAGTGATTATGATTTTTTTGCAAAAAAGTAGAGCGAGTGCAAGAGATGATAATGCTCTACAAGGCGAGCTAGATTATCATGGTGTGATTCAAGACATCTTGAAACTATCTTTCAGAAAGTTTGATTACTTTGTTTTTTATGTGAAATGGTTCAAAGTAGTCACCTCTGGAAGAAACGCAACAGTGAGATGGGATAAAAGTGGTTTGCTTCAAGTCGACTCCACAAGATTATGGACAGATGAAAGGGATACATTTGTACTTCTCGAACACTATGAGCAAGTTGTTTTTATACCAGATTCAAAAGAACCAGAGTGGCTATTTGTTTTACAAGTCGCTCCACGTAGTAGAAAAAGTTTTGAGAACATAGATGTAGAAGAAAGTCCATCTCTAGTGGACTCAAAGATTCATTCGATAGTCGAGGAGGAAGACATCATTGTTCGAGAAGAAGAGGTCATTGTTTGAGAAGACGAAGCAATAGATGATATTCGGGAAGAAATCAACATAGCAAGCGATTTAGAAGCCATCAATATAGAGATAGATATTCTCGGTGCATCGGATCTTCAAGAGGATGCTAGAGTAGAGGACTTTTGAATAAAACACTTGTATGTACTAATTTTTGGTTTTTTTTGTTTATTCTCTATATTACTTTTATTATCGCATGCTAATTATTTGAGTTCTTTTATTACAGAGCACGATGGGAGACAGTCCTCCAGTCACTCCACATTCCATGATAGAGGAGCAGTTTTTGGAGTTCATCTCTCAAGTTCCTCCCGCATATATGGCCGCTGCATCACAATATTGGATCGCTCATGGTAGCACTCCTCGCAGCCTCACTCCTGGCGGCCTTACTCCTACCGGCCTCACTCTTGCTGGCCTCACTCCTGCTAGTGTCACTCCCGCCGGTGTCACTCCTGCCGGTGTCACTCGTGCGGGTGGTGCTACTCCCGTAGGAGGTATGTCTCCTAGCTTTGTGACTCCACCACGACCATCTTTTCAGCCATCTCCTACTGGGTCTACTAGTAGACATGTGCGTTCGACACCTCAGCGCGATACAGGTTCTGGCCCGTCTTGTAGATCGAGGTCACGCTCTGGAGTAGGAGGTTCTAGGAGTGGATCTACAGGTAGGTCTAGAGGCGGAGGAGGTGGCTGTTGTGGAGGCAGTGCGACAGATGTTGTGTCACCCGCTTCTACTCTTAGGACGAGTACCTCAGATGTAGGTACACCACACAGTACACCACGTGGAACACCACGTACACCTTGGGGTGCTCATTGTTGGGAAAGATGGATGGATCCTCTAGAAGATTAAGTAGGTGCTGCTAATCTTGCTTTGCACCAGCCCTCAGTGACTCCAGATATGATTAGTAGACACCGTTAGCTTCCAAATGATACCAAGAAATGCTATATGTACTTTGGAAAAGGTTTGAGTAATGACTTGATCAAAACAGATGAGTTTGTGAATCACAAAGCTAGAAAACTTTCTATTTTGGTGTTGATACCTGCTCAGTCTTTCATTCAGTATGACCAGTACACTTACAATTGGCAAAATTCCTTCTAGAGGTATTCTATTAGCTTAGTAGGCTACCATTTGCAAGTGGAATCATTCAAAATGATAAACTATACTAGGAGAAATATCTTTAGCAAATTTATGGACACCCCTGACTTTTTAGGAAGTATGCAGACAAATACCAGTGAGCATTTCGACGGTGATTTCTCGAGATTGGCTGAACCAAATTGCTTCAAACTTTGTATGCTTGTAGTATGCTTCGAGCTGGATCTCCCAAGCTTTGAATCACTTGATTTGATGAAGTAGGCACTGAGATATGCCTCTTTGAAGTTGACAGACTTGGAGTGGTACACTCAGAGGACACAGAGTTGACAAATATGAATCTATCTATTAATTGACATAATTGTACAATCTCATTAGCATGATAACCATAGCTAGATGAGGTAATGAGGTGTGTGCTAAGATGTAGCACTCATACACACCCAGATACAATGATAATTGCCTCGGGAAGTGAGCTAGAATGAGCCAAAGCTACCCGCGACTTTTGATTTGTATCTTTTATAGAGTTGAGTTGAATTCAAAATTCAAAACTCCTAGAATCTCTCACCTAAAAGGTAATGAGATATTCTCTCAATCATCCAACAAATTTTTTCACGTCTCTAATCAAGTAGGTGTGTACATAAGAAATGCCAAGTCTTTTAGACTTTTACAAGGAGTAAAATAGTAAGAACTTATAAGCATAAGTTCCTATGTTCCTTCCTTCAAGTGGTGTCTTCATGAAGTAATCCAAGCCAAATTGTGAAGGCTTGAATTGCACCAACAGCTCCCCCTCAAGCCAAACACTTTGGCTTAAGTCTTCATCTTCATTCTTCAATCACATCCTGCAATCCAATCATGAATTTGAATCTGCATAATTTGTTTCCATCCAAAGCTTTAGTGAGTAAATCTGCACATTGCATATTAGTAGACACCGCTTCAGTGGATGACAATGCCACTGTTGGTTGTTTCTTGGCTGACCAAGAAATAGGTTTATCACCTGCAAAAGATAAGTATCCTGATGTGCTCCTCCTATCATCCTTGCATCCTGCCCAATCTGCATCTGAATACAATTTAATGTCAATATCTGATGTATAAGGAAAGTACAAACCATGGTTCTGAGTTCCCTTTAGATACTTCAAGATCTTCTTTGCAGCCTCAAGGTGAGGTACCCTTGGTTTGTGCATGAATTGACTTAGCACACTAACTCCATATGCTATGTCAATTCTGGTCAAGGTAGCATAATTCAAACTACCTACCATACTTTGATATCCTGTAATGTCTTGGACTTCATCCCCTTCATGGGCACTTAGCTTTAGGTTGACTTCCATTGGAGTACTTGAAACTTTAGCATCCTGCAAGTTAAACTTCTTCAACATGTCTTGTACATACTTTTTCTGAGTGATATATATACCTGAATTAGTATAAACCAATTCAAGTCCTAGAAAATATTTCAATAATCCAAGATCATTGATCTTGAACTCCTTCATCATCTGGTTTTTTATGCTTCTGATTCCTTGGATATCATTACCTGTAATGATGATGTCATCAACATAAACACAGAGATAGATTACCTCTGAAGTGCTCCTTATGATAAACAATGAAGTGTCTGCCTTGCTCATAGTAAACCCTTGGTCTTGGAGGTATGTTGTCAGCCTGTAGTTCCATGCCCTAGGTGCCTGCTTCAATCCATATAGAGCCTTCTTCAATTTACAAACATAATTTACCTTCTTGGGATCTTCATAGCCAGGTGGTTGTGACATATAGACTTCTTCAGATATCCATCCATTCAAGAAAGCATTCTTGACATCTAATTGGTACATGTTCCAATTTTTGGATGCAGCTACACTCATCTATACTCTGATTGTTGGCATCTTAGCCACAGGAGAAAATGTCTCCTCATAATCAATGCCTTGGGTTTGTGCAAAACCCTTGGCTACCAACCTAGCTTTGTACCTGTTGATTGTACCATCAAAGTTCCTCTTTAGTTTGTAGATCCATCTGGATCCTATCACCTTCATAGAGTCCTTCTTGGGTACTAAGTCCCATGTGTCACTCTCTTTGAGAGCTTCTATTTGTTCATCCATAGCTCCTTTCCATTCTGATTTGGTGATTGCCTCTTCATATGAACCTCGTTCTTCACTTAACAAGTCTTTTGCAAGATAAATTGAATGCTTAGTTACAAGAGATGTATCATACCCATATCTGATAGGCTTCTTACTTTCTCTCTGAGATCTCCTTATTGCTTGAGTTGAAGATTCTGGTATATCCTCAAGCTTCTTCATCTTCATCTTGCCTCTGGACTTCCATGCCTTGAATTCTTCAAGATTGATTGTGTCATCATCTTCTAAACTTGAGTCTTCCTTCTGGATTGGTTCTTCCCTTGAGAGTTTTGGAAACTCCTTGTTGCTCATAAACAATAGAAAGAAGCTTGATTTTACAACCTAATAAGTCTAATTAAAATATTTTTTACAAGAATAGAAAGCTTCTACAATAGAAGCTATTCATATGTTTCCTCAGCTTCATGCATAATATCATCTTTTGGAGCTTTGGAACTCATAGCCTATTTTTCTTGCTCCAAGATTGGCTCTCCATGGTCAGCCATGTCTCTAGGTTTATCTATAGTGGTGGAATAGGCTCCCTTGAAGGAGGTTGGAATCTTTTAGTATCTACAATGTGCTTCCTTCCAACCTCTTGGTCCTCATCTAGGCATTCATTCAACCCATTAATCCTCATTCTTATTGTTGGGAAAGATGGATGGACACCTCAAGAAATGAGTTGGTACTGCTAATCCGTGCATTGTACCTGCCCTATTTTTCTTCAGAGTTGTGTTTTAGGCCCCTTTAGCTTTCCAATGACACTAAATAAGTGCCTATGTGCTTTGGAGATGATGTTTCAAACAATTTGATAAAAAATAGATAAGTTTGCAACTAGCTAGTGACCAAGAAGTTGCTATTTTGATCTTGACACCTGCTCGATGTTTTGCTCAGTACTCCCAATATAATAGCAATTAGAAAACTTCCTTTTGAGAGTATTATCTTAGAGAGATAATGATTCCAAGTAGAATCACCTAAAATGATAGACTACACACTTAGCAATGTCTTTAGCAAGTAGAAGCTTACCCTCGACTTTTTAGGAACTCTACAGAGAATGACCAGTGACCACGTCGAGATGATTTTATCCCAATTGGCTGAATAAAACTTCTTCAAACCTTGATACCTTGTAGTAGACTTTGAGCGTGTTCCAACAAGCTATAGATCTTTGCAAATGATAGCGAAATGACTGAAACATGAGCATTCAAAGTATACTATTCTAAGTGAATATAGTAGAGATGAAGGTAGATGTAATCAACAATGTAATGTATTATGTAACAATGTTATACATGATCATTGGCATGAATATGATGTCAAATTATTGTGATAGGCATAGGCTATAGTGTAAGCCTCTCAACTACATCAAAAGATCAACAAAATGCTCAATAATGGGGGCTCTCATGGCCACGAGATTACATTCCACTTTTATAGATGCTTTGCCTTCAAGTTTGAATTCAAATTCAAACTTGGCTTTACCTAAAAGTTCTCTTCCAAGTTAGGAGTTATTCCACCAAAATGATTCGTAGCTTTTATCTCTCTTAACTCCACGAATTTAGTGGATTTACAATATTCTCTTCATGTACAACAATCTTACATTGGGTAATGATCAACTTATTACATGTTGGTGTTCATATGCTCCATCAAATGGATGCACATATCTTCTTCAAACTCTAGCCAGGTGTGATGGCTTGATATTTGCACCAACAACTCCCCCTCAAGCCAAACATCTTGGCTTGTTCTTCTTCATCAATCTTCTTGAATGACATGCAATCCAATCATAGCTTTAAACCTGCAAAGTTTAGTACCATCAAGTGCTTTGGTCAATAAATTTACACATTGCATATCAGTGGACACATATGCCAATTGAATCTCCTTGCTCAATAGCTTCTCTCTCACATAATGATAGTGAACTTCTATATTCTTGGTTCTTGCATGATAGATAGGATTTGCTGCAACATGTAAAGAACTAGTATTGTCACCAAAAACCATTGGTGAGTTAGAATTTAGTCCCAAATCAATGTATAACAATCTAATCAATATGGCTTCTTGCGTAGCATTGGCTAATCCTCTCTATTCAGCTTCTGTTGAGGATAAAGCAATAGTAGGTTGCTTTTTGGAAGATCATGAAATGGGCTTGTCAACTGCAAAAGAGAGATAACTTGAGGTACTCCTCCTATCATCCTTACAACCTACCCAATCTGCATCTCAATATAGTTTGATATCCAAATCTAAAGTATATGGAAAGTCTAAACCTTGATTTTGAGTACCCTTGAGGTACTTCAAGATCCTCTTGGTAGCTTCCAAGTGAGATGCTCTAGGTTTGTGCATAAATTGAATTAAGATACTTACTCCATAAGCAATGTCAATCCTTATTAATGTAGCATAGTTTAGGCTTCCTACTATGCTTTGATATCTTGCAGTGTCTTCAAGCAAATCACCTTCATGATCACTTAACTTTTGGTTTACCTCCATAGGAATGCTAGCTACCTTGGCATTCCCCAAGTGAAATTTCTTCAGCATATCTTGCACATACTTTCTTTGAGTAATGTAAATTCAAAAATTTGTATAGACTAATTCAAGTCCAAGAAAATACTTTAGTGATCCTAAATCACTGATTTTGAACTCCTGCATCATTAGGTGCTTGATCTGTTTGATGCCATTGCCATCACTACCTACAAGTATGATATTATCAACATACACATAGGTATATCACCTCTGAATTAATTCTCTTAAAAAATAGAGAAGTATTTGCTTTGATCATGATGAATCCTTGATCTTGAAGGTATGTGGTCAACCTATGGTTCCATGCCCTAGGTGCCTGCTTCAATCTATAAAGAGCTTTGTTTAATTTACACACATAATTTACCTTGCTTGGGTCTTCATAACCAGGGGGTTGAGCCATGTAAACATCCTTTGAAATCCACCCATTAAGAAAAGCATTTTTCACATCCAGTTAATACATATTCCAATTCCTTGATGCAGCCACACTTACCAATATTCTGATGGTTGGCATTTAGGCCACAGGTGAGAAGGTCTCTTCATAATCAATTCCTTGGGTTTGTGCAAAACCCTTAGCCACAAGTCTAGCTTTATACCTGTTTATAGAACCATCTGAATTTCCCTTGACTTTGTAAGTTCATCTAGAACCAATTACCTTCATTGATTCCTTCTTTGGCACTAATTCCCAAGTATCATTCTCCTTGAGTGCTTCTATTTCTTCATCCATAGCTTCCTTCCATTCTGCCTTGGTCTTTGCCTCTTCATATGATGTAGGTTCCTCATATGATAAATCCTTAGCAAGATAAATAGAATGTTTAGTTACTAAAGAAGTGTCATACCCATATCTGATTCGTTTCTTGCTCTCCCTTTCTGATCTTCTAATTTCTTGGCTAGATGATTCAGGTATGTCTTCCAATCTCTTCATCTTGACCTTGCCCTTTGATTTCCATGCTTTGAATTCTTCTAGCTTGATGATGTCCTCATCATCTGATTTGATGTCTTCACTTTGGTTTGGCTCCTCCTTGGTGAGTCTTGGAAACTCCTCTTCCAAGTCTTATGGCAATTTTACCTTCCTGCATTCACTTTCAAACCAAGAATCATTCTCATCAAACACAACATCTCTACTGAACATGAATCCTTTGTTGGATGGATTATAAAACCTGTACCCTTTCTGATTTCAATCATACCCTATGAAGATGCACTTCTCTGCCTTAGGGTCTAGCTTGCCTCTGATATGAGATGGTATATGCACATAAGCAACACATCCAAAGATCTTGTAATGATCTAGTGATGGCCTTCTACCATGCCATGCTTCATATGGGGTCATCCCATCAAGTGACTTGGTTGGCAAAATGTTAATAAGATAAGTGGTAGTAGATACACTCTCTGCCCACAAATAATTAGCTAACCTTTTCTCATTTAGCATTGACCTAGCTGTTTCAACAATCAACCTATTTCTCCTCTCTACCACACCATTTTGCTCAGGTGTATACCTTGTTTTAATTTCCCTTTTGATACCTCTGTCTTGTAAGAATGCATCAAATTCATTTGAGAAGTACTCACCTCCTCCATCTGACCTTAGTCTTTTTTTACTTCTTCCTGTTTGGTTTTCCACAAGTGCAAGATACTTCTTATAGCAACTGAACACTTCATCTTTGTGCTTCATAAAATACAAGATAGTCCATCTACTGAAATCATCAATGAAAGACACATAGTACCTTGAGCCAGAAACGGAGGGGTCTTTGCTTAGTCCCCACACATCTGTGTGGACAAGCTCAAAGTAATCCTCATGCATGGAGCCTTTCTTTGAGAAGGGTAACCTGTGAGATTTACAAAATTGACATGCACCACATTCATAGATATGTGTTGCTTGGATACATTAGGTATCCCAAGCACATATTGAGCTCTACATGTTTGCTTTAAAGTTCTCTCACCAATATGCCCTAATCTTTTATGCCAAATCTCAAGCTCTGATAATTTTTTATCCTTGTAATTATAAAGTGCAATATTCCTTGTATCTTCAAGTTCATAATCTACCTGTCTTTTTTCCCTTGGAAATTATCTTGAATCCATGTTGGGGATCCTCCACAAATGCTCCATATTTGTTGAACCTAACCTGCAAACCCTTTTCCTTAATCTGTCCAATACTCTTCAAATTCTTCGTGATTGTAGGTATATATAGAACCCTGCTCAACAAATTTCTATTGCCATCAGAGGTTTTAACATTTCCTACCTTGATCACTGAATGCTTGGTGTTATCACCTGTTTGTATTTGGTGCTTTCCCTTAGGTTCCTCAAGGAAAGAGAGAAGAGCTACATTGCTTGCCACATGGTTTGAACATCCTGAGGCAATATAGAAGAGGTGTTCATCATTCATACCTTTCTTTGAAGTCATGTTCATAATCAGAAGGGAATCCTCTTGATCCTCTATGTAACTGTTGTAGCCTTTTCCTGATTTGTAGCCTCCTTGGTAGTTATTATTGTAATTTTTGTTGTAGTTGTTGTTGTAGCTTTGAGTATGATTGAATCTTCCTCTTGATTCTGAGTAGCCACCTCTTTGATATCCTCTTCCTCTATGATTCTTGTAGCTCCTATAGCACTCATATGTAGTGTGATTAGACAATCCACATATGTTGCATGGGGAAGACCCCTATCTCTTGAGTTCCTACCTCTCCCTGCATAGTTAGCTTGAGAAGTAGTACCTTCATCTTCAATCTTTTTGCTTTTCCCATTCTCTTTAGACTTGCCTTTATCTGTGTATAGGGCAGAAGAGTTATTACCTCTTGATGGTTCTCCATTTTTGTTGAGCTTGGCTTCATGGGTAAAGAGTTGCCCCATGAGTGTGGTAAGATCTTGAATCTCCATGTCCATGTACAAGTCCATGGAAGTTGTGAAGATTTCCCATTTTTCATCTGCCTTGATGCCATTGATCACTTGTCTCACTATTTGCTCCTCTTCAATCTCCTCTCCTATGCTTGCTAATTGGTCAACCACATCTTTGACTTTGGTCACATACTCTAAAATGCTTTGCTTGGGTTGCTTCCTTTGAGTGCTAAACTCAATCCACAATTGATTCTTTCTAGCTCTTATGTTGGAAGAAAAGTATCAAGACAATGTATCCCAAGTATCTTCGGATCTTTTACAGTTCCTAATATGTGGAAGAAGGACGTCAAAGATAAAGTTAAGAAGATATGACCTTGCTAATGCATCTTTGGCACACCATGACTTGGGCCTTTCATACTCCTCTCTTGTAGGTTGTCTTTTGCTTCTAAAAATGGGCATCTCCTCATCTCTTGATATGTATCCATAGAGAATCCTTCCTTGTAAGTATGTCTTCATCCTCAAGGACCATGCTTGGTAGTTGTTCCTGTCCAATTTATCAATAAAAGAAGGTAAAACATCTCCCATTTTACCTCAAATTGCTCTGATACCACTATTCGGAAAGATGGATGGACACCTCAAGAAATGCATTGGTACTGCCGCTAATCGCTGCTTTGTACCTACCCTATTTTGTTTCAGATTTGTGTTGTACACCCCTTTAACTTTCCAATGACACTAAATAAGTTCCTATGTGCTTTGGAGATGATGCTTCAAACAATTTGATAAAAAATAGATAAGTTTGCAACTAGCTAGTGACCAAGAAGTTTTTATTTGGTCTTGACACCAGTTGGATGTTTTGCTGAGTATCAGAGTACAGTAGAAATTAGAAAAATTTCTTATGAGAGTATCTAATTAACTTAGAGAGCTAATGATTCCAAGTAGAATCACTTAAAATGATAGACTACACACTTAGCAATGTCTTTAGCAAGTAGAAGCTTACCCCTGACTTCTTAGGAACTCTACAGAGAATGACTAGTGACCACTTCGAGACAATTTTCTCCCAATTGGCTGAATGAAACTTCTTCAAACTTTGAAACCTTGTAGTAAACTTTGAGCAAGTTCCAAGAAGCTATAGATCTTTGAAAATGATGGATCAATGACTGAGATATTTGCACCAACACTTATGAAGCTCACTTGAGCTTCATCTTTCTCTATAGCTATGCAATGTGTGAACATCTTTAATGAACAAGCGAGAGTTGTTCCTAAAAAGCAAGCAAAGCAATTAGAGGCACATTAAGAAACATGGTCAATGAGAAACTTTACAACTACAATTACCTCTGTGAGAGACAAGATTGAGGACCTAGTCATCATCATTGGAAAACAACTGAATTAATCACACAATTAGTTTTTGTGGCTTATAATATGGATGAACCAATGTCTTGTCCCCAGCCACATGATGAAGTTTCTTTTTAACTATAGGGAACATGATCAAAGAGGTGGATATTCACAGTCAAGAGGTAGATTCAACCATCATCAAGGTTACAACAACAAATACAACAATAACTACAACAACAACTACAATGGCAAGTACCAAGGAGGATTCAAACCCAGAAACGATTACAACAACTACACAGAAGAGCAAGATGATTCTCTTCTAATTATGAACATGACTTCAAAACCAGGTACAAATGATGACCATCTCTTCTACATTGACTCAGGATGCTCAAATCATGTGGTTGGAAATGTAGCTCTACTCTCTGACCTTGAAGAACCAAGAGGTAAGCATCAAGTACAAATAGGTGATGACACCAAGCACTCAGTAGTTAAAGTTGGAAATATTAAGACTTGTGATGGAAATCAGAACTTCTTGAGTAGGGTACTATATGTACCAACCATTACAAAAAACTTGATGAGTGTTGGACAGATTGTGGAAAAAGGTTTGCAGGTCAGATTCAACCAATTTGGAGCATTTGTGGAAGATCCCAAGCAGGGGTTCAAGAGAATTGCTAAAGGAGAAAAGACAAGTAGACTTTTTACTTTTGAGCTAGAAGATACAAAGAATATTGCACTCTACAATTATAAAGATCAAACACTTTCAGAGCTTGAGATTTGGCATAAAAGATTAGGGCATGTAGGTGAAAGAACCTTGAAGCAAATATGCAGGGATCAATGTGTAATTGGAATTCCTAATGTTTCCAAACAACACAGGATTTATAAATGTGGTGCTTGTCAATTTGGGAAGTCTCACAGGTTACCCTTGTCAAGGAAAGGCTACATGCATGAGGACTATCTAGAACTTGTCCATACAGATGTATGGGGACCAAGCAAAGACCCCTCAATCTCAGGATCAAGGTACTATGTATCTTTTATTGATGATTATAGCAGGTGGACAGTATTGTACTTTATGAAGCACAAAGATGAAGTATTCAACTGTTTTAAAAAGTATCTTGCACTTGTTGAGAATCAGACAGGGAAGAATCTAAAGAGGCTAAGGTGAGATGGAGGAGGTGAGTACTTCTCCAATGAGTTTGAAGCATTCTTGCAAGACAAAGGAATCAAAAGAGAAATCACCACAAGGTATACTCCTGAACAGAATGGGGTAGCTCAGAGAAGAAATAGGTTGATTGTTGAAACAGCTAGGTCAATGTTAAATGAAAAGAAATTACCTAACTACCTATGGGTAGAGAGTGTTTCTACTACCACTTACCTCATAAACAGGTTACCATCTAAGTCCCTTGATGGGATGACTCCTTATGAAGCATGGCATGGTAAGAGACCCTCACTTGACCATTGCAGGATATTTGGATGTGTAGCATATGTACACATTCCTTCTCAGATAAGAGATAAGATAGACCATAAGACTGAGAAGTGTATCTTTATTGGATATGATCTGAATCAGAAAGGGTACAGGTTCTAAACCCCTTCAAATAAGGGATTCATGGTTAGTAGAGATGTTGTCTTTGATGAAAATGATTCTTGGTATGAGAATGAATGCAGGAAGTTTAATCTACCCTATGACTTGGAGGAGGAGTTTCCAAGTCTTGCTAAGGAGGAACCTACTTAGAATGAAGACACCACTTCAGATGATGAAGACATTATCAATCTTGAAGAATTCAAGGCATGGAAGTCCAAAGGCAAACTCAAGATGAAGAGACTTGAAGACAGACCTGAATCTTCAAATCAATCAATCAGAAGATCACAAAGGGAGAGTAAAAAACCTATCAGATATGGGTATGATACCTCTCTTGTTACTAAACATTCTGTTTATATTGCCAAAGACTTGTCAATTGAAGAACTAGGATCATATGAAGAAGCAAAAACTCAGGTAGAATGGAAAGAATCTATGGATGAGGAGATTGAAGCACTCAAAGAAAGTGACACATGGGAACTAGTACCAAAGAAAGAGTCCATGAAAGTAATTGGATCCAGATGGATCTATAAACTCAAAAGAAATTCTGATGGGTCAATAAACAGGTACAAAGCCAGATTGGTGGCGAAAGGTTTTGCACAAACACAAGGCATTGACTATGAAGAAACATTCTCACCTGTAGCCAAGATGCCAACCATCAAGGTGTTGGTGAGTGTGGCTGCATCTAAAAATTGGAACATGTATCAATTGGATGTAAAAAATGCATTTCTTAATGGATGGATTTCAGAGGAGGTATATATGTCACAACCTCTTGGCTATGAGGATCCTAACAAGGTAACATATGTATGCAAATTAAAAAAGGCTCTTTATGGATTGAAGCAGGAACCTAGGACATGGAATCATAGGTTGATCACATACCTTCAAGACCAAGGTTTTGTCATGAGCAAGGCAGACACACACTTCTCTATTTATCAAGAGAAGTAATTCAAAGGTAATATACCTATGTGTTTATGTTGATGATATCATACTTACAGGTAATGATGTCAATGGAATCAGACAAATCAAGAACCAGATGAGGAGTTCAAGATCAGTGATCTTGGTCTACTAAAGTATTTTCTTGGATTTGAGTTAGTTTATACTAACTCAGGAATCTATATTACTCAGAAAAAGTATATACAGGATATGTTGAAGAATTTTCATTTGCAGGATGCCAAAGTTGCAAGTACTCCTATGGAGGTAAACCTAAAACTAAGTGCCCATGAAGGTGATGAAATTGATGATCTTACAGGTTACCAACGCATAGTAGGTAGCTTGAATTATGCTACCTTAACAAGGATAGATATTGCATATGGAGTTAGTGTGCTAAGTCAGTTTATGCACAAGCCAAGGGTACCTCACCTAGAAGCTGCCAAAAGAATTCGAAAGTATCTCAAAGGCACTCAACATCATGGTTTGTATTTCCCTTACACTTCAGATATGGATATCAAGATTTATTCAGATGCAGATTGGGCAGGATGCAAGGATGATAGGAGGAGCACTTCTGGATACATTTCATTTGTAGGTGATAAACCAATATCATGGTCTTCAAAGAAGCAACCTACTATTGCTTTATCTTCTACAGAGGCAGAGTATAGAGGATTGGCAAATGCCACTCAAGAAGCCATATGGATCAAATTATTGTATACAAAATTGGGTTTATATACTAGGTCACCATTGATCTTTGGAGATAATACAAGCGCACTTCACCTTGCAGCTAATCCTATTTATCATGCCAGGACCAAGCATATAGAGGTCCATTACCATTATGTGAGAGAGAAGTTATTAAGCAAGGACATTCAACTAACCCATGTATCAACCAACATGCAGTGTGCATATTTGTTAACTAAAGCATTGGATGGAACTAAACTTTGCAGGTTCAAATCAATGATTGGATTGCAGGATATACATGAAGACTAAAGATGAAGACCAAGCCAAAATGTTTGGCTTGAGGGGGAGCTGTTGGTGCAATTCACAAGCCAACACATTTGGCTTGAAGTCCATATACATATGGAGAAGCATGGGAACCAATGCTAGAAGAAAATTACCATTTACTCTTTTGTAAAAGTCATATTTGACTTGGAATCTTGTAAACACCTACCAAAAAGAAACTCGTGGAAAAGTTAGCTTTGATTGATGGAATATCTCCTATAATGGAGGATCACTTTTTAGAAGAAAGCCATTAAAATTCAAATTGGAAGTGAACATCTATATAAACCTCTAAGAAAAAGACGTGGTATGAAGACTCATCATCCCGAGCTTTCATTGTCATTTCTGAGTGTGTTAAATGTCTATACTCTAGCCCACACCTATCTACACCATTAGGCAATGATCTTCATGCCTATGGCATTGTATACAAGCGTTCATTAATACATATCTACATTGTTCATTTCTGAGTACTCTGTCATAGTTTTTGAAAGTCTGTCAACTTGTGGAGATCATATCTCACTCACTTCTCCATCAAATTCAAAGATCTATAGCTTGTTGGAACCCGCTCAAAGTTATCAACGTGCTATCAAAGTTTGAAGGATTTGTATTCAACCATTTTAGAGAAAATTCCATCGAAGTGATCACTGGTCGAAACCTGCAACAATCCTAAAATATCGAGGTAATGGTTTACTTGCTAAATTGATTTCTCTGAGCATATTAATCTTTTTAAGTGATATCACTTGGAATAGTTAGCTTAATATCTATTTAGATACCCCTAAAAGGAATTTTTCCAATTCCTACTGTGCGGGTCATACTGAGCAAAAGATACAACAGGTGTCAAGTCAAAAATAGAAGGTTTTCTTGAAAGCTTGAAGTTCAAAGTTGTCTGTTTTGATTCAATCTTTACATACATCATTTCCAAAGTACATAGGGCCATTTTATGATGTCATTGGAAAGCTAGAAAGGTCTATTTATCAACTCTGAAGCATCAAAGGGATGGTACAAAGCAAGATTTGGCAGTACCTACTCATCCTTCTGAAGTATTCATCCATCATTCGCAACATTGAAGTACTCTGATAATGCTTTGTATGATGAGGTGGTTGGATACTTTGCTTGGACTTCACTCCAAGAGAAGCATCCTAGTCTCTTCATCAGTACCTCTTGAATCTTCATATATACTTTGTGATTGCATTCCCAAATGCGGATAAAAGTCAATGAGTTCAGTAATGAGAAACACAAAGCAAAGTAGATTTTAGAAACTCTTACTTATTGAGCTTAGTGACCATCTCATCAAGAATTAAATCCTTGGAAATTACTCTTGATAATGTATATTATGAAGCTATCATCCTTGATCCCATGTAGGGCTCTCGATGGTGTCTGCTTCATATCCTCAACAACCTCTTCAATGGAAAGGTCAAGTTTCTTTCATTTTCCCTTTACATCCACCTAAGGATCTGCCATGACTTCCTCTATTTTTGGCTCTTAATCTCCTTATTTTCCCACATTGTAAAAATCTTGTTTTGGAGATCCCATATTTCACCTGTTCTGAAGCCTAGTTGAAACCAAGGTTCAAATTTCTACAAGGCATCTGATTTCAGATTCTCACCAACAGCAATCCCAACCTCAATAAGACATTGCTTCCTCAGATTAGGATGTACCCTCCCAACATCTTTCCTTAGAGAATCTTCAGACTCATGGTTGAAGAAGCGAATTCGCTCAATAGATGACATTTTCTGCATGTAGTCATTGTCGTTATTATGGTCTCAAGACAGGAGCTTGGCCTCTTCGGTAGTAAGTCCTACTAATCTTGCACTCTGCACACCTAAAGAAGAAGGTTGTGGGGTGCTTCACTATTGTCTATGTGCCTTTGCAGAGTGTGATCCACCAATCACATAGTACATTTAATCCTCAAACAAACCCTTATTGAAATCTTCCACAGAGCTGCATTCATTGGGTCCACCATCATGAGAAAAGGAACTATAGCTGCATGAGGGTTGATCTTCATTTTTTTCTTTAGGTTCTGCACATGCAAATTATGTGGCTCCCTTATCTCAAGGGGCCTCCACCCTGTGACTGGATCAATTGGTGGTTTGTGGACAATATTTATGAGAAGGTGGAATAGCTACCCTTTTCTAACAAGTTTTCTCTTACAATGTCTTCCCTCATCTTGTTTTGTTCAGTACCCAAGATCCCAGATGCAAGTTCTCCACGAGGTGCAATGAAAACATCATCTGAGTCAGAACTTGACTCAGTGGATACTTCATCTACAGATTTCTTCAACTTCTTGAGTGGTTTCTTTTGTACACATTCCTTACTGTCTTTATTGGGGTTGTATTCTTTTGCTATGTTGGCATTATGTTCCCTTGGATGCAAAGCATTAAATCCTTGATTAGTAGATTCTCAGAGTCCCTGCAAAAATCTGCAAGTTTTTCTGGCACACAACACTCTGGGCACAAGAGCTCCATTTTGCAGATTGCATTTTGTAAGCCTTTAGATGTCTCCACTAGGAACAGAAGATCGTCTCAATCTTCATCCTCATAATCTACTTTGAGCACCAAGCCATACTGAAAAGCCTGTGTTGTCATGAGCTTTACACTCCCATAGGCTCCTGCAAACACCAAAAGGGTTGCATTTTTCTCTTCAATGTATTGAAGACACATTCCAGATCTATCATGTCCTGAAGTGGTCGCTCTTTCCTATTAACCTCAATTTCATTTGACCTCTGCTTCCTCATTGAATCATCATCACTAGGTTTTACACTGTTATGTCCACCAGATGAAATCGCAATCGTGTTACTTTCCCTATCAAAGGATAATGAAGCCATGCTTTTCTTTCCTTCATGAGGTAACCCATGCTCCTATCACGAGGTTGTTCTCATATGCTCATAGTCACCTTTACAGTCTTTTCAACTCTTCCTTTATTGTCCCTGAAATATGTAGATATGTTGGTTCTCTCTTTGTTAATGTCCTCAATCAGGTGTAGGTTGATGCTTGGCATCGTCTTTAAGGTGAAATCTATGCTTGGCATCGACCTTGTGCAACAAGTTGATGCCTGCCATCAACTTTGTGGTGCAAAGTCAATGCTTAGCATCGACTTTGTGGTGCAAGTTGATGTGAGGCATCAAATTTGAGTGCAAGTCAATGCCAAGCATCAACTTTGCACCACAAAGTCAATGCAATGCATCGACTTGTAGCACAAAGTCGATGTCAAGCACGAACTTGCACCTAAAAGTCAATGCTTGGCATCAACCTGCACCTCAAAGTCGATGTCAGGCATTCATCTGTGCTATAAAGTTGATATGTGGCATTGACTTGCACCTCAAAGTCGATGTTTGGCATCGAGTTCTAGTTGGCTAGATAGCTCATGCATATCAATGGCAAGTCGATGTCAGGTATCGACTTGCACCTCTAGGTGGATGCCTCACATCAACTTGTCTCTCAAAGTTGATGCCTAGCATTGAGTTTGAGAGACAAGTTGATGTGAGGCATCGACTTGCACCTCCAGGTCGATGAGTGGCATCCACTTGCATGTAGAAAAATAGCAAATTTGCATGTACATAAAAATTAAGACATGAAATATAAGAGTTCTCTATGATAGTAAAAGGGAATCTATTTGGAATCTTTTTTTTGAAGCAAGATTTTTGGGTACCTCTGAGTATTCTTGGCAACACTATTCTTCTCCATTTGCTTGTCTTTGCTTGTTTGATAGGCTCTGTGCTCTTTTGGTCTTAGTTCTCTATTGCTCTCTCTCCCTCTCTCTCTCTCTCTCGGCTCATGGATTTTAGAAATGAGACTGATCTCCTCCTCCAATATTTATGGGACTTGCATCGCTTGAAGTGGCACCTGACTAGATCTAATTGAATCAGACTAGGCCCTAACCAGATTAACAGACTAGATTGTGTAGTTGATTCAAGAACCACTAGGTTTGCTCACCAATTTTAACACAATCAACAGTTGGATAGGGGAGGATTGGGTTCTCTTTTCTCCACATTCTTATTTCCTTTCTTTTTGGAGGTCAACATAGTGGATAAGGAAAAGAGATGGTTCCTTTTTATTCCAATGTATAATATCACAAAACTTTATAGTATCTTCATAGTTGAACATACCATACTTTATCATGTATGTCAAACTTTATTCAGTATCAAAACTTTATTATGTATCTCAAAACTTTGTCAGGTCAAACTTGGTCAGAATAAATCACATAGTTAATGATGTCTGATCATATTGTACTTTTTCTTAATCTTCATATCTACCCATAATAATTTGCATAATCTATCTTAATATCTACTTGATGTGACACTCACTTGATGTTACAGTTCCACTGTTTAAAAAGGTATCCCATTTTCATTTCTCTTTGAAATAAGTGAAGATGAGCTCTATCTTTTCAGTAGATGCCTAGGCATCAGCTTCCTCTAGTCACCTTGATAGAATTCCGAATTCGTTGTTTTTAGTTCATTCTTTCCTCCCGAGTAATGTCCATGGCTTAGAATGTGTTGATTCTATGTTTTCAGTTGAGTCATTTAAGTTAGATTCTCAATGCAATGTTGCTCAACTAAATGGACCTCTTGATCTCTCTCCTGATCCACCCATTGATCTCCCTTCTGATTCAAGTGCATGTGGAGTAAAGGATGTTAGCAAAGAGAAAGAAAGACAAAGCATACTCAATCTACATTTTAAGAGAGAAGGCCTCATGACGTAAGTAAAAAAAGATTTCAATTTCTTACTTTAGATAGATGAATTGCTCGGGATATTCTCGCCAAAGTCCGTTCATATCTTCTTTTGATAGAGTTTTGTTCATTAACTCTTGTGCAAAAGAAAAGATAATATGAGATCATTGGAGATGTATGTGCTAATCCACGAATCGAAATCTGCACGTTTGCTTTCGAACTCAAAGAGCGCAACAATCATGATGCCTATTGATCGGAGTGATTGCGTAATTTTTTTTATATTAAGGAAGTTCGGCATTAGCCTACTCTCCCGGACTTGAATTAAATAAAGAAAGAAAAGTACAAGAGAAGGGGACTAGTGGCCACGGGACCCCCCAAATCCCACAAAGCAGGGGAAGCTTTTACAGAGGTTAGATGGCATTACAAAGAAGGTTAATCACCCTCTCATCACCCTCATGAGGGGCCCACTTAGGTTTAAGCTTGTTATTGATCAAAAGGAGAACTTGATGGTGCCTGAAGGGAGGGGGGGATTTCTTACAGTTAGCAATCCTTTTGCAAAGGAGGAACAACGATTTCTCGATTGACCACTCCTTGGGGGAGTCACCGAAGTTTAGAGCACATCTTTCCTGCCAGATTTTCCATAGGACCTCCCCTCTGATGGCATTCCAGAGAGTCGCGGAGCAGCCGATCGCTTCTCCCAGCAGGGCCTGCTGCCAACTGAGATGTCTCTGAAGTCTAAATTTCTTTCCAACTGTCTGCCAGAGTCTGTTGGAGTTGGGGTAGGTAAAGAAGATGTGTGGAACATCTTCGATAGACCGGTAGCAGCGTTTGCACCAGGGAGGGATCCCACAAAGTGATTGCGTAATTAGTTTGATACTTATTATCTATCATAATGTGCGATTGACAGAACAGGAAGCCAAAAAGTTTGCGCTAACACATAGATCATTAGAAGACGGAAGCAACATTGGTACATAATGCAACTTCTTAATCTAAATATTTTCACTTGCGATCTGCGCAAACAAAAGGCACAGTTAAAAGCATCAACCAACCTTCAAAAGGTCGCAGATAGGGCTTGAACTCACAGCCATACCCAGATGACATCTTTTCTCTATCCATCATAATAGGCACGTTCCTACTTCTATTCTACTGTAGAGATAAAGAAGGCTTCATATCGGACGTGTTGCATAACCTTCTTCGTCAAAAGCAAAAGGAACAAGTTATCTAAAGTCGTTGGCAGTTGAGGATCAAACCCGTGCACTTGTCATGTAGAGGCTTCCTCTTGTCCAATATGAAATAAGAGCTTTTTATCGTTGTAACTGCTAGGAAAAACTTCTCCATAAGCATAATATAGAGCAGAGTCAGTGGCGGCTGAGGATCAAACCCGTGCACTTATCATGCAGAGGCTTCCTCTTGAAATAAGAGCTTTTTATCGCTATAACCACTAGACAAAACTTCTCCACAAGCATAATACAGAGCATATTGCACAGAGGCTCCCAGGATTTGTTCTCATGACGTTTGGAAGATTGAGACTCTCCGCTAACCATGGGAGCAACCAGGTTCATAACACTTGGTTAAATTAATTTTTATATTCTTATATAGTCCAAAACTTCACCAAAAAGGGAATCAGGTGGAAGTACAATGGATTCGATCTTCCGACCTTGAGTGGATGATGGCCTTTCACTTATCCATTCCTCCAAACACACTCGGCAATCACTAGTATGGCCTGCAGTAAAGGATAAAACTGCATATCATCTTCATCCAATATAGTGTGCGGGGATCGAGCCAAGGACATCAACCCATAGGGTAATGCGTTCCAACCATTACAATACAAGCGTTGGATTGCTTATGTGTTCTTTTATATCTGTTTGCATTCTGTACATATACTCTGCTAAACCCAAAGAAGGAGAAGGTAACACAACACTCAAAGACGCAGGATGAGCCCTGGAACCTAGCTTCTTGCTAAAAGAAATTATTGCTCGATCTACATGAGCTACATATGTAGATGCTGCATCTATATTCTCCCAATCCAAAGAGAAGGATGAGCAAAAGCCATGCAAATGGATATCTCAAGGATGGAGAATAACTCTTCGAGAGGCTCAATGGAAGGACATAGCTTAATTTGAAGATAAGTACTTTACAAATTGATGTTTTCATTTAAATATTTGCTTTGCTCTATGCTTTCATATGGAATGCATTGCTATTATCATTGAAAGGAGAATACCACCACGTGTATGCACTCACCTTCATTTGCATGCAAGAACAGGCATTTGCATATGCATGATCGTTTGTTAAGTAGTTGAATACTTATACTTTTGTTACCTTCTTTTTTCTAACTCGACTTAGATAACTAGGGAAAATAGAAAAGTAGGTAGTTGCAAGGCTCCTAGCTACCATGCAACTCAAGTAGCTAGTTTGTTTTTCCCAAACGTGATACTTAAGTATCACAAATCAGGAGTCTTGATTAGCAAAAGTAGGCCCTTCGAAATTCAAGTGTTCACTTTTAAGTTTAGGAGAAAACTAGATAAAAGTAGTATCTCAAGATATTTCAAGATAACTTCAAGAGCAAGGAAACAGAAGATATGAAGTAATTAACTTCCAAGATCTTCTTGAAACACTTCAAGATAAAGTGTTGTTAATTTGGAAATATTTCATAAATTTTTGAAAAAGTTGGACTTTGATTTTGAGTTGATCTTTTCAAACCAAGGATTTGATTGACTAAGTCAAGCACCAAGTTCTTAGTGTAACTTGGTAAATTCACTCTTTTGACTCAAAGAAACGCACAAGAATTGCATTCCGGTAAGGATTCAAAAAGACTCAATATGACATGAACTTAGTCTCAAGTGAAGAATTATTTGAGTACAAAACTCATAACCAGAACCTCATTGGGTTGACACACAGATGTTGGTTACCACACTAGTATCTTTTGGTTGGATGACGTTTTTGATTTGCTTTGAATCTTTTTGAGAATCCAGTTTATTTCTCTTAAAGATAGAAAAAATGCTTCAATACCCTCTTGAAATAGATCTTTGAGAAGTGAAAGTCCTAAGTCATCTAGAGTTTGACTTATAGCAAGTTTACGTATCTTCAAAGTTTGAATTGATTGAACAGAGTTTTAGTTCTTCAAAGTTTGAGTTCTTCCTTTGCGCTTTCCAAATCTTTTGGATTTGACTCACATATGGTATCTGATTCTTCTCACAAAAGTCAAGGGTTAGTCGGATAGAGCCAGGTAAGTAAATTAAACATCCTAGATAGATGTTTTGTACAAGAACCTTTTCAAACATCAAAAGATGATAAGTGCAAGATTGACTTATTCATTTGAGTTTGCTTCAAGTTATGGCATGAAGGATTTCCTTGAGTCTAGTATACTCTAGAATAGAGAAGTTATGAATTTCTCAGTAGATTGACAATTCCCAAGAGCTTTTAGCTCAAGTCTATGAGAAAAATGTCCTAACTTGGACAATTTTCATTTGACTTTGAATTGGTCAAGTTATAGTATGGTTGACTCAAAGAAAATGGTAAACTTTCTCCTATAGTTTACATAGGATTTTTAAACTCATTAGGACAAAGTAGTCCTCTAGTCAGGTAAAAAATCATGTAACTATTGGATAGGAGTAAACCATTGTACAAACATCCAAGTTAGATGTTTGGGACAACCAAACAAGTTCTCCAAGCCAAATTCAAGTGAATCAAGAGTTCTGAAATTCTTGCGAGGGATAAGAATCCTAACTTAGTTACTAAGTCCATGCCCTAGTCATGCCTGGAAATGGACTAGTAATCCACCCAGTTCACGTGTTTGTGCCTAGATCGCACCTAGTAAAAAAATGTGAATTGGTTAGGGATGTTGTGGATATAGAAGAAGAAGAAGAGAGCTCGCAACAGTCTCAGACTAAATCAAGTGCATTAGATGATGGGGGTGTAGACATAGATCAAGAAAGTTGTGAGTTGAGATAAAAATCCATAACATTTTTAATACTTATATAAATGCTTTTGAAGTAGTTTTCTTAACAAAACCATGTTCTATAGCAATTTTGACTATCCGATATCCACCATTGAAAACATGTTCAATGTTTAATTTTTGTATAAGCTTGTTTATCACTTTTATATTTTTTTATGTACATTTTGGACATGTCAATGTTAAATCGAGTAAAATTTTGGCCACATTTTTATCTTTTTTTTTGAAGAAATGATATATCCATCACTTTTAACCTTAGAATTCAATCATCTCATGGAAGTATATGCACAAGATTTTAATTCAATGCTTGTATGAAGTCGTATGCATAGGTTCAAGCACTTAGGATTGCCATATATACCAATAGCTCCCGCTAAAGCCTAAGATTCTTGAGTTTTGAATTTTGAATTTTCCAAAAGTTCATCATATCATAGAGCATTGTGTTGAGAACCCAAGGAATTAGAGAGGAAGAGGATACAACAGAGGTGGATATGAAGCTCTTAGAGGCACATACAAATACTCATATGGATACAACAACAATACCTACAACAACAAACACCAAGGAGCAGACAAAGGAAGAAGAGATTAAAATAGTTATAGAGATGATCAATCCCAAGAGGATTCACTTCTACTTATGATTATTACAATGAAGGAAGGTAAAAAGCATCAACATGTATTCTACATTGACTCTAGATGCTCCAACCATGTAGTAGGGAACATAGCTTTGCTTTCAGAATTGGACGATTCAAAGAATAAGCATGAAATGTAAAGGAAGCCTATGGAGAAGATAGGAAATGTAAAGACTTTGAATAGTAATATGAATTTTTTCAGCACAATTCTCTATGTATGAAGTATTACTACAACTATTAAAAGTGTAGGTCAGACTATGTAGAAACGTTTGCATGTGAGATTAACAGAGCATGAAGCAAACCTAGAGGATCCATATCAAGGATTCAAGAGGATGTCCATGGGAGAAAAAGAAGGGATATTGTTTACCTTTCAACTCCAAGGCACTAAAAACATTGCTACAGGTTTGGCATAAAAGGTTGTCTCCCATTGGAGAAGGAGCCCTCAAACAAATGAGTGGAGATCAAAGTGTGCTTTGACTGCCTAAGGGCATAACAATGCCCCATTTAGAAAAAAAAAAGTGGCTTGTGTTGCTTATGCAATCCTATTTCCAACGAGAGCATCATATAAGTGATGCAAAAGAACAAAACGGGATTGAATTGTGCAAGTGATGCACTACAACAGATTGATGGTATACCGAGGTTTTTACCGAGGGAAATGAACGCGGCTTTATTTGCCGCGACGCCAGTGTAAAGGTCGGTATGCGCGTCGGTACCAAAGCGTCGGTATATGCGTCGGTATATGCATCGGTATATGCATCGGTATATGCATCGGTATATGTGTCGGTATAAGTGTCGGTAATAGCGGCGCCCATACCGATGCCTATACCGAGGCCTCTGCTCGCGTACTGTCACATATACCGTCGCTTGCTGGGTGTACGGATGCTTATTCCGATGACATTACTAGGAGTACCATCGCGTATACCGACGACCATACCTGCAAAATTTTTTTTGGGTAGAGTGTGTTGTCTTTTGCTATAGCAACATTACCATGATGTTGCTTAACAAAAGACAATACGCTCTGCCTAAAAAAACCAAGTACATGTGATGTGTACTCTAATGTTAACCGAAATATGATTTCATGAAACAGAGTATTATTGGACACAAAAGAGATAATCATAATGAACCATGAACCATGTACAAAAGAAGTTATATATTTCAATAATGAAGCATGTACAAGAGTGTGGCAAACTACTGTCATATATGACGCTTTTACAAAATGTGGCAAAGCAATGCATTGCCATATGAAAATCAAATACAAAATTTTGGTGTTCCACTGCCATACACATGCAAAGAACGTTCCATATCAACAGTCTTGCAACAAAGAACATTAATGGAATGAGATAAATTCACATGCAAATTACAAACAACAAGTAAAAACCAAGTTTATAAATTAATTACCTCATCGCAAATGCTTCCATGAAATGACCGCACCGCGTCCCTCCAAGTCCTCCACTAGTGCAATCAACCCATGACGATATCCATAAGACTCCTCCGTTCGTGTTGGAGGACGATCCATTGCCAGCTCCTGAAACAAATATACAAAAGATTAGAGGAACATACATGAGAAATTTAACACAAATAAATTCAATAAATGAAATGGTACTTACAAACTCATGATGCATCGTGTCATATCCACCGTTGCCCAAATGTGACGGTCCAATCGTATCTAAATGTGTGGTTGCGGCATCTCGCTGCTGGCGATATCCCTCAGGAGTCTACTGCTGCTCGTCACGAATCATGTCCCACTCCTCAGCATCTAACCATACAGGCTTTGGTAAGCCTGCTCTGAAAGCATCATGAGCCTCGGATTGTCGATGGGACATAACCCACATGCGGTGTGCATAATCCACTCTGAACTGACAAGAGACTGTCCATCGACTGGTCAGAACTCCTGATAAATTATCTATGTGATATAATTCTTCCGATCTTTATCCTGCTCACTCCATTTCAGCATGATAGAGTATCCAAACTGGATGGAGCATCTATCACCGGAGCTCCATCTCGGATACTATACACCTTGGAGTCATCATGGTCATGAGTGTTGGTGCAATTCAAGCCTTCACAATTTGGCTTGGATTACTTCATGAAGACACCACTTGAAGGAAGGAACATAGGAACTTATGCTTATAAGTTCTTACTATTTTACTCCTTTTCACTAAACGTTGTGAAATGGACCATTTTTTGCTTGATTTCATGATGTTTAGGTCCAAATAAAAAGACAACATGTCTTTGTTCTCCTTTGTTGTGACTCAGTGTTTAGTGATGCAGATGAAGATGGAAATGATAGCAGATGCTTCTTTTGTGTATATTTTTAGCTACACACCTTTGATTGAGGTCTTCTAAGTATCATTTTATGTAGCCAATAAAGAGATCTTCAAGTCTTTTGAAGAGTGCAGGCCCTCAAAAATGCAATGTACAGAGTGTTATATTTTTCCTATGCAATCCTAAAGATAGTTGAAGGTTTGGATTATCTTCAAAATCTCTTTTGAGCTCTTCATTTAGAGATTCATTGGTGCAAAGATGGTTGGGAGAGGAGTATATGAGCACTTGTGCTTTGGCCTTGTTTCCATTTTACCATGTATGATCATTGTGGTAGCTCCTCCTTATGAGAATAGCACATAATCTTGTCAAGTATTTGGCATGTGAGATAGCATTGTGCTTTATCTTATACGTTTATGCCATAATGAGTCTGATCATAGTATTCTCAATGGATGTATAGTGGCATGGTGGTATATATTTTGCATATGGATTTACTTGTCAGTTGCACATAATTTATGAGAGTTGATTTTGGATCTTAGTTAGTACTTGTATTCTTGTTTTCTTTGCAGGTACATGTCTGAATCGGAGCCTCAGTTGCACACCCGTTTGTCACCTTGATCCACCATTCTATTAGCATATGCTCATTGATTTGATATCTTATTTGCTGTTGTGATTCTTGGCATATATGGATGGTGATTCCCATTAATTTGGATGATATATTGAATGCTTTAGATCATGATATGGATGATTAGGCAAAGCATTGTGATGATACTTAGTAAGAGTTAGATCATGGGCTTGAAATTGATGTTGATGTTATGGATTTAGCTCATGTGTAGCATGATGATACACTTGGTGTGGTAGATCAAGATAGTTCTTATGATACATAGTGTATGGTAGAGCATATTATCTCTCAGGATGCACAACTAGATACATCGTTGGTTAATAGTATGGCTGATTTGGATGGAGGAGTCATGAGTTATGCATTAATTCTTGGATTTGCTCATGCTAGATGTTGATATGGATATGTCAAGACACACTAGTCTTGATAGTGGTGCTTTGGATGCCTTGGATATAGGCTTCGTTGACATGGTTAGGCTATCTATAATCACACAAGTTTTTTCAGCATTGTGGGGTCTAATGTATGGATTATTATGCTTGAGTCTGGACATTGCAATTGTTATTGCAGCATTTGCGCTTGGAGTTGTCAAATATTCCATGATTAACAGAGGCATAGAGTGAGTGTGAGCTTTTTAGGAACATCCGTTCTTGCATGAGTTAGATGTGAGCTCAAATCTTTCCAATATGAGTCTAGAGCAGCTTGAGGTGCATGGATACACCTTGTTTGAGGCATTTGGTGTAGGCTAGTCAATATATGGGTTGACATTTGGATGCTTCATGTACATTATTGTATAGTACTACATCATTCTTTGTATATGTTTCCACTTGCGGTTACATTGACCCCTAAGTGGGAGATTATTGGGGATGTAAGGGTCATGTGATCTTACCCCTATGTTCATTCATATATATATATATATATATATATATATATATATATATATATATATATATATATATATATATATACATACATACATACATACATACATACATACATACATACATACATACATACATACATACATACATACATACATACATACATACATACATAAATACATACATATATATATATATATATATATATATATATATATATATATATATATATATATATATATATATATATATATATATATATATATATATATATATATATATATATATATATATATATATATATATATATATATATATATATATATATGTGTGTGTGTGTGTGTGTGTGTGTATATATATATGCATTGCCTCATGAAGACCATTATGTGGGTTTTGAGGCTCCCACGCATGTGTGCATGTCTCTCTTCTTCTCTCCTCCCTTCATATTTTCGTTGCTCCTCTTGTTTAGCACACCAAAGTCCTTCAAGAAGGTAACTTTTCTCCATGAATAGAAGAAAAAAATTGCATTTTGTTCATTCTCAATTATTGAAGTAAAAATGGACACATGAGCACATATTTGATAGTTCTATTGTGGTCTATATGTTTTGTGCTGCCAATATGTAAGGTGATGTTGATTATAGGGTTGTTGGTAGGTTGTCTGATTGCTTGCTTTTATAGCTCATGTGATTGCTACGTCCACTATCAATATACTATGTATCATTGCTTTGAGTTGCTTCTCTATTCACATTCATCATTAGTACATTTTAATGATTTTTCATTAAAAAAATTACCATGTGTATGATTTTGCCTTGCATATGCATCTTGCCCCTGATTATACCAATAATCATGAGACATATAACCAAGTTTATCACAATTAGAACATGTAATACCTAGATTTCCTAGATATGAACTATGTCCTCTTCCAAAATAGAAATATCTCCCCCTACCATGCATAATCATATCTGAGTTACTTGCAACGTAATTATTGTTTATCTAATTTTGACCTCCATGACCTCTAAAAGTTCCTCTTCTACCACCTTTACAATCATGCTGATTTCCAACATGAAGTGCATGACCTACGCTACCTCTCTTCATCAATTACCCACCATTTATATTAATTTATTCTCTTATCATAAGTGAAACCAACTCATCAAAATCACGTAATTCCTCTCTCAGAAATACAAAAGTTGTAAAATCAAACAATTCAAAACAAACGCAACTAAATCATCATCCTCATCTATGCATCAAATTGAACTAAGTGCATCAACAATGTGCTTAATTTTAAAAATATAATCATCTACCAACTATCATACATCTTTGTGTAACTTATTTAACTCATTCTTGAGTTGAATACACTGTGCCTTTGTTGTCATTGAAAATAGCCATTCTAAGGCTTCCCAAATCTCCTTACTTCTTTTCAACACCTATATATTGCTGGTGCAAGTCAACCATCAATTGATGTCTTGGACTAAGGGTTGAATTCAAAGGATGACGAAAAGATCAAAAAGTGAAGCTTGAAGATATTGCATATTTAGCGAATGAAGACTTGTACACATATGTACATTAACCTTGTAATTAGCTCACTTATACTTTTGTTATGTTCATGAGCTTGTACATATATGCCTATATATACAAGTAGAAAGTCGAGGCATGTATGAGAGAGCATGAGATGTGATGAATTAGAAGTTGTAAGAGTCATTAGACACTTTAGAAGTGAAGAAGATCTCTCTCATCATTCAGATGTAAAATTTTCTGAGTAGAAGGAAAAGTTGCACCCGATATTTTGTTGAATACTCCTTCTCTGTTTATCATCATGTGAAATGCTTTTGTACAAGTCTAAGTCTATAGTTGATTGATCTTTGTACAAGTTATCAGATCCTAATTGTGATCACACTAAGAGAATTGAGAGTAGGAACATTTACATGTGTAAATGTGAAGAAGTGAAGTTTACATCAGGCACAAATTTGATGCTAATGTTTTGGTCAATTCTCCATTCCAAGTGTGTAGTTTTGAGCAACAAAGCACTCATTCTCTAAGTTGGAAGGTAAGCTACCTATGGCTAAAATCATTTGAATAAACGGGTTGTAGTTTGAGAGAACTATGCATTAGAAATTGTAGGTGTCAAAGTCGACTATAGAGAAGTACAATTTTAGACATAGGTGAACTGTTTGGATCATATCTCACGACTTACTTAATCTTTTGAGATTTTTTAACTTGGAGAAGGTGCGCAATCTTTAGGCAACACCTTGTACAAAGTTTCATTAGAAACTTTACACATTTGGTTAGCCAATGAGTGAGTTATGTGCAGTAGACGTTTCTGTGTAGTCTCTTCACCGTTAGTGCAAACCTTGATGATTTAGCATTGTTCTTCTAAAATTGATCAAGGTTTTGAGTTATCCTTGATATAGAGGTGTTCTAACATCAAGGATAGCTTGTTTATTTGGAGATTAACACTCTCCATCAATGGTATCAGAGCAGGAATCATCAAAATAGAAGAAAGAAGGATCCTGACCTCTCCAGTCATATAGAAATCAACATCTAAAGCTTCAAAATGTGAAATCTTAAAGGGAAAGCTAGAGAAGGAGGCCTAAAGCTATCAAGAAGATCAAAAGGAACTTCATTCAAAGTAAAGGTACACTTATTCGTCATAAAGCTTGAAGAAATTAATACACAGGTGAAGAAAGGATGGGAGATTCTCTTGAGATAGAGAAATTGGATAGAGAGAACTATCCACCTTGCTCAATGAAGATGGAAGCTCATCTCATGAGCAAAGACCTGATAGGTTATATCACAGGTGAAGAAGAAAAACCAGAATTTAGAGATCCTAGTGTTCCAACTAGGGATGAACTCTCAGATTTGAAGACATGGATGAAGAAGGATGCTCAAGCAAGGAGCATTATCTACATGGGAGTCAATGACTACTTGCTACCTCATATTAGAGGAGACTTGAAAGTGCAAGTGACATATGGAATGCTTTGGAGGATCATTTCCAAAATACTACAAAGTCAAGGACGGCATCCTTATGGGCAGAGTTCACTACATTTAAAAAGAAAGCTTCTCAGTCCATTTCTGCTTATGTAACAAGGATGAAGGACATTGTAGATGCATTAGGAGCAATTGATGAAGATATTGAAGAGGATAAATTGGTAAGGAAAATCCTCACATGTTTGAGAGGAGATGAGAAATGGAAGCCATTCATTTTTTCTACTGAATTGTCACTAGATCATTTCACTAGTGATTTAAATGAGTTGCTAGGACATATGCTAACTTTTGAGCAGGATGCCAAAGGTGATGTTGATAAGAGTACAAGTCAAGCAATGTATTCAAAGGACAAGAAGAAGAATAGCAAAGGCAAGCAACAATTAAATGAAGAAGAAGATACAACTAGCCAAGCCAACTTCCTAAGAGGAAGAGGAGGTGGCAAAGGTAGAGGAAGAGGTATAAGCAATAAAGATGCAGCCAAAACTTGTTGGATTTGTGGTAAGACAAATCATTTAGCTCATGATTGTTGGCATAATAATCAGAATAATGGAGGATATAGTCAGAACTTTAATTCCAGAGGAAGAGATGGTAGAAACCAAAGAGGTGTTTTTCAGAGGTAGAGGTAGTATAGGTTACTTTGGAAGAAATGCAGGTAGAAGTTTCCAAAGTCATACCTACTACAATTATGCTTCAGATCAGAAGGAGGATTCAACCTTGTTTATGAATGCAACTTGTGAAAGACAAAGTGAAGACCAAAGAGTCTTCTACATTGACTCAAGGTGTAGCAATCACCTGAGTGGTATCATAGCCTTGATGACTGATTTAGAGAATAAGGTAACTAATCATGTAGTTCAAATAGGTGATAATACAAGGCACATTGTAAAGTCAATTGGATCAGTGAAGGCCAAGGATGGGAACACTCTTTTGAGTAAGGTTTTGTATGTTCCTACATTTCCAAAGAATCTGATAAGTGTAGGGCAAATTCTTGAAAAAGGTTATGAAGTAAGGTTCACTAATGATGGGGTTTTTGTGGAAGACCCTAGCAATGGGTATAAACAAATTGTTTCATTGAAGAAAGAAGGAAGCTTATTCACATTGAAGATTCAAGGCAATGTTGGTCATGCCTTGTTCACTTATGGAGGACATAAGATCTCTCAGTTAGATCTTTGGCGTAAAAGGCTTGGACATTTCAATGAAAGAGGTATTAAGGATATGGTTAACAATGGTTCATTGCTTAGATTGCCTAATGTTGTAGGTCAACATATGACATATAGATGTGAGGCATGTCAATTAGGTAAGGCTCATAAGCAATCATATACCAAGCATGGTTTCATGTACTCAGAAGCTTGAGTTGGTACCCAACAGATGTGTGGGGACCATCAAAGGATTTCAGTATTAATGGTTCAAGATATTATGTAATTTATGTTGATGATGCTACCAGGTGGATCACTATATATGTGATCAAAGATAAATCCGAGATATTTAATACATTTAAACATTATCATGTGTATGCAAAAAGAATCATAGGTCAAAAGTTAAAGAGACTAAGGTCAGATGGAGTGGGAGAGTATTTATATGATGAGTTCAGTGATTACTTATGGAATGCAGGTATAAAGAGGGAAGTTACTTGGATGTACTCTCCTCAACAAAATGGTGTGGCAGAAAGGAGAAATAGAACTCTTGTTGAGTTTGCAAGATCAATGATGAAGGAGAAAAATTGTCCAAATTATTTGTGGGGTGAGGCTCTAAATACAGCTACATACTTGGTTAATAGGTTACCATGTAAAGCTTTGTAGGGCATGACACCATATGAGGAATGATGGGGTAAGAAACCTACCTTAGATCATTGCAAAGTATTTGGATGTTTGGCTTATGCATATGTGCCATCTCAGTTAAGACATAAATTGGAACCAAAAGCTGAAAAAGTATGTGTTCATTGGATATGATGATAAGCAGATGGGTTATAGGTTGTGGACTCCATCCATAAAGCAATTTTTTGTATCAAAGCATGTTACATTTGATGAGCAAAGTACTCGATATGCAGGAACAATCAATAATTATGTAGGTGATGAAGAAGTTTTGAATCAAAAGAAAGGTAAATGAAAGGTTTAGATATTTGATAAAGAAGAGAACAATGAAGTACAAGTTGAAGTTGAAGAAGTGTCAAGGTTTGATCCAGAATGTGATGAACCAGAAATTCAAGAAGTGGAGAACTCAGAAGGTTATCAAGACACAAATGGAAACCTACAAGGTATAGCTATGAGACTTCTTTTTTGACTACTAAAGACTATGCTTGTATGATGAAAATAGAGGAAGACCCTTCTACATATGAAGCGGCAAAAGGTAAGGAAAATTAGGAGAATGCTATGCATGAAGAGTATGATGCATTAATGGAGAATGAGACATGGGATTTGGTTCCTAAACCAAATAGTAAGAAGATTATTGGATGCAAATGGGTCTACAAGACAAAGAGGTATGCAAATGGAAGTGTGTCTAGATATAAAGCTAGACTTGTTGTGAAAGTGTATGCTCAGACATATGGTATAGATTATGATGAGACTTATAGTCTTGTGGCAAAGATGACAACCATAAGGACACTCATAGCCATTGCTGCATGTAAAGGTTGGAGATTATGTCAATTAGATGTGAAGAATGCTTTTCTAAATGGTTATAGTTTAGAAGATGTTTTCATGGAGCAACCAGACAGATTCAAAGATAAAAGGTACAGATTATGTATGTAAGCTCATTAGAGCTTTGTATGGTTTGAAGCAGGCCCCAAGGGCATGGAATTATAGACTTGCAAAGTTCTTGAAGGAACTTGGTTTTTAAGTATCTAAAGCAGATAGTAGCTTGCTTGTCAAAGCAAGTGATGATGGGTTCATTTATATGTGCATATATGTTGATGACATAATTCTTATAGGTACAGATGAGAAGGGTATCCAAAGTCTCAAGAAGCAAATGGAGAAAGAGTTCAAGATTAGTGACTTAGGAGACTTGTCATATTTCTTGGGAATGGAGGTCTCGTATACTCAACATGGAGTATATGTGACTCAAGAAAGGTATTTGAAGAACTTGTTAATGAAGTTTAAAATGGAAGATTGCAGGGTAGCACCTACTCCAATGGAGGTGCATCACAAATTGAGCAGACATGGAGGAGAAGAATTCAAGATATAAAGTTATATCAAAGTTTGGTTGGTAGTCTAATCTATGCTAGTTTAACTAGGCCTGATTTGTCATATGCAGTTGGAGTGTTATCTCAATTCATGCATTGTCGTAGGAAAGAACATTGGGTTGTAGGACAAAGAATGTTGAGATACATTAAGGGTACACTCAAGAAAGGTTTGTATTATGGTTTTACATAAGATACAAACATAAAAATATATAGTGATACAGATTGGGCAGGTAATCTTGATGATAGGAGATCAACATCTGGATACTTGTGTTATGTGGGAGATAAGTTAATCTCTTGGTATTCTAAGAAGCAACATACAATTGCTTTGTCATCTATAGGAGAAGAGTACAAAGAAATGGTTGAAGTTGCAAAGGAGGTCATATGGTTGAAGACTCTAATGAAGAGTTTTGACATCATTCAAAGTACACCCACTATTCATGGAGATAATATGAGCTCATTGTATCTAGCTGCTAATCCTGTTTTTCATGCTAGGACTAAACATATTGAGATTCAATATCACTTCTTAAGAAAGAGGGTGATTGATAAGGAGATTGAAGTCATACATACTTCAACAAAAGATCAGATTGCAGATATGCTAACCAAAAGCTTGGATGGACCAAAGCTATAGAGATTCAAAGACATGGGAGGTATAAAGAAGATAGAGAAAACCTCAATTGATGATTTAGGGGGAGTTGTTGGTGCAAGTCAACCATCAATTGATGTCTTGGACTAAGGGTTGAAGTCAAAGGATGAAGAAAATCAATAAGTGAAGCTTTAGGATAGTGCATATTCAGGGAGTGAAAACTTGTATACATATGTATATTAACCTTGTAATTAGCTCACTTATACTTTTGTTATGGTCATGAGCTTGTACATATATGCTTATATATACAAGTAGAAAGTCGGGGCATGTATGAGAGAGCATGAGATGTGATGAATTAGAAGTTGTAAGAGTCATTGGACACTTTAGAAGTGAAGAATATCTCTCTCATCATTCAGATGTAAAATTTTTTGAATAGAAGGAAAAGTTGTGCCTGATATTTTGCTGAGTACTCCTTCTATGTTTATCATCTTGTGAAATAATTTTGTACAAGTCTAATTCTATAGGTGATTGATCTCTACACAAGTTTTCAGATCCTAATTGTGATCAGGCTAAGAGAATTGAGAGTGGGAACATTTACATATGTAAATGTGAAGAAGTGATGTTTATAGCAGGTGCAAATTCGATGCTAATGTTTTGGTCAGTTCTCCTTCCATAGTGTAAAGTTTTGAGCAAGAAAGCATTCATTCTTTAAGTTGGAAGGTAAGCTACCTATGGCTAAAGAATTTGAATAAATAGGTTGTAGTTTGAGAGAACTATGCATTAGAAATCACAGATGTCAAAGTCGACTATAGAGAAGTATAGTTTTGGACATAGGTGAATTGTTTGGATCATATCTCAAGAATCACTAAATCTTTTGAGCTGTTTTAACTTGGAGAAGGTGTGGAACCTTTAGGATGTAGTGACTCTCTTCATAGTTAGTGTTAGTCTTGATGATTTAGCATTGGTCTTCCAAAATTGATCAAGGTTTTGAGTTATTCTTGATATAGAAGTGTTCTAACTATCAAGGATAGCTTGTTCTTTTTGAGATTATCACTCTCCATCATATATGTCCTAACATACTTGACTCAATATTTTATGATAATATAATTACTACTTTTTATCCCACTCATTCCACCTATGGTAATGGATTCGCTGTGTTGTTGGATTTCAATCTAGCAAGTCTAGCTGAGGTTCTATCCCACTACTTATGCATATACCTCATGTATAGCAACTCTGATGCATCAACCAACTCTGATACTAATATTGAAAATTCAAACTCTAAGAAGTAGCACAAAGTAAAATATGAAGGGAAGCACAAAAACAGTATAGACTATAGAGATGATAGAGTAGAGCAGATGAAAAAAAAAACAGATAAGAAGAAGTGAAATTCTCTGTACAAAAAAGGACTTTATCATCACAATGATTGAGTATCAATAACCCTACAAAAAAGGCATTCCTAAGCTCTTTATGTAGAGTTTTGGAAATGAATCTATACCAATGAATTGTCTCACAAAAATAATGGAGGATAATTAAGACATTAAAGAAATGAACTACAACTAAAAAGTTGTTAAACAACTTTTTCACAAAAGTAATGGATTCTAATTTAAAGCACTAAAAGGAATCGTCAACTTTGAGTGGCCAACTAAAAAGAATGGTCAACTTAGTAATCGCTGCGCCATCACTTCGCTGCCAGAATACTGAAGTTGCACCATCGCTTCGTTGCTGGTATCACTGCAGTTACCGCACAAATGGGTGTTTGAGGATTTCCAAAAGTTTTTCATCGTCATCTTCAATGCCCTTTTGTCGTCCTTCATCAACAATATAGCAAATCGAACAGACTTCAACAGAACTCGCCGAGAGGTGAGAACCACGTTGGAGCTACCACGGACAGGAGCTACGGAGTTGGAGATGAAGCTGATTCAATCCTTTTAGCATTTTGGCTGAAAGCATGAGCTGAAGCGCGACGGATCTGTAACCTTTTGGAGTGGAACCAGTGCAACGTAGCGACGGAGCCATGGACGGAGTGACCATCGCTTGGAACGCCAGACTACAGCATTCATCACCTTGTATCGCCGTCAATACTCGATAACGACACCTCAGCAGCAACAACCTCCGGTCAATCGCGCCGCTTGTCGGTCTATCGTGTCGCTTGCTTGCCCGTCTATCGCATCGTCAATGGTCTATCGCGACAGCTCGCCTGTGTTCAAAACCGTCTTTCGCATCGTTTTGCTCCGGTTGTGGTCTATCGCGCCGTCTATGGTCTATCGCGATAGCCTCAGTCGTGCCAAGCCTCTGCCTCGGGGAGCGTGTAGTTCTCAGGGCGCTCTTTTTTAACTTAGCGTTTAAAATTTAAAGCAAACCTGGTGCGCCACCGCAATGATGCATGACGCATGGACATCACTTCATTTGAGGGCTACCATCTGAGGGCTTTTTTCGCGCTGCCTGCTCTAGTTTATTGCATGGTTTATGATATCTAAAAGAAAAAAGGGAGAAGAAAAAAGAAAAAAAAAGGGTAGAAAAAGAAAAAAAAAAGAGAAGAAAAGAGTCAAAACATTCGAAGAAAAAGAAGGGAAAAGAAAATAAATAGAGCTACCCTTTAAGATGGGATGACTGTGGGCTAGCAAGAGATCTTGCCATTGAAAAGGATTGGTGAATTCGCTTCTATGTCTATCGTCATTCCATCTTTGGTCTTGAGCAATGTGGCTCCCCCCCAGTCCCCGTGCCCCCCTGAGGTGGACTCCGTCCCCTCAGACGTTGCACCTCCGGTGGTCTCTTTGTGCAAGGAATCGGTGGCGGCAAAGCAAGAAGTATTGATGAAAACGTGTCTCATCGGCCAATTTTTTGGCCCTAGGCCCCCTCTAGAGAATGTGAGAACTTGGTTGCGTAAGGAGTGGTTCCCGCGTGGTATAATTGTGTGCAAATGTCAATTCTTGCCGGCGAATCACCTACTTGTAGTGTTTGAGAATGAAGAGATGGCGTTCCAGGCCCTGCAAGCCGGCTCCTGGCTGGTGGGCCGATCAACCTTATGCCTTTTTAAGTGGACCCCAGACTTTGTTCCGAACAAGTCAAAGCCTCTTCATTACCCACTCTGGGTGGAGCTTCCCAATCTACCCTATTTCCTGTATGGATTTCTTCGAGAAATCGTTTCACCGATCGATCGCCCGATGGCCTCAAGAGAGGATGTTGGGGGGTTAATATACGAGGGTACTCAATACTCTTTCAACGCACGCTGGCACCCACAAATTTGCATTGAAGCAGACTTGAACCAGGTCCTCCCAGCGAAGATCTCCATAAACTGTGGTGATGGTATGATGTGGGTTCAGGAGATTACCTATAAGAATTTGCCCAATGCATGCTTCCATTGCGGGCTCCAAGGTCACAGGATCAAAGACTGCCCCTCGAAGCAAAATACCAAGAAAAATAAGCCTAAACCAGGTGGGGCCCCGGATCCTTTCCCTCAAGTTGGCACTAGGGGCCGTCCCTCTCCGGTGGAGGAAGAAGCGGGCACTCGGGTTGTAGAGACGGAGTCAGAAGGGTTCACCGAAGTAAGACATAGGAGGAAAGTTAGCCCTCGAAGAGCACTAGCAAGGAATGTTTTGACCATTGCCCCTTCGAATAACATGTACTGCAACCTAGAAAAGGAGATTAATGAGTTCGACCTCCTAGGGGACAACCTTTACGAAGAAGACCCTGCTGACAATTCCTTTGGATGCTCTACCAGCAAAGAAGACAACCAAGAAGGTTACACCACTAGTAAAGAGAATGGATTCACCACTAGCAATGAAGACAATCAAGACAGTGAAAGCTCCTTCCTCGGACCTACTCCTCCAGTATGCCTGACAAGCCTACCGCAACAAAAGTCAAAGCTTAAAGGGAAACAACCGTCAGGCATGCCTTGGAAGAGCCCCCTCAAGAGTAGGATCCTGAGTAAAGAAGTTGGGGTAAAAAAGAAGATCAAAAGAAAAAAAAAAGATCGGGTCCCTCCCCTCAAAGAGGGAAACCATCAATAATGAAAATCACCTCGCTTAACATCAGGGGGTTGTCTGATCCCTCAAGAGCGGCGATTCTTGACCAATGGTTCAAAGACAAGTGCCTCAACCCCGACGTTATCTTCTTACAAGAGATCAAAATGGACGTAGAGGATCTCCAGAAACGACTTAAGTGCATTTCTCCAAACCACCTTTGGCTCTCCACTTCGCACCCTAGGGGCGCGGGCAGCGCTGCAATCGGTATTAGTCACTCTTGGTCCAGCAGGCTGACATCGACTTGTGAAGATCAAAATCATCGTTGGATTGCTGCCTCTTTCGGGCTCCCTAAACAATTCACCGTGGTCTCACTTTATGCCCCTAATGGTGAGACGGATAGAATAAACACTTGGACTTCGCTCGACTCCCTCTCACACAATGTTTTGCTCTGTGGGGACTTCAACATGGTTGAATTTCCTGAGGACCGTTGGAACAACAAGGGGAAAATTATTGACGGTCAGGAGAAAGAGATATAGGATAAAATCAAGCTTCATCTCGACTTGGTTGAGGTAAAAGATATGAAGGGGTTCTCATGGTCTAACCTCCAACTGGGGGACTCTCTGAGGAAAGCAAGACTTGATAGATGTTACATCGACCAAAACACCATCCTCCAGTGGGGTATTCCTTCGATTTCCCAGCACATGGACCTGACTATCTCGGACCACTACCCGATTACTCTTTCTTTCAAACCGATTTCCATGCTCTGGAAAGCTCCTTGGTTCCACGCTTGTCAGACGTCATTTTCCCTCCCCTCTGTCCACCGAGAAATTTCCGCTGTTTGGACAGAGGCCTTTGCTTGCTGTAATGAACCGGCTAAGTGCTAGAGAAGCGCGGTGGAAAGGACTCGACAAATTCTGATCACGACTCATAAGGCCATAAGAGATATCTGGAAAAAAAGAAGAGAAAAGGTATACCGGAGACTCTCACGACTTGAAGAAGAAGTGAACAAAGGTAACTTGCAATGCCAGCAAGGTCTTCTGAAAATCAGGGGAAGACTAAGATTCGAGGAGGAGATTCAAAGGAAAAATCTTCAGATATTCTTCAAAGACTGGTGGGCGGGGAAGGCCGACAAACCTTCGAAAGAGATGTGTAACATCCTCAAAAAGAAACAAGTTAGGGAATCCATCCCCTTCTTGGTTGATAACAATGGGATTGAATGTAGCACGGAAGTCGAGAACAGATCTATCATCGTCGAGCACTTTACCCATCTCCTTGGGATCTCGACTCCTCTTTCCCCACACAGGCGGGACTGCATGGCTACCATCTCAAGGGTAGCTCATTCTAGAATCCCTCAGAACATGAGTTCTCTTCTAGAAGCTAACATTTCTGAGAACAAAGTTATCGACGTTATGGATGCCCTTCCAAATGGAAAAAGTCCAGGTCCTGATGGCCTCACCAATGAGTTTTTCAAGTCCTTCAAGCACGTGTTGGCCACCCCACTACGTTTGGTGTGGCTCGAGGCTTTGTCCTTCGGTGCCCTTCCTGAGTGTCTTAATAATGGCGTCATCAAGTTAATTCACAAAAGGGGAGATAAGAACAAAATTGAAAACTGGCAGCCGATTACCATGCTCCAAACTGGATACAAGATAATTGCCAAAGTTATTGCCAACAGAATCTCTTGTCATTTAAAGTCATGGCTTTGTGAGGACCAAAAAGGTTTTGTCAAAGGTAGATCTATACTTGAAGCAATTGTCGACATTTGGGAAGGCCTTACATTTGCTGAGGAATCTGCACAAGATCTGGTATTCATTAAGATCGACTTCGACAAAGCATATGACAGATTGGAATGGGACTTTATTCTCCAATCACTGAAAGACCTTGGATGCAGCCAAAAGTTCACAAAAATGGTTTCTACTCTTCTCGGAAACGCTTCAAATAGAATAAATATAAATGGTAAGCTCTCTGAGCCCATACGTTTAAAAAGATCTATCAGGCAAGGCTGCCCTCTGGCTCCTCTACTCTTCGCTATTGCCTCGAACGGCCTCAGTCGCCTATTAAAGCATCACATCGACTCTGGTAATCTCATGGGTCTTTCTTTACCTCTAAATCATGGCCAAATGATTGCTAGACTCTTTGCCAATGATATGAATGCCTTTGTGCATAACGATATGAACAGCATTGAGGTGTTCTGGAGTTGCCTTGACACCTTTTGTGTGGCATCAGGCTCAAAAATCAACCATGCTAAAACTGCTTTCAGAGCAATCCGCGGACCTCCACCCCAATTGTTGTTAGATCAGGGGTGTCAAGTTACCCCCAGAGGTCAAGTATTCCGTCTCCTTGGCATCCCGATGGGCTTCGACATCACAATGGACCAACGATGGAACTGGGTGCTAGCCAAGCTGGATAGCAAACTAAATTATTGGAAAGGTATGCAAGTCAACTTGGCAGGGCGTGCTATGGTTGTTAACACATTTATGCTTTCAACGACTATTTAATTTATCTCGTGTTGGAGACCGAAGGAGAAAGAGTTGGCCAAAGTGGAAAGAATCTGTAGAAACTTCCTCTGGACTGGGGACCCCAACAGGAGGGGGATCCCCAAAATCAATTGGGAAACTTGCACTAGCTCGAAAGACTCAGGGGGCTTTGGTATTCTGGATATCGTGGCTTTGGCTGACAAGCTGGCAGTTAAGTGGCTTATCAAGGCTTGGAGCAATAGTGAGTCCTCTTGGGCTAAATTGAAATTCAGAAACTTGAAAGACCTTACCTTTGTTGGCCATCCTGGCTGGAAGGACTTAGGGATTCTCACGCTTTTGTTCTCCCTCCTTCCGGTGTCCCCTAAAGGCTCTAGCCTCGTGTGTTCTTTTTGGAAGAGTTGGAACAAGGCCAAACAATTCATCAGAATCAGTGATGAGTGGAAGTGGGCGGCTGGGATAAGACAAAATGACTCTATCTAGTTCCCGATCAGTGGCATTAGAGGAGTGGAGCCTTGGAATCTCCAAACTGCAAAGCGGTTATGGAACAAGGGGTTCAAACAGTGGAAACAGCTCTGGAAACAAGAGACCAACCAGTGGATTAGGTTCGAAGACTTAGACCCAAGACATAGAGTTACCCTCGAGGAATGGATTCTTCTTCAAGGCAGATGTTTGGCGTGGGACCGCTCAACTTCTCGCCTTCTCTCCGGACAGGATCTTCCTTGCCTTGAGGGCCTCAAATGGAGCAATGGTAAGAGAATATTCAGAATACCCAACCTCAAAGAGAACTTAGATGTTCATCACACCCTCAACAAGAGGTGGTGTCTTTCTTGGACCAAACTTCGATGGGAACTAAAGTTCATGTCTATTTGGCACCCCCTAATTGAGACCAAAAAGTCTGTTCTCATGTGGCAGATCTTGCATAAGGGAATTTGGTCCAATTCAAGGGCGAATAAAATATGTGGTGTGCCACCATGGTGCAAACGTTGCCATCGATGCATCGAAGATTTAGCTCACCTATTCTTCAATTGCCCCAAGTCCCGTATTATCTGGCATCACGTGACACGGGTTTTGAGACTCACACACCAAATCAATTGGCAACAGGTGTTGTTGGGTGAGGCGGTCGGTTGTTCTTCGAGGCTGTGGAATGCCATCAGGGGTGAGACTCTTTGGAAGATTTGGAGGGAGCGATGTGCTATCAATTTTGACCAAACTCCTAAGGAATGGTCGATCGAGAAATCATTGCTTCTTCTAGTAAAAGAATCTCCCGAGATAAGAGATCTCCACCATTTAGACATCAGTGTATTTATCTCCTCGAAAACAACAAGTTGAAACCCAAATGGGTCCCACATGAGGGTGATGATAGATTTATCCACCTCATTTGTAATGCCCTCTAGCTTGCCACACTCGTCTCCTGCATTGTGGGATTTGGGGGGTCCCATGGGCACTAGTCCCACTCAATTGTAACTTTTCTTCTTTACTTTAATTAAAGTCCGGGAGAATAGGCTAAGGCCGAACTTCCTTTTATTGAAGAATGGTCAACTTTGAGTGTACGTAAAGTGGTAAAAGAATGGCCTAAAACTAAACAAACTTCTAAAAAGGATGCGCAAAAGTGTTCTCATATGTAGGAGTCTATGACAAGTTAGAAGGAAGCGCATACCGACATTATATAACAATAGAAGATGGGTGGAGCATGGGACATTACTGCTCATTATCCTGTCTGCATGTAGAGTGGCTAGCGAGATATTAGAGACGCGTAATAGTAACTTCAACTCCAGCTTTGAATCTCATGGCCAAAAGCATGACATGCAAATGTACCTTTTCAATGCTTAAGCAAAAGGGCTTTGCATAACGCACATACAAGAAAATGCGAGGCCATTTCGAAGACAGTACATACTACTGCACACAAACATGTTGAGAATTCACATTAACTTTGTCATTTGAGTAATTTATTCCTTCACATATTGTCGAGTAAAACCAATTTTCAATAATATACAAAACCTAATGTTCAAGTGAAGCGCGTGATCCATTTACGACTGATTTTCCATTTTTCGCCACTGCATCACTCAAACCAACTGCAATATATTCTGCGTGTTCTCCATGAACTGTACTAGAGAAATGAACTTTGTTGCTGATCTGTTCATGTCGCAAATATTGACAGCATCACATTGAATCAATCTGATGACACCTTCCATTTCCCGCAACTACATCACTAAAATCAACTGCAATGTATTCTAGTTATTTCCCATGAACTGTAATGGAGGTGAACTTTGTTGTTGATCCATTCAAGTCACAAATATTGACAGCATTACAATGAATCAATCTGATGTGACACCTTCACTAGACCTAAGAACAATGGACATTGAGTGTATGAAGTTTGTAGAAAATCCCTGACATGGACTACCTAAGGTTAACTGTGTTTGCAGTTCAAGGCATGCAATATTACCATCTGCAAAGTTGCCCTTCTGATGACCACTGGAAAATATCCATCTGCCATTCAATTGAAGTTCTATCCTCCCTCCCTTTGTAAATAAGCAGGCCACCGAGACTGAGTGTATGGTAACAGCTTTGCCCTTCCTTTCCAATGGCATAACATTAGCTTCTGTAATCTCTCTCTCTCTCTCTCTCTCTCTCTCTCTCTCTCTCTCTCTCTCTCTCTCTCTCTCTCTAGGCATTCAGGAATTACACTATCCTCCTTCTGAAAACGGAGCGCCTTTGTGAGAAGACATCCGCAGACCGCAGGTACATACTGGAAATTTATACTGAGAAAGGCATAGCCTTGCAGCGAAGAGTCTGATATCATGACAGCTATGATGGCTGCAGCCTGCACTACTCATATGTACGAGTCTTAGAAAAGTTAGAAGGAAGGGCCTGCCGACAGAGAATGTGTGGGGCGCGGCCGCGTGGGACATTAGCGCTGAAAATCTCGCCTGCGAGAATTTCAAAGAAAAGTTCATGGCGGCGGCCCGATTATCTCATGAAGGAATTGGTGACGAAGAGCTGGAAAGCAGGATAGATAAATATGGGTAGCCAAGGATTTCTTTCCCAACTATTCCGCCTGAACAGAATGCCGACATCTAATAGCTTTTGGTTTGGCGGGCACGCTTCCAGCCTGGAGGTCGGCAAGTCATCCTTGACTTCACACAGCCACCTAAGCCCTCTCTCGATCTGTTCGCCGCTTCAAGGGAGACGCCTGGAGAGCCGAACTAGGTAACCCGCGGGCCGCGGTTGAAGTCGGGATGATTAAGAGAGATAGTACTCTTCAGCCTGACCTGCGTCAGAGAAGGCCGCAACGGCTGCGAACAGGAAATTGCAAAACGCAAGCGAGAAGGAAGACTCCAGAGCACTGTAATCTGTATCTTCGAGCAAACTCCAGAGCGCTGTAATCTCTATATTCCGGCCTCCAGCTTGCTCAGAGAGACGTCAGACCTCACAAAATCCAAAACCTTTTTGAAGAACTATCCAATGAGCTTTTGGAAGTAGAAAGGCCCACATCCTATTGGTTGAGACCAGGCGGGGACAGCCAATGAAACGCCTGTATTACGATACTCAAGTGGCAGCCAATAAGATGACCGTGTCATCTTGAAATACTGAGTCCATCGTCAGCAAACGCATTTGCATTTGCCCTTCTGATGACTGCTGGAACATATGCACATGCCATTCAATTGAAGTACTATCCTCCATGACTTGGTAAATAAGCAGGCCACCGAGACTGAATGTATTGTAAAAACTTTGTCCTTCCTTTCCAATGGCATGACATTAGCTTCTGTCATCTCTCTCTCTCTCTCTCTCTCTCTCTCTCTCTCTCTCTCTCTCTCTCTCTCTCTCACACACACACACACACACACAAAGCATTCAGGAATTACACTATCCCCCTTCTGAAAACGGAGCGCCTTTGTGAGAAGACATCCGCAGGTGCATACTGAAAATGCATAGTGAGAAAGGGATAGTCTTGCAGCCAAGAGTCTAGTATTCTGGGAACTATCTTGGCTGCTGTTAATGATGGTTAAGAAACGCGAGTTTTCATGTTAAGGAGTCTTAGACAAGTTAGAAGGAAGGGCCTGCCGACATGATGAAGTAACAGAGAACGGGTGGGGCGTGACCGCGTGGGACATTAGCGCTTAAAATCTCGTCTACGAGAATGTCAAAGAAATACTGATAGCGGCGGCCCGATTATCTCGTGAAGAAACTGGTGACGGAGAGCTGGAAAGCGGGATAGGTGAATATGGGTAGCCAAGGATTTCTAGCCCAACTGTTCCCCTGAACAGAATGCCGACCTCTAATAGCTTTCGGTTTGACGGGCACGCTCCCAGCGTGGAGGTCGGCAAGTCATCCTTGGCTGCACACAGCCACCTACGCCCTCTCTCGAGCTGTTCGCCGCTTGAAAGGAGACGCTTGGAGACCCAAACAAGGTGAACCGTGGTTGGAGGCAGGAAGAGTAAGAGAGATAACACTCCGACTCTCCGAGTAAGAGAGATAACACTCCTCAACCTGTACCTGCGTCAAGGAAGGCCGCAACGGCTGCGAACAGGAAATTACGATTCTTGCGACTGCATTTAGGATCGTAGGGGAGAAGGAAAGGATCCAGACTCCGGCGGCCTATAACCTGTTTTAAGGACATGGAGAGAACGTCAGACCTGACAAAATCCAAAGCTTTTGAAAGGGCCATCCAATCAGCTTTTGGAAACAGATAGCCCTAGATGCTATTGGTCGAGACCACGCGGGGACTAGCCAATGAATTGCGGGTATTCGGATATTTAAGTCGGAGCCAATAAGATGAGAGCTTCACTAGGCATTTGAATCTATTCGCCAGCGCACACATTTGCATTTATGAGTTTTGCTTGAGTTGGGGAAGATGCACACTGAAATTGAAGAATCTTCTTTATTATCAATGGCTATTTGTTATGTCAAGACATGTAATTTTAGAAAGTTTATGTCTCACTATGAGGCTCTCATTCATGGGTGAAGAAGAAACTTTGATAGGGGTAGCACATGGATATGTTTTCGGGTGGCCGGAGATCACTTTTTGGATCACTTGAAAAGTGTTTCAAAAGCACATGGATGTCCGGTGGCTGGATTTTGGGTGGTCTGAGATGGACTTTGGGTGACCAGATTTAGGTGCACATGAAGATCCAGTGGTCAGATTTGAAGTGGCTGAAGAAATGAACCTTGTGTCATTGGAATTACATGCACATAAAGGTTCGATGGTGATTTTTTGGGTGATCCAAGATGGACTTTAGGTCAGCTCATTTAGGTGCACATGGAGGTCTCGTAATCATTTTTTTACAATTGATGGCTATAGAAAGAATTGCTTGTGTCTCAAGGATCGTATGTATTTAATGGTACCAATCTACTTCTGCAAGTAGTTGTTCTATACAATATGGCTTGTATTGTTCGACCATAGTTTGTGCCTTTATTTGGGTATTGGAATTTGGTTTCATGATTGCTTGGCTGAAAGAGGACCCCAAATACTTTTTTGCTATTGATTGCAATTAAGATCCCTCTTGATTTATGGGGATAGTTTAATTCTTGTGATGTTTTAGCTTGGGTGAAACCAAGGAGAAAATGAAGTTCATGATTAGTTAGCAATGTGTATTGGTGTGTAGCTTTTAAAGAAGATGGCATTGGAATAGTATATCAAGAAGAAATGAAATAAGGAACTATACTTTACATTACTTCTGATGGTTTTATACTACAAACGTGTTTTTTTCTACAAACGTGTTGGTTTTATAGTACAAACGTGTTTTTTTCTACAAACGTGTTTTTTGCTAGACGTAAGTTGTTGTAATTGCTCCACAGATATTTTAGCAATTAGCATTGGTTGCTATATTATATGTTGTGCCTGATTATTTCACACTAAGTGTTTACTTCTAATCTTCGATACTTATAATGCAAAGTTCGGAGAGGTTTGTTCTTAGTAAGGTAAGAGGAAAATGTTAATAATCTTTTCTGAACCGTACCATTGGTTGTCTTCGTAAAAGTGACAAAACTTTGCAAACAATCTGTAACGTATGTTGCATTAAAAAAGTTAAGTTTGGCCGTTGACTCTTTGAAATATTTAAAAAAATGCTATAAACCTATTTTGGGTGACCCAAATGGACTTGTGCTAATGGGCATCAGTCTATTGGCATTTGGATTTCAGGTCACCCAAAAAGAGTTAAATTTCCCCAAAGTACGATGAGGATGCCTTCCATTCCACTACGAGATATATGCTCCAAACGACCATGCCAAATACAAGTCATAAGTTGTTCAGTAACAGCTAACAAGTATTCTTTTTGTGATACAAATAAAGTATAAAGTAAGCCAACTTTGCTTCCTTTTGCAATAACCATATTGCCTTTTGATATGCGAAAGGAGTGAGCATAGAAGACCACCTTGTAACCAAGGTCATCAAGTTGACCAACTAACATCAAACTGCATGACAACTGAGGTACATGGTGTACATTATGCATTATAAATTTTAAAACATCAATGAATTGCACAACCACATCTCAAATCTCGACACATCGCACTGGTAAGAATCACCAAGTCTCATGATACCAAGAGACTTTGCTGCATAATTAGAGAACCATTCTCTATGTGGTGTCACATGGAAAGAAGCACCAGAATCTAGTAGCCAGGTGTGGGAAAGAGAATCAACCATAAGAGCCTCAGGTGGCACAGTATTATCAAGTGTAAACACATCAACATCATCAAAAGTAGCATTAATTTCTTCAATCTTCACAGTCGAGGTGGATGGTGCATGTAACTATTTAACATGCCCATCAACATTCTGTCCTTTACCTTTAGCATTCTTTAATGCATAACAGTCTTTCTTCATGTGTACTTTCTTATGACAATAATGGCATTCAATATCCCTCTTCCTTGATTTACTTCTACTCTTATTCTGTTGACCATTCTTTTCCTTGTTCTTGCTCCTGCCACGGTGTTGATTCTTTCCTTGATAAGAATCACGAACATTATATGCATCTCCACTCTAAGTGCCAACCATAGACTTTCTACGAATCTCCTCACTCAAGAGTGCTCCACATATGTTATCATAGACGAGTTTACTACTAGGTGCACTATTGCTAATAGCTGTGCAAAATGTATCCCATGATGATGGCAAGGTGCATAACAACAATATTGCTTTCATTTCATTATCCATATCCATTTTTTGAGCCTGTAACTGAGAGAATATAGCACTCAAACTCATTTAGATGAGCATCAACATTATCTGTGTCAATCCTGTGTGAAGAGAACTATGTGCGAAAGTACTCCAAAATGGCTCCAAAAGACACCCCAAAAATGCTTCAAAAATAGGCTTTGAAAGCAAAGAATGAAGCTTTGAGGGACCAAAACATGTTCAAGGTAGTGTCAACCTTAGTCTTTCCCCTTCGTTAGACACCACAAGAGTGTAGCTTAGTGGCAAGAGATTGCCATGGTTAAGCGAGCTCGGGGGGGAACAATATTGGGATGGATGACCTCTTGAGAAGTACCGGGAACCTCTATATTCCTTGATTGTTGAGGTCCTCCCTCACAGCTGTGAGCCGCCGGATTGTAATATGGAATGTAATATGAAACCCTGAGAAGTCGCACACATACCGAAAGGGCGTAGCGCATTAGTTGTAACCTTTGGATTATTAAAGGAAGCATACGTGAAACAGAAGGTGTGTCGCCGGACTGTGAGTCTGGGTGAATGCCTGAAGTGGAGCGAAACGTATATTCCTCATATTCTGAGTAATGTTATCTATCTTTCTGCTAATTAAGTTCGGTGGTTAATTTAAGTCGTTGATGAAGTATTAAGTGATCGACATTGGTGAATTGACAAAGCGCGCATAGGTGTATTGCGATGAAGATCCTTGTACTGTGCAGTTAAGTATTGTGTATTGAAGAATGTGGTGATACGCAACAGATAGTTGTTGAAGAATAATATAATTCAATGTACTAAGTCTGTGAAGTAGTATATACCTGAATCTGTATAAGTGGGAAAATACAAACAGGGTCTCTGTTTTACAGACCCCTAACCATCCCAAGAACCCAGAATTTGACAATAGATTAAACAATAAAGTTTAACACTGGCACCGTCTGTGGGAAATGGAGTAGAAAGTTGAAGAAGAAGGTTAAGTCTCAAAGAAGAATCCTTTGATATATGCCGATAACATGTTCTGGTGAATCTTATCCCAAATATCGAAGTGACCCACATCCCTAGGTAGTTCCGAATCTATTAGGGTCATCCTGTGGTGGTAAAAGTGAAGAACACTTAAGTTAAGTCGCAAAAGGTTCAATTCAACAAGCGAGTGGCAATTTCGGTGGCAGTTCGGTGCTGTGTAGAAGCAGTTCGGTAGAATGCGGTGATAATCCGGTGTGTTCCGGTGATAGTCCACTACATTCTGAAGACAATACGTTAGTTCCTAGTGGTATTTCAGCATTGTCAGGCAACAATTGAGCATTGTCTAGAGACAATTCGGTGATTTTCGATGATAGTTCGGTATTGTCTAGTGACAATTCAGTGCTCTCTGGTGACAATTCAGTGCGTTTTGGTGATACTGCGGTTCTGTTCGGAAGGAATTTACTGCATTCACTATTTTTAGGTGCAAGTCTAGCCAATTTTGATACTAAGGTTGAGAAAGGGCTGCTCAATGTTGAGCTAAACAATTGGCTCAGAGATATTTTTGGATCGAAAAATTGGCAAAGTGACCATACGGTCCAGGGACATCAAGAATTCCATCCCCAAAGTTCAGGCAACATGAGTAGTTCCCATCAACAACAGCAACAGTAGCAGCAGCAGCAACAACAACAACAACAACAACAACAACAACAACAACAACAACAACAGCAACAACAACACCACCAACAGATTGTTCCACTGCGTCCAGTGCCAGCCAGAGTCACGTATACAAAATTTGGAGGTTTTTCGGGAGATGATCCCGACGCGCATGTGCGGACATTTGAAATTAATTATGCAGTTTTGAATTACCCAGCAGACCTTGCTTATAAAGCCATCGTGTTTTCAGTCAACCTTGGTCAATGAAGTTGCTCGCTGGTGTAACTGAGTATGACTTGAATCATTTCCGACAGTATGATGATGTGAAGGATGCATTTCTGCAAAGATTATGATTAAAGAAAAACCTAGTAGAAATTTTTTATTATCTGCAGAATAACAGGCAGAAGCCACACCAGAATGTCCAAGACTATGCCACTCTATTTCGGACTCATTTATGGCAGTTGCCGCCAGCGCATGCCAACTTACCGAACCACATCATCACTCAATGGTTTATAAACGGACAAAAAATTAAAAGAGATCATGATCATACGATGTGTGGGGGGAATGACGTTGGATGCTGTAATTGCAATGGCCCTACAGCTAGAAAATAAAGTGGGTGGATTCACTAAAGATCTAGAGTGGTTGAAGGCGTCTAGGCATTCCAACCAGGACCCTATGAAACAAATTTACTATACCAAATGTAAAAACACAGGACACACTAGCTAAGCATGCGCTCTGAATCAGATGTACTATGCTATTTGCCACACCGCGGACCACACTACGGAGACTTGCCCTTATAACGCAAAGGTACAAGGTAGAGCGGCTGTTAATGCCATTATTCAGGAACAAGGGCAACCGGCCAGTCATTATGTATCACCACAGATGAGGAATATTCCTTACCAAGGATACAAGAATTATAGAGGAGCACGGCCAACTAACTTTGGACAAACTCGGTGGAATGCGGGTCCATCAAGTGAAGGTGCACCTCCTCCACCACCTAAATGCCATTTTTGTTGTCAAATAGGGCATATACGTAGGTACTGTAAAGATGCGCTGAGTACGATAAAAAGAAAAAGGAACGACAACACGTGATGGTGAACATGGTGTACATTTCAGCAGTCGACACTCAAACAGCAGCAGTGCAAACACGCTCAGGAAAGCAATTACAGCCAGCTGTAGAGATTTTTGAACCTGGAATTAGTGAACAACAGAAGGTGTTTATTAAAGCAAGTAAGTGGGAAACCAAGGCGCAAACTATTTTTCTTGATCCAGTTCCAGTGACACAACAGAGTATACCGTAGGCAATACCGGAAGGAAGAAATCGGCCCCAAGCACTACCGGAGTCTCCACCGGACACCGTACTGAAAACAGTAGAATCTGATCCGATATGGGATGTCTTATCCAAGGCGTCCATTACAATGCCGTTGGGACAACTATTGTCTTTGGTTCCTGGCGTGCGTTAACAGTTCCAACAACAGATTAGTTCAGAACCTTCATGTGCTCGTTTGACAGCCATAATTCAGCCTGAACTTGACCCGACGGTGGATCATACGTTACCCTTGATTACGGTCTGCTATAAGAATCACGAAATCACTCAAGTATTAATTGATGGAGGTTCTGGTGTAAACATTGCAATAGCAGCACTTTGTCAACGGATGGGATGGACACAAATTGAACCTATCCATTTTGTCCGAATGGCTGATCAATCCCGAGTTCATCCGGTTGGATTGGTGCGAGATATTCCTATTACTCTTCAAGTAGCCGTCTTTAAAATGAAATTTATTGTTCTGGAATTACCTGAATCCAGCCTTGACTATAACCTTCTTTTTGGACGACCATGGTTAAAACAAGCTAAGGTAGTTCAAGATTGGTCAGTGCAGGAATTGATTTTTAAGAATAACCACCGTAAATATGTTGTTCCACTTGATGACATGAAGCCTTGCGACTTGCATGCACGACCTTATGTAGCCGAACCTGTACACATGTTGGATGGTCTTTCAAATGATGAAGAGGAAGCTTTTCTTAAAGCCAATAAGGATCTAATGGCACTTGGAACTGTGGACTTACAAACGGTGGCTGATAACTGGAGTCCGATAGCATGTATGGTAATACCATTGGCTGGTGTCGGAAGGATTTCCTTACTTGAATTGTCATATGCAAAAATAAAAATATTTTGCTTTAGGGTCGGTTGAATGATATCTCTCTCACATAATTTTTAGTGTATTGGTTTGAATTGACTAATTTTTTCTTCTTTCTCTTAGTACCTGTAGGCATTAAAAAACATGAGGAGTTGGATTAAACAAAAGGTTTTCTTATCTAAAAGGATTTTAAGTCTATAATTGAATACAAGGAAGTATTATGATATATATCATGCTCGTATGTGTGTATATGTATAGGTAAATGTCATGTGTATGCATGGACATTGATGATAATTTCATAATTAAAATCATCCTATCTTGCTTTAAACATGTTACTTTATCTTTGTGGAATCCATGTGTAAAGTTGTGGTTATAAACCTTTGTCCCTTTGTGATTCACAGATGTTTAATTAGTTGTTAAATAATTATTAGAAATAACTATTAAATAGCTATGATAAATATCTAAATGACTAATTAAATAATTATCAATGACTAATTATAATAGTTATTTTATTGTTTTTTTTATGAAAATATCTTATTTGAATAAGTAATAGTTATTTTATTGTTTTTTTAATGAAAATATCTTATTTGAATAAGTAACTAAACTTTCACGTGTGTATAAGTGAAGTCATGTGTTTTAGTTAAGTGAATGTATGTGTTAGTTAAAATTAGTTAATTCATGTGATAGTGTGTGATGTGTGTTAGTTAAGTAGGTGTATGTGTTAGTTATCTAATTAAGTACATGCGCACGTAGATTCATATGTTTGTCTATATAAGTAAATAGGAACGTGTTTCTTCTTTCCTAATGCTCTTCCTGCAGGTACGGCGAAGCTCTGTTGAGAGAGAGTGAGAGAAAGAGAGAGAATGTTTAAATCTTACGTGTTGTTCGATATGTACAACCTGCGCTCTGTGTGCCTACGGAAGCTTGTGCGTGCCCTGTTGTTGCATGCTTCTGTTTAACTGCGTTCATGTGCTCGATCATGCGTACCATCGAATTGAGATGAGCTCTCACATAGCTTCAGTTCCTTTGGTACACGAAAACGTCAATAGCTTGCATTATGTTGCGCCGCCAATGATATAGCTCATGTCGTTTTTTAATAAAGAGAGAGAAAGAGAGAGAGTTTCAGGTCGGGCTGCAGAGCTACGGTGGAGAAAATAGTCATAGATTGAAGTTCTAAGAGAAAGATTTTCTTTACCTTTTCCTTCCTCCTCCACAGCACGCATGCATGATTAATCCGTTTAAGAGAGAGAATGCATGTTTTACTTTTATCTCCTTCCTCACGCTTCTCTCGGATGCATTTTTTTTATTTGATATGGTAGTGACTCAATAAAGTAGAGAGAGAGAGAGAGACAAAGAGAATGAGAGATTGATGTCCCTTGTCTCTCTTCCTTACTCTATGATCTCGTTAGTGCTTTAGTAAAGAAAAACAGAAGCCCACGCAGTTGTAGATGAGGGATTGTGTTACATGATCCAGTGCTCTCACTTGTGCCTCTGATTTGGCCTAAGAGAGATCTGATATTTGATTTATAGGACGATATTATGTCTCGTGCACTGAGACTTTGTCATAATATATTTAAGGATTTGTGTGTATTTTGAATAAGTAATTTGATAGAGCTTTCATGAGAATAATCATGGGCTGTTATGAAAATATGTGGAGCTTCTAATTCGATTGCGTGTAAAATTAGAATGAATTAGAGAGAGAAAGATGTCAAGCTGAACGATTGTCTTTTGTGCATTGTTGTTTGGGCAAGCATCTGTGCGTTCTTCTACTTTGTCTACGTATATGTGTAGCTGCTGCTAAACTCTGAATGATTTCTCATTCTTGTGGAAAAAAATGAACTAAGCTTCGCTTTTTGAGGTCTATTATAGTCTTTGGGGGAAAGGATGAAGAAAGATCCACTTCATTAATAAGCAGGTCTGGCTAAATTTATGATCACAGAAATAGAAAGTGTGCTGCTATGAGAAAGAAAGAGAGATCTACGTGAACTTGTCTGATTTACAATAATATTGGTGCACATCCATTCATGCAATTGTCAAAGATTCTCTGACTTCCTATGTATCTTCATATACTTACATGCATCGTGCATCCATGCGTATGTAAGAAATGAGCTAACCTCTCTATTTGGAAGGATATTTGTATCTGTATGCGCGTCTGATTAAAATAATCATCTATATATTTTGGGACCAACATATGCTTCTGTATCTAATAGAGAGAAAGACGAATATCAGAGATTATTTCATTCTGTATGTGTTCTATGAATTGATGTGTTATTATCTGTTCTAATTTTTTCTGAGAAATTATATGCTCCTGTTTGCAAGAGGATCCATGCTCATTGCTGTTTCTGAATTTTTTTTGACTGTGTGATGGGATAAAATTTGTTAAAGAAATCTATATACAATTGAGAAAGAAGTTTGTGCAGGTGTGACACACACGGAGGGAGAATAGAGATGAGCATAAAAGGATTATTGATTAATCGACTAATAACCATACTTGCTAAGAGGGGGTTCTGTGTGGGTATGACACATGACGTTAATCAAAGTTCAGGAAGGGCTATGATCTGCGAACAATATCATCATCATTCAGAGTGTGTCCTTTGAATATTATTGATGCATATTGAGATCCTTGTCATAGCATCCAATCGCTTTTTTTTCTTATGATGTGCATCCTGCAGATAGAGCAAGAGTGCATTGCGCATAGTTGAAGAGAGAATCTCTCTACACTGTTGTAAATCCTTATTTTAATACAGTTTCGGAATCAATCGTTATAGAGTTTCGATATTTCTTTGATTGCTTGAGAGTTGGAGTGGTGTTCTAGCATGCACTTGTGTGGGCTCGATAATCAAAGCCTTCAGAATGGTGATATGATCTAAAAATAAATAAAGGTCTTGGAAATGACCACGCCTCAAGTGCGGATCAAAACTAAAATAGAGAAGCTAGGTGGACCTTCAAGGTTCAGATGAACAGAAAAATAATGATCACTAGCTCAGCTGAATGTGTGACACATACAGATAGAGAGAGATGATGCTAGAGACTCTGTCCACGTGAGGGCTCTGTCCGTGTGAGTGAAGAGAGAGAGAGAGAGAGAGAGAGAGAGAGAGAGAAAGAGAGAGAGAGAGAGAGAGAGAGAGAGAGAGAGAGAGACTAGCAAAAGTGTATTTATGTATATATTTAAACATGACGGGTTGCATATATAATTTGTGTTGCATGTGCATGTTAAAAATTGAATTAGCATGTGTATGCATGTGTATGAGGAACGCATAAGTATGTGATAGATAGATGCATGTGAGAGTATGTGCATGTATGCATATGAAAGTTAGGAAATGTTAAATGCATGTTGCATGTAAATTAATGTGTATTTGCATAGATGTCTTCAAATGCGTGAAAGATAAGAAATTAGAAGCTTTTGTTTACATGTGTTAGTATAAGTTATGTATTGAATGCTAAAATATTAAATGAGTGTTTCATATTTACTAAAAGCATATTTATGTTTTTCCTAATGCTCTTCCTGCAGATCATTGAAGAGATTACAAAGGAGAATACGAGAACACAAGCATACGAGATTTCAAGATTACAAAAATACGATATTTTTTTGAAGATTGTTTATTAAGTTGTATAGGATTATCTATTAAGAGAATTGTATTAGCACTTATGATAAACTTTTGTATAGGCTTATTGTATAGGCTTAAATAAGATTGATTTTGAAATTCTTCATACTGTTTCTCTGAAAATTAATTAAGATCTTTACTTCCGTCTTCAATTGATAGTTCAAATAATAACAAAAATATAGAAGTTGAAATTATTAAAGATAAAGTAGTTAACAAAACTTTACACACGTTAGATTACGATCGTCTTCCTTCTAGAATTTTACCTTTAATTACCATAGTTTTGCGAGAATTGGAGGACAAGAAAGAGTTATTCCCACCTAATTTAGTTAGAAAACCTAACTCAAATCAAATTGAGAACGAAGAAGTTGACTTTGTTAAAGATAAAATTACAAACGAGAACTTAGTTTTGTCTTATCAATTAGAAGCTATAGAAAATTATAGAAACGCTCGTCCTTACGGTCCTTAGCCTAAATAATTAGTTCTTAATTTGCACTCCCATATATTAGAAACATATAGGTTTTTACCACACCTAAACTGAAAAATCAACCGAAGGCCCTAGGCATACTAAGAAGCACCCTACGTGCAGTCACACAGTTAGGTTAGCGTGATTCTTTTAGATGAACGTCAGCCCCCCTTTACACCCCTCTACGACAGCTTTGGTGAACCCGGCGTGAAACGTGACGATCATGTGCCTAGGACTTACGTTGTATGTTTAGTTTTAATTTAAATTTCTAATTTATCTTCTTCTTGTATGCAAGAAAATTGAAGATTGAAGCTGTGATAAAACGTGAAGAGTTTGCTATTTCCTTTTTTCCCTTGGTGAGCACCTCCACGAGAAGAAGGATTTCCAACTGGTGGAGCTTCGTCATTTCAAACCCCCCCATTTCAAACCCCCCCCTCAACATTCAAGAGAATCAAGACATAGTCATAGTCATTTTAGTTTTGTGTTTAAGATTGTTTTAACGTTCACTTTCGAACCTCTTCAGCAAAAATATCATCAAGTAAGGTGTTTATTTTAAGTTCTTTATTTTTAGTTTACACACATCACTTAAAAAGAAAAGTTGTTTTCATCTACACTAGGATCTAAGCACTGTCATATTAGCATTTAAAAGATATTTGAATCTTTCTTTTGTATCTAGGAAATATAATTTTTGCTTAAAGCATTTAAATATCTGCATTTTAAGAAAAGCAATTATTTTTGCATCATTAAAAAGAAAAGATTTTAAGTTTTGAAAAAGAAAGATTGTTTGTTTTATTGCATAAAAAGAAAGCTTATAGCATAAAAATAGTTTAAATTTAGGTTTCTTTTTAACTTATAGTTAATGCTTTTATTTTTTAATAGTAAACTAAGAGACTTAAATCAAGAAAAACTATTTTATAAAAATTACCTTATTAAAAACCCTTTAAAATTGAAAAAGTTTAAAAAATTTTAAATCTCTAAAAACTTAAACTCAAAGAGTAAATATAAGAGATAAGTCATAATTTAGGGTTTAGAAATCAAAAAGATTTTAGAAAAGAAGATTAGAATTAGTAAAAGGCTAGGACTAGGGTAAAGCCATCCTTGGCTTTATCAACTAGTGATAGATTTAGACAATTTAGAGAGCAATTAGATCCGGCTATTAGGGAACTTCTTCTCTATTCGAAACGTTATCAAGAACGCAAAATGGAGGAGATGTTTAGGAACATGATGATAGAAAAGCAAGGGACACGTACAGTCCAAGCTATTCTAAAAGAAAAAGGAAAATTTACCGGATTAAACATTACGGAATACTTGGATGCATTTGAGGAACAAGTGCAAATCTAGGGATTACCTGAAGATGTGCTGGTTAAATTCTTTGGACGTGTTGTTTCTAGTTCAATTCTTGAATCTATTCAAGAACACGCTGAAAAAACATGGGAGGAATTTAGAAAGGAACTTCATAAAATGTTCTACCTTGAAGATTTTAGCCAGCACAGTCGTGAAGGATTTCTGTGTTGGTTAAACACTGTTAAGAGCAATGAGTCTTTAACTCATCTTCACGGTGAGTTTATGAGGCGTCTAGCTCAACTTCCTGAAGATGATAGAAATGCTATAAATCCAGATGTAATTATATATTTTCTTAAGATACTTAATCCAGAAGATAGGGCTGAAATTGAAAGACGAGCCAGGAAAAAGGTATGGGCTAACTGATGACTGGGAGAAAGTAAAAAAAGAGATAGAGGCTGTTGCTCAAATGAAGCAAAGGCAGACGATTTTGTATGCTAAACCTAATGCTTCGCAGCCTAGAGAGACTCCTGCTATAAGGCAAGTTGATATGCCAATGCCTGCTGCTACGGCTACAGCTAATAATGCAGTTGCCACTAAAGCTCCCATAGAATTTCAATTGGATATTCTATGTAAACAGATGGAAAATGTTATGAACATGCAAGCATCTCTTTCAAAAGAGGTTGCTAACTTGAATAAACAAGTTTACTCCATGAGCTTTAATGATCCAGGGGCTAGCAGTAGTGGTGCAAGGCAAGTACCGCCTAATCAACAAGTCATGCCTCAATATGTTCCACCACAACTAGTCTTTCAGCCAGCACCTTAGCAAGCTCCTCAATTTTCTGTACAACCACCCTTTCAAAGAAATAATAAGAAAAGAGGGATTGGCGTGAAGCGCTGTGTTTGGTGCGATAGTCAGGAGCACGCATCATTTGCTTGTGAAGAATTAAAAAGTGCTAAGGCGAATCAATTAGTTGTGGAAATAGATAGAAGACTATGTGACTTTAGGTCACGTCTTCCTTTGTCCGTCAATTGGGGCAAAGGAGAAATGAAAAAGCTTTATGAAAATTTAACAGTATCAGATGCAACTGCTAGTACTTCGACTGCAAGACTAGAGCCGGTCGAGGATAGGCCTTCTTCAATGCCTAGCCAAAATCCATATTCAATAGAGGCACTGGTACGAGCTAGAGATGAGATAATGTACAAGACTGCAAGGAAATCTCCTGTAGATCAATCCTCTGTCTTTTCTCACATTGCTAATGTTGAGGAAAAATGGAGACAAGAAGATCAACAGGATGATGTAGAAGAAGGTGATAGGAGGGTAACTAGGAGACAAACAAGAGAAGATGAAAAGAAAACTGACAAGAAAGTTCAATTTGATGAATCAAATTTATCTCAAGAAGAGAAGAGAAAAATGATAAAGGAAGGCAAAAAGCCGACTGATGAAAATGTTCAACCCCAAGAAGAACAGAAGAAAGTAGAAAAAGAAACTTCGAAACCTGAAAATAAAGAGAATCAAAAGCAAAATGAAGAGAAAGGGAAGAAGAAGGGTAGAAGAGCTCCACGTGCTATTATGATTTCTGAGCTTGAAAAGAAAAATGATGCTAGGGAGATTTTAAATGACATTCTTCTGAAAAGTCAAGTAACGATGTCACTTGAGCAAGTATTTTCCATAGCAAAACCAGAGTTCAAGGACAGTTTTATTTGACTTATTAGAAGAAGATGCTTTCCTTTGCCACAAGACGAGGATATGCAAGACGTGGCAGAAGAAACCCTAGCTATGAATGATGTAGTTACATTGAGTGAAAGTGATTATGAGGATGATGAAGAATTTACAATGGGTAGTGTAAATAGAAATTTTCTAGGACCCATACAACCTGATGAAGAAATGATAAAGAGTGAAAGTAAATACAATTCTACCTTCTGGGCACGAGGCACACCGGAAGTGAAGATTAGAATTGGAGATGAGAAAGATTCTTGTTTAGCTTTGGCTCTCATTGACTCCGGGTCAGAGATAAACGTGATTTCAAAAAAGTTTTTTGACAAATTTAGATGGCCAATTGATAAAGAGCACGATTAGCGGATGAGAACAGCTGATAATGGCTCTGGTATTTTGTTGGGTACATGTGCAAATGTGCATATTATGATAGGTGGTGTTCAAGAAGAGTTTCACTTCTTTGTTCAAGATAATTGTTCAGACGAAGTGATTCTTTTACAGCCGTTTATAGCTGAAATGAGGATGGAAACAAAAGCAATGAACGACGGATCAGCGTATGCAAGAATTCGATCCAAATCAGGGATGGATTCTTTGCAAGTTATGACGGTTTGCCCAAACCACACTAGAAATAGAAAGAGCTTAAGAAGAAATCCCATTGACTCGATCAGTCATGTTTGTGATGATCCACTGACTGTAAGAGAATATGGAGCGTACTATGATCAAAATTTCTGTTAGAGTCCACTATTGAGCGAGACAATAGTGGACGTTGTTTTGATGTCTCGCCTATCAATGAACATAAATTTGAAAATGATCTAATTTGTACTCCTACTTGCATTACATTACTAAAGAAAACCTTTCAAAAACATTTAGAAAACAAACTAAAAAATATTTCACAAAAACCGGATTAATTTCAAGTGACCAAAAAATTGAGTGTATAATTGAATTATCAAAAAGTTCCACTCTATTAGAAGAGCTAGAAAGTGTTTCTCATGAGAATTTAGAATCAAATTTGATAATTCTTAACTCTATTCAAGAGTATGAGATTATTAATGAATTTATCCTAGAACATGAAGTTAGCATAGAAACCAAATACAAAACTGTAGAAAAGAAAATAAAGCCTGTAGCTCAACCCTTACCCAAAGATAGTCATGGCATACTTCGTCGAGTATCAAATGATCCTATTCTTAGAAATCGAACTAAGATAGGTCACATTTTTACTGATGAGAGTAAAAAGTTTATTAAATTTGGAGATGAATTTCTTTCTCAAATTGAAAAAGAGCAGTTTACCAAGATGATTGTTCGTCATGGTAAAGCATTTTCTTTGTTCACACATGAGATGGGATGTGCAGACCCAAAGTTAGTAGCTCCAATGATTATTTTTACAGTACCACATATTCCTTGGAATCTTCGTCCGATTCCAGTCCCAAAGGCTCGTTTACTTGAGCTAATGAGACTGTTAAAGGAGAAGATTGCCATGAGAATCTTGGAACCATCATCAGCACCATACTCTAATAGCTGGTTCATGGTATCGAAAAAGAGTGGGAAGCTACGCTTTATTCAGGATTTACAGCCTGTGAATAAAGTCACTATTAGGAATGTAGGAACGGGACCCATTGTAGATGAGTTTGCTGAGGCATTTGCCGGTCACTCCATCTATTCAATGGGAGACCTATATTCAGGGTACGATCAGTTTCAATTAGCAATTGAGAGTCGAGATGTGACCACAATGAAGACTCATTTGGGGTTAGTACGCATGTGTACTTTACCACAAGGAGCAACGAATTTTGTGGCACACATGATGAATGCTATGAATCTGGTCCTACATGACTTTATCCCAAAAGTGACGATGCCTTTTATTGATGACATTCCAATAAAAGGGTGTGTGGAAAAAGAAAAGGATGAAAGTTTAGATTCATCTGGTTGTAGAAAGTTTGTTTCCAGCCATATTTCAGATTGTGAAAAGATATTTGAAAGATTTGAAGAGGTTGGACTAACTTTCTCCCTAGAAAAATCAACTTTTGGTGTTAATGAAGTGCTAATACTTGGACATTTATGTGGCCATTATGGTCGTAGACCCTATCCAGCAAAAGTTGATGCCATTAGTAGGATTTCTGAGAGATATCGCAATGTAAGTGAAGTAAGGAGATTCCTAGGTGCATGTGTTTTCTATGTCATCTGGATCCGTCACTTTGCTCATGTAGCGAATCCGCTTTATGATTTATTGAGAAAAAGGAAGAAATTCTTTTGGACTGATGAGCATTCTAGAACAATGAGGCGTCTAAAGCAATTGCTTATCAATGCTCCTGTTTTGAAACGTATTGACTATACAGGAAATAAGCATGTAATCCTAACCGTTGACACTAGTCCTATTGGTATAGGCTGGGTCATTGGGCAGGATGATGAAAAGGAACAAAGGTATGCAATTCGCTTTGGAGTGAAGATTCTTCATGATACTCAAAAGAATTACCCACAAATTAAGAGAGAACTATGGGGATTAGTTACATCTTTAAAAACATATAAAGAATACTTTATAGGAGCTAATGTAATAGTAGAGACCGATTGTCTTCCGTTAAGAGGTTTAATAGCTAATTGTTCATCTCCGGACATAGCTATGTTACGATGGATAGCCTATATTAAATTCATTAATCCTGCTTTTGTACATATAGCTGGTAAACATAATACCATTGCTGATATGCTTTCAAGAGCAAAATTCGATAATAATAATGAAGCATTAAATAATCATATTAATTTAATAATATATGAAACATCTACCTATACGTATGAAAGATTTAGAGAAAATGATTATGAAGGAGAGTGGCGAGAAATAGGAAACTATCTGAGTTCATTTCAGCCTTCCCCAAGCTGGTCTTCAAATCGATTTCGGAACATCAGGAAGAAGTCTTTCAACTTCTTCTTGAAAGATGGGTATCTTTGGAGACATGCTAGAGGAAAGGTTCGAAACCCTCAAAGAGTACTAGGTTTGAAGGTTTTTCAAGTGCAAGTTATGCAAGAGATGCACGAAAGCCTTTGGGCTGGTCATAAAGGCTTTGTAGCTACATATGAAAAGATTAGGGAAAGCTACTGGTGGCCGAGGATGTATGTAACTGTTAAAGAATTTGTCAGCACTTGTAGTACGTGCTAGTTACACTCCTCTGTCAAGCATAGAGATCCCCTTCACCCGACCTATCCACCTTGTATTCATTACAAGTGGGTAGTTGACCTTGTGACCATGCGTAAAAGCAATGATGGTATGAGATACATCGTTCTTGCACGAGAGGATTTGTCAAATCATGTCGAGGGTAGAGCGCTTCGTTCCAATACTACTTATAATGTATGTGTATTCCTTTTGGAAGACGTATTATCCAGATTTGGATATATAGAAAAAGTAGTAGCGGATAGAGGTGAGTTAGATGCGAAAGAGGCAAGAGAATTCTTTGCACAACATGGGATTCAATTGTCTCTTACGACTGCCTATAACCCAGAAGCGAATGGAAAAATTGAACGAGGGCATCCTTCCATAGTGAAAGCCATTTCAAAAGCTTGCCATGGAGATATTGGTCAATGGCCAAAATATCTCCCATTTGCTCTTTGGGCTGATCGGATGACGTACACGAGAACAACTGGTTTTATGCCGGTTGAACTCATGTATTGTCAGAAACCATTATTTCCCATTCATACTCAGATAATTAATTGGATGAATTTAGGTTGGAAAGATAACGTTTCAAGAGAGGACTTATTAGCACTTAGAATTAAGTAATTAAAACAAGGAAATGAAAATCTTAAAGAAGCAATAAAAAACTTAAAAACATCTAGATTGAAAAATAAATTATATTTTGATAAGAAACATAGACTAAGACCGCAACCAATAGAGAGTGGTGACTGGGTGCTTGTATATGATAGTACGTTTGATACTCAATATGATGCACGTCAGAAACTAACTAAACGTTGGTTCGGACCTTATGTTGTTGTTTCAGTTTATGAAACAGGTACATATAAATTACGTGAATTTGATAGTTCTATGCTAAAGAATTTGATTGCAGGGAAAAGAATAAAGCTATTTAGAAGAAGAGAAAGCAGTAAATTTGAATTGGATGAAGACTTCTTGGAGGACGACGATGAAGCAGAATAAAAAAAGATCAGGTGAAAGAATTCTAAACTTTACTTATTTATTAGTTGTTAATATGATTTTTTATTGATGCATTTCATGTGTAGATATGTACATCCTTCTGATAGGAAAGGAAGATTTTTAAAATTATGAAACAATGAATTTAAAACTGAAGTAGGGATGTGTATGAAGAGGAGATAAGAATTAGAGACCCTATGGCTTTCATAAGGATAGGAGAGGGAACACTTGACTTGCGATTCCTAGTAGAAGTAAGTTTATTTTATATAGGTAGACTACCTTAACTTCCAACCCATGTCGCTAATGAGGTCCTAGTTCCCAATATAGCATTCCTCTAGAACCTCTGCTCTGATTAGGGGTTAAGCCTTTCCCCTTAAACAAAAAAGTTGCGAAGAAAAATTAAGAAAAGAGAAAAATGAGAACATCAAGCAGTATATTAATGGCTACTACTTCCAACCCATGTCGCTAATGAGATCCTAGTTCCCAATATAGCATTCCTTTAGAACCTCTGCTCTGATTAGGGGTTAAGCCTTTCCCCTTAAACAAAAAAGTTGCGAAGAAAAATTAAGAAAAGAGAAAAATGAGAACATCAAGCAGTATACTAATGGCTACTGCAGGATGAGAAAAAGAAAATTAGAAAAAAAAAAGAAAAAGAAAAAGAAAAAGAAAGAAAAGAAAAGAAAAAAATTATCATGTTCAGTTGTGGTCTCGAAACCACTTCTAAAATTCTATACAGGCAATATGAGGCGGATTTATGCTATAGAGGAATTAGTTAGATGCATCTTATGGCGAGTGGCTACGGAGTAAGGAATAGACCATTTATATAAAATATTTATTACTTTTGAACGGGTTAATAGAAGAGCAAGTACCATAACTGTCTGATTGATTTCTATGGGACTTTCTAAAACTTGTTTTCAATTTCATGCATTGAACAAAAACGTTTAAGATTCAAGTTTGCATAATTTTAAAAGTTTTTTCTTAACTATCAGAAGATGTACTTACCTTTAGGAGCAATTTTATATAATTTTGAAGAAAATAGTTCAAGAAATATTTTTCAAAAGAGTTTGATACTGCTTTCCGATTAAACTGTAGGTTGGCCCATCGAGGGCGATGTGCAGGTTTGGTGGGGGCAGATGTCAGAAGGATTTCCTAACTTGAATTTTCATATGCAAAAATAAAAATATTTTGCTTTAGAGTCGGTTGAATGATATCTCTCTCACATAATTTTTAATGTATTGGTTTGAATTGACTAATTTTTTCTTCTTTCTCTTAGTACCTGTAGGCATTAAAGAACATGAGGAGTTGGATTAAACAAAAGGTTTTCTTATCTAAAAGGATTTTAAGTCTATGATTGAATACAAGGAAGTATTATGATATATATCATGCTCGTATGTGTGTATATGTATAGGTAAATGTCATGTGTATGCATGGACATTGATGATAATTTCATAATTAAAATCATCCTATCTTGCTTTAAACATGTTACTTTATCTTTGTGGAATCCATGTGTAAAGTTGTGGTTATAAACCTTTGTCCCTTTGTGATTCACAGATGTTTAATTAGTTGTTAAATAATTATTAAAAATAACTATTAATAGCTATGATAAATATCTAAATGACTAATTAAATAATTATCAATGACTAATTATAATAATTATTAATTATAACATATTAAAGTAATAGTTATTTTATTGTTTTTTTATGAAAATATCTTATTTGAATCAGTAACTAAACTTTTACGTGTGTATAAGTGAAGTCATGTGTTTTAGTTAAGTGAATGTATGTGTTAGTTAAAATTAGTTAATTCATGTGATAGCGTGTGATGTGTGTTAGTTAAGTAGGTGTATGTGTTAGTTATCTAATTAAGTACATGCGCACGTAGATTCATATGTTTGTCTTTATAAGTAAATAGGAACGTGTTTCTTCTTTCCTAATGCTCTTCCTGCAGGTACGGCAAAGCTCTGTTGAGAGAGAGTGAGAGAAAGAGAGAGAATGTTTAAATCTTACGTGTTGTTTGATATGTACAACCTGCGCTCTGTGTGCCTACGGAAGCTTGTGCGTGCCCTGTTGTTGCATGCTTCTATTTAACTGCGTTCATGTGCTCGATCATGCGTACCATCCAATTGAGCTGAGCTCTCACATAGCTTAAGTTCCTTTGGTACACGAAAACGCCAATAGCTTGCATTATGTTGTGCCGCCAATGATATAGCTCATGTCGTTTTTTAATAAAGAGAGAGAAAGAGAGAGAGTTTCAGGTCGGGCTGTAGAGCTACGGTGGAGGAAATAGTCATAGATTGAAGTTCTAAGAGAAAGATTTTCTTTACCTTTTCCTTCCTCCTCCACAGCAGGCATGCATGATTAATCCGTTTAAGAGAGAGAATGCATGTTTTACTTTTATCTCCTTCCTCACGCTTCTCTCGGATGCATTTTTTTTATTGATATGGTAGTGACTCAATAAAGTAGAGAGAGAGAGAGAGACAAAGAGAATGAGAGATTGATGTCCCTTGTCTCTCTTCCTTACTCTATGATCTCGTTAGTGCTTCAGTAAAGAAAAACAGAAGCCCACGTAGTTGTAGATGAGGGATTGTGTTACATGATCCAGTGCTCTCACTTGTGCCTCTGATTTGGCCTAAGAGAGATCTGATATTTGATTTATAGGACGATATTATTTCTCGTGCACTGAGACTTTGTCATAATATCTTTAAGGATTTGTGTGTATTTTGAATAAGTAATTTGATAGAGCTTTCATGAGAATAATCATGGGCTGTTGTGAAAATATGTGGAGCTGCTAATTCGATTGCGTGTAAAATTAGAATGAATTAGAGAGAGAAAGATGTCAAGCTGAACGATTGTCTTTTGTGCATTGTTGTTTGGGCGAGCATCTGTGCGTTCTTCTACTTTGCCTACGTATATGTGTAGCTGCTGCTAAACTCTGAATGATTTCTCATTCTTGTGGAAAAAAATGAACTAAGCTTCGCTTTTTGAGGTCTATTATAGTCTTCGGGGGAAAGGATGAAGAAATATGCACTTCATTATTAAGTGGGTCTGGGTAAATTTATGATCGCAGAAGAAGAAAGCGTGCTGCTATGAGAAAGAAAGAGAGATCTACGTGAACTTGTCTGATTTACAATAATATTGGTGCACATCCATTCATGCAATTGTCAAAGAGTCTCTCACTTCCCATGTATCTTCATATACTTACATGCATGGTGCATCCATGCGTATGTAAGAAATGAGCTAACCTCTCTATTTGGAAGGATATTTGTATCTGTATGCACGTCTGATTAAAATAATCATCTATATATTTTGGGACCAACATATGCTTCTGTATCTAATAGAGAGAAAGAAGAATATCAGAGATTAGTTCATTCTGTATGTGTTCTACGAATTGATGTGTTATTATCTATTTTAATTTTTTTTGAGAGATTATATGCTCCTGTTTGCAAGAGGATCCGTGCTCATTGCTATTTCTGAATTTTTTTTGACTGTGTGATGGGATGAAATTTGTTAAAGAAATCTATATATAATTGAGAAAGAAGTTTGTGCAGGTGTGACACACACGGAGGGAGAATAGAGATGAGCATAAAAGGATTATTGATTAATCGACTAATAACCATACTTGCTAAGAGGGGGTTCTATGTGGGTATGACGCATGACGTTAATCAAATTTCAGGAAGGGCTATGATCTGCGAACAATATCATCATCATTCAGAGTGTGTCCTTTGAATATTATTGATGCATATTTAGATCCTTGTCATAGCATCCAATCGCTTTTTTTTCTTATGATGTGCATCCTGCAGATAGAGCAAGAGTGCATTGCGCATAGTTGAAGAGAGAATCTCTCTACACTGTTGTAAATCCTTATTTTAATACAGTTTCGGAATCAATCGTTATAGAGTTTCGATATTTCTTTGATTGCTTGAGAGTTGGAGTGGTGTTCTACCATGCACTTGTGTGGGCTCGATAATCGAAGCCTTCAGAATGGTGATATGATCTGAAAATAAATAAAGGTCTTGGAAATGACCACGCCTCAAGTGCGGATCAAAACTAAAATAGAGAAGCTAGGTGGACCTTCAAGGTTCAGATGAACAGAGAAATAATCATCACTAGCTCAGCTGAACGTGTGACACACACAGATCGAGAGAGATGATGCTTGAGACTTTGTCCACGTGAGTAAAGAGAGAGACGATGCTAGAGACTCTGTCCACGTGAGTAAAGAGAGAGACGATGCTAGAGACTTTGTCCGTGTGAGTGAAGAGAGAGAGAGAGAGAGAGAGAGAGAGAGAGAGAGAAAGAGAGAGAGAGAGAGAGAGACTAGCAAAAGTGTATTTATGTATAAGTGTATTTATGTATATATTTAAACATGACAGGTTGCATATATAATTTGTGTTGCATGTGCATGTTAAAAATTGAATTAGCATGTGTATGCATGTGTATGAGGAACGCATAATTATGTGATAGATAGATGCATGTGAGAGTATGTGCATGTATGCATATGAAAGTTAGGAAATGTTAAATGCATGTTGCATGTAAATTAATGTGTATTTGCATAGATGTCTTCAAATGCGTGAAAGATAAGAAATTAGAAGCTTTTGTTTACATGTGTTAGTATAAGTTATGTATTGAATGCTAAAATATTAAATGAGTGTTTCATATTTACTAAAAGCATATTTATGTTTTTCCTAATGCTCTTCCTGCAGATCATTGAAGAGATTACAAAGGAGAATACGAGAACACAAGCATACGAGATTTCAAGATTACAAAAATACGATATTTTTTTGAAGATTGTTTATTAAGTTGTATAGGATTATCTATTAAGAGAATTGTATTAGCACTTATGATAAACTTTTGTATAGGCTTATTGTATAGGCTTATTGTATAGGCTTAAATAAGATTGATTTTGAAATTCTTCATACTGTTTCTCTGAAAATTAATTAAGATCTTTACTTTTTTATTTCATATGTCTAAAGAATCAGGATCTACAAGTAGTTCTAAACTAGTATCTTCAAACAATTCTGATATTAAGAATCAAGAATTAGAAAACTTAATAATAGGAACATTGGTTCTGTCTTCAATTGATAGTTCAAATAATAACGAAAGTATAGAAGTTGAAATTATTAAAGATAAAGTAGTTAACGAAACTTTACACACGTTAGATTACGATCATCTTCTTTCTAGAATTTTACCTTTAATTACCATAGTTTTGCCAGAACCGAAGGACAAGAAAGACTTATTCCCACCTAGTTTAGTTAGAAAACCTAACTCAAATCAAATTGAGAACGAAGAAGTTGACTTTGTTAAAGATAAAATTACAAACGAGAACTTAGTTTTGTCTTATCAATTAGAAGCTATAGAAAATCATAGGAACGCTCGTCCTTACGGTAATTAGTTCTTAATTTGCACTCCCATATATTAGAAACATATAGGTTTTTATCACACCTAAACTGAAAAATCAACCGAAGGCCCTAGGCATACTTAGAAGCACCCTACGTGCAGTCACACGGTTAGGTTAGCGTGATTCTTTTAGATGAACGTTAGCCTCCCTTCACACCCCTCTACGACACCGGTGAACCCGAATCGAGTGTCGCACAGACGTTGGACGATAGGATGCTACAACAGTTGCTTCAGTCAGGTGACGACTTCGCCATGCCCCGACAGTTCTAGTACCGGAAGATCAATTGATTACCTGCAACTTAGGTGATGAAACCAACCCACGACTAGTAAAAATTAAGGCGGGACTATCAAAGACCTTCCAAGATAACTTGTTGCAGTTGCTACATGAATTCTCCGATGTGTTTGCATGGGATTACCGGGATATGAAGGGGTTGGACCCGCGTATCTATCAACACAGGGTTATGCTGAAACCAGATGCTTGGCCTATTAAACAACCAAGCTATAGGATGAATCCTAACTATGCGGACTAGGTCAAAGCAGAACTGGATCGATTGCTGAAGGTTGGGTTTATTGTCCCGATCGAGCATGCGGAGTGGATTTCCCCTATTTTCATAGTTCCTAAGAAGAATAAGCAATTGCGAATATGTGTGGACTACTAGAAATTAAATGCAACAATAGTACCTGATCCATTCCCTCTACTGTTTTTGGATACAATGTTAGATGATGTGGCAGGTTGTGAGATGTATTCCTTTTTGGATGGATATAGCGGTTATAATCAAGTACGAATGGAGGAGCAGGATATCCCAAAGACAACATTTATAACCAATTGGGGCGTTTATGCGTGTACAGTGATGTGGTTTGGTATGAGAAATGCTCCGAGTACGTTTCAACGCTGTATGCAAGAAGTTTTTGGCCTTATCTAACCACATTCATGCGAGTTTACTTTGATGATTTCTCCTTATCCAGTGATACTTCGGCGCATCTGTACCATTTACGGTGCTATTTTTCAAAGTGTCAAGAATACCGGTTGTGCTTAAACCCAAATAAATCGGTGTTCTCCATATCATGCGGCAAGTTGCTGGGGCACATTATCTCAAAATAGGGAATTCAAGTTGATCTAGATAAGGTGAAGGCCGTACTGGAGGCACCTGCTCCTAAGACACCCAAAGAAGCAATGCGCTTCTTGGGACAAATCTGGTGGCATGGACGACATTTACGGTGGCTTGCTCATCTGGCCACACCCCTTAATCGGCTGATAACCAGTAGTCCTCATCAGTTTGAATGGACCCAGGCATGCCAACTCTCTTTCGATCGATTGAAATCATTGTTAACGCAGGCTCCTATTCTACAAGCGCCAAATTGGGAATTGCCATTTCATGTCTTTGTGGATGCATCCGACATTGCAATTGGCCGCGTGATGATGCAGCAAAAGAACAAATGGTTCCATCCGATGTATTATGCAAGCCGCAGATTGGCCCCGATAGAGCGCAATTATTCAGTCATTGAACGTGAATGTCTTGGGTTAGTGTATTCGGTGAAGAAATTCTGACATTAATTACTAGGACGACGCTTCACTTTTCAGGTTGATCATGCAGCCTTGGTGTACCTTGTTCGCCAACAACATTTGGGAGGAAGACTCGCAAGATGGGTCTTATTGCTCCAAGAGTTTGGTTATTCAGTAATACATCGACCAGGGTCTGCACACGCACTTGCTGATTTTCTATCTTGGTTGGATTCCGGTGAACTTCTGGAAGGTGTTGATGCTGCCACACCTACTATCTATGCAACTGAGACTATACCGGAGGACCAATAAGAATGGTCATGCGAACCCTCCTATTATGAAACTTTGATGCTTTCTTGACTAGCGGATCTCCTCCCGGCACTCGGGAGTGTTGCTCAGATGTGTTCCACCACACGAAATTGCGTTAGTAATCCCAATGGCTCATTCGACACCCGTTGGAGGTCATTTTGCGGTTGACCTGACCCACCGGAAGATTCTGCAGAGTGGCTTATGGTGGCCTACTATGTATCAAGATGTGCACAAGTATGTGCAGCAATGCGATGAGTGTCAACGTTCCGATCAACCTTTACAGTGCCATTACTTTCCACTTCAACCAGTTTTCCTCTCGAACCCTTTCAAAAATGGGGCTTGGATTTTATCAGGCCAATTACACCTCCGGTAATATTCACCAATAACAGATATATTCTTACATGCACAGATTATGCAACTAGATGGGCCGAAGCTTGGGCTCTATGGTCTGCTACAGTTGCTGTGGTCGTTAAATGTTTGATGAAGGATATTTTTCCACGCTATGGGTTACCCTTGGAGATAGTAACTGATCAAGGTATGCACTTTGCAAATACATTAATGCAAGTGCTTACTAAAACCTGCCAGATTGTGCATAAGTGCAGTTCTTCCTACTATCCACGAGCAAATGGACTCGCTGAAAGCACCAACAAATCTCTGTTGAACATCTTAAAGAAACTGGTATTAGATTGTCCGGAGAGATGGGGCCAATTCCTACATGCCGTACTATGGGCTTACCGTACAACATATAAAGTGGCGACCGGAACACCTCCTTTCAAGTTGGCTTATAGTTTGGAGGTGATTGCTCCTATGGAACAGGTGGTTCGTAGTCTTCGAGTTGCATTACAACAGATATTACTACCGGAAGAATGATTTCGTTTCAGATTGGAGGCTTTACAATCTCTAGATGAACAGCGCCTCGAGAGTTTTCTGGTGTTGCAGGAAGTTCAGCTTAGACAAGCAAGAACTCATGATCATTTTCTTAAAACCCTTGTGTTTACCATCGACCAATTAGTGCTCTTTTATTATGCTAAATCTACCCGATCCGTTCGAAAGTTTAAATTGTGATGGTTCGATCCATACCGCATTGCCGAACAAGTGGGACCCGCAACTTTTTGGTTATCCACCCTCAATGGTACCCTCCTTCCTAAAGCGATTAATGGATTGAAGCTTCATCCCTATCATCCATCGTCTTCATTGTCATGATGCCTGATCAGTATTTTTACTCCTTTTCTGGTGTCCTTCGCCCTCCTCACCTCCAACGGCAATCTGGGAAGCCTCACCCAAAATTCCTTCTTCACCCGACTACTCTCCACCCTCATCTCCACATCTCTTGTCTTCCCAACCATCACAGCCTATACCTTCTCTTCCCACCCCGGTTATGTTCACCAAATTGGCATCCATGGGCCAGATGTTAATTCAATTGTCTCAACAATTACCTCTTGAATTGAAGATGGCAACACAGACCATTCAATAGGAGCTGTAGAGCAAAGTCGATCTTCTGGAAGCTGATATTGCACCCCTCCAAGAAGAATTACTCGAAGCTAAAACTGATATTCACTCTCTGCATACCCAAATCCAGCGACTCCAATATCAATTGACAGAAAAGGATTCTATTATTGCTAATCAAGATGCAGAGATTAAGGGACTGAAGCAAGAGGTTGTAGATAAACAAGATGCTATGACAGTGTTAGGCAACGAGCTTCATGGTACCAAAGATAAACTCAGCATACTCAAAGAAGCTTCACAGTCGCTTGCTGCCAACGTCCTTAAAGCAGAAGCCGAATTACATAAAGTTACGGAGCAGTTGCTCCAAAGGGATCAAGAACTTTCTTCAGAGATTTCCAAGACTCTCTAGTTAAAGAAGGAAGTCGCAGCCGTTCAAAAAGAGAGAGAAGAGTTTTACAAGACCATGCAATTTCAATCTCAGGAACTCAAGCGCAGAGAAAAGCAGCTCGAGTTTCAAGCTGATAGGTTGTCAAGAATTGATGCAGAGATCGCTGACATGAAGTTGGGCAGAGATGCTCCTCTCGTAAATGACTTCTATTTACAGGAAGCGTTTTTGCAGACTCAAATGGAGTCTTTAATAAGTCAAGTAATAGCTGCGAGTTCAGTTAGAACTGATGCGTAGCTTATTAAACCTGATATTTTGCGCAATATGCTAGAGTCCTTGAAGCAATATGTTACCCGCACATTCAAATTAGCTTGCTCCATGTATGTATAGGGTATCATAGATGAACCCTGAATTTTTTAATTTTCCTTTTCGGGCTCGAGTCCACCGTGCGTGCCAGTGTGAGCCGCCAGATTGTAATATGGAATGTAATATGAAACGCTGAGAAGTCGCACGCATACCAAAAGGGCGTAGCACATTAGTTGTAACCTTTGGATCAATAAAGGAAGCGTACGTGAAACAGAAGGTGTGTCGTCGGACTGTGAGTCTGTGCGAATGCCTAAAGTGGAGCGGAACGTATATTCTTCATATTCTGAGTACTATTATCTATCTTTCTGCTAATTAGGTTCGGTGGTTAATTTAAGTCATTAATGAAGTATTAAGTGATCGACATTGCGGTGAATTGACGAAGCGCATATAGGCATATTGCGATGAAGATCCTTGTACTGCGGAGTTAAGTATTGTGTATTGAAGAATGTGGTGATACGCAACAGATAGTAGTTGAAGAATAATATAATTCAGTGTCTAAGTCTGTGAAGTAGTATATACCTGAATATGTATAAGTGGGAAAATACAAACAGGTCCTCTGTTTTACAAACCCCTAACCATCCCAAGAACCCAGACTTTAACAACAAATTAAACAATAAAGTTTAACACAGCCAACGGCACCAATGGTGACTTCGTTGACTCAGATGACAAGGTATGCCAAGTTCTATGCCTTGATCGCCGCCTTAGTCGTAAGCCTTGGAGAAAGTCGAGGGGTGCTCACTTCGCTCGCACAAAAGGAACAAAGCTTTTGCATTGAACTGCTCTGATACTAGTGAAGTATTTCGATGGCGATGCACCACAGTGTGCTCTCCTTCTCGAGAGTTGCACGATGATATCCTCGGAGTAGAAAACCGAGCTCTTAAGGCCGCACACAGTATTCTATATAGAAGTTGCAGAAGACGCAGAAAAACATAGTACACAGGGAGCACAAAGATAGACTTTTTAGGTATTACAAATGTGGTCGAACTTATAGTCTGTGACTGACCATGCCACTATATGTTTTATTAAAGAACATATATAAAGAAGTGTCTAGTGGCCATTTGGCCTTTCACATGGACACTAATGGTAACAATATGGACACCAAACTACTCATTCTAAGATTGGATTCAAATATGTTGCTAAGCTTCATAGAGTTCCAAACGACCCCGGACTTCAACGATAACACAATGGAGGTCTCTTATACAAGTCTAGACCACTTAAGAAGGGTGTGGCATATGCACAAAAGACCAAGAATAACGCAAGTAACTACATTATCCCTCTCCTTTTTAGCAGCTAGGACTAAATAGAATGCACATTAGCTAGGACTAGACAGGATGCACATCAGCTTGGAGTAAACAGGATGCTCTTTTTGATAAAATGATACATGGAGATTGTAGCAAAACTAAGTACGTAAGGAATGATAATCAATAAACGAGAAGAAAATCAAGATGATGATCGAAACATGAACATTATATGTGAACGGAACTCTACTAAAATAGGCCAATCTCCCCTAGAGACATGGAAAAAATGAACGTTTGAAGAGAGGGTAGTTATAGCTTTGTGTCATGGTCCAAGACCATCAAAAGAATCTTTTAAAGCTTGGAGTCAAGAAACTTATTTGTTCCTTATTTGTTAGACGTACGCAATGCTTACCAAATAGGGACTACCCGTTTTATTTACCATGATGTCAATACCTTCAGCGTTACCTCGCTCATCGACAACATTCCAATCATCTTCTTCGAATGTTTTAAAGGATTCAGCCCAAGTGGGGTCCAACTCGGAAAATTTCTTGTTTGGGTAGATTTTCCTTAACTTCTTAATGAATTTTTTTTTTGGGTTGAAATAAATAGGGAAAAACTTGGGGAAGGTGTTAAGTTAACAAGCTAGAGGAACCATTAATCCTAAATGGAATCCTCAAATCCTTATTGAGGTTCACATATCCAAACAAATAAAATATTAGGTTCATATAAAGATAATAGAAATTTGTTCTTACACACCCAAGACGTTGTCTCTAGAAACATCAAATAAGTGTTCTAAATGTTTAAAGTTTAGCCACATGATAAAGAATTATCTTGAGCTAGTTGTTCGAAAAGATCTTAAAAAACACTAGGTGTAGGAAGTTCAGCTTAGATAAGCAAGAACTCATGATCGTTTTCTTAAAACCCCCATGTTTACCATCGACCAATTAGTGCTCTTTTATAATGCTAAATCTACCCGATCCGTTGGAAAGTTTAAATTGCGATGGTTCGGTCCACACCGCATTGTCGAACAAGTGGGACCCGCAACTTTTCGGTTATCCACCCTCAATGGTACCCTCCTTCCTAAAGCGATTAATGAATCAAAGCTTCATCCCTATCATCCACCGTCTTCATTTTCATGATGTGTGATCACTATTTTTACTCTTTTTTTTTGCCACTATTTTGACTCGACTTTCTTTTCCTATCTACATGTTTGGTTGACTAATTGACTAACCGTAATCTTTCCGTTTTTCTTACCTAACCATGATTAGTAGCTGCCTTCAGTGTCGTCGACCCTGTTAATTTCCAACACTGTGTGATGATTAGGTTTCTTTTCGTATGATTCTTCCAATATTGCTACATAATCCTACTCTTCACGCTGTTATTCGCTATTTCATCCTTGTGTGCTTGCGACATGTGTATTCCTTGTTCTATTGTGTGTCTTTGCTTATGCTATGGAAGCCCTGGCAAATATTTTCACCTTCCGTGCTGATCTCGCTCCGGATGTGAGCGAGTACCTGCGTGCTCGCGGCCTCTTGGCCTTCACTGAATTGCCTTCACATTCAGTGGAGTGTCACCCCTTTTGTGCACAAATCATCTCTTCCATAGCTACCATGCCTGCCACCGAACAATGCTGGCCACTGACCTATTTGAACCCCTGCATCGTTGTTATGCTGAGCACAGTTGCTGAGGGATTCTGTCTTCCTCAAGAGGGGTTGGTTGATGGCCCTCTCCTCCCTATGGCGACAATGAAAGAACTTTTCCTCCGGCACTCGTCTAATGCGTTTGCAATTCTATGTCGTCTAGAACTTGAGCGCACAGCTCTTCAATACTTAGTTGCTGCCTTGAACCTGTAAAAATGCAGGTATGGCATCTCCCGTCCTTTCTACTCGATGATTGATACTACATCATGAGAGGGAGTCAATTTCACTTCTTTTTTTTTCCGGCACATTCACGGCAAATGCCTAACAGTTATCCAACAACTAGCCAAGACTGAGATTCCTCGTACTTGATTGCGGCATCTTCTCACCCTTCTTCTTCCGGTGATTCAATCAGAGCAACCACCCCCAGTAAACACTTTGCTCTTACATGAGGAATCTACACAGATGCTGGAGGATGATGATGAAGAAGATCTTCTTCATTTCTTCCAGCGTAAGCATCATTGCATTAGCCCCTCTCAAAGCCAGATGCAGGAATCAACCGTTGTTCAAAAGGTTGAAATTTTTCATGACACAGCCACGAACTTACAGGTAGTGTCTGCATCCTCTTCTCCTAGTAAGCAGCAGGATACAGACGTCATTATGGAAGATGTAGCTGACATTTCTCAGCGGGAGGAAACACAACAACCGGATGCTGAGGCTATGAAGGAGACAGTGGCAGACACCACTATCATTGTGTGTCATCCATCTTCTTCACACGTAGCAGATGATCAAGCCGACAAGGCAACACAACCGACCTTTGCCGAAGAGGCAGTGACCGAAGTTGCCACTGTTTCGTCTTTGCCTCAAAACAAAACAGGTATCGTACTAGTGCCAACAACCCTTCTTCGCCTTCCTCCTCCAACCACACTTATTGCTAATGGCGATCCTTCGCCCTCCTCACCTCCAACGGCAATCGGGGAAGCCTCACCCAAAATTCCTTCTTCACCCGACTACTCTCCACCCTCATCTCCACATCTCCTATCTTCCCAACCATCACAACCTATACCTTCTCTTCCCACCCCGGTTATGTTCACCAAATTGGCATCCATGGGCCAGATGTTAATTCAATTGTCTCAGCAGTTACCTCTTCAATTGAAGATGGCAACATAGACCATTCAACAGGAGCTACAGAGGAAAGTTGATCTTCTGGAAGTTGATATTGCACCCCTCCAAGAAGAATTACTCGAAGGTAAAACTGATATTCACTGTCTGCATACCCAAATCCAGCGACTGCAAGATCAATTGATAGAAAAGGATTCTATTATTGCTAATCAAGATGCAGAGATTAAGGGACTGAAGCAAGAGGTTGCAATTCAGCCCAAGTGGGGGTCCAACTCGGAAAAGTTCTTGTTTGCGTAGATTTTCCTTAACTTCCTAATGAATATTTTTTTTTGGTTGAAATAAATAGGGGAAAACTTGGGGAAGGTGTTAAGTTAACAAGCTAGAGGAACCATTAATCCTAAATGGAATCCTCAAATCCTTATTGAGGTTCACACATCCAAACAAATAAAATATTAGGTTCATATAAAGGATAATAGAAATTTGTTCTTACACACCCAAGACGATGTGTCTAGAAACATGAAATAAGTGTTCTAAATGTTTAAAGTTTAGCCACATGATAAAGAATTATCTTGAGCTAGTTGTTTGGAAAGATCTTAAAAAACACTAGGTGCAGGAATTTCAGCTTAGATAAGCAAGAACTCATGATCGTTTTCTTAAAACTCCCGTGTTTAACATTGACCAATTAGTGCTCTTTTATAATGCTAAATCTACCCGATGCGTCAGAAAGTTTAAATTTCGATGGTTCAGTCCATACCGCATTGCCGAACAAGTGGGACCTGCAACTTTTTGGTTATCCACCCTCAATGGTACCCTCCTTCCTAAAGCGATTAATGGATCGAAGCTTCGTCCCTATCATCCACCGTCTTCATTGTCATGATGCGTGATCGGTATTTTTACTCCTTTTTTCGCCACTATTTTGACTCCACTTTCTTTTCCTATTTGCGTGTTTGGTTGACTAATTGACTGAGCATAATCTTTCCATTTTTCTTATCTAACCATGATTAGTAGGTGCCTTCAGTGTCATCAACTCTGTTAATGCATGCATGTCGCCATTATACCTGTATATTTCCAACACTGTGTGATGATTAGGTTTCTTTTCATATGATTCTTCCAATATTGCTACTTAATCCTACTCTTCACGTTGTTATTCGCTATTGCATCCTTGTGTGCTTGCAACCTATGTATTCCCTATGCTATTGTGTGTCTTTGCTTGTGCTATGGAAGCCCTGGCAAATATTTTCACCTTCCGTGCTGGTCTCGCTCCGGATGTGAGCGAGTACTTGCGTGCTCGCGGCCTCTTGGCCTTCAGTGAATTGCCTTTCCATTCAGTGGAGTGTCACCCCTTTTGTGCGCAGATCATCTCGGCCATTGCTACCACGCCTGCCACGGAACAATGCTGGCCACTGACCTATTTGAACCCGTGCATCATTGTTACACTGAGCACAGTTGCTAAGGGATTCTGTCTCCCTCAGGAGGGGTTGGTTGATGGCCCTCTCCTCCCTATGGCAACAATGAAAGAACTTTTCCCCCGACTTTCATCTAACGACTTTGCCATTCTATGTCGCCCAGAACCAGAGCGCACATCTCTTCAATTCTTAGTCGCTGCCTTGAACTTGCAAAAATGCATGTATGGCATCTCCCGTCCTTTCTAATCGATGATTGATACTGCATCATGAGAGGGAGTCAATTTCACTTCTTTCTTTTTCCGGCGCTTTCACCGCGAATGCCTAGTAGTTATCAAACAACTAGCCAAGACTGAGATTCCTCGTACCCGATTGCTGCATCTTCTCACCTTTCTTCTTCTGGTGATTCAATCAGAGCAACCACCCCAGTAAACACTCTGGTCTTACATGAGGAATCTACACAGATGCTGGAGGATGATGATGACAAAGATCTTCTTCATTTCTTCCAACGTAAGCATCGTCGCATCAGCCCCTCTCAAAGCAAGGTAAAGGAATCAACCATTGTTCAAGAGGTTCAAATTTTCATGACACACCCACGACCTTACAGGTAGTCTCTGCATCCTCTTCTCCTAGTAAGCAACAAGACACAGAAATCATTATGGAAGATGTAGCTCACATTTCTCAACGGGAGGTAACACAACAACCGGATGCTGACGAACTGTGAAGGAGACAGTGGCAGACACCACTCTCATTGTGTGTCATCCATCTTCTTCACACGTAGCAGACCGACAAGGCAACACAACCGACCTGTGCCGAAGAGGCAGTGACCGAAGTGGCCACTGTTTCGTCTTTGCCTCAAAACGAAACAGGTATCGTACTAGTGCCGACAACCCTTCTTCCCCTTCCTCCTCCAACCACACTTATTGCTATTGGCGATCCTTCACCCTCCTCATCTCCAATGGCAATCCGGGAAGCCTCACCCAAAATTCCTTCTTCACCCGACTACTCTCCACCCTCATCTCCACATCTCCTGTCTTCCCAACCATCGCAGCCTATACCTTCTTTTCCCACCCCGGCTATGTTTACCAAATTGGCATCCATGGGCCAGATGTTAATTCAATTGTCCCAGCAATTACCTCTTCAATTGAAGATGGCAACTTAGACGATTCAACATGAGCTGCATAGCAAAGTTGATCTTCTGGAAGCTGATATTGCACCCCTCCAAGAAGAATTACTCAAAGCTAAAACTGATATTCACTCTCTGCATACCCAAATCCAGCGACTGCAAGATCAATTGATAGAAAAGGATTCTTTGCTAATCAAGGTGCAAAGATTAAGGGATTGAAGCAAGAGATTGCAGATAAACAAGATGCTATGACAGCATTAGGCAATGAGCTTCATGGTACCAGAGATAAACTCAGCATACTTGAAGAAGCTTCACAGTCGCTTGCTGCCAACATCCTTAAAGCGGAAGCCGAATTACATAAAGTTACGGAGCAGCTGTTCCAAAGGGATCAATAACTTTTGTCAGAGATTTCCAAGACTCTACAGTTAAAGAAGGAAGTTGCAGCCGTTCAAAAAGAGAGAGAAGATTTTTATAAGACCATGCAATTTCAATCCCAGGAACTCGAGCACAGACAAAAGCAGCTCGGTGTTCAAGCTGATAGTTTGTCAAGAATCGATGCAGAGATCGCTGACATGAAGTTGCGCAGAGATGCTCCTCTCGTAAATGACTTCTATTTACAAGAAGCGTTTTTGCAGACTCAAACAGAGTCTTTAATAAGTCAAGTAATAGCTGCCAGTTCGGTTAGAACTGATGCGCAGCTTATTCAACCTGATATTTTGCACAATATGCTAGAGTCTTTGAAGCAATAGATTGCTCGCACATTCAAATTAGCTCGCTCCATGTATGCACAGGGTATCATAGATGAACCCTGAATTTTGTAATTTTCCTTTTCGGGCTCGAGTCCACCGAGCGTGCCAGTGTGAGCCGCCGGATTGTAATATGGAATGTAATATGAAAGCCTGAGAAGTCGCACGCATACCAAAAGGGTGTAGCACATTAGTTGTAACCTTTGGATTAATAAAGAACACTGAGTCACAACAAAGGAGAACAAAGACATGTTCTCTTTTCCTTTTTACCTAAAGACCATTATATCAAGCAATAAAGTGAGCATTTTACAATATCTAGAAAGCATCACTTGTTCTTGCTTGTAAATATTGTCACTAGAACCTTGATCTCATATCCCAAGTAGTCAAGATAGATATAATAAAATTCTTGTTGCCATGAAAACTAGTTGTTCAGCCGATCAAGAATCCCACATCATGATCTTTGACAATAGATTAGTGTTGAAGGTACAAGTAAGAGTTCGGGAAGCTCCTTCCTTACATCCATAACCTCAACAAGCACAGATTATAGCTGATTAAAAGTTACTCGAAAATTAGAGTACATGTGTTGCAAAAATCGGAACATTTTAACAAGGCAATTAAGATCATCCCCTTTGTATGGTTAAGATCCTCATTGAATGCATGGCCATATTCACAGAATATGAAATACATTTCACAAAAGCATTCCCAAGAGAAGATAATAATCAACAAAATTATACTAAGAAACATTCACACATGATCAGAGAAATGCTCAAGATAAATCAAGTTGAACACAAAGTGGAAGCAGAACTCGACATTATATTTATATTAAAATGATGTTTTACATTTCCTGTGTAAGTACAAGAGTAATATGAATCTACAATAGAAGCTGATCATAGCTTTCCTCAGGCTCAAGGATATTGGGATCCTCTGGAACATTAGAACACATATCCTGCCTCTCTTGCTCCAAGATTGGCTCTTCAAGGTCAGCCATGTCCCCCGGTTCATCTGCAAGTGGGGGAACAGGCTCCCTTGAAGCCGGTTGGAATCTCTCCGTGTCTGCAATGTGCTTCCTTCCAACCTCTTGGTCTTCATCTGGGCATTCATTCAGCCCATTGATTCTCATTCTAATAAAGCTCACTTGAGCATCATCCTTCTCCACAGCTATGCAGTGCCTGAACATCTTTAAGGAGCAAGCCAGAGTCGTTCCTGAAATAGCAGAAAACCACTTAGAGGCGTCAATCAACCATGACTAATGAAAATTGTGAAAATTGAAATTACCTGTGCCCGAAAAAAGGTCTAGGACCCAGTCATCATCATTGGAGAATAGCTGAAGCAATCTCATTATGAGTTTTTGTGGCTTCTGATAGGGGTTAACCAATGTCATGTCCTCAGCTACATGACGAAGTTTCTTGGTAACGGCTGGGAACATGAGCACATTTGAGATCCCATTCTCATTGCAATGCTCCCTGACTCTCCTTTTGCTTACTTCATCATAATAGCCAACTGTAATGCATTCAGTGGAGCTCACAAACCTATGCAAAGGAGTGTGATTTACGTTTGTCTTCACCCTGCAAACAAGAACTATGAGTCACAGAGAGCATCATTAAAGCCATGGAGATAGAAAGAAGATTACTTACCACGTGAGGCACTCCACAGCATGACATCTTGCCTTCAGAGCAGTTGAAACAGAGAAGGACTGGTCTCTGCTATGGAAAATTACTATCCTCCAAAGAGGAGACATAGTCAACTCTGCAAAATCAGTGACCATCTTTCGAATCTGAGGGTGTTTGAAGGGTTCATCATCATTAACTGATCCCAACATCCTAAATCCATAGGGTATGTCCGCTATGAGAAGGGAGAAATGTTTTCTAGGCACAACAGAACAAATATTATTTACATCACTACAGAATACATTGTAATATACAGGCCTAAGGGGGTCTAGGGGATTGGAGAAACATTTTAGATCACGTTCATCATCAAAATCCATCTCCTTGGCTTTCAGCCTAGATTTCTCATGCCTTGCTCTTTGAATGTGAGCCAGGAATGCAGGGGGGCAATCATCTAGTAGCTCCGCAGACTTACTTTTCTTTGGTTTCTGCAGAAAAAAGTGGAAAGACAACTAAATGAGCTCTTCAATACAGCAAACAGAACATAAGGAAGCGATGCATGGCATCGATTTCATGTGGGGGTAGATGCCAGGCATCGACTTTGGGACATAAGTCGATGCCTGGCATCGACCTATGCCACGAGGTCGATGCCAGGCATCGACTTATGCTGCAGGTCGATGCCGGGCATCGACTTATGCCCCTAAGTCGATGCTAGGCATCGACTTTTGGCTACAGGTCGATGCCAGGCATCGACTTTAGCCGTAAGTCGATGCCAGGCATCGAATTCGTACTAAAAGCCTGGCATTAAATTGGTTTGGTGAATCAAGGCATCTAACCTAATGGCAAACCAGGCACAACCTCAGAAAGAGAACCTACCCAATCATGGAAAAGGATGAAATATTCTGATAAAGCTTTGTAGGATGATGTGGTTGGATAGTCTGCTTGGACCTCTGTCCAAGAAAAGCAACCCAGCCTCTTCATCATGACCTCCTGAATCTTCATGTAAACTTTATGACTACAGTCACAAAAATTAAAAAGAGACTAGGTTAGACCAGAAACATGGGAGGAGGGAAAAAGGATCTGAGAATAACATACATACTTATTGAGCTCAGTCACCATCTCCTCCAGGCTTAAGTCCTTGGAGATTACCCTTGACAAAGTTGATATGATCAATGTATCATCCTTGATTCCTTGAAGGGCCCTCCATGGTGTCAGCTTCATGTCCTCAGGAGCCTCTTCAATTGAGAGGTCAGCATTCCTTCCCTTTCCCTTCAGATCAACCTGTGGGTCTGGCCTCGACTTTCGTTGCTTCTGGCCCTTGACCTCCTTGTTCTCCCACATTGTGAAAATTTTATCCTATAGATCCCAGATCTCACCTGATCTGAATGCCAGTTGAAACCATGGATCATATTTCCTCAAGGCATCAGACTTTCTATTCTCATCCAGTGCAATTCCAACCTCAATAAGGCATTGCTTTCGTAGATTGGGATGTATTCTTCCAGCTTCCTTAACAAGACAATCTTCATATTCATGGTGGAAGAACCGAATTCTCTCTATGGAGGACATTTTTTGCCTGTAGTCATTGTCATTGTTGTGATCCCAAGCAAGAAGCTTGGCTTCCTTAGTTGTAAGACCAACATATATCTTACACTCTGCATACCTAAAGAAAAATGTGGTAGGGTGTTCCTTCACTAGCTGTCTACGGGCCTCTGCAGAGTGTGAACCTCCAATCACATAATAAGTATACTCCTCAAATAAACCCTCATTGAACTCGTCCACAGAGCTGCACTCATTCGGATCCACCATGACAAGGAATGGCACAACAGTAGCATGAGGATTTATTTTCATTTTCTTCTTAAGATTCTGCACATGCAAATTGTGTGGCTCCCTGATCTCAAGGGGCCTCCTCCCTGTGACTGGATCTATTGGTGGCCTGTGGATGATATTGATTGGCAGGTGGAACAACTGCCCCTTCTTCACAACTTTTCTTTTAGCTATGTCCTCCCTCATCTTGTTCTGCTCAGTACCAAGAACACTCGAGGCAAGCTCTCCACCAGGTGCAACAATTATATCCTCAAAGCTAGAGCTTGAGTCAGAAGACTCCTCTTCTGAAATTCTCTTCTTTTTCTTTTGAAGCTTTTTCTGCACGCTCTGCTTACCCCTTGCCTTTACAGGGGTTGTCATCTTCTATTGTGTTGGCATGATGTTGCCCTGGATCCATGGCATCAAGTCCTTGATAAGATTGACTGAGTCCCTGCATATCTCAGCTAGACGATCTGGAACACAGCACTCTGGGCACAAGAAATCCATCTTGCATATAACATTTCTCAAACCTTTCGATGTCTCTACCAAGAAAAGGAGGTTGTCAGAATCCTCATCTTCATAATCCAGTTTGTACACAAGGCCATACTGAAAACCTTGTGTTGTCGTGATCTTTCCTCTCCCATATGCCCCTGCGAACACAAGAAGGACTGCATTCTTCTCTTCAACATACTGAAGGCACCACTCCAGATTTGTCATGTCCCGCAGTGGACGATGTGTCCTTAAGACCTCAACGTCCCTCGACCTATCCTTCATAGTTGTATCATCCTCAGGAATTTTGATGCTACTCTGTCCACCTGAGGATATTCCTAGCGGGTTGCTGGCCTTCTCAGAGGATAAGGATACAATAAGTTTCTTTGGTTTCGCTTGGTGACCAATGCCTTTGTCACGTTGCTGATCACCAGAGCCCATGGTGACTCTCAGTTTCTTGAAGGGCCTCTCACTCTTGGACTCCGCATCCCTGAAGGAGCTTGGAATAATCAGCTCATACGTAAATGTGGTTTTCAAAGGCCCAAGTCGATGCCAGGCATCGACTTTTAGGTTCAAGTCGATGCCAGGCATCGACTTTTAAGTGCAAGTCGATGCCACACATCGACTTTGTGTGCAAGTCGATGCCGGGCATTGACTTGCACTTAAAAGTCGATGCCTGGCATCGACTTGAACCTAAAAGTCGATGCCTAGCATCGACTTCCACCCAAAAGTCGATGCCTGGCATCGACTTTGCACCCTAAAGTCGATGCTTGGCATCGACTTTAAGGCAAATTTCGATGCCAGGCAAGCCGATGCCTTGCATCGACTTGAGGCTGCAAGTCGATGCCGGGCATCGACTTGCAGGTGCAAGTCGATGCCAGGCATCGACTTGAAGCCTCAAGTCGATGCCTGGCATCGATTTGCACCTGCAAGTCAATTCCTGGCATCGACTTGCACACAAAGTCGATGCCTGGCATCAAATTTCAGGTGCAAGTCGATGCCAGGCATCGACCTGAGGCCTCAAGTCGATGCCTGGCATCGACTTGCAGCCTCGGGTCGATGCCTGGCATCGACTTACACCTAAAAGTCGATGCCAGGCATCGAGCTGTACCCTCATTGGATCTGTATTTTTAGAGCTAAGAAAAATAAAAACCTAGAAAGCAGACTCTTTACACAAACATACAAAGGGAATCTTTTAGGAATCTTTTTTTATGGTATGATTGTGTCTACCTCTTGGTACTCTTGCCAACATTCTTCTTCTCCATCATAGTTGCCTTGCTTGTATGCTGAGCTCTGTGCTCCATAGCTGTTTGTGCTCTGTTGCTCTCTGTTGCTCGTGGATTTTGAAAATGAGAATGATCTCCTCCTCTGCTATTTATAGGCAATTGGGTAACTTGAACCAGAGACTAACTGGATCTAACTGAATGAGTCCAGTTGCTAACTATATCTGTCAACCAATCTAACCAGGGAATACCACTCACACAAATAGGCTGTTTCAGAGCCACTTTAATGAAATATTCATAGAACATTGCATCTATTTATATACATTTGCATGGAAATTACACTTCAATGGCAAGAGTATGGTATGTACATGAGGATGTCTAATCTCATGTAGAAATTTTTTCTTAGAATCTCTTGCTTGGGAGAAAATCAAGTCTAAGTTGTGTTGAATATGGGAGATTAATGACATCTTTATAGTGTTATCCTCTTCACTTTAGTTCATATTCACATTTATCTTGTAACACATTGTTGAAATGGAAAAAACATTCAAGTAAAGAACCTTGCAACTATTTATGTACATTTGCATGGAAATTACACTTCAAGTCTAAGTTGTGTTGAATATGGAAGATTAATGACATCTTTATAGTGTTATCCTCCTCCCTTTAGTTCATATTCACATTTATCTTGTAACACATTGCTGAAATGGAAAATCAATGTATGAATAAACATTCCAAGTACCTCTTTTACACATAATTCTTTTTTAATATACTTTCATCTACCTCTTTGAGATCTAGCCAAGACTACAATGAAACCTAATCCTTGAAATCCTATTTAGTACCAAAGGTAAAATTTCTTCTTGTATAGTCTTCAATGGCACTACTACAAACAATTTTAATATATATAATCCAGTTGGAACTCAACTTGGATATATTTTGATTCACTCACAATGCTAAGACTCAATGACTCATATCTAGTTAGAAATCAATTGTGTTTCTCATTTCAAAAGTGAATCAAATCTTTGGTTCCCTTATTAGTGTATATTTGAGTAATTAAGTTATTTGCTGTAATTTGATGTTTAATGTTATTTAATGTACTTTAATAAACTTTTGATTTCATATGTTCTTGATGTGACATTTGATGTGACATCTTCACTTGATCTCGGATTTCTACTTATTTAAAAAGGTCATTCATCTTCAGTCTTCTGTGAACTCAGTGAAGATGAGCTCAATCTTTTCAGTGGATGCTTGGGCATCAGCTTCTTCTGCTCATATTGATACAGTTTCGGATTCATTGTTCTCAGTTGATCCTTTCCACAGAAGTGATGATCCCTATGATTTAGGACGTGCTGATGGTTCCATGTTTTCTGTTGAGTCATTTAAGTTATCCAATTCACAGTGCAATGCTGCTCAACCAAATGCACCTCTTGATCTCCCATCTGATCCAACCATTGATCTCCCTTCTGACTCAAGTGCATGTGGAGCAACGAAAAAGCAAAGCAAGCTCAATCTACAATTTAAAAGAAGGCCTCGTGAAGTAAGTCAAAAAAGATTTAAATTTCTTACTTCAGATAGACAGATTGCATTGGATATTGTGCAGCATTGTTGTGGTTCGAAATGTTTGTACAATTTAGGAATGAAGAAACTAAAGCACCTAAGAGAAAAATTCCTCCATTTAGATAGTGAAAGGCAGGATATATACCTTGTTTCTCGCATGCAAATGATTGAGGATAACATGTCAGTAACACGTGTTGGTTTTGAATATTTCTTTAGTCAAGGGATGCGATGTTGTAGGGCTGCATTTAAAATTGCGATGGGTGTGGGAAATTTTAGAATACATAGGGTTCAACAAGGGCTTTTGAATGGGGATCTCATTTTGGATACGTTCCATGTTGGGACCAAAGGATCTGTTGGACGTCATGCAATGAATTGGATGATGAACTATTTTAGCTTGCATTGTGAGGTTATGCCTACAACTGGAAGGTTGCACTTGTCAGATAACTTTACTCGTCGAGAGGTATTTCAAATATATAGAGAAGACATGGAAAATAGAAATGAGAAGTATGTGTTGTATCGTCACTTTACTCGATTATGGAAGGAAGAGTTTAACAATGTTTCTATTCCTCGTAAAGTTAGAATGGGTGAATGTTTAGTTTGCGCCACTTTGAAAAACATGGCAAAAGGAGCTACAACACCACAGGAAAAGAATAATTTTAAAAACCTTCTTAACAACCATCGTGAGAGTCAATCTTTAGAGAGAAAGAAAGCAATTCATCATCGAAGTAAAGCACTCAGAAATCCGGAGCGTTATATGTGTTTGTTGATCGATGGTATGGATAAAAAAAAAACTTGTTTACCACATTTTTATCGCATCCCTAAGGACATTGGAGATGAAGTCCTTGTGCAAATGCATTTGGTTGGTGCTTTGGTATACAATGGAACTGTAATGTCCAAGGTTTTCTTCACATATCCGAATGTGCATAATGATCCAAACCTTACGGTTACTGTCATTCATCGTGTTTTGCAATCATGGAAGGGTCTTTTGCCACCAACTCTATATTTGCAACTAGATGATACTGCAAGAGAGAATAAAAATTCTACAGTCTTTGGATATTTAAGCATGCTTATTGAAAAACAGGTATTTCAGAAGGTTAAGGTAAATTTCCTTCTGGTTGGCCACACTCATGATCACATTGATCAAATGTTCAGTACTTTCTCTAAGAAGTTGGCACGTAACAATGCTTTTACTCTTCCGATTTTATCTGAGCTGATTTCAGAAGCATATACTCCAAAACCAGAAGTTCAACACCTCACACAGATTTATGACTTTAAGCACTTTTGCTCAATGGGCCTTGATAACAGTGCTAAGGTTTTGGCTCCATTGCACAATATTAGTTTCAACCATGTATTCTTGATGAGGAGGGTTGATGAAATAACCCTTTTATTTGCAAAACAGTATTCATCTTCTCTTGGGTGGGAGCCTAAAGAGGGATGCAGATTCTTATTGCAGGTGCCTAATTTGTCTACTGTAACAGTGTATGGTGCAGAACAATCACCATATGAAGATAAAAACAATACAGAAAGATGTGGAAATGTGGTTGATCAAAGTAAAAGCTGGATGCATGCACTCATTGAAAAGAAGAGACATATTGAGCGTGCAAAAAAATATGCTGGAGATCAAGATGTATCTTGGTGGGAGGACTTTTTCAATCATCAAGAAGAGATTATACAGTATATAATTGTAGGTCACTGGCCAGTTGATGTTCCATTCACATGGGATTTTTGTACACAAAGATCCGTGAATGTGGCCCAAGCATGTAATGCAGATGCACTTCAAAGTTTTATACATCCACCAGAAAGAAATATTTATGTAGGCCCAAGGATGACAAAACAGGCAGAAGCAAGATGGCAAGGAAATTTAATAGAGATAAATGTTGGAACACTTATTGCAGTTCTTGCTGATGGTGATGAGGCTACCAGACCATTTTGGATTGCAAAGGTTTTAGAGATAACTAAAGATATTGATCAGAGAAGAATAGAGGCTTTGATGGTGCATTGGTATTACACTAAAAGTAGTAATGCATTCACAGGTAAATATAACTTAGAAATGGTGTGTGATACTAAACGAACAGGTTCAAAAAAGAAAAAGAATATTCGAAGCACATCCACTCTTAAAATGGATGATGTAGATATTCTTGTTTATGATTTTTCCTTGACAAAAACAGGTCACTTGAGGAAAGCAACCATCAACATGATAAAACAAAAGCTTCCAGATGTATGTGGTACAGGAAATCATAGGCAAACAAGAAGAGTTGTGCATGATCCTGCAGAATTTGGTATGTACGTGGATGAAGACAGAGCTCTTGTGGATATAGAAGAAGAAGAAGAGAGCTCTCAACAGTATGAGACTGAATCAAGTGCATCAGATGATGAGGGTGTAGACATATGTCACTCTAGCACAATGGTGAGTACCAACGTGAGGAGATACACCTCATAAATGTCAATCCGTGGAGACGTGAGGACCGGTATGAAGACCGTGAGCAAGTGATGGCACAAGTGCGTGAGTGAAAGCACACAAGCATGCACACACATACACACACACGCGCACAATGTAAGAGCAAAGAGTGGAACAATGGAAAGCTTCGATTACCAAAGAGCTCTCTTACAAAACTGAAATCTACAACAAGCTAACCCCAAAAATGAGCTCTCCAGCCCTTTTTATAGTTTTTGAGTGGTTTTGGCCCTGTCCAGACCTAGTGTCCGGCCTAGTTAAAAAATAGGTTCCAGGGCTTATTTGGGGGCTCAAACGGAGTCTAAAAATTATGAAAATTGGTAGGATGGTAGTTCTAATACTCCTCAAGCTTGAGGACTCCTCGGCTTGAACAAAATGGAGCTACAAAAATGGGAAATGGTATTTACAATGGTTTTTAGTGATAAAAATCACTATTTTTGTAGGGATTTCTTCTGAAAATTTGACAGGTGCTTCTTGGAGCTCCCTACTTGCTCCTTCTTCTTGTGTGTCCACTTCCTTGATGCGCTTCCATGCTTTGTCCTTGACCTTGAGCTTCAACACTCCCCCCCCTCTTGAGTCTGTCGTCCCTGACAGACCCTTGTTGTATTGGTCGTTCCATGTAGTACGTTGAGAGGTAGCGTCCTTTGCGTCCAACAGGGGTGATCCATTTTCCCAATGTAGCCTGGTCGTTTGTCCAGTTCCTTACTTTGCCACTGCTAGATCTTGCAGTTTGTAGTTCCTTTGTATTTACCTCTTCCTTGTATTCTATCTTGATGGTGCATTTGTGAGCTGTCCAAAACGACTAGTTGCTCAAAGGAGGTGATCAATGTTGATTATGAGCAACTCTCTATCGTGGATGGCTCCCTTGCTCTTGTAGTGGTCACCCTGATGTCCTCTGATTCTTCCAATGATGGCTTTCATAGTTTTCATGCCAAGTACTTGTAACCCATAATGTATGATGGTTAAGTGCATTAGTGCATGGGTTGAACAAATTATGTGCCTTGTGCATGGCCTTGTAATGTGGCCCTACGTATGCGTACTTGGAAAATGCATGGCAAGAAGTATGGTGCAAGAGATTGGGTCTTGAGCTAAGTGCTCAAGGGTATGCTGACGAAGAGGTTTCTTAATCGATCATGGTTATAGTGTTGTTGAAGCATACACAGCTTACCATGGTGAAGGGTCCGTTGATCTTCATCTCTTCGTGTTGTAGTTCCAGCATGGTGTTTGACCCTTGTCTTATCCTTTTTGTTGATGGATGTCCTTGCTGAAAGTCCGCTGATGATCATTTTCAAGCACAGTCCTCTTCTTTGCCCTTTTTTTTTTTTTTTTTTTGCACACGATGGCATCAAACAAAAAGAAAGAGGTTAGTATCAATAACATATTTTGCATGTGAAAATTGTGTCTCATGTGCCTGGGATTTCTCAATTGTGTCTATGCATGGCCATGTAAGGTGGCCCTATATTGATGCATACTTTGGAAATGCATGTCCTGAATGGTGCAAACGACTGGGTTATGCCAAAGGCACATGGTTGCTGCTGGTCGAGGCTTTTGATGTTACTTGTATACTTGATGAATTCTTTGATTGGAGGTGTCTATTGGATCTCGAAATGATGTAATCCTCCGGATTGGAACCCATTTTGGAATAGGGTTTGGTACTGTAGAGGTCACCTCAGGCCACTTCATCTTTGGATGCTTTCCAAACTTTGGTATCCCGTGTGGTTGGCCTTTTGGTTCTGTGGTTGTTGTTGGTGCTTTTGGCTTCCAAACCCATATCCTTGATGATTGTCTGCTTACTTTTGCAGAAGGGTTGAGTTTATCTTCATTTGTTCTTTGTGTTTTGTTCTTACCCTTTGCTTCCCTTGGCTTCTTTGTTGAGACCTTTTGCATGGTGGGGAGTATAGGCCGTTGTGTATGTAAGAGCTTCTTGGGTACCCACATCTGTAATCGCCCGTGTTGAGCTGTAGCTAATTTTTTAGGCACCCAAATTTGTACATGATTGTGGTCGACCTTCTTGATAGCTTCGGTACCCAAATTTGTTGGATTCGTCGTGCTTGAGCCTGTCGTAGGTGCTTGGTGCTTCTTTTTTCATGGTCGATCTGGTTGGGTGGGAATCTTTGAGGCAACGTCGATGGTTGCACTCCTTTCTTTACCCAGATCTGCTTCATGCCCATAACTTCTTTCTTCTTGAAGGCTCTTTGTCTATTTGATAGACTGGCTATCTTGCACTGTTTTGTGTGCTTCTGAGGTTGGACTAATGTGGATGCTTTACTCTTTGAAAAAGAAGAAGGTTCTTCTTGGCTTTGTGACTGTCCTTCCAGGATCGTGTCTGTCTGGATCATAGATCTTTTGACATTTACAACATCTTGTTCGAGAAGATTAGCCTTAGAGGAAAGAAGAGAGCATGTGGTGTCTTGGTCAGTGGCCATGCAATTCTCCAATTCTAATGTAATGCATTGTTCATGTGCCCAAACATGAAGAAGTTGACTTCTTAGGTTCAAGTTGACAGCATGGTCGTAAATCCAATCTTGACCCAAGACAAGTGGCTCTGTGAGGTCCTCATCATGACACACTAGCATTTTGACTTTTATTGGAACATCTTGAAGGTAGATGGGAAGTTCCACCTCGCCCAAACAGGGGGTTTCCATGCCTCCTAATCCTATGAGATAGGCTTCTATGGGCTTGATGTTCGATTGCAGGTCCTGGCAGTATGAAAGTCGCACTGCACTAGTTGCTGCACCTGAGTCAACTAATGCTCTCACAGTCTTTACACTCTTTCCTTGTCCTACCTCTATAGTCACAAAGGGCCGTCGATCAATTATTCGAGAAGTAGTTATGCCCGATTTTTGGCACATTCCATGTGATATTTTGGAGCTTTTGTGTTGACATCTAGGCCTAGCCGCCGTAGCTTATTTCTTCTGATGCACTCTCTCGCCTCTGCTTGTGCTTCTTCTCTAACCCTTAACTCCTCTTCTTTTCGCTTCTTAGCAGTGTTGAGTCTCATGAGCATTTCCTCTGTAAGAGGTTCTTGATATAACTTGACTCGACAACCACTTATATAGTTCGGTAAGATATCACCTTCTAAAGTGGCCAATTGAACTGCACCACTAGTGGAGAGTCTATTAATGATCATGGGTCCATATCCTCGTTTCTCCAATTTGCAGGCATGTTGCTTTAGCATATAAACCAGCACTAGATCTCCTTCCTTCAATCCTTTATCCTTTACATGAGCATCAAAGTATGCCTTTTGCCTTTTCTTTGCAGCATAAATGCCTGCTGCTGCCCGTAGCCTCGTCTCACCTAAGCGTTCTAGATCAGAGATCCTGGAAGACAACTCATGTCCATTCCACTCATGCTCTTGTGCTACTTTCAAGGCTGGGATTAGGAAGTCCAATGGTAGCACGGCATTCTGTCCAAAGACCATCTGAAATGGGGTAGCATTGAGTACCGTTTTGTAGGCCACTCGGTATGCCCAAACAGCATGATGAAGTTGTTTGTCCCAATCAGAGCGTCTATTATTTACAAGTTTTGTCAATACGTTACATAGGATCTTATTCGTGCTCTCAGCTTGTCCGTTAGCTTGTGGGTGATAGGGGGCAGACTTCTTATGTATCACCATGAATTCTTGAAGGAGATGTTCAATGACCTCATTCAAGAAGTGCGTGCCTCTATCACTAACCACCTCTATTGGTAACCCATATCTAGTGAACACATTTTCGAATAAGAACTTAGCCGTTGTTTGAGCATCATTCTTTGTTGTGGCTTTTACTTCCACCCACTTTGTAAGGTAATCTGTGGCTACAATAATGTATTCTGCATGGGAGTTTCTAGCTGGGGGGTTGATGGGACCTACAAAGTCTATACCCCACTTTGAAAATGCACGTCCTCCCATCATTGGCCTTAAAGGCATCTCGTCTTTTCTTATCGGATATTGGGCACGTTGGCATGTGTCACATTTCTTCACATAGGTATGTGCATCCATATGAAGAGTGGGCCACCAAAGTCCTGAGAATAGAATGGTCTTAATTACTCTGTCAGGCCCAAAGTGTCCACCTGCAGCACCGCTGTGTGCAGTTTCTAAGACTGTCAAATAGTCTGATTCATGAACGCACAGTCTTAGGTAACCATCCTTGCCTCTTCGATATAGGTTGTCTCCTACTAAGGCATAGTCTTGAGCCTCTTGCTCCATGCTCCGTTTTCTTGCAAGACTAGCCTGATTGGGTAATGTTCCCGATCTCATGAACACAACCAATGGAGCACTCCAATCTGGGATTAATGACACATGATAAAGAGTGGCATGCTCCACTGGGGGTCTCTTCTGGCACGCTGGACAATTCTGGATCCACTCTTGTATTTCTTTGTCCATGCTAGGCCAATACACTCCTAAACATTTTAGATTCTGCAATGTTCGTTGTTTAGAGTAGTGATTTCCTAGCAATCCCTCATGGGCTTGTTGCAACCAACTAGTATGTTCATCGTCCTCAACACAACAAGCTAATACGCCCTCGGTATCTTGCTTGTACATACTTCCGGCCAATATTTGATACTTTTGTGATTTTACAATTTCTTCTTTGCTTGTTTTCACATTCTTATTTGCAGGCCCGAAGGTTAGGACTGGTACCAACTTATTTGCCCATTTAGGAACAACTTCTAAATTGAACAGATAAGCATCGGGCAATTCATCAGACACTCCTTGCGGTGGCTCTCCTGAAGTGATGCGAGAAAGATGGTCTGCCCTAAGATGGGTTCTACCTTTCCTGACAACAACTTCAAAGTCGTATTCCATTAGTAAGAGGAACCATCTTACTAAGCGGCCTGTATTGCAAGGTTTATTGACCAAATATAGTAAAGCTTGATGATCAGTGAAAAACTTGAACTTATTGGCCAATAGATAGTGTCTAAACTTCTTCACAGCATATACCATACCTAAGCCTTCTCTCTCCGTTGTGGTATAATTTCGTTCAGCTGCATTTAATTGCCTACTAGCATATGCTATCGGCAAATCTAGGTTTCCTTCACCTGTGGGTTGTGCTAGCACACATCCTATTGCATGATTGGCGGCATCTACATGGACATGAAAGGGTTTGCTCCAATCCAGAGTAGTCAATATTGGTGCTATGCACAAACGTCTTTTCAGCTCGTTGAAGGAATTCTCGCATTCCTCGTTCCACTCAAACTTTGTTAACAACCCATAAAGAGGTTTAGCTATGATGGCATACATGTGGATAAACCTACGGTAATATCCACAATGGCCCATAAAGGTTTGTACCTCTTTAACATTTCTTGGTCTTGGCAGCTCTGCTATCGCTCTTACCTTGTCTTCATCTGTTGAAATTCCATTCTTAGAGACAATGTGACCTAAGATCTTACCTTGTCGTACCATGAACACACACTTCTCTAGGTTCAGACACACTTGATAATCTCTACACTTGTTGAAGATTTGTCTGAGCTCAAGGATGTGGTAACTTCTTTCTTGGGAATGAGCGCATAAATCATCCACATATACTTCTAAACTCTTTCGCAAGAACTCTTTGAAGACATGACACATGAGCCTTTGGAATGTTGCAGGTGCATTGGTGAGCCCAAATGGCATCACACGAAATGCAAAGATTCCCCATTCTGTGGCAAATGCCGTTTTGTGTTGATCTTCAGGGGCAATGGCTACTTGGTTGTAACCTGAAAATCCATCAAGGAAGCTATAAACTTCCTTGCCTGCAACACGCTCCAATAGATGTTCGGTGATTGGAAGTGGATAACTATCTCTGATTGTAGCGGCATTAACTTTTTTAAGGTTAATGCACACTCGCAATTTCCCATTCTTCTTGGGTACCACCACAATGGGGGACACCCATTCAGTGTGCTCAATCTCATAGATGAATCCAGCTTCAATCAGCCTGTCAATTTCCTCCTTTATTTTGGCTGCATAATTGTCATTATATGTGTAGGGCTTTTGTTTGGTGGGCTTGGCATCAGCGGTCATCGGAATCGTATGAGAGCAAATCTTTGGATCTACTCCTTTCAAGTCTCTATAGTGCCATGCGAACACGTCCCTATATTCCCTTAATAGAGCTACAAGCTCTGCTTCTTCTTTTGCACTTAGGTCGTCTCCTATGTACGTACATCGCTCTTCGTTCCCTTCAATGGTCACTACAATTTTCTTGGTCTTTTCTTTATTGTCATATGCTTCTCCTATAATGGCCTCTCTCTTAGGCATTCGTACCAAAATTTTTCGGTCTTCCACTTCATATTTCTTGAAATTTTCTGGTACTTCAAACAATGATTCTTCCTCTTCTTGTTTCACTGCTTTTCTTTTCTTTTTCTTTTGACCTCCTTCACCTCCTTCCTTTGAATTTATCGTTTTAATACTCGTGAGGGGTTCTTCTTCTTTTTGGGTTAACACTCCTATGTCCTCTAAATAGTGTTCCTCTGAGTCAAAGTAAGTATCCATCACAATGGATTGTAGATCATCGTCATTCTCTTCTTCTTCTATGAACTCACTAGGATCACACTCTTCCAACAGGGGCTGACACATGAACACTGAAATATCATAACCCTCCTCATCACAATGAGGTGTCCATTGTTCTTCATTGACTGCAATGTCCATGGTAGCTAAGATTTCTGCCCAACCATGAGGCTCAAATTCCTCATCTGGAAATATCATCGGTGTATAGGCTGGGTCTTTTATTGGTCTATCTCCTGGGGAAGTTCCTTCTTCTCTTGCTTTTAGACGCTTTTCCTCTTCCTCCGCGACCTTGCACATCCACAAGTGAGTATCTTCATGCAGCCAGGATGGATCAGGTGAACTTCCAGAATGCACAGAGATTGAATCTTCTTTTGCTTTGTGGATAGGATTCCACTGTAGGGGTGGTACATCTCTGAAGGTGTAATCCTTCAGATTGACCTTGGTTGTGACCCCTAAGTGCTGTAAGTACAAGGAGTTGGTCCCCCAATCCTGTACTATTTGCAATTGTCGTAGGAAGGGTCTTCCTAGGATCATCTCGTAGACATTATTTTTTTCAAAGTCATATATAGCAAATGTATGTTCAAACTCTACACCACAAGTGGTTAGAGTTATCCCTTCGAGCAATCCTAGAGGTCTTTCAAAATGACCATCTGCCATTTGAAGCTTCATTCTTGTTGGTCTTAATGTGGGTTTTCCCCATTGCTTCCACAAGGAGGTGGTCGCAATAGCAACACCAGCACCCGAATCTACAATTGCTTTGGTTGTGTAACCTTGATAGGTGATCGGAAGATAAGTGTTACCTTCTTCACCTTCGCTCATGTCTCCTATCTTGTCGAGAGGTATCTCTGGAACTTTTTGCTTAGAGCCTACTTTTGGCATATTGGATTCAAGTTCTGGAACCTGATCCTTCACATGATTCCAGAGCTCAGGTTTTGCTTTGAGCAGCTCTTCCACAGTGAGATGACATTGAACCTTAGAGTTCTTCACAACATCAGTGTTTCTTGGAATCACTGAGTCTTCATTTCTTACCAATATTGTGGGAGCTCTGATCTGGAGAGATTTAGATTCCCATGGGCCTGTGAAATGAGGCAACTCTTGTAAAGAATTAGATTCAAAATCTAATCTCTCATCTTCTTGTTGCTCTGCTTGGTCTCCATAGATAGACGGAATGTCTTGGGGAAATTGATCATGAAGATCATCAATCTCAGGAATAGGAGGGGAATTACCCTTCTCCTTGGCCCATTTCTCTTCCTGTATTTCCCGCAAGAACTCTTGAGAGTACTGTTGAATTGAAGGAGGTATTCCAGCATCCGTGGAATTAGGAACATAAGCTCCCATTGGTGGTGAGCTTACTCTTTCAATAACTGGTTGAGCCTGTGGAGGTAAAGAAACTTGTGGTTTGTTTACCAACTGCTCTAATCTTTCTAATAAGCTTTGGAAATGCAAATCCGGTTTGACAGAGTTTGTCTGATTGAACTTTTGACTAGTCTCAAGTATAGCTTGAGATTGTTCTACCATTTTCATGCACATTTTCATCCGTTCAATCTCTAAATCTGCTCTAGGGTAACTCTTGTCTAGGTTTGCAGCTGTTGGCCCTTCTTGAAGACGAGCCTGGTAGGCCTTGAACATCATGTCCAAGCCTTCTGGGGTTGGATCTGCAAGAACAGACCCTGGTTGTGGGTTATTTACAATGGGTGGTGGGGTGGGATGAAGCGAAGTGGATGGAGCTTCAACATGCGAGGGGCTTTGAGATGCAATGTCTTCTATTTTTGTTTTGGCATCTTTTAGACTTTCTTCTATTTCAGATATCTTTTTGTTCCACTTGCGATTAGCCTTCTCTCTAGTATCCTTCCATGTTCTTGGTTTCCTCTTACTAGGTTCTCCTGACTCACTTGACTCCGATTGCTTAGATGGTTTTGCTTGTTGTGCAGCCTGTGCCCTAGTAACTGCCTGTACAGGAGCCACATTACTGCTACTTGAACTTGAATCTGCCACCAAGCCTACCACATTGATGGGTGTCACCTTGGGTGCACTAGAGGGGTTTCTCGGACACTCTCTAGGAAGATGTTCCTTGCCGCACTCAGGACAAAAGCCTTGTATTGTGATGTTTTGTCCTAGTCCCAGAGCTGGTTGGTGGGGGCATTCACGAATGAAATGGTCGCCCTGACATCTAAAGCATGGTCCTCTAGGGGCTTGTGGTCTTACTTGTCTCAATTGGGGCCTAGGATTTGGATTCGTATACATGACATTGGAGTATTCTGGCTCCCAATTTTGTTCCATAGGTGGTGTCTCATATTGACAGTGAGAAGTCTCACTTTGCTCAGGTGACTCTATATAATAAGCATGTGGACTATCTTCATGGAAGTAGTCTGAGCCATGAGAGTGAGAATCATTTTCTGAGACCAATGGGGTTACTGGCACCAATGCCCTATTATGGTTCTCCTCCGCCATCGTATATTTAACTGGGATCACATTGGCAGGGGCTGGCGGTTGGTTTCCTAGGACTGGTTGTGGCCTATATGGTGCCTGATATTGCTGCTGGTATTGAGGTTGATATTGTTGTGGCCTATAATATGGCTGTTGGTACTGATTCTGATACCTACCCTGCTGGTAAGGTTACTGATAATTTTGTCTAATAGCCTGCCTGTTATAGGGACAATCTTGGGTCGTATGATTTGTATATTTCCTCTCTATGGTGCAGTATAGAGCATTAGGGTTTCCTTGGGGTTGAGTGGTCAACGGGCAAACATTAGCCATGTGATCTCCTCCACATGTATAACATCGCTTCACTGAAGTGACCCTTGGCATTTGTCTATTTTGAACTCCTAGCTTTTTGGCCACCTACTCAGCTATCTCATCTATCTCAGTGGAGGTTCTAGAGGTATGACTTGTAGAACTATCAGAGTCCTTATAGAGTTTGGATAGTCCTAACTCCTCACCCAAGTTGTCTTCTATGTCAATGCATATTCGTACACACTCTTCTATGGATCTAGGCTCTTTCAAGTATACATATGACCTTAATTTTGTGCTCAATAGGCCATCTAAAAACAGTGCCACCTGTTTGGCTGATGTGGGTAATTCTGGTACAGGGCATCTTTCCAAGTACTGCCTAAACCTTCTTCCTGCAAGTCGCACTATTTCTTGGGGTGTCTGCTTGAAGCTGTGGATCAATGATGATGTGTTATGCCTGATACCACTCTTGGAAAATTCTACAATGAATTCTTCTAGAAGCTGACCTATCTATTATAGTTGTGACTGTTTAGAGGTTGAAACCAAGCTAAGGCAATACCCTTAAGAGTTAAACCAAATGCCTCGAACTGGGTGAATAAGTCTTCAACCTGTTCAGCTCTTAGCACTTGTTTGAACTCCGCCACATGATCATAAGGATCTCCAAACCCATCAAAGTACTTCTTCATTGTCTTAACCACTTGAGAGGGTCTAAGGGTTCTTGAGTGCTCTCGTGGTCTAGGCAATGGGAAATCATGATCATCTCTTTGATGCCTATGAACTCTATGTCTCTCCCTTTCAAGTCTTTCCGTTCCATATCCTGATCTGTCTCTGCCTACAGTGTCTGCAAAGCTTACCTCCGGTCTCTCTCTAGTTCTTTCCCTCTGGGTTTCATGAGCCTTGGATGATCCGGCTCCCTGGAGGCCTTGGGAAACATTAGATCTTGGTGGAGGGAAAATTGATTCACCTTGCCAAGTGTAAGCATGTCTGTCATGATCTGATACCAAGAATAATTTTTGAGATGTGTGATCTAGATAGACAACTTTCCCTGGTGTCTCTGGGTCCTTGAATTCATAGATGGTGACTATTGGGCTCGGTTGATCTGGCCTAAATCTCCAAAAGGCTTCTTCCGTTTCTCTATTCACGAATAGTTCTATGCTTTTGTTATCCTGAGGAATCCATTCTGGAGTGATCACTCTAGTCAAGACTGACTTGCCTATAGGGGTCTTGGGTTCTCCTCCTAGGTCTCCTTGCTCTAGGTCTCCTATCTCATTCTCAGGAATGATATTTCCAAACTCACCTGTCCTATCTGGTAAGTTGGTAACCACATACATGGTTCCTTCCTTATCACTGTAAGCACCCTCTTCAAACTGACCACTGGGTGTTCAAGTCCAAAGGGTTGGTCAGGATTCTTGAGTTGAACCACTGATCGTCTTAGACCATCCTCATAGATGCGAGCACCTAATTGGTTGGTCCTGATATACTCCAATTGGGTCTTATAAGGACCTTTTGGTGTCTGTAAATAGGCAGTGCCTGAGCTACGTGTGGGTCTTTCCATGCTAAAAGACATTTCCGAGTCACTGGTTTCTGAACTTCGTGTGTACGGATAACCACTAAGCTGTTGAGCCCAAGACTTGGCTGTATGGTTGACACTAGCCTCAGAAGATCTGATGCTTTGTCTATCCTTGCCTAAGTGTCTGCCAGATCTCAGGTTCATAAGCGTTGGCTTCTAGTCCCAAAGTTCTCTTCTACTGCTCAAAATCCTTTGGAACACCTTGGTTTTCCAGTTTCCCTGAGGGTCAACTTCAAAATACCCTATCTAATAATCCTGGTATTATTTTTACCGTAACCAGTCGATGTTTTGGTTGTACTCCCCACGAGCTTCCCAACAAAACCAAAATCACAGCAAACGGATTTCGTATGAGAAAGTTATGCCAGTTCAGGGTTTTGGGGGTTAAAACAGGGAAACAGGGCCTCTCAGGAAATGCTTCAAATCAGGTGATACACGACATTTGTAGGACACGATACTTGATACTTGAGGAACTCGATACATAATACTTGGTATGTATCACGATACTTGAAGTAGGCGATACACGATCTTCAACAAGTATCGTGAGCAAACTCCACGATACACGATCTTTGATAGGTATCGCGATCGCTGTATAACAATACACGATACTTACCTTGTCACGATACACGATAGTTGAGAAATATCGCGATACTTGATGTCCACGATACTCGATCTTTGAACCAGACGATACACGATATTTCAAGGAAAACGATACGCGATCTCTGACCCAAACGATCTTTGGCCGAAACGATCTTTGGCCTGAAACGATACACGATCTTTCAACCTGAAACGATACGCGATCTTTGGTAAGTATCGCGATCTCTGAGAAGCGATACACGATACTTAAGCCAAACGATACGCGATCTTTGATCAAAACGATCTCTGGACCAAACGATACCGAAAGGAGGGAAATATCGCGATACTCGACCACAGGAGTAAAACGATACTTGCTAAGTATCGCGATACTCGACCGCGGAAGCAAAACGATACTTGACCCTTAGACAAATTTTGGGAAAGATTTTTTCTAAGTTTTGGTTGTACACATGCTCTACTCTTTCCTCTCTCCTCTCCTCACTCTCTGTATCACCCCAAATCACTCCTTTTCACCTCTGTCAGTACCAAACGATACCTGACGCAGATCGTTTCCCTTTCCAAACTTAATTTACTGAGAAATCATAGATTAAATGGGTGTTTGCTCACCTTGAGAACCTCTCTAACTTCTTTGTCACTTCCCCTTGCTCTGTGTAACCCCAGGTTGCCCGATTGCTCACTCACGATCTCTGGCGCAGCTCTCACGATACTTGGCGCAGGTTTCGTCTTGTCCGGGGCTGTTCACTCAGATTTTTAGCTATTTTGGTGCTACTTCTTCAGTGCCCCTATTCTGCACCCTCTCTAAGCTTCTTGCTCACAACCACAAGTAAAAACAAGGTGAATGTACTCTAAAAAATGGAAAAAAACTGAGAAGATGAAGGCGGGTGGAGATGGAGATGATGATGAAGATGAAGAAGAAGGAAAATTCAAAACTGAACTGAAAATGATGATTTTTTTTTTTTCACCTTCCAACGTCGCTACTCTACGTCTTACCGTCACACGCTCGTCCTCCAAGCTCTCTCCCCGGCAACGGCGCCAAATTTGGTGTCACTCTAGCACAATGGTGAGTACCAACGTGAGGAGATACACCTCATAAATGTCAATCCGTGGAGACGTGAGGACCGGTATGAAGACCGTGAGCAAGTGATGGCACAAGTGCGTGAGTGAAAGCACACAAGCATGCACACACATACACACACACGCGCACAATGTAAGAGCAAAGAGTGGAACAATGGAAAGCTTCGATTAACAAAGAGCTCTCTTACAAAACTGAAATCTACAACAAGCTAACCCCAAAAATGAGCTCTCCAGCCCTTTTTATAGTTTTTGAGTGGTTTTGGCCCTGTCCAGACCTAGTGTCCGGCCTAGTTAAAAAATAGGTTCCAGGGCTTATTTGGGGGCTCAAACGGAGTCTAAAAATTATGAAAATTGGTAGGATGGTAGTTCTAATACTCCTCAAGCTTGAGGACTCCTCGGCTTGAAAAAAATGGAGCTACAAAAATGGGAAATGGTATTTACAATTGTTTTTAGTGATAAAAATCACTATTTTTGTAGGGATTTCTTCTGAAAATTTGACAGGTGCTTCTTGGAGCTCCCTACTTTCTCCTTCTTCTTGTGTGTCCACTTCCTTGATGCGCTTCCATGCTTTGTCCTTGACCTTGAGCTTCAACAACATAGATCGACAAAGTTGTGAGATGCATTGAAGCTCTCAGACATTTTTAGTGCTTTTGTAAATGCCTCGAAGTAGTTTGGTTAATGAAACCATGTTTTGTAGCAATTTTGACTAACAATCAGATATCCACCCATTAAAAATATGTCTAAAATGTTATTTTTGTATAAGAACTATTCAGTTCTACATTCTTTATATAGATTTTAGACATGTCAATGTCCTATCATATAGATTTTGGACATGTCAATGTCTTATCATATACATTTTGGGACATGTCAATGCCTTATATAGTGAAATTTTGACTACATTTTGAGCTCTTTTTTTATGAGAAAATGACAAAAAATGTCAAAAATCACATGTTTTCACCTCATTTTTGTAATATATGTATACTGGTATAAAGGAATCTCAAACATAAGCTGCCATTTGCTTGATTTTTGACGAGAGTGTTCTCTTTTTACGACATAGTTCTCGTTTGTTACGACTCGCTGTTAAAGGAAGCGTACGTGAAACAGAAGGTTTATCATCGGACAGTCAGTCTATGCGAATGCCTAAAGTTGAGCGGAATGTATATTCTTCATATTCTGAGTACTTTTATCTATCTTTCTGCTAATTAATTTCGGTGGTTAATTTAAGTCATTGATGAAGTATTAAGTGATCGACATTGCGGTGAATTGACGAAGCGCGTATAGGCGTATTGCCGTGAAGATCCTTGTACTACGGAGTTAAGTATTGTGTATTGAAGAATGTGGTGATACGCAACAGATAGTAGTTGAAGAATAATATAATTCAGTGTACTAAGTTTGTGAAGTAGTATATACCTGAATCTGTATAAGTGGGAAAATACAAACGGGGCCTCTGTTTTACAGACCCCTAACCATCCCAAGAACCCAGAATTTGACAACAGATTAAACAATAAAGTTTAACACAGCCAACGGCACCAATGGTGACTTCGGTGACTCCGATGACAAGGTATGCCAAGGTCTATGCCTTGATCACCGCCTTAGTCATAAGCCTTGGAGAAAGTCGGGGGGTGCTCACTTCGCTCGCACAAAAGGAACAAAGCTTTTGCATCGAACTGCTCTGATACTAGTGAAGTATTTCGATGGCGATACACCACAGTGTGCTCTCCTTCTCGAGAGCTCCACGACGATATCCTCGGAGTAGAAAACCGAGCTCTTAAGGCCACACACAGTACTCTATATAGAAGTTGGAGAAGACGCAGAAAAACACAGTACACATGGAGCACGAAGAGAGACTTTTTAGGTGTTACAAATGTGGTCGAACTTACAGTCTGTGACTGACCACGCCACTATATGTTTTATTAAAGAACATATACAAAGAAGTGTCTAGTGGCCATTTGGCCTTTCACATGGACACTCTAACGGTAACAATATGGACACCAAACTACTCATTCTAAGATTTGATTCAAATATGTTGCTAAGCTTGATAGAGTTCCAAACGACCCTGGACTTCAACGACAACACAATGGAGGTCTCTTATACAAGTCTAGACCACTTAAGAAGGGTGTGGCATATGCACAAAAGACCAAGAATAACGCAAGTAACTACATTATCCCTCTCCTTTTTAGCAGCTAGGACTAAACAGAATGCACATTAGCTAGGACTAGACAGGATGCACATCAGCTTGGAGTAAACAGGATGCTCCTTTTGATAAAATGATACATGGAGATTGTAGCAAAACTAAGTACGTAAGGAATGATAATCAATAAAGAGAAGAAAATCAAGATGATGATCGAAACATGAACATTATATGTGAACGGAACTCTACTAAAATAGGCCAATCTTCCCTAGAGACATGGAAAAAATAAACGTTTGAAGAGAGGGTAGTTATAGCTTTGTGTCATGGTCCAAGACCATCAAAAGAATCTTTTAAAGCTTGGAGTCAAGAAACTTATTTGTTAGACGTACGCAATGCTTACCAAATAGGTACTACCCGTTTTATTTACCATGATGTCAATACCTTCAGCGTTACCTCGCTCATCAAGAACATTCCAATCATCTTCTTCGAATGTTTTAAAGGATTCAGCCCAAGTGGAGGTCCAACTCGGAAAAGTTCTTGTTGGGTAGATTTTCCTTAACTTCCTAATGAAAATTTTTATTTGGTTGAAATAAATAGGGGAAAACTTGGGGAAGGTGTTAAGTTAACAAGCTAGAGGAACCATTAATCCTAAATGGAATCCTCAAATGCTTATTGAGGTTCACACATCCAAACAAATAAAATATTAGGTTCATATAAAGGATAATAGAAATTTGTTCTTACACACCCAAGACGTTGTGTCTAGAAACATACCAAATAAGTGTTCTAAATGTTTAAAGTTTAGCCACATGATAAAGAATTATCTTGAGCTAGTTGTTCGGAAAGATCTTAAAAAACACTAGGAAGAAATTTTTATGGATACATCTTTGGAGATAAGCTAATGCCTTTGCTAAGGACAAAGGGCAACCAACATAAGAAGAGCAAGAGAAGTTGAACACATGGTGTGAAAAGGATGCTTTGGCAAGGTCGTATATTCCAAATTATATTTGTGATTTCTTACTTCCACAGATTAGGGGTTGTAAGACTTGACAAGAAACCTTGAGTTCATTGGAATCATTCTTCTCTTCAAATAACAAGGCTAGGACAAATTAACTATGGATGGAGTTCACATCCCTCGAGAAGAAACCCAAGAAAAATGTCACCGAATTTGTCACAAAGACTAAGGATATAGCTCATCAACTAGGAAGTATTAGAGAGGTCATAAATGTAGAACAAATAGTCAGACAAAGTCATCAATGAAATTAAAGAGGATGATAAGGGGGAAAAACTCATCACAACCATGGACTTATACATGGACATGCAAGTACCGAATTTCAAAACACAAATGGTGCAACTCTTCACTCATGAAGCCAAGATTATGAAAAAAAGGAGATACAAAACAAGGTAATCAATGCTCTACCCTATACATTGATAAAGGTAGAAGTAAAGATGTCAAAAATAAAGGGGAGAGTTTAGATGAAGAAGCACACACTTCCCAAGCTAACTTTGCAGCTAGAGGGAGAAATTCAAAAGGAAGAGGTTGAGGAGATAGACAAGGCAATGGGGGATCTTAGAGCTCCTCACCTTCTGCTATACATGGGATTACTAATCATATCACTAAGCACTGCTTCAAGAAACCAAGAAAACCAGAGAGGAAGAGGATACAATAGAGGAGGATATAAAGATCCTAGAGGCAGATACAACAACAATTATGGAGACAATGGCCACAATACATTTAACATCAACTATCAAGGAGGATATAAAGAAAGGAGAGACTACAAACATTCTACAGATGATAAATCACAAGAAGAATCTTTTCTACTCATGAACATAACTATGAAAGAAGGTAAATTAGAGGAGAATGTATTCTATATTGACTTTGGATGTTTAAGTAATGTAGCAAGAAATGTAGAACAACTCTCAGATTTGGAAGACCCTAATAACAAGCATGAAGTTCAAATAGGAGATGATACAAGGCACCTTATGGAGAAGATAGGGAATGTAAATACATCAAATGGTAACATGAATTTCTTGAGCAGATTTCTCATGTACCTAGCATCACCAAGAATGTGATACGTGTAGGTCAGATTGTAGAGAAAGGATTGCACAAGAGGTTTGCAAGGTATGAAGCCTATGTAGAAGATACATAGCAAGGATTCAAGAAGATTTACAAAGGTGAAAAGATTGGTAGAGTATCTACCTTTGATCTCCAAGACATAAGAAACATAGCATTGTTCAATTATGGTATGCTAACTCTATCAGAAATTAGAAGTTTGACACAAAAGATTGCCTCATGTTGGAGAGCAAACATTGAAGCAAATTAGTAGAGATTAAAGTGCACTTGGACTACCAAATATAAAAAATCAACATATCATTTACCAATGTAGTGCATGCCAATTTGCCAAGTTTCACAGGCAACCTTTCACAAAGAAGGGATACATACATGGAGACATCTTGGAGCTTGTCTATGGTGATGTTGGGGACCAAGCAAGGAATCATATATCTCACAATCAAGGTGTTATGTGTCTTTCATTGATAATTGTAGTATATAGATCATGATCGTCTTTATAAAACATAAGGATGAAGTATTTACATTCTTAAAAAGCTTTGAATTGTAGATAATGAAACAAGTAAGAGAGTGAGGAGGCTACATTTTGATGAAGGGGGAGAGTATTTCTCCCATGAGTTGAGTCCTTGGAAGAGAGAGAGAGAGAGAGAGAGAGATATCAAAAGATAGATTATCTATGGGAAAGGGTAGAATCCACTACCATTTATCTTATAAATAGGTTACCCTCAAAATTTCTAGAAGGCATGACACCCAATGAAGCTAAGCTTGGATCATTGCAGAAGATTTGGATGCATTGCATATGCACACATACCATCACAGATTAGAGGAAGCTTGATCCCAAGGGAGAGAAATGTGTGTTCATAGGCTATGACCTAAACTAAAAGGGTTATAAGATTTATAAATCTTAGCACTAAAGCATTCATATTAAATCAATATGTAGTATTTGATGAAAATAAATCTTGCTTTGAATATGATTATGAGAAGATCAAACTACTTTATGACTTGGAGAATGACTTTCCAATGTGGTGAAATTTCACTCCAATACACGCAGCGGAAGTTAGAGAACCTCTTCTAGAATCTGCCCTGTACCACACATGCTTACTAAAACCTGATTCAGTCACACCTTAGAGATGAAATGACTCTAAAAATTGGTCCACACATAGTAAACTCAAATAGCTTTCAAATAAGCTAAAGAAAACTCCATTTGGAGTTCATCTGACTAGGCAACCGACTTTTCAAAAATAGACTACTTGTCATCTCAGGTTATGCAAAAAACTGAGGTTCACAAGAAATGTGCCCAGTAACTACTGGAGAATCATCTAACAGAGATATTTGAGATACCGAGAGTAGAAGCAATGAGAGATATCATATGCATTAATTGGATAATTACATAGAAAGATATGACCTTCACAAGGTGACTATGTAGAGAAAAGGTATGTGGCTGGAATACCTTTGGGCCTTCTAGCATCCAAATGAGCTACCTTTTGATATCCATTGGTGAGAAAATGACCAACACCATCTCCTTGTCATCTCCACACAGATTTTCACGTTCAAATGAGCTCTATATATAGAGCTATGGGCATGGGACTTTTCACCTACCCTTGCATCTTCTCTCACCTCTTGACCTTTCCTTTCATGTCCTTTGTCCTTCCATTGCCTTGGGTGGCTTTTGGTGCTCCACATCACTCATATGGATAAGTTCATGACTTTTTTTTGTATTCCATCTCTCTAAATATATTTTGGCTTTTATATAAGCCATAAATACAATTTCCCTTTTTAATTCAATACTCTACTCTACGGTTGAGTGTGCCCTTTTATATTTTTAGGGCCTGACTTCATTTTGGGCTTACAAAAAATACATAAATGATGAAGAGGTAAATAATGGGAGGTGATTATGTGTCAAGTCTCCCAATTGGAGCTTGCACATGTACCATAATTTTCAACATCCAACACTATCAAGCAAAATTTCACACACACTTGAGGAGTCAAATGAATCATATCATTAGCAAAAGACACCTAGAAATCTAAAGGTAAAGCCAACAAACCATCAAAATAATCGCAACAAAACATTAGAGATGTAGTAGAATCATCTCAACAAAGCATTAGAAGGTCTACAAGGGAAACGAAGACACCATAAAGATATGGATATGTACCTCATTAGTTGCTAAGAATTCTATATATATGGATCAAGACATGAACTCTAAAGAACCCTCATCGTATTAGGTATCCAAGAAGAAGCTAGAGTGAAAGCATGCCATGGAGGAAGATATTGAAGCACTGTAAGAAAACAACACTTGGGACTTAGTGCTTGAGACATCATCCATGAAGTTCATTGGATGAAAATGGATCTACAATGTAGGAAAGAACTTTGATGGAACGATAAATAGATACAAGGTTAGATTTGTAGCGAAGGGATGTGTTCAAACTCAATCCATTGACATGAGGAGACCTTTTCTCCTATAGAAAAGATGGCTATAATCAGAGTAACCATGAGTATTGCAGTTTCCAAGAATTGGAAGATATACCACATGGATGCTAAATATGGTCTCTTGAATGGATAGATTTTAGAGGAGGTATATATGGCTCAATCCATTGGTTTTGATTACTCAAAATTTCCTAAGTATGTTTGAGAACTAAGAAGAGCTCTATATGGGCTAAAGCAAGCTCCAAGAGCTTGCAATGATAGACTAGTTACTTACCTACAGGACAAAAGAGGTATTGTGGGTAGATACTTCTCTCTTCATTAAAAGAGAACATGGAGAAGTCATATATCTCTAATGTTTGTGTTGAGCAAGGTAGATCCTTCTCTCTTCATTAAAAAACAACATGGAGAAGTCATATATCTCTATATATATGTGGATGGCATTATTTTGAAAGGTAATGATGTTGAAAGCTTAAGGAGGATCAAAGAATGGATGAAAGAAGAGTTCAAGATAAGTGATTTAGTGCAGCTCACATACTTCCTTGCATTGGTATTCATGATCCATGGAAGTGAATTTGACATTGAGTGCTCATGATGGAGACCTCATTGAGATAGTGATGGGTTAGCAAAGTCTAGTATGAAGTCTCAATTATGCTACTCTCGCAAGAGTAGATATCAATTATAGTGTGAGTGTCCTAAGCCAGTTTATACACTCACCTAGGAAGCCATATATGCAGGTAGCCAAAAGGATAATTAAGAATCTCAAAGGAACAATCAATGAAGGATTATTTTAACCATTCCTTTGATGTAGATATTGAGATATTTTTTATGCATATTCAGCAATGTCAAGAGATGATAGGAGAACTAGTAACCTTCAAAATGTTTTGAAAAGTCCTTCAACATCGTATACTATTGGCCAAGCATCCTCCAATGTTTCTCTTCCTCATCTTGGCTATAACTATCAGACTGTGAACAGCTATAAAAGGGCTTTGGATTGGATGGTTGTGCAGGATATGAGAAATAAAAGAAAAGGAAGCTACTTCCACCAACTAAAAAGGAAAGAAAAGTTATTAGATGTGGAATTGTGGAACTAGTCATGGGGGGACTGCTTAGTTTACTGCATGGGTAGAAGGCAATGGCATTTATCAAGTGAAACATGAAGTGCCCATCCTTGCAATTCACGGTAAGAAGATAACACCATGGTTAGAATCGTACCACTCAAAACATCCCTCACCATTTCACTCTCTGTAGTTTCCTCTTATCACTTGTTTTCACAACCCATTCTTGACTTCGCATGCATGATGCTATAAAGTTCTTTTTGCTTCGATCCGCATTCGCGCGTACACACACAGAGCAGCCTGTTGTTCAATCCTCCCAGCCATCGCCCGAGCGTCCTCAGTCCCATCACGAGACTCTCCTCTTTTTTCACTACCAACGTGGAGTCGTCATAGTAATGCCATGTGGCATTCTCTATTAACTCCCATATATACATCATGTGACATTTCCTTCCCCTTGAAAGCATTTTCGTCCTCGAAAATGTAGATGAAATGTCTGTAATGGTAGAAGAAAGTGCTCGGACTCCCCTGAACCCCATGTACTCTATGTACATGGTCATCTCTGTGTGTTGTTGTTTCCCCGTATCCTTCCCCTTAAGAAGTCTCATATGAGATCATCTCAAAGGTGGGAAACCGTCTAAGTGGTGCCTACTATCTCCCATATACACTCAACTTCCATACTACCACTCCCATGATATACTACATCATCCAAATGACCTAAGTCCATATGATGTATCCTCTATGGAGTAATAGCATGTAAAGCAAGTGTAAGAGTGCCAAGCTTATAAGCTGACCGTATCATAATGGAGATAATAAACCATCGAATCCTCTGAAGTATAGAACAAAGTCCCATAACAAGTGACTCCAAACCCATCTAAGACTAAATGATAGATTGCCCTCATAACACTCCAGGTCTTCCTAACCTTGAGTGTAATCACAAGTAATAGTTTTGTCTAAACTACCTTGTGAACTATGCAAATCCATCATCTAGCTTATACATAAGAATTTCTTGGTAGTAAAATGCAATCTCTACATTTCTCCAACCGAGAAATCTGTGGTTTGTCATCCTTTACCATTGGACTAGGTTCTATTGGAAGAGCATCTATTGGCACTTGAGCAAACTCTAATGTTTCTCTTCCCTATAGTTTGCCATATGGATGCAAAAAGCATTCCATTTGAGATTCAGATAATCCCTAAGTACCCATCCTCCTAAGTGATGTTTACTCATCATACTCATGATGTAACACCAACTAAGAGTTTGGTACCATAATAGGTTAGATATATCCCTATCTCCTGGAAACTCAAAAGAGAAGTATCATCAATCTACTCCCAGTCTAACTAATGTCAATAACTAAATCATCTCATCTAGTCAAAGACCATCACTGGAGTAACATAATAGCTCCTCTTTAGAGTCTCCATGTGAGACTCAATCTAACCATCATGATTAACTGATCTCCCTCTTGTCTTTAATAGAAGAGTGCCACTCCTATCTAGACAATCTAAATGAGAAAGTGAAACTCTCTCCATGTCTCTCTCTGTAATCTCTTCTAAGGAAAAGAGCTCTGGTAGTGGAATCTATTCCACTTTCCCTTTCTCTTTGGAAGAGGTTCCTTTGAATCCAATTACTATACTCATCCATAAGTGAGAACATGCACATAAGTTCTCCATGTTTTTTCCTTCTAAAATAGTGGAGAAAGAAACTCCCATGTGAAGGAAAATTATAGTGGAAAGTAGATTAATTGAATTCCTTCTGAAATAAAGACTAAGAGATGTTTTTCAAACACCTCTTCTCTATAAAGGAAAACCTACTGTATTCTTCTGCTATGAAGAAATTATGTTTTCCTTTCCTTCTGTCTCTTTCAAAGAATAGGAGCTAAAGTGAGACCTTTCATGAATCTCTGAATTGATTCCCACTTTCTCCTTTCCTTAAAAGAGAAACTCATGAATTTATTTAGTCCTCTCTTCCATATCTGGTGCATACTCCCTCATTACACAGATGGAGAACAGATCTCCCGTAACTGATGAAGGTGTATGTAGTGAAGAGTGGAGAAAATAAATTCCTAATAAGGGTCAAAGCCCTCTACTAAAATGGTCAGCAATGATGTGACATGATACCGTAAACACATGTGTATCCGTAGTAAAGAACTATCTCTGCCAACCATACTCTGTGCATGGATCTATACGATCCAATCAAACTGATGGAATTATCCTTCCTGAAAACACAACATGAGTATGTGATATCTATGGTGATAAAATCACCAACCACATTCTCTACTGGAAGAGTAAATCTTCCCTATACTGTGAAGGATAACTCCCAATCCTAGTAGGAGATGTCTAGTAAGATCTCTCCTCTGGTCTAGTGAGACATGATGCCATGAATGATGAGTCCTTTTCTCCCTGGCCATAGAAGAAGAGTGCTCAATGGGAAGTCGTTTCCACCGTCCCATACCAGTGGAACCTTCTTCCAATCCATGGTTTCATATCTACACTAAACCAAATATCTATTCCATATAATGAAATATATATATAGGTGGACTCCAATGAATCCCATATACTAAAATCATATCAATGGACTGAAATGAGTCCCGTGTCCTCAAACTAGTTAGTTTGGTTCTAGTCAACAATGTGACAATGGATATCCCTTTTGTTCCAAACCAACTTGTTCCTAGGTACCAAGACTAAGCCTAGGTACCTCTCTATAGATCCCAAGATACATATGTATGTATTGGGTACCCCAGCTATTCCTGACTAAGGGATCTATGCTCTATACCATGGAGCTAGTGCCATGCCTATGACCTTCCTAACCATCACTCGAATCACATAAGCATCCGTCGATGCTATCTCATGAAACCCATCTTTATGATCCCATCCATTTGGTTTCCTTAGTAGTGTAGCAAAAATGCTTCACTACTTCGTCAAGTGATGTACCTGAGTGAAACTAGTCACTCTTTGGGTATTCATCATGATACCCCATAGTCTCCTAATTCTACTGTGAGACTCTTGTGAAGATAAATAAATCTTCACTACCTTGGAGATTGTCCTAAATGTATCTCCCGAGCCTGAATGCAACTTCCTGAACCTATAGGATTGCTTGTGCACATTACTAATGGTGAAGGTGTAGCTCCTTCCATTAGCAATCCTATGGTCTAAATCCATAAGGATTATGTGTAGGGATCCTGCTACTACCGAAGTTGCCTTATATAAAATACTCTGATGGTCTTAAGTCCATCAAATACATGCTTATAAGCATGCCTAAAACTTATTGATGTTTGCAGAAAGGCATGTTACTATGCCATAACATTCCTACCTAAAAGCAAGTGCGTATATAACGCCATGCGGTAGGAAAAATTTCGACAGCATTTCCCCAGGAAATGGAATCCCAAAAAAAAATTAAACCATAGCTCAGTGGCACGCAGGCCACCCAAAAACATAGGGCTTGACAGGCCCATGGCATGCACGCCATAAACTTATGTATGGATTCCATGACCTGCAAAAACACATAAGTATTTGCTAGCAACCATTCCCGGTGTTGCATAGCCATATGGTTTCTGTAATCCTCTTTCCTGCAAACAATCAAAAAGTATACTTCCTGCATGTTGATCCATACTTTTAAGAGCTTAAACAATGATCAACACTTGATGTATGCAATCCCATTCGTGCATGTAATTACAGACATGCCATAACATAAATAAAATGCCAGAAAGCATAAAATATACATCCCTGAGTAGTCTGATTTTGGAATTGCATGCATCCAATCGCTCTCGACAAGCTTCGAGACCTCTGCACCTTCCTCCTCAGGTCCTAACATACACTTTGAAGTGTCCGAAAATATCGGAGCACTCCTCAAAACATAAAGCATGGTCAGGTGATTACAAAAATAATGCAAATTTAGCCCAAAAATGCATTAGTAATCCTTCTTTAGACCTGCAAAAACCACTTTAGGACCTGAAAATTTTCATAAACTGAAATATAAAGCATGTGCAAATAGGTCGAAGTTAAATTACTCAAATTGCCTTCCCGGTTTGAAAGATATGGCTCCCGGAAGGTAGTCGCCCAAAACTGTTCAGACTTTGCAGACCTGTTCAGACCTGCAAAAATTTTTACTTTCCAAAATTTCTTTTCATAAAATGAAAGTAGACCTTGTGCTCTTCGAAACGAGCCGTAGCACGTCCAATTTGGAGTTTCCTAGCCCAAGAAATGGCCATTCCAAGTGGGACATGTCAAACTAGTGGACTGTTGGAGGGGCTGGAAAAAATGTGAAAATGTGATTTTTGGGGTGCCTAAAAGCATTCTTCCATCAAGCAAATGCTAAAATTCTCTCCATAATCTCAGAGAGTGGTATATGAAGATGCTTAGGCCTATTTTCACTCTTCCAAATCCTCCCTTAGTGCATGCTAATTCACTCCCCAAAAGAGGCCTAAATCAAGATTTTGCTTTTTTGCAAAAACTTAATTGGGAGCTCTTAGCAAGCTTCTAATCCACTCTAAATGTGGATTTCTCTTGGATTATATACAATAATCCATGGGAAGCCTCTAAATGATCTTTTTTCTTACTCCGAGAAGTGGAGTTTGGCAAAAGATTAATTTCTGAAATTTTCCAAAAAGTGCGGGAAGGGGGTCTTTGAGGAAGTAAAATTCCTCCTTCACTTATCATTTTGATGAATCTAATGATTCGCCTAAGAAGTCCATGCACCATACTCTCAGTAAATATACTTTTTCCCATCCATCCATAGCTATCGCACCTCTTTTTCCCTCTTCCAAAATGGGAATTTCTTAGAATTAGGTGCTGAAATTTTTTCTCAAACTGTGATGGAAGGGGGTTTTGTGGAGCTTCAAACTTCCATCAAACTGAGGTATAATTTGAATTTCTTAATCTTACATGGAAGTCAATACACTAGACTATAAGTGTGCATGGTTTTTTCCATAAATCTATGAAAAATACCTCTTCTTTTTCCCTTCCCAAAATGGCTATTTATCAAAATAGCTCCTGAAATTTATACAAAAATCATAAAAATAGAGTATTTTAGAGATACTATAAACTTGGCCTTCTTGTAATTGGAGGGAATCTTTGATTCTAGATGAGAATATATATACCTCATACTCTCCGTACATATGATTTCCCTCCCGGATCTTGGCCTCCTAACAGTTCATGGTGCTTCTCAAAATTGAAATAATAATACCTGTGATTAACATGAAGCTCCATGCTTGTAAATTTGAAATCAAAACCTTGGACAAGTCCTGGAGTATATGCTCTTCATATGTAGCGGGTGCATCCCATCTCTCTCTCTTGTTTGTTCTCGATCTTCACTGGAAGACGCCTTCCGAGAACATTCTTCATCTACTCCTCCAAACTATACCTAGTCTGACGGACATCGAAGGTTGAGGATGAGCTTTTCCATATTATGGCATGTCGACACAACAGTTTTCAGAGCCTCTGTCCATCCTCTGATTCTCGAAAAGAACCATCTTCCATCCTTGAAGACCGTTGCTTCTTCTTGTCCTCTCCTTTGAAGAAATGAAGCCTTTGTATTAGCCCATCCTTTGCATTCAAATGATGTATGGATGATGCTTCAAGTGAACTTTTGGATGCTGCCTTGAAGAATAACATTAGGGGGGTGCATATGATCATCTATGCTGTCTCGAAAATCTTCTATGATATCCATACGATGACTGAAGAAAGAACAAATAGGTAATGAAAATCCCTATGTTGTAGACTTCGATCTCCTTGAAGGATCACGATATGCACTCCCTCAATGTTGAAGCCAGGTCACCAGTTCTGGAGGTAAGTATCTTTGTATATATGATGTCAATAACCATCGTATATAATGTGGAACGCTCCCCATAAGAGGTAGCAAGCTCGAATCTCGTGACATGTCGCGGATGGCCTGCAAAGGCTGCCTCTTTTATCCAAGATAACAAGCGCTGCTGCTCATACATCATCACACAACGGCGACCAGCGCCTTGGCTAGCTCGTTGGCCCTCCATCCTTGTGATACGGGTTCAAGTCCCACTTGACGCACGCAGAGGACATGGCGATCGTACAAGCTCTGATACCAATGCTATAAAGTTCTTTTTGCTTCGATCCGCATTCGCGCGTACACACACAGAGCAGCCTGTTGTTCAATCCTCCCAGCCATCGCCCGAGCGTCCTCAGTCCCATCACGAGACTCTCCTCTTTTTTCACTACCAACGTGGAGTCGTCATAGTAATGCCATGTGGCATTCTCTATTAACTCCCATATATACATCATGTGACACATGACTTAAAAAAACATATGAGAAAACTATTGCAAAGCTTCAATAACCAACTGCTTTAAAGACTTTTAGTGACATGGATAGAAAAATAAATGTGGCAAATAAGCCCAAATTGCTAACCACTAGAGCTACGAACCAAGAAGAATGTTCCTAAGTGAGACAAGTTTGGGTAGTCTCCTTCCAATTAGATTGCACTCGAATTGTTTGACTGTGAAATTTGATGAGGATAGCTGATTGTGGCCAATGGTTTAGCATGATGGATTCTTATAATCAGCAGATGAAGATAGTCATAATATGCATTGAGAACAAGAAGTGCATGATATAACTTTTTTGGTAACTTTAATGAGTATATGAGTGATGCTCACATAAAAGAAAAATGTGAGTGGAAAAAAAAAGGTAAACATATGAAGCATCCTCACATACAAAGCTACAATCTTGTGCATAGGATGTGGACAACCATATCTTATGCAAGGCCATGTAATGTGGCCCTAAATTTGATGCATACTTGAAGTGCAAATGATCTAGTACAGTGCAAAATATAGGACTTTACACGAAGCACATGCTTATTGCATGAAGAGGCATCATCTTCTTAATTATGAGAAATCAGTTGTATATGCCTAATTGCTTGGTAAAAATTTCTTGGAGTTTGAGATGGTCAGTTTTAATTCTTTTATATAGAAAGCAAAAGAACACATATGTACATATATACAATTGTATGTGTGTTCTTTGAAAAAATGCATGAACTCCAAGAGCCTAAGTGCACATTTATTATGATGGCATGAAAAGTAATGATGTTTATTGTTTTGTGCGCTCCTTCATTTTGAGTTGTTTCATGGGGTTAGTGACCACTGAAGAGTTGACTATAGGATTTGGAGGAGGAATTGGACCTTTCTATACAACCCATATAGTACATTTTGTGTGCATCTTTGATGTTAGTTGAAACTTTTCAAGTACCTACTTTTGAATAAGCTTAGCCTTTTATGGTTGTGGTTCTTTTTTCCTTGATGATTTAGTTTGTCATTTCTCTTGTGACCCTGATTTTATGGGATTCTTTGGAATTTGTGTAGATTGAGTCAGAAGAATAGATTTTGGAATCCATGTTGGAGTTTGAGGTCTATGGAAGCATGCGAACAACACAAGGAAGAAGAAGTTGCTCGGATCCACAACACACAATATTGAATATATTACCAAGAGAATGTAAAAAGATAAGTGACCTACTAAGATCATAGGTGTATATACAAACCGGGGGAAAGAAACTCCTAAAGAGGCAAAAAAGTGCCCCGATGGTCCTAGCGTGTTCACACACATCAATACAAAAATATTTCAACAAATTCCCTATGGGAGTGATGCATTGAACAAGGAGCTTGCACTCATGTATAAGGAAGTGCCAAGCTATGTGGAATCAATCAACAAAAGGAAGTAAGACCAAAGCTTTGCAGAAAGCTTCAAAGTTCTCCCTAGGCAAAGCCTTAGTGAAAACATTTGCAATGTTCTCTTATGTGGGAGCATATGCCAAATTGATCTCTCCAGTAGATAACCTCTCCTTGACATAATGATAGCACACCTCAATGTGCTTAGTGCAAGCATGGAATATATGGTTTCTCCCAACTGGCAATGTGCTGTGACTATCAGTGAAGATGATGGTGGTATAAGAATAACCAACACCCAAATCATCCATAAGGCATATGATCCACACACACTTTTACACTCAACAGTCGTTGTGAAAGCTACCCTATACTTAGCCTCACAACTAGAATTGGCCACACTAGGCTGCTTCTTGCTCAACAAAGATATGCAAGAGCTACCACTAGTGGAAACATGACTATCAGAACAACCAGCCTAGTGAGAGTCAGAAAAAGCATGTAAATGTGATGGTGCTGATTGTTAGTGCATTTTGCCAAGCCTAGTGCTTGATTAAAACCATTTATGTAATGAATTCTTTTGTACTCTCAATAAGAGATGTGATAAAAACTATCTTTTGTAATAGTAGAAAAGTGAAATCTCCAAAAGTAAAAGGGAGAAGAGAATCCGGCAACCTTGTTAGGTGCAAATCAGTAAATTAAAGAAGGAGAAGTCAATTAGATAAGATTCCTCTATGATGGAGGAACTTTTAGGTGGAATCACACCAAGTTTGGATTCAAATTTCTCTATAAAAACACATGAAGAAAGTTGCGGATTGGAGAAAACTTTTGTGCTACAATTACAAAAGATTCTAGTCAAGATTTGGATCCTCATTGAAGCACACATTGTTGCCCAATCAATTCATGCACTATATGTGAAATAAAAATTGATTTCTTAGATCATCTTTGGAGTCTACTTCAACTGCTGTCTCAGGTTCACATTACTTTTCAATCAACTTTGATCATTGATTTCTCTCTATGTGCTTATTATTTTGAATTGATTTAAATTGGTATAGGTAAAGTGATACGTCTACTTGCTTGACCTCAAATTTCATCACATTTAGTTTTAGTAATCTATTAGCTATATCAATTTGAAGTCACCTATGTATGCAGGCAGACTACTCCTAAAAAGTTGGGATGACACCCAGATGTTCCTAAATTGATTTCTCTCAGTATAGTCCATTAAAATTTATCAAATTTGTTTCTTTAGATTCATCATATATTCAATTAAATGTGTGCAAAGTTTCTTTGGTCAATTCTCAGCACGCTATGAGCTCTGAGTGAAATTCTAGAGTGCTTTCCATCCCAAAATAGCAAGTTCTTGATCATCTATTTTGTGTCAAGTCATCTGTTTTGATGAATCAATTTGAGAATGATCTTCCAAAGCAATAAGGAGGTATTAATGCTTTATTAAAAAGATCAAAGTGTTTACTTAGCATCCCTAAAGTAATCTTGGCAGGTGTAGAGCAGGTTTTTGCAACATCAAACTCATCTTTGGATTGTATCTCCATCTCTTCTCACATTGGTATCATAGCATTGCGAAATCGATATGGGAGATGGCTTTCCTTCTAAAATTGAAAAATTGGATAGAAAAAACTACTCAGCTTGTTCTTTGAGTATGGAGGCTTACCTTCAAGGGAGAAATCTCTTTGGATACATATCTGAAGATGAAGGCATGCCAACAATGAGGAGCAAAGGGCAACCATCACTTGAAGAGCAAGAGAGACTTACAACTTGGTGTTCAAAGGACGCATTGGCAAGGTCCTATATTCTAAACTCAATTTATGATTTTCTTTTACCTCATGTCAAAGGATGCAAGGCCTCAAGGGAGACTTGGAATGAACTTGCTACCTTCTTCTCTTCTAATACTAGGGCAAGGAAGAATCAGTTATGGATGGAGTTTACTACATTGAAGAAAAGCGCCAAGCAAAGTGTGATTGATTATGTCACAAAGATGAAGGACATTTTTTATCAATTAGGAAGCATTGGAGAGGTGATTGAAGAAGAGAAAATTATAAGGCAAATCATCAATGGCATTAAAGCTGATGACAAGTGGGAATCATTCACAACTACCATGGATCTATACATGGACATGCAGGTGTCTGACCGCAATATTTTGATGGGCCAACTCTTCACACATGAAGCAAAGCTAAACAAAAATGGTGAATCCTCAAGAGGTAATCAATCTTTTGCCCTATACGCTGATAGCTAAGGAGAAGTCAAAGTCAAAGAAGAATGAAGATGAATGAAGTTCTTTCCAAGCTAACTTCGTAGGTAGAGGAAAAACTAGAGGTAGAGGCAGATGAGGAAAGAAAGGCAAGGGGAGACCCCAAACATCTCAACCTTGCAACATATGTGGTTACAATTACACTGAGGATCAAAGTCAAGAAGACTCACTTGTTCTCATGAACCTATCACTTAAGCAAGGTAAGGATGGTGATCATGTCTTTTATATTGACTCAGGAAGCTCCAATCATGTATCAAGAAATGTAGCATTGCTCTCTCACTAGGAAGATCTCAAGAATAAACATGAAGTATGATAGAAGGCACTCAATCGAAAAGATAGGTAATGTCAAGACATCAGATGGAAATATGAATCTTCTAAGCAAGGTATTGTACGTACCTACAATAACTAAGAATTTGATAAGTGTTGGAAAAATTGTGGAGAAAGGATTGCAGGTTAGATTTACAAGACATGGAGCCTATGTGGAAGACCCAAAGAAAGGATTCACAAGGATAGCTAAAGGAGAAAGACAGGAAGAATCTTCACATTTGAAGTGGAAGATACCACGAACATAGCATTGTTTAGCTATGGATCTCAAACACTCTCTAAATTAGAGGTATGGCATAAAAGGCTTGCTCATATTGGTGAAAGAACTTTCAAACAAATATGTAGGGATCAAAATGTACTTGGATTGCCCAACATCACAAAGCAATATATGATCTACAAGTGTGGGCTTATCAATTTGGCAAGGCGCATAGAAAACCCTTCAATAGGAAAGGTGATGTACATCAAGAGCTATTGGAACTCGTACACACAAATGTGTGGGGTCCAAGCAAAGGACCCTCCATTTTAGGTTCAAAATACTATGTATCTTTTATTGAGGATTATAGTAGGTGGACAATCTTATACTTTATGAAACATAAGATAAAGTTTTCAATTGTTTTAATAGATATCTTGCACTTGTAGAAAATCAAACAGGCAAATGTCTCAAGAGACTTAGATCAGATGATGGTGGAGAATACTTCTGAAATGAATTTGATGCTTTCCTTCAAGAAAGAGGCATCAAATGCTACAATTAAAGAAGATTCTAGTCGAGGTTTGGATCATCATTGAAGCACACATTGTGCTTCTCCTTCCCATGCTTCATGCCCAATCAATTCATGTACCATATGTGGAATAAAGATTGATTTCTTAGATCATCTTTGGGCTCTACTTCAACTGCTATCTCAGGTTCACATTGCTTTTTAGTCAACTTTGATCATTGATTTCTCTCTGTGTACTTATTGTTTTGAAGTTATTTAAATTGGTATAGGTAAAGTGATACATCTATTTGTTTCATCTCAATTTTCATCACATTTGGTTAAGTAATTTATTAGCTATATCAATTTGAAGTGACCTATGTATGTAGGCAGACTGTTGGGAGAGATGGTTGGATGCACTTCAAGAGATTGAGTTGAAGCTGCTAGACCTGCTTTGCTTCAGCCCTCCTTTGCTTCAGATATGCTTAGTACACTTGTTTAGCTTCCAAATGATACCAAGAAAGCATATATGTACTTTGCAAATGATATGTGTAATGATCAAATCAAAACAGACTACTTGAGACTTCAATAATCAAGGAAAACTTGCTATTTTTGTAGTGACACCTGCTCAGTCTTTCATTCAGTGTGACCAGCACACTTACAATTGATCTAATTCCTTCTGGACATATTAAATTAGCTTAACAAGCTACCATTTGCAAGTGGAATGAGAAGAAATGATAAACTACTCACTGAGAAATCACTTTAGCAAAAATATATGTACCCCCGACTTTTTAGGAACACTGCAGCAGAATACCAGAGTCCACTTCGAGCGTGATGTCTCTCAGATGGCTGATTCTTTGACCTTGAAATTTTGTAGGCGTGTAGATGACTTTGTGCTGGTTCCAACAAGCCTTGAATCACTTGATTTGGTTCAGTAGATCCTGAGATATGTCCCTTTGAAGTTGACAAACTTGGAGATGATGACTCAGAGAAACTAGAGATAGTGAATGTGTATACTTCTATTGATTGATGTAGTTTTACAATCTCATTAGCATGACAAGCATAGCTAATTGAGGTGTTGTGGTGTAGGCTATGAAGTAGCACTAACACACACAGAGTTACAATAGTAGAATGCCTCGGGGAGTGAGCTCAATGAGACTAGCTAAAAAACACGACTTTTCAAGTACTTCTTTTATAGAAGATGAGTTGAGATTTGAAGTTGAATTCAAATTCAAATCTCCTATAATCACTCCTCTAAAAGTAGGGAGATATTCTCTCCAATTACACCATCCAATTTTCCACGAATCTAATCAAGTAGGTGTGATCATTTACATGCCAAGTCATTTAGACTTTTACAAGAGATAAAATGGTAATAAGTCATAAGACTAAGTTCCTATGGTTCTTGCTTCTCATAGTGATATCCTTCAAGGGTTCCAAGCCAAAGGTGAAGGCTTGAAATGCACCAACAGCTCCCCCTCAAGCCAAGCACTTTGGCTTAAGTCTTCATCTTTAGTCTTCAATCACATCCTGCAATCCAATCATGGATTTGAATATGCATAGCTTGTTTCCATCCAATGCTTTAGTGAGTAAATCTGCACATTGCATATTAGTAGACACATATGTCAATTGAATCTCTTTTCTTAGCAATTTCTCTCTCACATAGTGGTAATGAACCTCTATGTGTTTTGTCCTAGCATGATATTGGATTAGCTGCAAGGTGAAGAGAGCTAGTGTTATCTCCAAAGATAATTGGAGGTCTAGTGTATAGACCTAACTTTGTATACAAGAGCTTTAACCAGATAGCTTCTTGAGTGGCATTGGCAAGCCCTCTATACTCTGCTTTAGTAGATGACAATGCCACTGTAGGTTGCTTCTTGGCTGACCAAGAAATAGGTTTATCTCCTGCAAAACAAATGTAACCTGATGTGCTCCTCCTATCATCCTTGCATCCTGCCCAATCTGCATCTGAGTATACTTTAATGTCAATATCTGATGTATAAGGAAAGTACAAACCATGGCTTTGAGTTCCTTTGAGGTACTTCAAGATTTTCTTTGCTGCCTCTAGGTGAGGTACCCTTGGTTTGTGCATGAATTGGCTTAGCACACTAACTCCATATGCTATGTCAATTCTGGTCAAGGTAGCATAATTCAAACTACCTACCATGCTTTGATATCCTATAATGTCTTGTATTTCATCCCCTTCATGAGCACTTAGATTTAGATTGACCTCCATTGGAGTAGTTGAGACTTTAGCATCCTGAAAGCCAAACTTCTTGACCATATCCTGTACATACTTCTTTTGAGTGATATATATACCTGAGTTGGTGTAGACTAACTCAAGACCTAAGAAGTACTTCAATAATCCAAGATCATTGATCTTGAATTCCTTCATCATCTGTCCTTTGATGTGTCTAATCCCATTGACATCATTGCCTGTAATGATGATGTCATCAACATAAACACACAAATAGATTACCTCTGTACTACTTCTCTTTATGAATAGAGAAGTGTCTGCTTTACTCATCACAAATCCTTGGTCTTGGAGGTAGGTTGTCAACCTGTAATTCCATGCTCTAGGTGCCTGTTTCAATCCATATAGAGCCTTCTTCAATTTACAAACATAGTTTACCTTCTTGGGATCTTCATAGCCAGGTGGTTGTGACATGTAGACTTCTTCAGATATCCATCCATTCAAGAAAGCATTCTTGACATCTATGGTACATGTTCCAATTCTTGGATGCAGCTACACTCACTAATATTCTGATAGTTGGCATCTTAGCCACAGGAGAAAATGTCTCCTCATAATCAATGCCTTGGGTTTGTGCAAAACCCTTGGCAACCAACCTAGCTTTGTACCTGTTTATTGTTCCATCAGAATTCCTCTTTAGCTTGTAGATCCATCTGGATCCTATCACTTTCATAGAGTCCTTCTTGGGTACCAAGTCCCAAGTATCACTCTCCTTGAGAGCTTCCATTTCTTCATCCATAGCTCCTTTCCATTCTGGTTTGGTGATTGCTTCTTCATAGGTACCTGGTTCTTCATTCAACAAATCCTTTGCAAGATATACAGAATGCTTGGTTACAAGAGAAGTATCATACCCATATCTGATAGGCTTCTTACTTTCTCTCTGAGATCTCCTCATTGCTTGAGTTGAGGATTCTGGTATATCCTCTAGCTTCTTCATCTTCATCTTTCCTTTGGACTTCCATGCCTTGAATTCCTCAAGGTTAATTGTATCATCATCATCTGAGCTTGAGTCTTCTTTCTGGATTGGTTCTTCCTTGGTGAGCTTTGGGAAATCTTCTTCCATATCATAGGGTGGACTAATCTTCCTGCATTCATTCTCATACCATGAGTCATTCTCATCAAAGATGACATCTCTACTTACCTTGAAGCCTTTGTTTGTTGGGTTGTAGAATCTGTATCCCTTTTGGTTCAAATCATAACCAATGAAGATACATTTTTCAGCTTTAGGGTCTAGCTTTCCCCTTACCTGTGAGGGAATATGCACATATGCTACACAACCAAAGATTTTGCAATGATCCAGAGAAGGTCTCTTACCATGCCAAGCTTCATATGGTGTCATGCCATCAAGTGATTTGGATGGCAACCTGTTGATAAGGTAGGTGGCAGTAGATACACTTTCTGCCCAAAGATAATTTGGCAACTTCTTTTCATTAAGCATAGACCTAGCTGTTTCTACTATGAGTCTATTCCTTCTTTCAGCTACCCCATTTTGTTCAGGTGAGTACCTTGTGGTTATCTCCCTCTTGATGCCTCTTTCCTGCAAGAAATCTTCAAACTCATTGGAGAAGTACTCTCCTCCTCCATCTGACCTTAGCCTCTTCAAGCTTCTTCCTGTTTGGTTTTCAACAAGTGCAAGATACCTCTTGAAACAATTAAACACTTCATCTTTATGCTTCATTAAGTATAAGATGGTCCATCTGCTATAATCATCAATGAAGGACACATAATACCTTGATCCTGAAATGGAAGGGTCCTTGCTAGGTCCCCAAACATCTGTGTGTACCAAGTCTAGGTAGTCTTCATGCATGAAACCTTTCCTTGAGTAGGGCAACCTGTGAGACTTACCAAACTGACATGCTCCACACTTGTAAATCATGTGTTGCTTGGATACATTAGGTATCCCAAGCACACATTGATCCCTGCACATTTGCTTTAGGGTTCTTTCACCTATGTGACCTAACCTCTTGTGCCATATTTCTAACTCTGAAAGTGTTTGATCCTTGTAATTATATAAAGCAATGTTCTTGGTGTCTTCTAGCTCAAAAGTAAACAATCTACCTGATTTCTCCCCTTTGGCAATTCTTTTGAAACCATGTCTTGGGTCTTCCACATATGCTCCATGTTGAGTGAACCTGACCTGCAAACCTTTCACCACAATCTGACCAACACTCATTAGATTCTTGGTGATGGTTGGTACATAGAGTACCCTGCTCAATAGGTTCTGGTTACCATCACATGTCTTTACATTTCCAATCTTGACAACAGAATGTTTAGTATCATCACCTGTCTGTACCTGATGTTTGCCCTTGGGTTCTTCCAAATCAGAGAGTAGTGCCACATTGCCAGCTACATGGTTAGAACATCCTGAGTCAATATAAAATAAATGATCATCATTTGTACCTGCCTTGGAGGTCATATTCATGATCAATAAGGAGTCATCTTGCTCCTCTGTGTAGTTGTTGTAATCCCTTCTATTTCTGAATCCACCTTGGTAGTTACCATTGTGGTTGTGGTTGTAATTGTTGTTGTATTGATTTTGTAGCCTTGGTGTTGGTTGAACCTGCCTCTCCCTTGAGAGTATCCACCTCTTGAGTAGCCTCTTCCTCTCTGATTCTTGTAGTTCTTGTAGCATTCATCTGTGGTATGATTGGACAATCCACAAATGTTGCATGGTGATGAGCTGTAGGGTCTCCCCCTACCTGACTTACCTCCTCTGCCTCTTCCTATTGAGGATCTACCTCTCCCTGCATAGTTTGCTTGGGAGGTAGAACCTTCTTCATCAACCTTCTTACTTTTACCTTTATCTTTAACCTTCTTATCAGTATATAGAGCAGAGGGGTTGTTACCTTTTGATTGATCTCCTGCCTTTGTAAACTTTGCTTCATGTGTGAATAGTTGGCCCATGAGTGTCGTGAGATCTGGGGTATGCATGTCCATGTAGAGGTCCATTGCAGTGGTGAAGCTTTCCCACTTATCATCTGCCTTGAGTCCATTTGTTACTTGCCTGACTATTTGTTCCTCTTTTATCTCCTCTCCAATGCTTGCTAATTGGTCTGCCACATCTTTAATCTTGGTCACATACTCTATGCTTAGTACACTTGTTTAGCTTCCAAATGATACCAAGAAAGCATATATGTACTTTGCAAATGATATGTGTAATGATCAAATCAAAATAGACTACTTGAGACTTCAATAATCAAGGAAAACTTGCTATTTTTGTAGTGACACCTGCTCAGTCTTTCATTCAGTGTGACCAGCACACTTACAATTGATCTAATTCCTTCTGGACATATTAAATTAGCTTAACAAGCTACCATTTGCAAGTGGAATGAGAAGAAATGATAAACTACTCACTGAGAAATCACTTTAGCAAAAATATATGTACCCCCGACTTTTTAGGAACACTGTAGCAGAATACCAGAGTCCACTTCGAGCGTGATTTCTCTCAGATGGCTGATCCTTTGACCTTGAAATTTTGTAGGCGTGTAGATGACTTTGTGCTGGTTCCAACAAGCCTTGAATCACTTGATTTGGCTCAGTAGATCCTGAGATATGTCCCTTTGAATTTGACAGACTTGGAGATGATGACTCAGAGAAACCAGAGATAGTGAATGTGTATACTTCTATTGATTGATGTAGTTTTACAATCTCATTAGCATGACAAGCATAGCTAATTGAGGTGTTGTGGTGTAGGCTATGAAGTATCACTAACACACACAGAGTTACAATAGTAGAATGCCTCGGGGAGTGAGCTCAATGAGACTAGCTAAAAAACACGACTTTTCAAGTACTTCTTTTATAGAAGATGAGTTGAGATTTGAAGTTGAATTCAAATTCAAATCGCCTATAATCACGCCTCTAAAAGTAGGGAGATATTCTCTCCAATTACACCATCCAATTTTCCACGAATCTAATCAGGTAGGTGTGATCATTTACATGCCAAGTCATTTAGACTTTTACAAGAGATAAAATGGTAATAAGTCATAAGACTAAGTTCCTATGGTTCTTGCTTCTCATAGTGATATCCTTCAAGGGTTCCAAGCCAAAGGTGAAGGCTTGAAATGCACCAACAAAGACTACTCCTGAAAAGTCGGGATGGCACCCTAATGTTCCTAAATTGATTTCTGTCAGTATCGTCCATTAAAATTCATCAAATTTTGCTTTAGATTCATCATATATTCAATTAAATGTGTGAAACGTTTCTCTGGTCAATTCTCAACAGGCTGTGAGTTCTGAGTGAAGTTCTAGAGTGCTTTCCATCCCAAAATAACAAGTTCTTGATCATTTGTTTTGTGTCAAGTCATCTCCTTTGATCAATCAATTTGAGAATGATCTTCCAAAGCAATAAGGAGGTATTAATGCTTTATTAACAAGCTCAAAATGTCTACTTAAAATCCTTAAAGTACTCTTGGCATGTATAGAGCAAGTTTTTGCAACATCAAACTCATCTTTGGATTGTATCTCCATATCTTCTCATAGTGATCCCCATTGCAATAAAATAATCAAAGTAATCGGGTACCACTCAAGTAGCCAAAGATGCGCTTAACTGCTTGCCAATGCTTGAAACCTTGAAATGCATAAACCTACACATATGTGAGACACCAAATTGAATATCTTGTTGAGTAATGCATAAGCAAATCAAGCATCCAATACCATGCTGATAGAGAACAACATCAAACACATCTCTAGCATCTGAAGACTTAACCATAGACCTATTTCCATAGGAGTGGCAATAGGTTTGTAGTCTTCAAGGCCAAAATGCTATAATAATGTGTCAATATATTTGTTTGACACAAAGCTATTCTGCCATCAACTTGCACATAAAATAAATGCCCAAATAATGATGCAAATGCCCCGAATCTGACATCTCAAATGAGGCATGCAAATCAGCCTTAAAATTAGGAATATGCTTCTTATTAGGACCAACAAGCAGCATATCATCAACATAGGCAACAATGATCAGAAGCACATCATTTGCATGCTTAACATATAAGGTGCTCTCAGTTGGATTGTTTTCAAAACCATGTGCAATTAAGTAGGCACGTATCTTTTCATACCAAGTATGTGGTGCTTGCTTCAAACCATACAATGCCTTTTTCAACTTGCATAATTTTTTTTCATGCCCTTTCTACACCAAAACAGAGGGTTGAAAAACATTCATGGAAGTCATCATTCAAAAATATTGTTTTAATCCAAGTGATGTACATTCCAAGCATGATGAGCTGCAAGTGCATGAGTGCTACAAATAGTAGTCATTCGGCATGTAGGAGCAAAGGTCTCACCAAAATCAATGCCTTTTTCTTGAGCACAACCTTTCACAAAACACCTAGCCTTATACCTATCAAGTGTTCCATCAGGCATACACTTCAGCTTGTATACCCACTTAGTGCCAATGGAGTTCTTGCCACGAGGCCAATCACGTAAAGATGAGATACCATTCTTCATAATATCATCATATTCTAATTGCATAAGAGCCATCCAATTTTTTGAATTTTGTGCTTCATAAAATGAAATAGTCTCATTCTGATCACAAAGATTGAAGGTAGCCATAGCATAGCAATCTTATGCAAAAGAAGCACTATGAGAGCCTCAACAAGTAAGATATGATAGAGGTGCATCGAAATTTCTATCTCGCAAAGTCTACACCAACCATTTAAGCATAGTCTTTGCCTCCTCTATGTAAATTCTCTCATCGACAAGTGCATCATGTAAATCTGCATCAGAAATGGAATGATCTCCATCATCACGTGAAACCTATAAAGGCTAAGAAATTACCTCATTTGGACTAGCACTAGACTATCCACCAATAAAAGAGGCAGCAAAGTGTCATAGACATCTTTGGAGCTAATTGATGTCTCCTTAGTACATGAAAGTAATTGCTGAATTGGATCTTCCACTAAAATAACATCACGACTTACCAAAATGCATTTATTTTATGAACAACACAGCTAATAATCTTTCTTTTCATAACTGTATCCTACAAAAATAAATTTCACTGCCTTATCATTTAATCTCCTAAGTTGTTGTGCAGGCACTCATGCATATTCCAAACAACCAAAGACTTGTAGATGAGCAATAGATGGCTTGCGACCATGCCAAGCCTCATATGGAGTGATAGAATCCAATGCTTTAGTGGGACACCTCTTAAGTACATATGTTGCACACATAATAGCCTCGAGCCAAAAACTATGTGGTAAAGCTTGACTCTTGACCATAGACCTCGCCATCTCCATGAGTGACTTGTTCTTCCTTTCAGCAACTCCATTTTTTTGAAGTGTATATGGCACTTTACATTGATGTTTATCCCACGTTTAGCCAAAAATGCATTAAAATCAAAAGACATGTATTCCCCCTTCGATCAGAATGAAGGGTGCCCATTTTACATGAAGATAGATTTTCTATCAAAAGTAGAAATTGTTTGAAGCACATAAACACTTAGGACTCTTATTTTTATGGATATCCCCATGAATGCCTGAAAAAATCATCAATGGAGGTCACGAACTGAAGGTAATTCCCAAAAGAAGGCATTTGCATAGGACCACAAACATCACTATGAACAAGCTACAACTTTTGAGTCGCTCCTACTAAGCCATCTTCTAGGAGAGAGGAATGCTACATTTTGCCCATAATATAGTCTTCATAGACATGTTTACCAGGTGCCTCAATTTTGGGAAGAGAGGACACCATTTTAGATTTCTGTAGGCATAATAAACTAGCAAAATTCAGATGACCAAAGCATGCATGCCAAAGCTTTCCATTTGACATAGCCTAAGAATTTTGAACCTCACATGCTCAATCATTCACAGATTTTGCATAATCTATGAGCTTATACAACCCATGATATAAAATGCTAGAAGCAATAATAATGTCACCATTTGATAGATCATGAACTATACATCTGTCATGAACAATTTCTGCAACCAAGCCAATCTTGGCTAATGCTGAAGCTGATAATAGTTTGATCCTTGGCACAAATAAAGCATCCGACAATGTAAAAAAATTACCATTAGCAATATTCAAAATGATCTTATCAACTCCCATAACAAGATAAGAAGAGTTGTTGGCGCATGTGACAGTGTTCCCTATAGGGGTAGGCTCAAGTGAAGTGAAGAAACTGTGTTGTGAGGTAATATGTTTGGTTGCTCCACCATCAAAGTACCAAACATCTGAGTCTATTGCAGACATATAGTGTTCATGAAAAGATGGTTTATAACTACAAACAGTAGTAAATGCCCATTCTTCATTTTGCCCAAGATTTGCAGACTCTGATTTGGGTGTAGAGGCCTCTACAACAACCATTCCAGCCTCTTTTTTCTTTGCATCTTTTGCAACTAGTTTTGGACAACTCTTTATGACATGATCATTTCGTTTATAGTATTTGCAAAATGATTTTTGCTTTCCTATTTTCTTCTCACCTTTGTCATCCTTTTCTATTGTGTAGACTTAGCAAATTTTTGCTTACTAGTAGATGAACTCCATTTACCTTTGCCCTTCTGACTAGCCAGGAAAGCTTGATCTAAACACACATAATGGACCTATTTTGCCTAGATTGATCTTCTTGCAATAGAACATAGACTAAATCCTCAAATGTTAAGGAATTTCACCTACCTTTCATCATCAATCAAAAAGTAGAAACAAAACTCTGATATGAATTTGGAGGTCCATTTAGAACAGTCTGCACAAGTGAACTGTCTGGCAAGACTTCATCAGCAGAAGTCAAGTGCTCAAATCTTTGATCTTTGTCAAAAAAATCTCCATGAAATCTCCTTCATTCATGTGCCCACTCTCCAAATATTTTTGAAGCTAAGCAACACGAGCCTCATTCCTTGCCTAGTATAAAGTGGTAAGTGTATCCCAAGCATCCTCTATTATTTTTCAAGAGAGAATGTGAGGAATAATGGCATGGCTGATAGAAAAGTCTATCAATGCATGTGCCTTAGCATCTTTGCAATTCCAATAAAGTTTTTTTACACTAGGTGCAGCGAGAACCATAGCACGAATAAGAACTTGAAGAACATCATCTCCAACGCCATCTGCATTACCTTCAATAATTGTATTTGTAGTTGTAGTAGGATGTTTTTCAATACCCTGCACAATATTCCATAGTCCTTTTGCAATCAATACATGATGCATCATTTATGCCCAAAATGAGTAATTAATGCCATCCAACATATCCTCAATAGCTAACATACGTAATACATCATTGCTTTCAGCCATGGTCACTTACTAAAATCCCTTAATGCAAAACAATGAGTATATCTCAATAAGCTAAACAAAACTATCCGATTGATTTCTACTAAACTTGTAGCAAAATTTGAGGCACTTATATTGGCAAACCAAAAACTATATGTATGTTTGGCAAAAAAAGATGAAATCATCTACATGGGCACTACAATAGTGTGTTCGGAGGTCAAAACGAACTCAAATTGTGATTTCAACACCACATAGAAAAGCTATTTTAAACTTCTAATCGCCCTAAGTATGCTCACGAATTTTCATGTGATTTTGAGACTAGGATCGGAGGGGTGTTGATGAAACCCTAGATGAAGTGGCGGCCTACTCTGATACCAATTTTGGAGTTTGCAGTATGTGGAAGCACATGAATAACACAAGGAAGAAGAAGAAGGTTCAAGCAGAACACTCAATACTGAATGTATTATCAAGAGAATGTACAAAGATAAGTGACCTATTAGGGTTATAGGCTTATATAAAAGCCCGAGGAAAAAACCTCCTAAACAGGGAAAAAAGTTCCTTGATGGTGCTAGTGTGTTCACACACATCACCACCAAAATATATCAACAATCCATACTTGGTTGGATGAACTTTGATGGGCCCCTAGATTCCAAGGAATCCAAATCTATTTTGATGATACGTCTTGGCTCATCGGATACTGAAGGGAATTTTTTTAGGTAAGGCTCATTTCTTCCCTTGCAACTGTGCCAAAAGTGCTCATGTCATAGGCCCACATGCACAATAGACATAACACAATTTCAAGCATGAGTATCTACACACAATAGAAATTTTGAAATCCATAGCATGATGAATCGTTGGTATGAATAGTGCACACTACAAGATGGAAGTGCATGCATCCAAAACGAGAGATAGAGATAGATATATATATATATATATATATATATATATATATATATATATATATATATATATATATATATATATATATATATATATATATATATATATATATATATATATAGAGAGAGAGAGAGAGAGAGAGAGAGAGAGAGAGAGAGAGAGAGAGCAAACATGCACATAAGCACTAACACAGATGCACATCCACACACTCAAGAGTAGACAAGAGGAAAGTGCTCCAAGGAGCCATCTATTGCTCAATAAGTGAGTATAAATCTCATACAAGCTCTTGACTCAATAAGATAACCCCCAAAAATGAGAGCTCTTTTGGCTTTATAGATTTTACACGAGCTTTGTCCACATTGTAATCTCCTAAGTTAAACATTAGTGTCACAAAGGCTATTGTGAGGCCAAACGAAAATCAAAAAGGAAAAAAGAGAAGTTGGTGTGGGAATACTAATCATTCCCATGAAGCTTGAATGCTACGTGGCTTATGCAATATGGGTCCCATTTACATGAAAATTAGAGTTCAATTCTAGAAATTGGGATTTTTACAATTAATTTGGGTAGAAATGGGAAAGACCAATTATGAAGAGAGATTTTTGAGATGGGAAAAATAGATAGACTTCTTCCTCTTTCACTTCCATGGTTGTAATCCCCTTTTTATTGTACCCTATGTCAATTGATTGAGCTTTTAGCACATTGACTTTGATGTTTTAGCCGCTTTCTAGAGCTTTTTCCAACACTCACCCTCCCTACTTTCTGCCATCCTTGAAAGACGCTTCGGTGGGTGTCTAGGATAAGCATAGGTGCTAATGCATAGATATTAAGTGCTATATATGTACATTATAATGAGGTAATCTGCACTTGCAAAAACTACCAACAAGTAGATTGAAGTGTATTGGAGAAATGTTTTTGGATTTATTAAGAAATCTAGGTTTGGAAGTTCATGCAATGAGTATAAAATGGATGGGTTATGTATATGAGAATGTTCATGATGATTTTAAAAAAGCCATAGATACATCTCCTAAACATGTTGGCTATCAAGTAAACTATCTATCTCAATGGATTATATGAGTGGTGCACTAGATACAAGTCTCTCACCTTGGATGGAATACTTACTTCGACTCTTTAGAATTTTCTATTCTTGTCTCCTATCCCCAAAAGCTATTCCATACATAAAACCATGTCAATATTTTCCACGTTCATGGTCTTATATCCCTATATTTATCTTTCGTAATAGGAAACCATTGTAATGCATATCCTGTTTTCCATGCCTAGGAAGTGTTTGTGATATGTGAATTTTCTCTCCATTTTTTCTAAGGTACTACTACGTCCCCTTGTGCACCTTTTTCTCTCTTCCCCCATCCTACCTACATTGTTCCACCAAGCATGGTTGTGTAATAGGCACCTAAAGCATAACCTGTATTTCTTTCCCTTAACAAACTCCTTAGTAAAGAATTTCGGCTCTTGCACTTTTTTTTTCACCTAAACTTTATGTCTCCACATTATCATTTGTTGGTTCAAATGCCAAGCCTTCGCACTTGTTTAGGCATTGAAGAAGCTATGTGCAAACATTGGAAGGATCGCATGAACCATTGCTTATGACTTTTTACCATTAACTATTGTATAAGCCATTAGACTTGAAGGAATCTTGTAATGCCACTAAACTCGTGGAGTCAGGGGAATGAAGAAATACGGGTTTCTCTTGAGAGAATATCTCCTCATTTAGAGGAAGAACTTTTACGTTGAAAATCAAGTCTCAATCATGCAAAAAGGCTCAATCACGAGTCTTGCAAGTGGACCAATCAAAAAAGAGGTCCCGAAGTTGTGGAATAAAGTTAGAAGCTCCACCAAACTCAATCAAATTCAAATCTCATTAAATCAGCCACCAAAAAGTGCACCTAAACTGATTGGTGGTTGGTTAGCTAGATTGTAGGAAAAGTAAAACTCTATATAAGCATCATCCCACCTTTGTTTCTTGAGTTGTATGCATTCCACTAGTTTCCCACTTAGTTTAGTGAATTCATAAACTCCAGCAAGAAGCCCCCTTGCTTGCTTACCTCATTTTCTCATGATTTTGCTCCTCTCTATCTAAAGGTGTAGTTAGGCTTTTCCAAATATGATTGTATCAGATTGAAGAGCATTGTTTGCTCTCTCATTGTAATCATTTTCATTGATTTCAAGCTTCATTTGGTCTCTCATATTGTGCCCTGAAATTTGCCAAAGTTTCAAGTTATTTTGCTAAGTGAGTTGTGAGAAATTGCCAACTTTGTGAAGGTATATCTCTACACATAGGCAGAGAGTGTTGCAAACAAGTACCCTATTTTGCAGAGGGTGGTTCTCCTTGCTGGAGTATGCCTTTGGGATGATTTAAATCTTTTTTGGTAGCTCTTAGAGTCTACTACAAGTTTGCAGAATTGAATTTTAAGTCTATACTTTGTAGAGAAAAGTTTAGAACAGTGAGCATATATCACTACTTGTGGACCTAGTGGAGGGCAGCCATCTTCCATTTTTGCGTTGGGGTGTTAGAATCATCCCCCATCAATGGTATCAGAGCCATTTTGAGGCTTGGAGAGATCAAAAGCATCATATTGAAGACTTAAAGGGATCAAGACAACTCGTGGAAGCACAAGGAGGACTCATCAAAGCAAAAAGACATCGAAAGGGAGCTACGTCGATCAAGATCTCAACTAGTCGAAGGTTAGCAAGGGAGAAGCTATCAAAAGGTAATATCCACACCTTCTAAAGCATACAAGTACTTGAGGAGAAGATAGAGGAGCATCTTAGAGCTTAGTATAACCCCCAAATAGAGATATATGCACAAATAGAGAAGTTAGAGAAAGGAAATTATCAACCATGGACATTTAGAATTAGCAACTACCTTATGGGCAAAGGATTGTGGGGATTAGTGAGCGGCATGGAGCCAATGCCTCATGTACATGATCCACCACTTCAAGGGCAGGTCAAGGCACTTAATGAATGGATAGAAAGGGATAGGAGAGTCATATTCTATCCCAACACATAAGCAATAGTATGATAGGGCATATACAAGACTTGGACACATCCAAGAAGGTTTGGGAGACCTTGGAGAGATTGTAATCTTCATGAACCAAGGTAAGGAAGATTCAGCTCAAGAATGAGTTGAATAATCTTAGAAAATCACCAAGTGCTAACATAAATGAGTACATTTTGAAGGTTAACACTAGTTTGGTACCAAAACAGGACACTTAAGTGTCCTTTTTTGACAATTTTCCAAAAAATCACATACCTTGTACAAAGAGAATTTGAAAAAATCCTTTACCACACATATTAAATATACTTCAAAGGTTAATGCAAAAATATAAAACACAATAAATCATGTTTTGTGTTCATGTAAATAGCCTCTCAACATGCTATGGTAGTGAACAGGATGAAAATTCCTGATCAAAGGTATTTTTATCAAAAGAAAAAAATTCATCATATGTAAGAAAAAATTATACACATTCCTTGAAACATACATCACATGGTATGAGCCTCAAAATCACTTAGAAAAATCATTTCAATTAAAAAAAAATCAATTATTTTGACTCTGTACACCAAAAGTAGCAACTAGTTCTAATTATGGCTCAAACAAACTTAGGAGAATCCATAGAAGTGTACAAATGTGCCAACAATCAAACAAGTTATGAAGACAGCAACCAACGTATACACATATAAAATCAACTCATATGACTATAGTCACCAAAACTAGAAAATTAAAACCAATATATGACTCAAAAGAATTTATGGACATCATTCAAGGTGTACACATTCAAGCTACCAAGTAAAAAATATGTGACATAAAAAACCAAAGCTTGCATATACGAGGCTAAATAATTTATTGAAATCCACCAAAATTTTCATGTCTTTGGAGAGAATCAAGAATCTTTTGTTGTGTGGGCATCAACCAAATTCTATACATACAATCATGAATAGTTTGTGGACACATACTCAAAAGCCTTTGATATAATCTTTGATATCATAAAATGATAAGGATTATTTGAAAACATTTCATCATTTCCATCATGTATGCCATCTTCTTTTTGTCAAATGAAATATGTATGCCAATTATTTTCATTCTTATCACAATCACCATTGCGGATCACATATTATTTGACGAGATTAAGAATGAAACATGGAATGAAATAATATTTTGGAAGGTTTAATACTTAGAATATCATTTAAATAATTATTATTTTTCATCATAATTTTTTATTCCACCTTTGGAGCTATGTTTTTTTTGTGAAAATAGAAATATATGCTTTGCCAATTCAGCATGAAAGTTAGCACCAAATGGAATGGCTACTAGTTCAAAGTGGAAGCCTTCTAACTTTGAATAAAAATATGCATTCAACTAGTATGAAGGTTATCCATTGATAACTTGCCAACTCTCAACAATCTCACTTACACACAAGTTATAGTGAGCCATTCTTTAAAAGGTGTGATAAATGGCAGTGCTCTAGAGAAGACAAGGTTTGAGTCCATGTTTATCACTTATGTAAGTGTTCAACCTTCTCCAAAGATCCCTAAACACTTGCTTTACACTACCAAAGTCCATGAATAGCTTTCAATTTCCTAAAACATATCCAATTTGTCAAAATGTTTGAATTGTGTTATTTTTTCAGTTATGCAAAAAGTTGACTTTTAAAAAATCCCCATTTTCTTCTTCATTTAATAACACATGTGAAGTTGTAAAATATCAAAGATTATATTTTTCTCTAAAATTACATGATGTGGGCTATCAAATCCAAGTGAGTATGCCACCAAAGCCTCAAGGGTGTCATCAAGAAAAATCAATCAATTTGGTGAAAAAGCAGGACACTTAAGTGTCCCAGGACACTCAAGTGTCCTAGTACAGAACTAGTGTTAAGGAGCTTGTAGATGCTTTCGGCTCAATTGAGAGCCCAATCGAAGAGGATGATCTTGTTGCGCACACTCTCAATGGCTTGAGAGAGGATGAAAGGTGGAAAGCATTCACTACATCAGTTTATGTGAGGGATTCCCTACCAGAATTTGATCAATTAGTCACATTGATGGTGACCGAGGAGATGAATCAAGGAGGTTCACAATCAAAGGGCAGCCAAGCCCAAGTTTTCTATGCAAGTAGAGGCAAAGGCAAAAGAGGTGGACACAACTCCCAAGGTAGAGGGAGAGGATGGTCAAGCTCAAGCTCGAGCAACCAAGAAGGCTCCAACCAAAGCTACGGATCAAGAGGAAGAGGAAGGAGTAGAGGAAGAGGAGGAAGATCACATGGAAGAGAAGCATCCAATGGAGAATGCTACACTTGTGGACAACTGGGCCATTATGCAAGAGATTGTTGGTCCAAAGGAGGAGGCAATCAAGGATACAAAAGGAACCAAGGTAATTATGCTAGTACTTCAACAAATTCATAAAATGAGAACTTGCTTATGATGTATGGTTCAAGTGAAAGAATCAATTCAGATTTTACATGGTACATTGATAGTGGTTGTAGCAACCATGTGAGTTGCAATAAAGATGTTTTCTTTAATTTACATTCACCCATCACTCAAGGACATGTAGACATAGGGGATGACACTGAGCACAAGATTACACAGGTGAGAGATGTTGCATTGAATGGATCTCAAAGCTCCAAGGTGTTGAAGGATGTGTTGCATGTGCCAACCATCACAAAGAACTTGGTTTCCGTAGGTCAAATGGTTGAAAGAGGTTATGAGGTGAGGTTCAATGTGCAAGGATGTTTTGTTGAAGACCCCGCTCATAGAAAAAGGAAAGAAGCAAGGAAGACTCTTCTCAATGGAGGGCCATCAACCCCTCACACTGTCTACTTGTCAATTGGAAATAAACAAATTGCAGAAATCGACTTATGACATAAAAGAATTGGGCACATAAACTTACAAAGGATGAAGGACATGCAAAGGAAGGGCTTGGTGAGTGGTCTACCTGATCTTACATATGAGGATATGCAACATTTGTGCCATGCTTGTCAATTAGGAAAACAAAGCAGATTGCCATTCAAGAAGGAAGCACATGTGAGCAATGAAGTGTTGAATCTCATACACATAGATGTATGGGGACCTACAAGGGAGCCATCCATTGGAGGTAATATATATTTTATCACATTTATAGATGATCATTCAAGGTTTGTTTGGATGCATTGCATGAAGTCAAAGTCAGAGGTGTTTTACCACTTCAAGAGGTTCAAAAACCTAGTGGAGAAGGAAACAGGGAAGCATATAAAGACTCTCAGATCGGATGGAGGGGGAGAGTATTTTTCAAATGAATTTTTAGATTTTCTACATGACCATGGCATCAAAAGGCAATTCGCGTGCAGGGATCCACCTCAACAAAATGGGGTGGCATAAAGGAAGAATTGATACATAGCATAAGTGGCTAGATCTTTGTTAAATGAAATGAATGTTCCTAACTCTTATTGGACTGATGCAACAAATACAGACATATACATTATGAATACGTATCCAACCTTAGAAGTACATGGAGTTACACCTCATAAAGCTTGGTGTGGTAAGAAACCCAATGTTTCACATCTCAAAGTATTTGGTTGTGTTTGTTATGTTCACATACCTCAAGAATTGAGACGCAAGTTAGACTCGAAGGCAGGTAGGTGTATATTTCTTGGATATTCTTTAGACCAAAAGGGTTTTAGATGCTATAATCCTTGCATGAAAGAGCTTAAGGTACCTAGGATGTAATATTTGATGAGTTTCTGCCTTGGTATGGTAGCAAAGATGTGTTATAGGTTGACGATGCATATGAAGCCGAGAAGAAGTTCAAAGAGTAACAACAAAGCATGGAGATAAGTGGTCCAAACACTTCAAGCACACCATAAGAGGAGAGTACTACATCAGCTTGGCATGGAAGGACAAGGAATGAAGCTCATTCAAGTGAAGGAAGTAGCAAAGGAAAGGAAAAGGCAAATGACGAAGACCATCGATGGGTAGACATGGAATCTACAAGTGATGAAGATATGGAAAATTTAGAAACTCCGAGATTTAAAGCATCTAAACCAAGGAGGAGGAGATTCCTACCACCTAATGGTGAGGTAAGGTCATCCAATAGGGTTAAATACCCTGTTCAAAGGTTACCTTATGATTCATTCATTGCAAGACACTATGCCTTGTTGACGTTGTAGCATCACAACTCATACTTGTCAATCCGAGAAGCATCTCATGAGACCCAAATGTTTGCATAGAAGCACTCAATAGATGTAATGGCACTTCGTCAATGTACGATTAACAACGTAATTAACAAGAAGACACGACATAAGCATCACTATTATGCACATAATCATAATCACAAGCATAATCACGATGTAATCGCACATCAACATGTCACAAGAATTAGACAAGAAGAGAACAAGTACCCATGCGCATCATGACGACAAGAGACCAAGAGTCTAACTACAAACTAGCATTATCTCATTACTTCTAGAAAAGCTCTCCCAAAAGAAGAGGTGGAGACCTCTTTATATACAAAATGGCAAAAAAACATGCTATGTGGGATTTATAAACTGAAAGGAGAATGAATCTCACTTATTCTCTAGTGTGGCACTCACACACACACCCCTATACAAGAGTGCATTATTAACTGAATGAAAGGTAGAAAAAGGTACAAATGATTATGAAAAAGAGTGGATCCAAGAATTATATGTTTTCTCGTCAACACTCCCCCCCTCCTTGACTTTTTCATCCTCGACAAAGCTTTTCCAAGTATGGAGCTTGTTGTGGAAGAGCATGTAGGAGTTCCTTTTGATTTGCATGATCCTTGGGCCGTTGAAGTGCTCTGCTTTGTTGCTTTTCTTCATCTTGCTTTTTGCATGTTTGTTTGGAGTTGATTGTCTTTTGACTTGTGTCTTTTGCCTCATGTGGATAGGAAGAATATGCTAGAATGTTTTGTATTTCTCTCTTTTTTGTACTTCTTCTTTTTTTTCTCTTTTTTTTTTATGGTAATGGATGGATGATGTATGAGAATGAAATAACAAAAATGTAGATGATAGATACAAATAGATGAAATTAATTCATCTCTTCTTAGTCCATATGCATGAGTGGGGACTAAGGGTGCATGGGTGGAAAACAAAAAAGTGCCTATGCATGGTCTTGTAATGTGACCCTATCTTATGCAAACTCTAAAAAATGCATATAAAAAAACAATGGTGCAAAAAATGGATGGATCTTGAGCAAAGTGCTCAAGGGTGAGGCGATGATGCGGCTTTCTCCAAATTTCCAACTCCAAGAGCCGCTTCTTTTCCATCAACCATTTGAAATGGATGATACCTTTGTCCACCAACCTGACAAAAGGAAAATGAAAAGCAAATTTTTGAATTGTATGTACATGTGCCCTCTTTGTGCCTGGGTTAAACTTAGTGTGCCTAAGGTTTGGCCTTGGGATGAGGCCCTATTCACGTGCATACTTGATGTGCATCTTGAACATATGTTGTGCATTGGGCAAGGTTGGGTTTGACACCCATGGATACTGCACGAAGAGGTTTTAAGCCGCCAATATGTCTTCGCTTTGTTGGTCTTAGCCTTGAGGTTTCTCCTTGGATCTTTTCTGAGTGTTGGCTTGGTTGCTTTGGATCCCTTGGTCGGAAGTGTTCGTTCTTGATGATAAGGCATGGTGGATCTAGACCGTAGATTATGAAGTCTAGTGTGAGAGGGTTGAGTTTGTATAAGAGATTTCTTTGGTACCCATATCATAGTGTGATTTGGTTGGGCTCTAAGTAAATGCTTGGCCACCCAAATTTGCTTGACATTACAAGGGAAATGTGATTTCTTCTTCTTGGCATAAGGGTCTTTTGGGCCTTCTATGTGAGTCTTTAGGGATAACTCATCTTTACAAGGGGAATTCAACAAAGGTTGAGTTTTTATACATATTTCATGCTCATCCAATGGATCATAGGGTTGTGTGGTTTGAGATCAATCTAGAGATTCAGTGATGCATTTATCCTAATTACACATAGAATCTTTAGATATACAAATGGATGATGGATTGTCATGATAGATCATAGATACGACATCATTTTCTAGAGAGTTGTTACAAAGTATTTGCTTATCCTCTTCTTGATGAGCCAAATGTAGCACATCCTTGCCCATGGATTCATAAGGAGAATCCAAGTTTAGAGGAAGAGAGGGCCCTTCCACATCCCCCAAACACTTGGAGTCCTTCATTCCTCCATTCACCAAGGTTTCTTGCGACTTACTCAAAGAAAGATTAGCTAAAAAGCATGAGTGGAAGGACTATTTTGTGGATTAAAAGCACAATCTTTGAATAGGTGATCATATCCACAATCCTTACAATGATGATAATCATTAAGATTTTCAGTGGACACACATGTAGAGGTAGACATAAGAGATGGATGACTTTTAATAAACGTTTGAGTGTCTATAACCAAGTCTTCATCTATACCTTCCATGACAAAAAATGTTTCAAAAAACTCCATACCATTCACCACAATAGGCAACACAAGTTGACCCATGCAATCATAATTTTCACCATTCATGAAGAAGAGGAATGAGTGCTTAGCTGAATGTTGTCCAAAATAATAGTCAGTAAATCAATATGAATTACATTCCACTCACAATTAGGGTCAATATAAGCACTCATATTTCTATGGTCATGACCAATGAATACATCCACAAAAGTGTTGCTATATTCCCTAGTCGCAACTATGGAACCAACCCCTTTAGAAATTCCACCACTTTCTTCTACCATTTGCAAATTTTCTCTATTTGTTTCACCTTGATCATGTGTGATTAATGCATGCATTTCATCTTTTTCTTCTTTCTTTTGTGGAACCTTTTCCCCTTCCTTCTTTCTTTTGCCTCTTTCTTTCCCATGTCTTGTTGAAATAATTTTTTGGTTTTGGAGTGTTTTGAATATTTGTTTGATATTTTTGAAAGAGCTTTTAGAATTTGTTTGAGGTTTTGTGTGTGTTTTTTGAATGTTTTCTAAGATGTGTAAATAAGTTCTAATGGGGTTCTCTTAACAAGGATCAGAATGAGTTTTTCCTTATCATACATATATTCATACTCTCGGGAAACAAATTTGTGAAAGAAAGAATTTTTAAGCTATACATGTATCACACACATCACATATCATATGAAAAGGCATTTTTATTAGAGATCAAACCGCTACAAGTGAAAAACCTCTTTCTCATGCGAGCAATTTAACACGTTTCGAATATGCAAAAAAATATATTGGATATTCATGTAGGAATCCACGATGGATCTTATGCAATCCAACTTTGATCTTGACGATGTTGCAAACTTCGTAAATAATCACTTTTTGAAAGAGCATGCTTCTCTTCTTGAGACATATGAAAGATCTTGCAATATGAAAATACCATTACTCAATGAAGATTGAGCACTTGATAATGAGTTGAGGTCCAATCAATAGGTTAGGGGATGAAATATGCCTACATACCAATCTCGAACATTCGTAGGACCTTCCAATATGTTCAAAATCAAAACAATATTACATTATGTGCATAATTGAATCCAATCTTTACCATTATCAATTCACATTTTCAAAAGAACTTACAGAAATTCACTAAGGTCTCCCACAAACGTGAAGGTCAAAAAAAACACATCGGACTCTTAAAGAGCATATCACATATTTTATTGCCGAGACATATGAGTGGGTTGTTAATCTATCTGTGTCACGATGAAACAACATGCATTTATATATTAAAAACTACTTCAGTGAAAATCGAGGCCTATTCCCACGACAACTCTCACTCATACAAATTCTCAAATTTTTAACCCTTCAAGTCTCTTGCGAGTAGAAAAGAATTATTGCCTTCCCAAAAACACAAAATGAATACCAAAAGAATCATTTTAACGGTATTTTTGTTTTCTTATTAGATGCAGAATGAATACCAAAAACACAAAATGCTAAACCACATTCAAATAGTTTGGCGCATAAGTGAATTATCATGCCCCTCTTCCCCTGCACATTCATTTTGTCGGATAGTCATTTAGCGCTATTCTACTTCTGTCAAATTGCCTCCATGCGGCAATTTCTGGATCTCTACAGGTGCTCACTACCACAAAATCTGCATTCACATAATAACAGCCAAAAATTCAAACGCTCCGATATGCAAATTTGCCAAAAGAATCAGCTACTCCCTCGTTGTTCTTCTCGCAACCACTCTTGATTAAAGGCCTTGACTCTTCCTTTTCTTTTTTTTGAGTTTGTAAAGTCATCGAGCTTGTTTCCATCTATAGTAGTTTGTTGATGAAGTTGATGAGCCAAAACACCTTTGATATTTGTAGAAGAACCCCAAAACAAAATTAGTTATACATGATTAAAGAAATATCAACTGTGTTACTAGAAAAAATCAACATAATAAACTAAAGGATTTCTACGACTACTCCTATTCTACCCGTAAACTTGAAGAATCACCACACATGGTAGACTAATCACCCAAAAGGGGATCCTTAATCCACCCAAAAATGGCTCATCTCAACAAGTATGAAAAAATCTTGCAAGCCGCAAATGCTCACAAGAGCGTAATGAAATGAAGAACTAAAAAATCGTCATGAAAAGCTTGCATACACGTCTCTTTCACACCATAAACCATCACGTAAGTGACAAGAGAACGCTCCCCAGCAATGGCGCCAAAAGTTGTTGACGTTGTAGCATCATAACTCATACTTGTCAATCCGGGAAGCATCTCATGAGACCCAAATATAGAAGCACTCAGCAGACGTAATGGTGCTTCGTCAATGTACAATTAACAACATAATTAACAAGAAGACACGACATAAGCATCACTAATGATGCAGATAATCGTAATCACAAGCATAATCATGACATAATTGCACATCAACGTGTCACAAGTGTTAGACAAGAGAGAACAAGTACGCATGCACATCATGACGACAAGAGAGCAAGAGTCTAACTACAAACTAGCATTATCTCATTACTTCTAGAAAAGCTCTCCCAAAAGAAGAGGTGGAGATCTCTTTATATACAAAATGGAAAAAAAGCATGCTATGTGGGATTTATAAACTGAAAGGAGAATGAATCTCACTTATTCTCTAGTGTGGCACTCGCACACACACCTATACAAGAGCTCATTATTAACTAAATGAAAGGTAGAAAAAGGTACAAATGATTATGAAAAAGAGTGGATCCACGAATTATATGTTTTCTCGTCAACACTACATGACTCAAGTTATAGCTTGTGAAGAACCTAACTTTTTTGAAGAAGAAAATAAGCATAGGGAATGGATTGAAGCCATGGACGAGGAAGTCAAAGCACTTGAAGAAAATGATACTTGGTCATTGGTGCCAAGAACAAAGAACATGAAAGTCATTGGCAACAAATGGGTGTACAAGGTAAAGAGGCATGCAGACTGGAGCATCTCTAGGTATAAAGCAAGGCTGGTTGCCAAAGGTTTTGCTCAAACCTATGGCATAGACTTTGAGGAAACATTCAGTCCAATAGCTAAGATGTCCAGCATTAGAAGTTTGATTGCAATTTCAGCCTCAAAAGGTTGGAAGATGTACCGGTTGGATGTGAAGAATGCTTTCCTAAATGAAGAGCTTGAAGAGGTAGTCTTCATGGACTAGCCCCAAGGTGTTGAAGATGAGAGGTTTCCACATCATGTATGTAGGCTAAAGAAGGCTCTTTATGGACTCAAGCAAGCCCCAAGACCTTGGAACCAAAGACTTGTGGACTACTTGGTAAAAAGTGGATACAATCAGAGTCGTGGAGACCCATCACTCTTTGTGAAGAAGGAAGCTAGGAAAATTGTTTTCATTTGTATATATGTTGATGATTTGATCATTACAGGGGATGATGAAGCCAACATCAAGGACATAAAGAGGAAGCTTGGATGTGAGTTTAAAATCTCAGATTTAGGGATTTTGAAGTACTTCCTTGGGATTGAAGTACTATATAAAGAGGAAGGTATATACTTGATGCAAAGGAAACACATTTTTTATCTTTTGAAGAAGTTTGGCTTGTGTGATTGCAAGCCCATTTCAAATCCATTAGAAGTAAATGTTAAACTAAGTGCTCATGAAGGTGAAGAAGTGAAGGATGTGACCATGTATAGGTCAATAATTGGTTCTCCCTTGTATGCTATTATGGCAATGATGGAGAGTGTCAATCTCCAAAAGAACAAGTTAGAGCACCTCTATATCAAGAGCACCTCTGTATCCTTGAAGCTAGAGCACCTCTATATCAAGAATAACTTAAAACCTTCACCAATTTGGAGGAATACTCATCTATCAAAATCTTGAACAAACTGTGAAGAAGGTGGCTACACAGAAAGTCTGTTGCACATAACTCACTCATTGACTTATCAAATGTGTAACGTTTTCTATAAAACTTTGCATAAGGTGTCAGCTATAGTTTGTGCACCTTGTCCAACTTAAATCATTCCAAAAGACTTAGTAGATCTTGAGAAATGATCTTAACAAATCACCTATGTCTAAAACTATAGTTATTTACAGTCGACTTTGACACCTGCAACTTCTAAAGCTTGGTTCTCCCAAATTAGAAAATGTTCAATCAAATGCTTACAGCCATAGGTAGCTTACCTTCAAACTTAAAGAATGAGTGCTTTCTTGCTCAAAACTTTGCACTGTGGAAGGAGAAATGACCAATACATTAGCATCCAATTTTGCGCCTCCTACATCTTCTCTTCTTTACATTTACACATGTAAATGTTCCTACACTCAATTCTCTCGGCCTGATCACAATTAGAAGCTGAAAATTTGTACAGAGGTCAATCAACTATAGACTTAGACTTGTACAAAAAAATTTCACAAAAGACTCAACATAGAAGGAGAACTCTCAAAAATATCGGGCGCAATTTTTCTTCATTTCTGGAAAACTTTACATCTGAGTGATGAGAGAGATCTTACTCACTTTTAAAGTGTCTATTGACTCATACAACTTCTAATTTCTCTATTCACATGCTCTCTCATATTTGTCCCAACATTTTTCCTTGTATATATAGGCAAATATGTACAAGATCATAACCATACAAAAGTATAAGTGAGCTAACTCTAAGTTAATGTACATATGTATACATATCTTCATTCTCTGAACATATACTTTCTTCATGCTTCATGACTTGATCTTTTCTTCAATTCTTGACTTCAAAACTTCAACAAAACTTCAATTGTTGATTTCCTTGCACCAAGAGCTCCCCCTCAATCATCAATTGAGGTTTTCTCTATCTTTTTTTATACATGCCATGTCTTTGAATCTTTGTAGCTTTGGTCCATCCAAGCTTTAGTTAGCATATCTGATCTTTTGTTGAAGTGTGTATGACTTCAATCTCTTAATCCATCACTTTCTCTCTTAGAAAATGATACTGAATCTCAATGTGTTTAGTCCTAGCATGGAAAACAAGATTAGCAACTAAATACAATGAACTCATGTTATCTCCAAGAATAGTGGGTATACTCTGAATGATGTCAAAACTCTTCATAAGAGTCATAAGCCATATTACTTCCTTTGCAACTTCCACCATACCTTTGTACTCAGCCTCTGTGGATGATAAAGCAATTGTGTGTTGCTTCTTTGAACACCGTGAAATTAACTTATCTCCCACATAACACAAGTATCCATAAGTTGATCTCCTATCATCAGGGTTACCTGCCCAATCTGTATCACTATATATCTTGATGTTTGTATCTGATGTAAAACCATAATACAAACCTTCTTTGAGTGTACCCCTAATGTACCTCAACACTCTTTTTGCTACAATCCAATGTTCTTTCCTAGGACAATGCATGAATTGAGATAATACTCCAACTGCATATGACAAGTCAGGCCTAGTTAATGTAGCATAGATCAGACTACCAATCAAACTTTGATATAGCTTCATGTCCTTGAATTCTTCTCCTCCATATCTGCTCAATTTGTGATTCACCTCCATTGGAGTAGGTGCTACGCTGCACTCATCCCTTTTAAACTTGATCAACAAGTTTTTCAAATACCTTTCTTGAGTTACATACACTCCATGTTGAGTGTATGAGATCTCCATGCCCAAGAAATATGACAAGTCTCCCAAGTCACTAATCTTGAACTCTTTCTCCATTTGCTTCTTTAGGCTTTGAATGTCTTTCTCATATGTACCTGTAAGAATTATATCATCAACATATATGCACATGTAAGTGAACCCATCTTCACTTGCTTTGACAAGCAAGCTACTATCTGCTTTAGATACTTGAAAACCAAGTTCTTTCAAGAACTTCACAAGTCTATAATTCCATGCCCTTGGGGTCTGCTTCAAACCATACAAAGCTCTCTTGAGCTTACATACACGATCTGGATACCTTTCATTTTTGAATCCTTGTGGTTGCTCCATGAAAACATCATCTGAAATATAACCATTTAGAAAAGCATTCTTCACATCTAATTGACATAATTTCCAACCTTTACATGCAGCAATGGCTATGAGTGTCCTGATGGTTGTCATGTTTGCCACAGGACTATAAGTCTCATCATAATCTATACCATATTTATGAGCAAACCCTTTCACAACAAGTCTAGCTTTATACCTAGACACACTTCCATCTGCAAACCTCTTTGTCTTATAGACCCATTTGCATCCAATGATCTTTGGACTATTTGGTTTAGGAACCAAATCCCATGTTTCATTTTCCATCAATGCATCATACTCTTCCTGCACAGCTTTATCCCAATTTTCCTTACCTTTTGCCTCTTCATATGTAGAAGGGTCTTCATCTGCCTTTATCATATAAGCATAGTCTTTGGTAGCCAAAAAAGAAGTGTCATAGCTATACCTTGTAGGTTTCCATTTGTGTCTTGATGACCTTTTGAGTTCTCCACTCTTTGAGGTTTCTGGTTCATCACATTCTGGATCAAATCTTGGCACCTCTTCAATTTCAATGTGTACTTCATTGTTCTCCTCTTCATCAAATATCTGAACCTTTGATTTACCTTTCTTTTGATTCACAACTTCTTCATCACCTGCATAAATATTGATTGTACCTGCATACCAAATGCCTTGCTCACCAAATGTAACATCCTTTGACACAAGCAATTGTTTTGTGGATGGACTCCACAACCTATATCCCATCTGCTTATCATCATATCCAATGAACACATACTTTTCAGCTTTAGGTTCCAATTTGTGCCTTAATTGAGATGGCACATATGCATATGCCAAACATCCAGATACTTTGCAATGATCTAGGGTAGGTCTCTTACCCCACCATGCCGCATATGGTGTCATACCTTGCAAAGCTTTACATGGTAATCTATTAACCAAATATCTGGCTGTATTTACAGCCTCAGCCCACAAATAATTTGGGCAATTTTTCTCCTTCATCATGGATCTTGCAAACTCAATAAGAGTTCTATTTCTCCTTTCTGCTACACCATTTTGTTGAGGAGAGTACCTGCAAGTGACTTCCCTTTCTATACCTGCGTTCCACAAGTAATCACTGAACTCATTAGAGCAATACTCTCCCCCTCCATCTGATCTTAGTCTCTTCAACTTTTGACCTATAATTCTCTTTGCATACACATGATAATGTTTGAATGTATTGAATACCTCTCACTTATCTTTGATCATATAGATAGTGATCCATCTGGTAGCATCATCAACATAAATTACATAATACCTTGAACCATTGATACTAAAATCCTTTGATGGTCCCCACACATCTGTGTGTACCAACTCAAGCTTCTTTGAATACATAAAACGATGCTTGGAATAAGATTCCTTATGAGCCTTACCTAATTGACATGCCTCCCATCTGTATGTCATATGTTGACCTACAACATTAGGCAATTCAAGCACTGAACCATTGTTAATCATATCTTTAATACCTCTTTCATTAAAATGTCCAAGCCTTTTGTGCCAAAGATCTAACTCAGAGATCTTATGTCCTCCATAGGTGAACAAGGCATGACCAACATTACCTTGAATCTTCAATGTGAACAATCTTCCTTCTTTCTTCCCTGAAACAATTTGTTTATACCCATTGCTAGGGTCTTCCACAAAAACTCCTTCATTAGTGAACCTAACTTCATAACCTTTTTCAACAATTTGTCCTACACTTATCAGATTCTTTGGAATTGTAGGAACATACAAAACCTTAATCAGAAGAGTTCTTCCATCCTTGGCCTTCACTGATCCAATTGACTTCACATTGTGCTTTGTATTGTCACCTGTTTGAACTACATGATTAGTTACGTTACTCTCCAAATCAGTCATCAAAGCTATGTTGCCACTCATGTGATTGCTACACCCTGAGTCAATGTAGAAGAATCTTTGGTCTTCACTTTGCCTTTCACAAGTTGCATTCATAATCAATGTTGAATCCTCCTTCTAATCTGAAGCATAATTGTAGTAGGTATTGTTGTATTGTTGGCTTTGGAATCCTCTACCTACATTTCTTCCAAAATAGCCTCTACTACCTCTACCTCTGAAATTACCTCTTTGATTTCTGCCACCTCTTCCTCTTGAATTAAAGTTCTGATTATATCCACCATTATTCTGAGTATTATGCCAACAATCATTAGCTAAATGATTTGTCTTACCACAAATCCAGCAAGCTTTGATTCCATCTTTATTACTTCTGCCTCTTCCTCTACCTTTGCCACCTCCTCTTCCTCTTAGGAAGTTAGCTTGGCTAGTTGTTCCTTCATCTTCATTTGCTTGTTGCTTCCCTTTGCTATTCTTCTTCTTATCCTTTGAATACATTGCTTGACCTGCACTTTTATCACTTTCACCTTTGACATCCTGCTCAAAGGTTAGCATGTGTCCTAGCAACTGATTCAAATCAGGAGTAAAATGATCTAGTGATAATTCAGTAGACAAAATGAATGGTTTTTATTTGTCATCACCTCTCAAACCTGTGAGGATTGGCCTTACCATTTTATCCTCCTCAATATCTTCATCAACTGCTCCTAATGCATCTGCAATGTCCTTCATCCTTGTTACATAATCTGAAATGGATTGAGAGACCTTCTTCTTGAATGTGGTAAACTCTGCCCACAAGGATGATTTCCTTGACTTTGTGGTATTTTGGAAATGCTCCTCCAAAGCATCCCATATATCACTTGCACTTTCAAGACCTCTAATGTGAGGTAGCAAGTAGTCATTAACTCCCATGTAGATAATGCTCCTGGCTTGAGCATCTCTCTTCATCCAAGTCTTGAATTTTGACAATTCATCGCTAGTTGGAACACTAGGATCTCTGAACTAAGGCTTTTCCGCTTCACCTATAATATAACCTATCAAGTCTTTGCTCAAAAGATGAGCTTCCATCCTCATTGACCATGCTGGATAGTTCTCTCTATCCAATTTCTCTATGTGAAGAGAATCTCCCATCCTTTCTTCACCTGTGTGTTAAATCCTTCATGCTCTATGAGGAATAAGGTTACCTTTGCTTCGAATTGTTGATTGCCTTGCACCAAAAGCCAAGACCTGATATTGCACATGTAGTTGGAGTGTTATCTCAATTTTTGCAAGCACCAAGAGTACCTCATCTTGTTGCAGCCAAAAGGGTACTTAGGTACCTCAAAGGATCACTGAATGAAGGTATATATTATCCATTTGATGATGGATTAAATGTACAAGCTTATTGTGATGCTGATTGGGTAGGTTCCAAAGATGACAGGAGGAGCACTAGTGGATATGTTATCATACTAGGGAAGAAGACCATCTCATGGATGTCAAAGAAACAACCAACCGTGGCTCTTTCATCACCCGAAGCTGAGTATAGAGGCTTAGCACAAGTCTTATGTGAGCATATGTGGCTCAAAGAGTTGTTTGTTGATCTTGATTTGCATGTTAAGAAAGTACCTATGTTTTGTGACAAGATAAGTAGCACATGCTTGGCTCAAAATCTGGTGTTTCATGCAAGGTCAAAACATATAGAAGTGCATTAACACTTTATTCAAGAGAAGATCATGTCAAAGGATGTCAAGGTGGAGCATTTCAATACAAAGGACCGAGATGCAGATATGTCTACCAAAGCATTGGATGGAGTAAAGCTACAACATTTCAAGGCATTCATTGGAATGAAGGACCTAAGCATTGAGACTTGAGGGGGAGTGTTGAAAATCAAGTCTCGATCATGCAAAAAGGCTCAACCATGAGTATTGCAAGTGGGCCAATCAAAAAGGAGGATCCAAAGTCGTGGAGTAAAGTAGAAGCTCCATCAAACTCAATCAAATTCAAATGTCATCAAAGCAGCCACCAAAAAGTGCACCTAAACTAATTGGTGGGTGGTTAGCTAGATTGTAGGAAAAGTAAAACTCTATATAAGCATCATCCCGCCATTGTTTCTTGAGTTGTATGCATTCCACAAGTTTCCCACTTAGTTTAGTGAAGTCATAAACTCCAACAAGCAGTCCCCTTGCTTGCTTACCTCATTTTCTCATGATTTTGCTCCTCTCTATCTATAGGTGTAGTTAGGCTTTTCCAAATCTGATTGTACCACATTGCAGAGCATTATTTGCTCTCTCGTTGTACTCATTCTCATTGATTTCAAGCTTCATTTGGTCTCTCATATTGTGCCATGAACGTTGCCAAAGTTTCAAGTTATTTGGCTGAGTGAGTTGTGAGAAACTGCCAACTTCGTGAAGGTATATGTCTGCACATAGGCAGAGAGTGTTGCAAACAGGTAGCCTATTTTACAGAGGGTGGTTCTCCCAGCTGGAATATCCATTTGGGATGATTTAAAGCTTGTTGGGTACCTCTTATAGCCTTCTACAAGTTTGCAAAATTTTAGTTTAATCCTCTCTACTGGTGCAAAGAAAAATTCAGAACAGTGAGCATATATTACTGCTTGTGGACCTAGTGGAGGGTAGCCATCTTCCATTTTTGCATTGAGGTGTTAGAATAATCCCGCCTCATTTTAGGTGGAAGATCATTTGAATTTTAAATTCAAATTTGAAGAATTTCTCTATAAAAGAGACTTGTAATCTCGAGGCTATAGAGAGTCCCCATTACTGAGCATACTGTAGATCATTTGTTGATGTTGAGAGGCCTACACTATAGCCTACTCTTATCACCATCATTGGGCATCATATTCATGCCAATGATCATGTACAAGTTTGTTATATAATACACTATATCATTGATCATGTTCATCTCCGTCTCTGCTATGTCTACTCAAAACAGTGTACTTGTGATGACCATATCTCAGTGAGTTGTTATCCATTTTCCATTATTTTTAGCTTGTTGGAACACTCTAAAAGCCTATGTCAAGCTTTCAAAATTTGAAGCAATTTGATTCAGCCAGTTTGGAGAAATCTGTGTTGAAGTGGTCACTAGTTATTCTCTGCACATTTCCTAAAAAGTCGGGGGTAAGGATTCATATGCTAAATTGATTGCTCACTGTGTGATTTATCATTTTAAGTGATTTCACTTGGAATAATTAGCTCTCTAAGCTATTTTGATTCACCCAAAAGGAAGTTTCGGAATTGCTACTGTATAGTGAGCAGTGAGCATATCTAGTATGTGTCAAGATCAAAATAGCAAGTTTTTGGTCACAAGCTAGTTGCAAATTTACCTGTTTTGATTCAATTGTCTGAAGCATCATCTCCGAAGTACATGGGTACTTTATTTGTGTCATTTGCAAGCTGAGAGCGACTACAACACATCTCTAAAGTAAAAATGGGAAGGTACTAAGCAGGGTTTGGTAGTACCAACTCATTTCTTGAGGTATTCATCCATCTTTCCCAACAATGGTATCAGAGCAAATTGAGGTAAAATGGAAGATGATTTCCTTTCTTTTATTGATAAATTGGATAGGAACAATTACCAAGCATGGTCGTTGAGGATGAAGACATACTTACAAGGAGTCTCTATGGATACATATCAAGAGATGAGGAGATGCCCATTTTCAGAAGCAAAGGACAACCTACAAGAGAGGAGCTTGAAAGACTCAACTCATGGTGTGCCAAAGATGCATTAGCAAGGTCATATTTACTTAACTCTATCTCTAACTTCCTTCTTCCAAACACTAGGAATCGTAAAACATCCCAAGAGAATTGGGATACACTATCTTCATACTTTTCTTCTAATACAAGAGCAAGAAAGAATCAATTGTGGATTGAGTTTATCACTCAAAGGAAGCAACCCAATCAAAGTGTTTCAGAGTATGTGACCAAAGTCAAAGATGTGGCTAACCAATTGGCAAGCATAGGAGAAGAGATTGAAGAGGGCAAATAGTGAGGCAAGTAATCAATGGCTTCAAGGCAGATGACAAGTGGGAAGCCTTCACAACTGTCATGGACTTGTACATGGACATGCAAATTCTAGATCTTACCACACTCATGGGGCAACTCTTTACCCATGAAGCCAAGCTCGTTTGCGGGCTGCTCAAGAAACCTTGCTTTGGCTAATACCAGTTTGCCCAACTTCCACATGATAATCCACTTAAGCTAGGATTACTATTGATTACGATGATTATTAACCTACAGGCCAAGCATTATGGAGTGTCCCAATAGCTTTTTGCTTTGGTGAAGGAATCGGCAAAAACACATATAAATTGGGCCGAAATAATTTTTTGAAAATTAAAGAAAGAAGTTAGAAGACTGTTTAGGTAGTTTAGATGAGCAATTAACATACTATTGGATTCCAAGGTGGAAGTAGTCTTTACTTTGCTATTTACTGAGAGCCTTGTATTCTTACCTTGAGATACACTATGTCTGGTGAAGGTTTTCCTTTAGACTCTTAAGAAGAGGGCAGTAAAGTGGAAACCAGTGGAAGATATGTCTCATGATCAGACAGAGACTGATAGAGATGAGGAATAAGAGTCCCAAAGGCAACCAGTAGAGGCGAGTGAAAGAGAAGAAGCTGAAAGGAAGGCCAGAGAAGAAGCTAAACGAAAGGCTAGAGAGGAAAAGGCAGTCAAAGAATGAATGGAAGAAGAGAGAAGGAAGCAACAAGAAGAAGAAGAAGAAACCACAAGAAGAGAGGGGGAAGACAGGGAAAAAAGAGCTTTAGATGATGAAAGACACCAGCAATAGAAACAGGAGAACAGGGATAGATTGGGAGAGATGTCTTGCAAGATTTCAATATTACATACATTTTCATACTATAGGCTAACTGATCATTGGAAAAATGAGGAACGTAAATTAAGGCTACCTACAATATGATGCAATGATTACATTTATCCTTGGATGTACAACAATGAAACTATTCGACGAGAAATACTTGGAGATCTAGCTCAAGGAATTCAATGGAGTGCAATCCGGTTAGAAGAATTTCAAAAGAAATATAGTATAGTGATTCACAAAAAAGATAAATGGGTAGCAGAAAAAGCAAGAATTATGGAGGGGTTCAGTCAAGTTAGAGTAGAAATAGAACAAGCTAGGGTCGAGAGTTC